>JAWNPN010000016.1:1200000-1800000 GCA_035047485.1 Drosophila peninsularis | reverse complement strand
TTTAAAGTTCCCTTTTTTTTGCACTTTTTTGTTTGGTTTAATTTCACGTGCGCATCGCTGAGCAGCGGAAAAGCGTTTAAACTTTGACCTGGTTTATTTATGTGTGCTCAGGTGTGCTGTGATAATGGCCATAGCCACAGCCACAGCCACTGCCATAGCCACAACTTTACCATTTTGCCTTTGTTGTTGTTGTTGTTATTTTATTTTTATACCCTGAGCCCATTGAAAATGGGAAATCAGGGTATAATGTTTTTGTGAAAATGTATGTAACAGGCAGAAGGAGACGTCGCAGACCATACAAAGTATATATATTCTTGATCAGCTCGATGAGCTGAGTTGAAATAGCCCTGTCCGTCTGTCCGTCCGTCCGTCCGTCCGTCCGTCCGTCCGTCCGTCCGTCCGTCCGTCCGTCCGTCCGTCCGTCCGTCCGTCTGTGTGAACGCAGCGATCTCGTAAACCACAGAAGCTAGAGAGCTGAAATTTGACATGTATACTCCTGAATACCATACGCTATACGAGTTTTTTTCAAAAATTCGATAACTCTTCCCGTTCTCTTTTTATCGATAAATTTCGATAACTTTTCGTCTCTTTTACGTACCGTAAGAGCTAGAGACATGAAATTCACTATATAGATTCCTGTTGTGAATGCAGACATTTTGTAATTTTTGGTTTTTGGATGCCACGCCCCCTTCGCCCTAAATTTGCAAAAAACGCATTTCAAATACTAGAGACTTGTGCTTCGGCACATACACACATATGAATAACATAATCATGCCCTGAAAGTTTGAATAAAAAAGTCCTGCTAGAAAAAAAGTTATTAAACATTTAATTTCTCATAGCGTAGGCGTCTTGCAGCCTAACCGCAGTCGCTACGTCAACTGCGCAGTTGGCAGAGCGTGTGCTTGAGCGTGCGTCTGTGTGTGTGTATGTGTTGCTTGCAATATATATGTATGTAAACTAAGCATAGAATATTTGAAGTATCGGCACTTCGCAGGGCTCAGGGTATCTCCTAGTCGAGCCGTCTCGACTAGAGCATTCTTACTTGTTTCTTCACTTTTTTTCACTTTTGCGTGTCTGTGCAACATTGGCATTTGGCTTTGGTTTTTAGTCAACGTTTTTTCCGGTCCCGCTGTCCAGATTTGATTAGAGATTGCGTAAACCGAGTCGCAATGAAAGCATAATTAGTAACTGTGATTTGTATGCCCCGACGTGAAGCCAGAGCTTGTACAATAACTGTTGTCTGGGCCCTCTGCAGATAGCTGACATTCTGTTATTTTGCATTTGCATTTTATCTAAACCCGGCCTGGAGGGCTTATCAGCTTAAATGCCACTCGCTTCAGTTGCAGCCGTAGCATGAAATGCACTTAAGCACAGCCGCGTGGAGTATCCTGCCGGCTGTCCTGGCTGCTGGCTCCTGTTCCGAGCACAAATTAAGTTAGCCCAGCTGCTGGATTATGTTTTTAATGAGGCAGCAGGTTTGTGCTAAAGACTCTGATCTCTTTGACTCAGACGGGGCAACATTGTACACTTGAAGAAAATTCTGTGACTGCTTGATTTAAGAAATAATCAAAGTTGAATTCAGTTTCCTCTATATAAATTGATAATGCATTAAGAAGACTTGTGGCCAAAGCATTTATCAATATTTTATTTGCCATTTGATCTGAAAGTTTTTCTTTGAGTGTATATATGTGAGTGCATCTCTCTATGTGTGTGCCAGCCAATCAAAGTTCTAAAGTTCTCATCATTGACTGGACTAAGTTGCTAACTGGGCCAACTCAAATTAAGAAAAGATAGCGCACAGCCCCAGAAAAACTTTTATAATTTTCACAGTTACGTGGTAATTGAGAGGCGGGTCAGTTTCAAGTACATTTCTCCTTTGGAATGTCACCAAAAAGCAACAATAACAACAAGTTGCGCATGTTCGAATACCCTATCTCTAGCAAAGATAGATAAGATAGGGTATAGTAGTTCTGTTTATAAATATTATTATGTATTCTAAATTTTTAAATAACAAAATTATACAAATAAATTATGAAGAGTCAGTTTTCTTGTTTTAAAAGAGAAATCTCTAACTTTAGGGTATATCCTAGTCGGACACGCCCATGAAAGCTCTCCCTTAGTTGTTTAGTTGCAGTTGCTTGGCAGCCTGGCTACAGGTTTGGCAGCTCGCTGTCCAGTCAGTTGCGCAGTGACAACAATGCCAATACGCTCACACACACACACACACACACACAGTGGGATACACGCACAGTCCGCTGCACGTACACACAATCAATCACAGTTAGTTGGGCGGCTGCTGGAGCGCGACATGTTGACAAGTAATTGGCAGCAAGCGAGCATCAAGCATACGCCCTCATGCACTATGCAAATATGTGAGATCCAATTCCCTGCGTAGCTCCCCCTCGTCCCTCTCTTTCTCTCACGCTGTTCAACTCTCAATCTTTCTCTATGCTGCCTATGCTGCTTTGATTGTTGTTGCCTTACGCTCAAAAAAGGGCACAAAGCCAATCAAGCGCAAGGAATGACTGCAAAATCTGTGGGCAAACCAAATGCCTTTAATGCCAGGCATGCCTCATTCGCTGTCGCAGCCTCTGCCACTGTCACGGGCTTTGGCTCTGCTTGTGCCGTTGCCAACTGTTCCCAGCTGAGCGCCGAGTACGTGAAGGCATGAAATTGGGTCACAAAGGCGGGCAACAGAAGAAGTGCGTGGCCCAAGGAGCTGCTAACGGAACGGGGCTCCCATTGTAAATGCAGGCACACACACACACACTCACACTCACACAGACACAACGGTAATTCAAAAAGCGAACGCTGTAAACAAAACAAAACGACGCGAATGTCGCGAGCTGCTGGACAGCAACATGTTAGCAGTGGGCGATGTTTTAAGCGAGCGCACGACTAAACATAGAACGAGCGCGTGAGAGCCGAAAAGCTCTCATACTCTCTCTCTCTCTCTCTCTCGCCAACACACACACACACACACACACAGGCAAGTTTCGGGTGCAACTTTTACGTTCGAGTTTTTGCGTGGCTGTTGCTGCATAACCTTCATCTTGAACTTCAGGGCCAGGCATATGGCTGTGTGAGTTTGAGAGAGGGAGAGAGACAGAGAGAGAGAGAGAGAGAAAGAGGATGAGAGTCGAGTCAGATGCTTTTTACAATAAAAGCAAATGCAACAGGAGGGTGTTCATTCATGAAAGCTCACACCCATGATAAATGGAGTGCGTATGTGAGAGTGAGAGAGAAACAGAGAGAAAGAGAGAGTGGGAGAGTGAAATAAATGTAACTGTCTGAAAAAAATTTAAATTCGAAGTCGTAGTTAATGGAAATATGCTAAATGAGCCAGAAAATTGTGAAAAAGTTTGAAAATAATAACGGTTTAAATTATAAATAAATAAATAATATATGGATATTTCTAAAGAATGAATTTAGTAAAAAAAATGTAAAAATGTTTGAAAAAAAGTGTAAATTAAAAAAAAAAAATAAATAAATAAATAATTATTATATTATATAATTTTAATTATTATATAATTATTTTATGTTTTGTATTTTTATAAATAAATGGTTTTACAATTTTATTATTTAAAAAAGTTGAAAAACTTAAATAAAATATTTTAAAATAAAATATTTATAAATATTAATTATTTAAAATTTTTATATATATTTTGTATTTTTATATTATTATTTCACTAAAAAATTTCCATTTTCAAATCTTCTTTCTAACAGTAAAAATCTCAACTTCTTCGCAAAGCTTGACAACGAGAAAACATCGCCGAATGCGCTTCGACTTTCCAATAGCTCCGCTCTCTCGCGCGCGCTCGCTCTCTCAGTGTGCTACGCGCGCTCTGTTTCGCTCTCTGTGTGTGTGGCTCGGCAGACACACGCACACTGTGGCAGGTTCTTATCAAAGCAACAGCGAAAGCTGGAAGCAGACGGGCACACACAGAAGGCAGTCGGGAGTCGCATGTAAGGATAACGGGAGCGTCGCAGCGCCACGCACTTTATAAGGTGAAACACGAAACTGGAGCAGTTCAGTTCGCAGTTGGCTGGCGTCGCAGAAGGTTGCAAGAGGTGATAGCAGAATAAAACAAAAGCGGAGCAGTAGCCAAGAACGCAGAAGAACAATAAATATATTCGAATCAACAGCTCCAGAAGAGCTCGGGCAGCATAAAGTGAACAAATGAATGGGAGTTGTGTGTGGGAGCGAAAGGAGTGAAAACAAGTGAAAGCTAATTGAAACTAAATTTGCAAATAAAAATTTAATTGTAGCGGCAGCAGCTGTTGAGACAGTAAAAGCGTATTCAGTGTTAGCCTGGCTAATTGCTTAAGCTGCTCGCTGCTTGGGCCATGTGCATTCGCACATTATTGCAAACTGTTGCACGGTCTGCAACTTTAATATTTCTTTTTATGCCAATGCCATAAAATAGGTGCCAGCAACTGGTGACTGTTGCACACACACACACACACGAACACACACACACACCATTTAGACATGGGTTTTACGATCACTTAGCCATGCCACATTAAATACGCCTTTAAATGTTTTTATTCTGCTGTAGCTGCAAAAAAAGAATATAACAAAACGAAAATAATCAAAAAATCACCTCGACATTTGCATTAAAAATCATTTAAAAAAAACTAAGTTTAAATCGTGTAAAAAAACAACAGCTGAAAGCAATTGAAAACAAATAAATAAATGGGAATTGCCACATTGACAGGTGAGTCCTTGTTAAAAGCAATTAAGCTGTTAAATGTTATTTGCTTTATTACCGATGCACTTTGCCAGCATTTGAATTGTTCTTTTTCTATACGCGCTCATGTGGTGAGGAGAGTATATTGGCTTTGGTGCCATGTTTGGCTCGTTGCTGCTCTCATCTCATAAGCTGTGAAGTGACGAAAAATAATTTAGATACGCCCCTTGGGGGTGTGGCAAATCGAAAAAAACTATATAATCCAAAGTATTGTAGTTAGAGCTATAAAATTTGATATTTAGACAGCTTTCTTTATATACGAGCGAGTATTATGCCGTCGGTAGTGCTCGTCGGCTACATTTTGACTTTTTGCTTCGGTTTTTTGTTGTTATTAATTACTATTTATGCACATTTGCCATTAATTATTCAAAATCCTTTGGGTATTGACTTAATAGTTTTAATTAATGAAAAGGTAGCTGCGTGCAATTTTAAGTTGGGGTTTTCACTGCTAATTTGCGAGCTGAATTCGGTATTAACCGAATCATTAAATTAGGTATATTCCCGCTTATAGATATGCCAATAGTTACTGAGAAATAGTGAGAATGTCATATTCCTGACATGGTTTACGGTTCGCTGCGCTTCGCAAAGCTTTTGAGGTTTTTTTCATTATCCATTTCGTAGTATTTGAATTATTTATTTATTTAACTCAATTGCCCTTTTTGTTTGCATTATATTCATTCATCATTCATATTCGTGTTGAATATTCATATTCATTTGGATATTACATGGTTATACATTTATGTTTAACGCGTAAGAGCGTAGCTACTATTAGTATATGTTTTTAAGATAACGAAATATATGTGGCATGATTCAATCTGGCAAGCGGCTAGTAGAAGTAGCTATGTCAAATTGGGCTTTTAGCTGTAAGACTCTTAAGATTTGCCACGCTCAAAATAGTTAATCGATATATATATATATATTAGCTATAGTATTCAGCTGCAAAACCTCGCTTTTTTTAGCTCTAAAACTTAGACAGATCTGCCTTTTTTACTATAGCATACAATTGCTTCTCATCTGCCACGCCTACCATAAGTCTTAGTTATATATAGTATATATTAGTGTATAGAACGTCTACGAATAAAACTTCCAATTGGCTCGTCTCCACAAGACTTCAGTGGGCACTGCATATTTAAGCAAATCAAGTTGTAATACTTTGCCCACATACATAAATTAACATATTTTTTAAGTCAATATAATTTTATGTGGGATTTTGTATTTCTGTGCGCTATTGTTGTCACAGTTTTATGAAGCAATAACAACAGAAAACAGAAAAAAATGCGAATAAATCAGGACAACATATATTTGTGCAAGTGATGAAAAGCAAATAGAGGCTCCGAGATCCCAGATAGCAAATAAATAAAGTCTACTAAATATATACACAAATATACATACATAACTCATACCTATATATACAGTCATATTACAAGCCTGCAATATTTTATTGTTCGTACTTTTACAATCAATTTCGTTCTCTGAGAAACACGCAGCTGTTGTCCACAGATTGATAGGGAAGATAGGAGAGAGTGGGAGCTATAGATGAGCCATAGCTGTCCAATAATTAATTAAATGCCGCACTATACAATATGTGACACTTTGATCTGTTGCGCGTATTCTCAGCTGTAATTAAATTTGGGGCCAAGTTATAGCAAAGGAAAGAAATGCAAAGACACCTGGCGTATGAGTAATATGGCAGCGCGTATACGCCACGTGTTCTCTGCTCACACAAACAATTAATGCGCCACAAGAGAATGAGATGAGAAAGTAGATAGAGAAACAGAGAGAGAGAGAGAGAGGGAGATTGAGGGGAAGGCGTAGTTAGAGTGAGGCAGAGAGCAGGGTTTTTCCCCAATGGCGCGCGCCCCTCCACGCTTTCATGTCAACTTTGTTAATTAAATGAAGCACTTAACATCGGCGACATATTTTTTTGGCTGCACGCCCTCAACCCTTATTGGTAAAGCCCCAATACCCCAAACTTCAACCCTGGGAATATATTCTGTGTTTTTGGCTGCATAATTTGCGCGAGCTTCATTTTAATGACTGTCCACTGTCGCTGTGAAGCCGCACTTCAGTGCCCAGCTCACTGAGTTTTCGTTTGCCTTCTTCAGTTATTTTCTTTTTTTGTGGCATTCTTATCATAATTTTCTTAGTCCACTTGTTGTTTTTTTCTTTATTGCTCGGCCTGCTTTTCCGGGAAAGTCCTTTAAATTGTCGAAGCTTCAAAGCCGCCGTCGAAACCGCAAGGACGCTTATTAAAACCACTTTCAAATGCCGCCTTTTGTCCTTTGTGACATTTGTCGTCTGTTGTCACAAGTTGTGTTTCTAATTTGAGTAAAGATCATAAACAGAAAAAGAGAAGCAGAAAAAAAAAACAAAATGAATGTTTTTTTTTTTTGTTGACAACTTTTCTAGTCATAATTATTTTTATATTTATTTTTATTGCGTTTGTTTGTTGTGGCTTTTGCGGTCAGCTGCAGGAACGACAAAAGCACACATTCACATACATATATACATGTATGTGGGTGTGTGTGTGTGTGTTAGATATAGCGCTTCAACAACAATGCATATAAGTAGAAATAGTTTTACTGTTAAAACTTTTGCCCTTAGGTGTTAGTTGCCAAATTGTTGTGAGTTTTGTGTTGACCAACTAAAGGACTCGGTGTGCGCAAAGGAAAGCGTAAAAAAAGGACACGACGTGCAGAAAATAAAAGATTATGGAAGGTGTCAAAAGTTAATTAGGGCTGAGCGCCGGAGTTGCTGAAGCTCAAATTAGGCACTTAGAAATTAATAAACGCAGATTAAAAAAGCAATAAAAATAAATTAAAAGACAAGGCATATATTTTAATTATACATTAAGTAATAAAATACGTCGGAAAAGCTAGCTTTAATTGGCCTGAAAATATTGTCGTATATTATGCAAAATAATCTAATGAGAATTGCATAGAAGAGCACTAGCAATGTAGAACGTTACGTAGCCACGTGGGCGTGCAGCAGCTGGCTATGATCCAAAATATTTAGTCAATGCCCACCGAAATTCCATGAAAAGCAACATATAATCTACTTCGATGATTAACAAAGCTCAATTATGGCCAGCACAAATAACTTGCGCATGCCAAGGGCAATACAAAAGGTCCTCGCTTAGCTCCTTAGCTATTTTAGAGCTAAGACGCATATATGGTAATGCGATGTCGAGGCATTTGGTAGCCATAAGCTCTCGCTCTCGCTCTCGTGTAATGAGATGAAATTGAATATGCATTGTCAAGGATATTATCCTGAAGCTCAGTGCCTGCCACTGACAACAAGTATTTCATATCACTTTCTCCGTTATTGTTGCTAAGCATACATATATATATTTTTTTCTGTGTAGCCCGCTGCGCTGACCTGTGTCACATGTCCTTGTCGCCTGCTGTGCGCTGCTCAAAATATGCTAGTAATGTGCTATTGATGCGGGACATCAAATCAGCGTTTCGATATGTGCACATCCAAGCCAGAAGCGCAAAAAAGGCTAACGCAATCGTGAATTTAACAAGCAAAAATTTACCCAGAACCAAATGAAATGGGCAATTAACCTTATCAAGTAACGTGCCGCGTGCCACAAGAAGGCAAACGAAAATAAAAAAGTATTGCAAATACGCTGAATGCCAAATACTCTAGCTGAAATGTCATATATGTACATCGGTACTCAGCTGGATAGGTGCGGCTACTAAAATTATTTTAAAAACTGTTGTTAAGGTATCCTAAGTAATAGAGGACACTTTATGTCTTCTCTTGTTCGTAATAAAATCAAGTATACGACTTGGTTATCTATATATATTATATTTATGCCTAGCTTTAACTCTTGCCTACATTAACACAGCACTTAAGCTTAAGACTATGCATATATACATATATCATCTATATATAAATCTCTTCCTTTAATCATACCGTGACAAAGTTCCAACATTCCTTTGTATACAAGTGTATTAAGAGAAAGCGTAGAAGTAGAAAATAATTCAAGAGCGATGCGCTGTCGTCTACTTTGTCGTTGAGAGCTAAGGGCGAAACAACCTAAAAATACAAGCGACGCGACGCGGCGCGACGCTTTACCAAAATTTATGCCATTAGAGAGCAGAGACGGAATGCCAAAGCAAAAGGTAGAACAAGGTGGGCATGGGGTGCAATGGTTTGGGGGCAGTGCTGGGCGGGGCGGGGCAGGGCAGGAAAAGTGGCAAGTGGAACCAAAAGTGAAAGGTTATGGCAAAAGCAAGAAGCAATTTCAAATATTTTCGTTACCTGCTTGTATAGAAAATTTTTACGTCTTTCTGATTACGGCAAAACGGCAAACGGCAAACGTTTGCGTTTCATTTCTTTGCAATACCCTGTAAAGATGAAGGGCGCTCAGTGGGCTATGATAGAGTAGTTGAAGAAGATATATATGAAAATGGGTTTACTTTGCTATTATCTACGGCAGCTGCTGAAGTTATCAGAAAAACTTGAGGAGGTAGATGCCTGAAATATAATGGATTTAGAACTACTTAAGATATTTTCTATATAACAAATCAATGAACTTAAACTTAAACTTAAACTATCTAACAGGCTGTCAACTGCTTACAGGGTATGCTCCAGTCAAGGTATAATTATCGTTGATTTTTCTACATTTTATTGTTGTACTTGTTGTTGTGTAATTGTGCGCAAAAAACAGGCGACGAAATGGGTTATGTTTGGACTCTGAGGGGTTTGGGCAGGTCAAACAATTGAAATGCTAAAGGCATTCCATTCTTGTTGCTTTTTTTCCTAATGGACGTTGAAAAAGGAAAAAGGGCATATTGGTTTTGTGTAGCTCCGTGGCTAGCTAAGCTTTTTAGATAGACGCCTGAGTTCTTGGTCATGACTCCCAATTGGGAAAACCCTCGAACGAGTATCGAGCAGTCAATATCCTCCTTTTTTCCGATTCCACTTTAAGCAATAACTGTGAATGCGAGGGGCAAAAGAACATGACATAAAGGGCGCTGAGCAATTAAAATTCAACAATCTTAGCCGGAGAGAAGCAAAGCATATTCTTTCGACCATATCTAAGTAGGTTGACAGCTGGAAGGCTTACGGCCACACAGCGAAGAAAGTGTCAAGTAAAGGAGAAAGTACGAGAGAAAGTGCAAAAGTATCCCCTCTTGCTTAGCTTGACTGAGCAGACAAAGTTCTTACAGAAAACAATAAGCCGAAATGAATGCCGTACACAAATGCTGTCTCAAGTGCACAGTGAGTGGGTGCTGGCGACGGCATTTGCATGGAAATAAAATATTTTCATTATTTATGAACGTGCTTAAGCTCGAATTGTATAATGATAAGGAAATATTATGCAAGTTATTCGAGTTGCTGCATTTTTGAGTGGGCATTTCTAGTTGCTACAAATGGAACTATGTAGGCAGCAGCAGAAGCAAATGAGGAAAATTATTTCAACCTCATTCGGCAGAGAATTTCTAGCTGAAGCATCAATTTTTATGCGTTTGCAATTTCTTGGAAATGAGAAATATGTGACCAAAAATTAAATATCCTTTTATAGATTTGTATAAGCAGTATATGGGTTTTATGCAACTTGCCGTTCGTCTAGCTCTCCGTCCGTCTGTCTATCTATTAGACTGCAAATATAGGATATATAACCATGTAGACAACTCAACTCATATCTCTATAAACTATATCTAAGTGAACGAGTATAATATAGTCTGTACCAGCCAGCTGCAACATGCTTCCTTCTTTTATATTCAATAATCCTTTGTAATAATAGAAAATAAATTGTGCAAAATTTATTTGCCAAATCAGCAAAAGATTTTCTCGCTCTTCAACTGCAGCTGGCTTGTGCTTGCAACATGCAACATGTTGCATGCAACTTGCAGCTGGTGCTGAATCTATTTTTAGAGCACAAATGAATACGAATGTCTCGCAGCAGCAGCTGCAGCCGCGGCAGCTCCCGGCTCGGCTTACTCGCAGCTCATGGTCTATAAATAGCTCGTAGTTACAGCTGTGGGGGTGAGGGCAGTTGATCTGTGCGGGGTGGAGAGACGCGTGGAGTGGGGTTGGCTTCAAGGTGTGCACGGCTTGTATCTATAAATAGCCGGAAGCTTTAACTTTAGCCAGCATAAAAGCCCGTAAATGCTCCCAGAGCATCGCACAAATTGCGCAGCGCTTATTGTCTTTAGCGTATTTATGAACTGCCGCATGTGCTGTATATAGATAAAATAAATGATTACACTTGCAGAAAACGGGGGGTATTAAAATGTCAAAAGTTGAATATGAAATGTGGAAAAAAAAGGAAGCTATCTGAACTATCGGAAAACTATCGAGGATTATGGCCAATATAATATGTAATAAGATATCATTTAGTTCCATGACGAACAGTCTAGTCGGGAGTGTCCGACTAGCAGATACCCTGAATACCTTGACTGTCTCAAGGTATACGAATTCTATGTAGAAATTTAGGACTTTTTTCTTCGAGTGCACAGCGTGTCTCGCCGTGTGATATTTATCGGCTTGTCGCGTGATTGATTTATAGGGCAACATATATTATTAATGGGCAGCAAGTCAATTGATATGAGCCGCCAACTACGACAGCTGCCCAGAGCTCATTAAATATTGATGCCATATGAGAAGGCATACACTTCACTTGCTAACTACACTGTATGCCTGCCATCGCTCTCTTGCTTCCCTCTGCTCTGAGCAGCTTGCCTAATTGTGTCCCTCATGGGGATGTCAGCGCGACTGGCACGCTCTGGTTAACGTTTGTGGGTTAAATCGCATGCACTTGGGACTCGGATCGAGGCTCATTAGTTGCCGCCGGCAGCAGCAGCAGCAGCAGCTGCTGCTAAAGTTCTGCGTCAGCGGAAGCAAAGACAAAGTGCAAATTTCCCTTTTGTTGTGCGTGAGTGTGTATGTGTGTGTGTGTGACATGTGTGTGTTTGCCTTCTAAGTTACTTAAAGCCGCCCTACAGGCACATCCTGCACGCTGCGCTTGCCAAAAACTTTGCCCACCCACTGCCATATGTCTATATGTATCTCAGAGTTGCCCTTAGCTAAACTTTGTAGCCTTGCTCCATGCCCTGTACACAGCAAAAGTGGGCATACGCGGTAGCTAATGTCTAACAAAAGCGTATTTTAAGCCAAATTATTAGCTACAGGTCATATGGCAGTCGTTCAAGCTCATTTTCTTTCATGCACCTGCTACCTGCGGCCACACATCTCAGGTGCGTTTCAGCCAAGCGCAGCTGACTGTTTTATAGCTCAATCATAATTTTTCACACAGTTAATGTGCAAATGCGACGCTTGGCCAGCTTGCTTTGGCAAGGCAGACAGCCAGACAGACAGGCGGACAGGGGGATGGGCAGGTGGGCTGGAGAGGGCTTGGTAGGTGTATCACTTAACGCACACCCACTCAAAACAACAAAAGCTCCACGAGTGTGTGTGTAAAAAGTTCTTCAAGTGTTAAATGAGATAAAGCAAACAGTGTGTGCTGGCGGTAGCATAAGGTGGGGTGGGCTATACACACTCACACACACTCAGACAGTTGTTAGCTCTGCTCTCAGCTTCACCTCTCCCCCACCCCTACGTAATAATTATTAAAAATAATGCTTTGCCAGCCTCTCAGACATTCCAAAGGAGGCAAAAAATATTATTGCATACTTTTAGGGCTTCGGCGTTAGTTGGCAACTTCCAGAGCTTTCTCAGCTCTAATTTATTGTTAAACTGACATTTTGATTGCGCTTTTCAGCTGCGGCTTCTTCTTCTTCTTCTCTCGTGTGTCTCTTCACAATTTTGAGTATCTGCAAATACTTGCGCGAATCCCTTTCAAGTTCGCTTCGTCAGAATTTCGCTAAACCTAATTGAGTTTGGCCACAAGAGCGCAGAGTGCGGCAAAGCAATGCTGAAATGTGGGGCAAATTCTGGCGAAATGCTCGTTAAATTTTTAGCTATTAAATGGCTAGATTTAAAATCTATTTTATATAGATTCAAGCCAGGTTTGGTGTGTACTGTAGGTGCCTATTTGCCTACTGCCTAATTGGAATAACTAAAGACTTATAATTAAAATCTTTTATTATACGACATCACTGCCAAAGCCCTAATGAGACTCGAAGCCAATCAAGGCTGAGGAAACGTGGCTTATTAGAAGTTTGGTAAGCAGTTAGCTTAGCTATATGGCCTACTTAATAATAATAGTGTTTACCTTGCTTACCTACTCTTTGATCAGATAATGTCTGCTGTGTAATGCTCACAGTTTTTGTAGGGCAAACAATTCGAACTTCGTTTGTGGGTAAATAATACTCATAAGTTTGCCTTGCCGTTGCCTTACGCTGTTGCTGTTTACCAAAGCCAGCCGATATTTGCATACAGTATATAGACACATTATTTATATATATATATATATCCTCTGACTAAGGTCGTCTGATTTATTGAATATGGCAAAACGACGGCGCTTAAATGAAAATTGAAAACGATGCGAGCGTTGTCAGCGCGCTGCCATTGGGCTGCTTATTAGTTTAAATTGTAAACAGGAAGTACTGCGGCAACGGATATAAGGCCACAAAGACGATGGAGCAGCTGGAGGCGGTGGGGGCGCGCCTGAACAGAAGACAGTCAAAGGCAAAGGCAAAAGACGGACGACAAGGCAGCCTCTAGTTGCGCAGCGGCTGTCAGCGACAGCGACGCAAAACTTTTAAGCAGGCAACGGAGACGGAAGCGTCACGACGCGACTGTTGCCTGTCTTGGATACACTGCTCGGTAGCTCAAAGAGGGTGTATAGGTGGCACGCTTACTATGGAATATGGGCATAAACTAGCCACGCCCACTCGAGAAGGGAATGCTGGGGCTGCGGTTGCTAAACTTACAGTTTGGGTATAGCTATAGAGCAGTTTTTTGATATTCGCCGAGTCTCTTCAATCCCCCACAGAGTATCACACAGTCCTTCATACTCTTTGACAGCTATCTGCGCAGCTATTACTTATTTTGCCTGAGGTTTGGGCCAAGGTTTCTTTCTTGACTTTGAGCTATGGGCGGCTAAGAGGGGCGTGGCACGCTTGTTGCAACTGTCAAGCGTTTAGTTAACTCTTGACGCTGCTTGTCCCTGTCACTGCCAGCCAGGCAGTCCGCCAAGTCCTGCAGTCAGGCAGTTGAAGTTGAGCCCCTTAAAGGACAATCTCAACGATAAGTTTTAAATTTGGCAGTTGCCTTTTGCCTTTTGGCTGCTTCTTTTGCTTTTGTTTCTAACTTATTCAGTCTTTTGCCTGCACTTTGCATGGGGGCTGCTCTCTGTAGACACTCGAGCAGACACACACTTCACTTGATTCTCACACGTTCACATGCTGGCACGCGCTCAATGTTTGGCCTACACTCAAGGAAACCAACACGAAAATAAACAAACAAAAATTAATTAAAAAATCCTCAAGCATATTACGGACCAATGCAAATCGCTTAATTATATTAACAAACATCAAATGCTTGGCTCCGAGCAGCCATTCCCACCAACTCCTCAACTCTGTCTCTGTCGGTCTGACTGTCTGCCTGACTGTCTGGCTGCCTGTCTGCTGTTACCTGTCGTGTTTACTTGAAGTTTTTTTTTTTGGGCAAAGCAGAAATGCTTGATTTCATTGTTGGCAGCTGCGCTTCAATTTCTTGCTCTTGCCAGTTGAGTACACTGGGCGAAAAAACGAGCGAAGGTGCTTCAAGTTTTCTTATAGCAACCAGAGCTGGGATTGCCTTTTAGAGTGACTAGCAACAAATTGAGCTCATTTTTAATGCTCACAGTTAAATTTCTTACTACCTTATTTCTCTCAGTGCACATTTTGCTGCTGTAGAAAATTGATTTGGCTGCCGCTGCTGCCAAAAACTTCAGTCTCCAGCCTCGAGCTGGCTGCTTTCAGCACGACTGGTAATTGCTGTTGTTATTGCATGAAAATTAGCAGCCAGCTGGGGCTGGGGTATATCGATCACGCTTATGCAGCTACACGCATTGCCACGCCCACTATTGTCGCAGCACCTTTCCGCTCCACCCTCAGCAACTATGTGTGTGTGTGTGTGCGTACGTGATTTATTCGTTTTGCCCACTCCCTGTCCCCGGCCGAGCAGCAGGACTCTGCAACATGAAGTCTATTGCTTCGTTTTATTTAAAAAAAAAAAAAAAAATGACGAAAACATTTTTTAGGCAGTGAGCAGCAGAAGCAGCACATAAAATGTTGCTTTTGTCTGTTGACAAACAATGCGCATAATGCATGAGGCAGCAGTACATGCCCTAAACAACCCCGCCCCCGCCCATGCCACCTGCCGCTCTGCTGGCCTCCTGCATTTCGTGCGCATTTGAATGTCAGCTTTTCATGGCACAATGAAGAAACTTTTCCTGTGTGTAGGTGTGTGTGTACTCTCACAACAGAGCACTCGTACATGCTGCTGAATAATGGACAGCTTATTTGGGCATTAAGCTCCTTTCAATAACGACGAACAACAACGACAACTTTGATTGGAAAACTCAGCAGGCAGGCACGCTGTTTAGGGAGATGTCGGCTGCTGGTCAACATCTCATTTTGCTATCATAACATTTCGTTGTTCTTTGCATTTGCTTTCGTTTTGCAAATCAATTATCAAACAATGCCTGAACAAATAAAAATTACATCAAATATGCAAAAAGCACTTTGCAGTGCTGTAGAGTATGCTCGACTAAAGGATATCCAGTAAATGGGAAACAGTTGAAGAGAATGAAACAAGAGAAACCAAGTTGATGGATTATTTGACTGAGTTTGGAAGAGATTTAATAGTTTATATAAGCAAATGAACTAAGACTACTCTCAAAGGGTGTGCCTGACTAGAAGATACCTCCATTCATACGAATAATTTGAATAATTGTTTTATTTTTATTAAAGTTAGAAGAGTTTCGAATATAGAAACATAAGTTTGTTCAACTCCACCTTATCGCTATTATTTATGTAGGAAGCATTGCTCCCGCTTCTTCTGCTCATTGTGTATGCGCTCTGCGGCCAGTCACGCACAACTGTTGCGATAACAATGCGAGCGGCTCTATGTAGGCTAAGAACTTTGCATGCAGCTAACTCAAGGCAGACAAGTTTTTTAGGCCAAGTTTTAGTTTTTTTGATAGCATAAAAAGAATTTAACTGACAAAGCAGTAAAAGACAAAAGACAAAATGGAAATGTGAGCGGAAATGTGGGAAACTCTTAAAGATGCCCAAAGATGAATGATGTTTGGCGGAAATTGGACCGCATATATCAGATACATATATATGATATACAAGCATATTGCAAATTGATAGATCTGTTCTATATGCTGACATTTTGGGTTATTCTATTTGACTTTGCGTATGGGCAGTGGGAAAGGTGTGAGAGAGAGGACTGATTGTAATGAACGGAAAAGGGGTAATATGGTTTTGACAACACTCTAATGATTGGCTCGAAGTTGTCTTCTTCTTCTTTATGAATTATTAAAGCTGAGATAAGAAGTCTTACCATTCCACATCCATCTTGCGTTCTTTGATTTGTTTGAAAGGCTTTGCCTTCCATAAGAGTCCCAAGGCGAGTTTTGTAGGCTTTTTCCTTCAGTTTTCATTCAGCTGCCTTTGCTGCTCTACAGGATAACTATTAGCTGCTCATTTGCTTCGTCAAACATTCTTATTTGCCTAACATTCAGCTAATGTCCTGTCGCGCTGTTGTTGCCTCCAACGTTTTTGATAGACTGTGTGCGCCTGTCTGCCTGTCTATTGCCCTGTCTGTCTTTATCTGTCTGGGCGGCCATTTTGTGAGCATCGCTGCTGCTGCTGGTGCCTGTTGTTGCTGTGGCACAACTCTAATTGAATTGCTCGCTATGTAAACGCCAGCTCTATGGCCAAGCCAGGTCGTGTCGGGCCGGGTCGCGTCGGGGTGAGGCGGGTGTCTGCTTGACGCTTCCTCAGGCACAGTGCCCATAATCGAATTAGATAAGTTAATAACTTGATAAAAAGTTACAGCTTTTTGTTGCTGTTGTTGCTGTCTGTTGTCAGTTGTTGCTTGTTGTTGTTGTCGTTACCGTTTGGTTCTCCATTGTTTGGCTCTTGTCGCTGTCAATAAACGCCAAATGAAGTTGCCAACTTGACATGCAAAAATCGCGAAAAAAATCTGTGCGACAATAACAACAGCAACAGCGACAAGAGAAATCAAAATAGAAATACAAAAATTGTTTAAAAAACGGCAGCCAGTGAAAGTGACAGTTGAAAACAAACATAAAATTTGCAAACATTAATGTACAGCGCGGGCACAGCCAAAGAGGGTATATTAGTTGTGAGCAATGCCTTAGGCCCAAGTATAAATGTTGTTAAATATGATATATTGACTAGGCTAAAAGTTAACTTAGCCAAATATATATTGTATTAGCTAGGGAATAGGGTATTGGCAGGTCGGCTTGACTCATGCTCATGCTGCTGCTGCTGCTGCTGCTGCTGCTGCTGTTGCAGATAAAGACATCAAGTTTGGCTTACTAATGAGCCTACGGGCGTTGCCATAAATATGAATATAAACATAAACATTTTCATTTAAAATTTATGAAAACCTTGACGCTAAAGGACATAAAACTTTGCTGCCCAAGGATACAAACACACACACTCAGCATAAATGTGAGCAAACAAAAAACAGTCGGCATAAGGCACAATAAAAGCGAGCTCTGCTGTGCTCTGCTCTGCTCTGCTCTGCCAGCTAAGAAATCAGAAACAACAAATGCCAAATGCGACTCCGATACGAATATTTGTGCTAATAATTTCCTATATTATTGGGCTCGTTATGGCAGGGGCGTGGCATAAATTACGAGGGAAAAAAGCGGCAGGAAATGCGGCAAAATATATGAAAATATGTGAACATTAAGTATACGCCGCATTGGGCAGCCTTATAATGTTATCGATTTCCTTTGGACCGGGCAACATATGGCTTAAAGCGAACGCAGTTTTTCGGGCCTTATTTAAGTTTGTGGGGAAAACAGGCAAGGGAGTTAAAGCCAGGCGTACACCTTTGGCCAGCCAAGGTAAACTGTCGGGGCGCTAATCAGTTCAACGCACAGCTGACCCACTTAGTCAGCGGACTGGGCCGGGGGGTGGGGCGCTGGCAAGTAAACAACAAGCGAACAGCTGGCATAAAAGTGGAAAACCTTTTAGCAGCGCTGATGGTTACGCGGCTGAGTTCCCTCAAAGAGGGCTTCAGTGTGTGGCCAAGGTTTGGTTTGTTGTTTGTTGCCCTGCACAGGGTGAACAGAAGAAGGCGGAATGGCTATAGAGAGATCTAAAGAAGTTCAGATTATATGACATACAATGACGGACGGTTGCTGCGAGTCTAGTTCTCAAGCTGCCTTTACCTTTACCTCTTAGTATATACGAAAGACAGGGTATCTCCTAGTCAACCATGTCAGCTTGTTATCGTCGACGTTGGCATTGCGTATGCAAACCACAATAGCCGTCAAGGCGAGCCAACAGACCACGTAAGCAGACGTGGCCGCTGACAGTTTTCGCCCGCTTCGCTCAGGCCTGAAGGCGGCTGCACAGCAATTTAATGGGTTTATTATCGCAATAACAGCAGGGACAACTACTTCAGAGAGTGAGAGTGTGGCCCAGAACGAGGGGCGAGGCTGAGCACAAAAGTAAACATATTTGCCGGCTGTGCGATAAATTAAACAGCCAAAGGAGCTGCTATCCATCCACAGCCCAAGCTCGTCGCTGACAATAATGATGTGTGCATAAGTGGCTTGCACCCAACTGTGTCACAGAATCCAATATGGACGCACCTCTGCTACAAGTGGGCGTGGCCGTAAAGCCACTCTCCACAATATAAGGCATTAAAAAAGCTTTACGTGAGATTAAATTGTTAACATCGATAGGTTGCAGAAGCCATTTGCGAATTGCGAGAGAACAAAACCAAAGTGCTGCAATCCTTGGAAGGATTTAAAAAGTTTGTGCTTGGCTATTATAGGCTTAAAGGCAGATAATATACCCGTACACAAGGTATAAAGCGGGGTATATTGGCTGGGTGAAATATCTGAGTTGCTTAACTGTCCGAGGGACTTGAATATTAGGCTTAAAGCCTAATGTATGGCTTTAACCGTTCAGAAACACAGCTCAGCTCAGTATATATATATATATATGTATAAGGCAATATATATACTAGTATATATATATGACCATCATAATGTGTGTGTTAGTACATAACTATAATTCCCATTTTCTTATCTTTATCAAATTTAGTTTTGATTTATGAGAAATTGATTTCTCTACACTTTCAATTTTTAGTGCCTCGCTCGCCTACTACATATATATAATGGCGTCGCAGACATATGAATTTTACAGTTACTTTTTGATCGTTTGGTCAAACAAAAGCAAAATATTGTGTATACGACGCGCTGGCCCCGCGCTGAAATAGAAGCGTCCAAGTTTTTAATAAACACGCAACGCGCCTAAAGTTTCTTTTATTTATTTTTATTTTTATTTTGTTGTTGGCTCACAGACACACACACACACATGCACACACGGACAAGTTGGCTAACACGTTTACAAAGAAATATTTATATGATTACTTAGACGAAAAAAAAAAGTTTTTTCTGGAAAATGGCTAAACAAAGAGGCCGGGCAGCAATATTTGGGCGCTGGCTGGCACATGTGTTATATGAAGTGTGATATGCTGTATGTGTGCGTGTGTGTGTGATCCTGTGTGTGTTGTAAAAAGTGGCCATGTCGCGCTGCTTTATTAAATTAGTTGGCGCACTCAACGCGAAGCGCAGCTGAAACGGATGTCTGGCATATACAAACTTTTTCAATTTCCTGCCGAAGGAGAGAGTGTGTGTGTGTGTGTGTGTGCTACGTGTCTGGGTGTGCGGTGTGGCATTTTTAGTGGCTGCCAAGCAGCGTTCATGATGGCATCAACTAGCGCTCCGCTGCTATTATTTTCTCAGGTCAACATATAAGTAGTTGCCGTCGCTTAGCTTGGCTAAATCAAAGCTTAGCCGCTCACACTCTCCAGCTGGCTCAACCCAGGTCTACCCACGCCTTGGCTAATATATAGTCGCCCATAAGCTGTTGTGGCTCGTTCAGGTATACACAGCTCATTGCATACACATATTTTATCTCATTTATTTCTGGTAATTTACTTTGATTCATCGATTTTGTAACAAATACGTGGCTATCTTTGTGTGCATGTGTGTGTGTGTGTGTGTTTAGGTGTATTTTGTTTGGAAATAACATTTTATTGGATATTTTCGCTTTAGCCCACGTTCCGCCCACCAAATGCATCAATTCATGTTGTCTGTGTCGAGAACTGATTGAGTTATTGAGCTGCTCATTCGTGTTGTTGTTTCTGTTGTTATTGTTGTTGTTCTCTGTGTTGTTGGGCATAATAAAAATACATAATAAAATCACATAATAATAATAATAAGAAAAGGCTGTTATTCTTTTGATAGGACGCGAATATGATGCCCTAACAATGCTAGGAAATGAATATAGATTATGTTTTTACGGACAAATGATTGATAAAAGTTTATTTTATATGAATAACAATAGTAAATTTGAACATGGAAGTAACATTGACTAGCGAAAAGCAAGCGAACTGGAAATAATAGCAAATAGTGCTAAGATGTTATTTGTGTATAGATTTATAGAACTTAACAGATAGTCAAAAATGTCTTCCTTAATTCAACTCTCCCGGCTTTATAGCCTCTCAAACGTCTCCAAATGTCTGTTCAAATTCATTTACCCAACCAAACATAACTCAGCAGACAAATCCAGCTCGACGCGCCATAAAAGCTTTTGTTGATATATAAACAGAGAAACTCGTATATATATTTAGTTATTTAGCACAGAAATTGGCTTATCTGTCGACTGAAAGGATTTAATGTGATTTGCACGTATTAATCATACGCCAGGTTGCACTTGAGCAATTGCTACGAGACGCTGCGGACAGTTATGATAATCAACTGTGATGAGGTGAGAGCTTGACGCATATTTGACAGACTATGCCGCAAATTAAATGAATTTTCAATAAGACAGAGGAGAGATAGCCAGAGACAGAGGGACAAAGGTAACAATTGAAATTGAAATGCTGTAGAACTCAAGAATTCGTTCAGTTGATTGGATCAATGACCAAATATCAGCAGCAACAGCTATTAAGGGGGGCAAGCAAAGACACGGGCGAGCCGAATGGGACAGTCGTAGCTACAAAAAACAATGAGAGGGAGAGTGGGGGCAGAAAGTGGTCGACTAGCGGATGCCCTATCAAGTTTGTAACTCAACGAAAATTGAAATATGTTGAATAAGCCAAAGGAGATTTAAATTTTGGCCTAAAACAGCATCATATACTTGATATAGCCTACCTGTAACAGTCATCCACATCACACATATACGCTCTCTTGTGAGTGCCTAATGGGCATGACAACTAAAAGCAAACGGACAGCCCACAGGAACTCGAGTCGACAAGCAACGCTCAGGACATTTTCATTGACAAATTTTGTGTAGGCGGCAGCTTCAATTTATCCAATGTCGTTGTGGTTCCACCTGACTGAAGCACAGGCAAATGTCCTACGGCGGCAGTGCGTGTGTGAGTCTGCGTGTCTGCGTGTATATATTTATGGCGTACATGTGTATTTCGGCATAGGTTGGCAGCTCTGTTTATTGTTTGCAATTTGTTTTTAGCTGCACAAAACAGAACTTCGGTTTTATGCCCCTGTGTGTGTGTGTTTGTCACAGGAAACGCTTGTAGCCAACATCTAAAAATGGCCAAGACGTGTTTGGCTATTTATAGACGTCGTCACCTTGCGCCCACCATATGCCAACTATAACACTAAAAGCAAACTCTACTAACAACAACAGCAATAGTCCTGGTTGGCAAAGAAGGAGCATTCGTATTGACATTTAAGCTGCCACAAATTGCTTTTCTTTCGCGCCCTGCGCTCCCAGCCCCACCCCCTTTTGCTGCCGTTTCTGTTGTTCTTTATTTTTTTGTGCCGGCTTATCGTGCGCATTTCCATAACATAAAACGAAATTTTCAAATTATAACAAATTGAATTTTCACATATGCGAAGAGGTGACAGCAGGCACTCGCCAGGCCAACAAAAAAGTGAGAATCGCGAGTGGCTGACTAAGAGATACCCTGTATTTGGCTTGCTTTCTACTGTAATATATATGATAATATATAATGAGCTTGTTCTGCATATAGCAGAACAATTTAGATATATCTTAAAGATAGCAAACAGATAGTATAAGCTAGCTAGGCTCGGCTTTAAGTTCCGATTTCATAAATTTTGTCACATAAATAATATACCCAAAATTCCCATTTTTAATAGGCACATATTGGTTTGAGTGCTTAAAATATTCGTTGCTTAAAATCAGCTTTACAATATTAATATTGACTCATTCATTATTCATATATCTTTGCATAACGTATTAAATTTATTCGCGCTCAAGGTAATGAGAGAGGCATATTGGGAGGGACTTCAGTTACTGGAGACTCCCTCATGAATAAAGCAAATATGTTGAAAAATTGGATCAAGAGATATCCTACAGAGCTTAAAGATCATCTTCCCAGCCTTTGTTTATGACTCATGGCAGAGTATTAGCCTGTCAGCCCAGCCCGTCCGTGCTTACCTGCTTGGTTGGCATACAAAGATTTTACTTCATGATTTATGATTTTCAAACCAAATTTAATGAAAACATACTGTGTTGTAATTGCTAGAAGCAGCATAGCCAATACAGGGAATAAATACATAAATTTAATAATCCTCTCATAAGCTTTAGACTTTATTTATTTTTATACAATTTAATTAGTTTGTTTTAACAGGAAACGGGATATGCTAGAGGGAAAGTCCTTTGACTTGTGAATTTTTGATGGAAATGCAGCTTGAAGTTAGGCCAAGCGTGCACATTAGACAGTTGCAGCAAACTAACTCAGTCAATCTATCAGGCCGTCAATCAATCAATCCATGCATCGCCAACAATTTAGTTCTCTGTGGCAGCTTTAATGCTGTTGCGACGCGCATCTTCGATTTCTGCCTCACACGTTGCATGTTTTGTATTTATGCGTTGATGTTTTACGTGCTCGAAATACCAAAAAAATTACACACACACACTCACACTCGCTCATACACGTGTAAATTTTATATTGTGTAAATGCGAGCGAAAGGCAGCAGCGCACAGGCAACAGGACTAGAGAGGACTTAACTCCCGAAGCAGCCACGTAGTTGGGAAGCTGCTTTCTGTGTTACTTTTCGGGCTGTTCAGCTACACAGTGAGAATAAAGTGTTTATAAGGAGAGCAAGCAAAGTTTCCCAAATATTTATATATTCAAATTTCATTAATGAAGAAATTAAGTGAAGCTTAAAAGCATTTCACTCATCTCTTGTAATTACTTCAACTTAGCCATAAAGACAGTTTTATATTCAGCATTATATCCAAAAACTTTTAGATTCTATAGCCAATCCCTTGCTGTCAGACTTTAAACAAAGTGCTGTTGAAAATCGAAATTTTCAATTATAAATTTCTTTTTATTTTATTTAAATATCACGAGCTTCTTGCCAGCGTAGAGTAGCTAGGCGGCAAAGGCTTCAGTGGCTGCCCTTTGTAAATGGGAATTTGGGGTATGCTGGTTTGCTGAAAGTGTATGTAATAGGCGTGGCAGAGCCTATGAAGTACATATACTTTTGAGCAACACGATGAGCTAGGTTGATATAGCCATGTGCCTCTTTTCGTTCACTCTGCCTTCAACAAGCCTAGAATGCTACGCTCGTCAGGGTATCTGCCAGTCGAGCCCTGCCGACTAGAGCACCCCTGCTTTCACTGTATTTATATGCGCTGCCAAATAAAAAAGGGGTAGTATTTCAGATAGCCTTCGTTCTGTTCCAACTGCCTCTCGCTCTCTGCCGCTTTCACTCCCTCTGCAGCGGCAAATGAATTTATGTTGCTTTTGGCCACATATCATATCGTAATACCTATGACGTAATACTTATGACGTAATACCTATGACGTAATACATATGACGTAATACCTATGACGTAATACTTATGACGTAATACCTATTCAGCATATACTGCTCCTCCTCGCTGCCAATCCGAAAGCTGTCGTAGCGGGCGTGACGGACATTGTTGTTGAAATCGACTAGCTGCACATACAGCTCATAGGGCAGAGATTTGGTCAAATGGTGCAGTAGCTCCAGGCCCACAAAGAATTCACCATCGAAGTCGCCAAAGCCTTGCTTTTACTCGGTACAGTTTCCGTAGAAATCCACGTCGCCATTGATGCGTATCTGCACCACTAACCAACCGCTTCCAGCTACTTTGGCGTCGCACAGCACCAAAGCATTACCGTCACCATTGACAACTATGTCATGGATATCCGAGGAATCTTGGAAGGGCATACAATTGATGATCCTCGGCTAGCTCAACATGCTGAGACTCGGCATTGGGTTTGTGAGCGCCAATGGAACTATTCAAGCTTACAAATTTCATTGAGCAGCGTCTTGAGAGCTTCTGTGTTGGCGTCTAATTGTGTTTTTATCGATTCGATTGATTTTTTCTTTTCATTGCTGCACTGAGCATCGTTTAATGCTTCGAGCAGCTCTTCATAGGTCTTTCTCTGTTGCTCTTGGACGGCATCTAGTTTCTCCTGCATAGATACCTCAGAAGCTTTCAGACGAACTGCACTTATCCAGCGGTACGATCTATCAATTATTAAAAATATTATTATAAAACACATCAAATATATAAAGTATATGAAAATATGCTAAAATATAGTGTACTTACTTCAAATTCATGAAAGACATAAGACATAAGACATAAGACATAAGACATAAGACATAAGACATAAGACATAAGACATAAGACATAAGACATAAGACATAAGACATAAGACATAAGACATAAGACATAAGGCATACGACATAAGACATAAGACATAAGACATAAGACATAAGACATAAGACATAAGACATAAGACATAAGACATAAGACATAAGACATAAGACATAAGACATAAGACATAAGACATAAGACATAAGACATAAGACATAAGACATAAGACATAAGGCATACGACATAAGACATAAGACATAAGACATAAGACATAAGACATAAGACATAAGACATAAGACATAAGACATAAGACATAAGACATAAGACATAAGACATAAGACATAAGACATAAGACATAAGACATAAGACATAAGACATAAGACATAAGACATAAGACATAAGACATAAGACATAAGACATAAGACATAAGACATAAGACATAAGACATAAGACATAAGACATAAGACATAAGACATAAGACATAAGACATAAGACATAAGACATAAGACATAAGACATAAGACATAAGACATAAGACATAAGACATAAGACATAAGACATAAGACATAAGACATAAGACATAAGACATAAGACATAAGACATAAGACATAAGACATAAGACATAAGACATAAGACATAAGACATAAGACATAAGACATAAGACATTAGACATAAGACATAAGACATAAGACATAAGACATAAGACATAAGACATATGACATAAGACATAAGACATAAGACATAAGACATAAGACATAAGACATAAGACATAAGACATAAGACATAAGACATAAGACATAAGACATAAGACATAAGACATAAGACATAAGACATAAGACATAAGACATAAGACATAAGACATAAGACATAAGACATAAGACATAAGACATACGAAATAAGACATGAGACATAAGACATAAGACATAAGACATACGAAATAGACATAAGACATAAGACATAGACATGGACATAAGACATAAGACATAAGACATAAGACATAAGACATAAGACATAAGACATAAGACATAAGACATAAGACATAAGACATAAGACATAAGACATAAGACATAAGACATAAGACATAAGACATAAGACATAAGACATAAGACATAAGACATAAGACATAAGACATAAGACATAAGACATAAGACATAAGACATAAGACATAAGACATAAGACATAAGACATAAGACATAAGACATAAGACATAAGACATAAGACATAAGACATAAGACATAAGACATAAGACATAAGACATAAGACATAAGACATAAGACATAAGACATAAGACATAAGACATAAGACATAAGACATAAGACATAAGACATAGAGACATAAGACATAAGACATAAGACATAAGACATAAGACATAAGACATAAGACATAAGACATAAGACATAAGACATAAGACATAAGGACATAAGACATAAGACATAAGACATAAGACATAAGACATAAGACATAAGGACATAAGGACATAAGACATAAGACATAAGGCATACGACATAAGACATAAGACATAAGACATAAGACATAAGACATAAGACATAAGACATAAGACATAAGACATAAGACATAAGACATAAGACATAAGACATAAGACATAAGACATAAGACATAAGACATAAGACATAAGACATAAGACATAAGACATAAGACATAAGACATAAGACATAAGACATAAGACATAAGACATAAGACATAAGACATAGGACATAAGACATAAGACATAAGACATAAGACATAAGACATAAGACATAAGACATAAGACATAAGACATAAGACATAAGACATAAGACATAAGACATAAGACATAAGACATAAGACATAAGACATAAGACATAAGACATAAGACATAAGACATAAGACATAAGACATAAGACATAAGACATAAGACATAAGACATAAGACATAAGACATAAGACATAAGACATAAGACATAAGACATAAGACATAAGACATAAGACATAAGACATAAGACATAAGACATAAGACATAAGACATAAGACATAAGACATAAGACATAAGACATAAGGCATACGACATAAGACATAAGGCATACGACATAAGACATAAGACATAAGACATAAGACATAAGACATAAGACATAAGACATAAGACATAAGACATAAGACATAAGACATAAGACATAAGACATAAGACATAAGACATAAGACATAAGACATAAGACATAAGACATAAGACATAAGACATAAGACATAAGACATAAGACATAAGACATAAGACATAAGACATAAGACATAAGACATAAGACATAAGACATAAGACATAAGACATAAGACATAAGACATAAGACATAAGACATAAGACATAAGACATAAGACATAAGACATAAGACATAAGACATAAGACATAAGACATAAGACATAAGACATAAGACATAAGACATAAGACATAAGACATAAGACATAAGACATACGAAATAAGACATAAGACATAAGACATAAGACATAAGACATAAGACATAAGACATAAGACATAAGACATAAGACATAAGACATAAGACATAAGACATAAGACATAAGACATAAGACATAAGACATAAGACATAAGACATAAGACATAAGACATAAGACATAAGACATAAGACATAAGACATAAGACATAAGACATAAGACATAAGACATAAGACATAAGACATAAGACATAAGACATAAGACATAAGACATAAGACATAAGACATAAGACATAAGACATAAGACATAAGACATAAGACATAAGACATAAGACATAAGACATAAGACATAAGACATAAGACATAAGACATAAGACATAAGACATAAGACATAAGACATAAGACATAAGACATAAGACATAAGACATAAGACATAAGACATAAGACATAAGACATAAGACATAAGACATAAGACATAAGGCATACGACATAAGACATAAGACATAAGACATAAGACATAAGACATAAGACATATGACGTAATTCATATGACATAATGCCTATGACGTAACACCCATGACGTAATACCTATGACGTAATGCCTATGACGTAACACCTATGACGTAATGCCTATGACGTAATACTTTTGACGTAACACCTATGACGTAATACTTTTGACGTAACACCTATGACGTAATACCTATGACGTAATGCCTATGACGTAACACCTATGACGTAATAGCTATGACGTAATACCTATGACGAACCACCCATGACGTAATGCCTATGACGTAATACCTATGACGTAATACCTATGACGTAATGCCTATGACGTAACACCTATGACGTAACACCTATGACGTAATACCTATGACGTAATGCCTATGACGTAACACCTATGACGTAATAGCTATGACGTAATACCTATGACGTAACACCCATGACGTAATGGCTATGACGTAATACCTATGACGTAATGCCTATGACGTAATACCTATGACGTAATGCCTATGACGTAATGCCTATGACGTAACACCCATGACGTAAGAGCTATGACGTAATACCTATGACGTAATACCTATGACGTAATGCCTATGACGTAATGCCTATGACGTAATACCTATGACGTAATACCAATGACGTAATACCTATGACGTAATGCCTATGACGTAACACCTATGACGTAATGCCTATGACGTAACACCTATGACGTAATGCCTATGACGTAATACCTATGACGTAATACCTATGACGTAATGCCTATGACGTAATGCCTATGACGTAATACCTATGACGTAATGCCTATGACGTAATGCCTATGACGTAACACCCATGACATAAGAGCTATGACGTAATACCTATGACGTAATACCTATGACGTAACACCCATGACGTAAGAGCTATGACGTAATACCTATGACGTAATACCAATGACGTAATACCTATGACGTAATGCCTATGACGTAACACCTATGACGTAATACCTATGACGTAATGCCTATGACGTAACACCTATGACGTAATAGCTATGACGTAATACCTATGACGTAACACCCATGACGTAATGCCTGTGACGTAATACCTATGACGTAATGCCTATGACGTAATGCCTATGACGTAATACCTATGACGTAATACCAATGACGTAATGCCTATGACGTAATACCTATGACGTAATGCCTGTGACGTAATACCTATGACGTAATGCCTATGACGTAATGCCTATGACGTAATACCTATGACGTAATGCCTATGACGTAATGCCTATGACGTAACACCCTGACGTAAGAGCTATGACGTAATACCTATGACGTAATACCTATGACGTAATACCTATGACGTAACACCCATGACGTAATGCCTATGACGTAATACCTATGACGTAATGCCTATGACGTAATACCTATGACGTAATGCATATGACGTAATGCCTATGACGTAATGCCTATGACGTAGTACCTATGACGTAACACCCATGACGTAATAACTATGACGTAATGCCTTTGACGTAATACCTATGACGTAATACCAATGACGTAATACCTATGACGTAATGCCTATGACGTAACACCCATGACGTAAGAGCTATGACGTAATACCTATGACGTAATACCTATGACGTAATACCTATGACGTAATACCTATGACGTAATGCCTATGACGTAATGCCTATGACGTAATACCTATGACGTAACACCCATGACGTAAGAGCTATGACGTAATGCCTATGACGTAATACCTATGACGTCATAGGCATAGGCATTACGTAATGCCTATGACGTAATACCTATGACGTCATAGGCATAGGCATTACGTCATAGGCATTACGTCATAGGCATTACGTCATAGCTCTTACGTCATAGGTGTTACGTCATAGCTCTTACGTCATGGGTGTTACGTCATAGGCATTACGTCATAGGTATTACGTCATTGGTATTACGTCATAGGTATTACGTCATAGGCATTACGTCATAGGTATTACGTCACAGGCATTACGTCATAGGTATTACGTCATAGGCATTACGTCATTGGTATTACGTCATAGGCATTACGTCATGGGTGTTACGTCATATGAATTACGTCATACGTCGTATGTCTTGTGTCTTACGTCTTATGTCTTATGTCTTATGTCGTATGCCTTATGTCTTATGTCTTATGTCTTATGTCTTATGTCTTATGTCTTATGTCTTATGTCTTATGTCTTATGTCTTATGTCTTATGTCTTATGTCTTATGTCTTATGTCTTATGTCTTATGTCTTATGTCTTATGTCTTATGTCTTATGTCTTATGTCTTATGTCTTATGTCTTATGTCTTATGTCTTATGTCTTATGTCTTATGTCTTATGTCTTATGTCTTATGTCTTATGTCTTATGTCTTATGTCTTATGTCTTATGTCTTATGTCTTATGTCTTATGTCTTATGTCTTATGTCTTATGTCTTATGTCTTATGTCTTATGTCTTATGTCTTATGTCTTATGTCTTATGTCTTATGTCTTATGTCTTATGTCTTATGTCTTATGTCTTATGTCTTATGTCTTATGTCTTATGTCTTATGTCTTATGTCTTATGTCTTATGTCTTATGTCTTATGTCTTATGTCTTATGTCTTATGTCTTATGTCTTATGTCTTATGTCTTATGTCTTATGTCTTATGTCTTATGTCTTATGTCTTATGTCTTATGTCTTATGTCTTATGTCTTATGTCTTATGTCTTATGTCTTATGTCTTATGTCTTATGTCTTATGTCTTATGTCTTATGTCTTATGTCTTATGTCTTATGTCTTATGTCATAAGACATAAGACATAAGACATAAGACATAAGTCATAAGACATAAGACATAAGACATAAGACATAAGACATAAGACATAAGACATAATACATAAGACATAAGACATAAGACATAAGACATAAGACATAAGACATAAGACATAAGACATAAGACATAAGACATAAGACATAAGACATAAGACATAAGATATAAGACATAAGACATAAGACATAAGACATAAGACATAAGACATAAGACATAAGACATAAGACATAAGACATAAGACATAAGACATAAGACATAAGACATAAGACATAAGACATAAGACATAAGACATAAGACATAAGACATAAGACATAAGACATAAGACATAAGACATAAGACATAAGACATAAGACATAAGACATAAGACATAAGACATAAGACATACGAAATAAGACATAAGACATAAGACATAAGACATAAGACATAAGACATAAGACATACGAAATAAGACATAAGACATAAGACATAAGACATAAGACATAAGACATAAGACATAAGACATAAGACATAAGACATAAGACATAAGACATAAGACATAAGACATAAGACATAAGACATAAGACATAAGACATAAGACATAAGACATAAGACATAAGACATAAGACATAAGACATAAGACATAAGACATAAGACATAAGACATAAGACATAAGACATAAGACATAAGACATAAGACATAAGACATAAGACATAAGACATAAGACATAAGACATAAGACATAAGACATAAGACATAAGACATAAGGCATACGACATAAGACATAAGACATAAGACATAAGACATAAGACATAAGACATAAGACATAAGACATAAGACATAAGACACTAAGACATAAGACATAAGACATAAGACATAAGACATAAGACATAAGACATAAGACATAAGACATAAGACATAAGACATAAGACATAAGACATAAGACATAAGACATAAGACATAAGACATAAGACATAAGACATAAGACATAAGACATAAGACATAAGACATAAGACATAAGACATAAGACATAAGACATAAGACATAAGACATAAGACATAAGACATAAGACATAAGACATAAGACATAAGACATAAGACATAAGACATAAGACATAAGACATAAGACATAAGACATAAGACATAAGACATAAGACATAAGACATAAGACATAAGACATAAGACATAAGACATAAGACATACGACATAAGACATAAGACATAAGACATAAGACATACGAAATAAGACATAAGACATAAGACATAAGACATAAGACATAAGACATAAGACATAAGACATAAGACATAAGACATAAGACATAAGACATAAGACATAAGACATAAGACATAAGACATAATACATAAGACATAATACATAAGACATAAGACATAAGACATAAGACATAAGACATAAGACATAAGACATAAGACATAAGACATAAGACATAAGACATAAGACATAAGACATAAGACATAAGACATAAGACATAAGACATAAGACATAAGACATAAGACATAAGACATAAGACATAAGACATAAGACATAAGACATAAGACATAAGACATAAGACATAAGACATAAGACATAAGACATAAGACATAAGACATAAGACATAAGACATAAGACATAAGACATAAGACATAAGACATAAGACATAAGACATAAGACATAAGACATAAGACATAAGACATAAGACATAAGACATAAGACATAAGACATAAGACATAAGACATAAGACATAAGACATAAGACATAAGACATAAGACATAAGACATAAGACATAAGACATAAGACATAAGACATAAGACATAAGACATAAGACATAAGACATAAGACATAAGACATAAGACATAAGACATAAGACATAAGACATAAGACATAAGACATAAGACATAAGACATAAGACATAAGACATAAGACATAAGACATAAGACATAAGACATAAGACATAAGACATAAGACATAAGACATAAGACATAAGACATAAGACATAAGACATAAGACATAAGACATAAGACATAAGACATAAGACATAAGACATAAGACATAAGACATAAGACATAAGACATAAGACATAAGACATAAGACATAAGACATAAGACATAAGACATAAGACATAAGACATAAGACATAAGACATAAGACATAAGACATAAGACATAAGACATAAGACATAAGACATAAGACATAAGACATAAGACATAAGACATAAGGCATACGACATAAGACATAAGACATAAGACGTAAGACACAAGACATACGACGTATGACGTAATTCATATGACGTAACACCCATGACGTAATGCCTATGACGTAATACCTATGACGTAATGCCTATGACGTAACACCTATGACGTAATGCCTATGACGTAACACCTATGACGTAATGCCTATGACGTAACACCTATGACGTAATACCTATGACGTAATGCCTATGACGTAATGCCTATGACGTAACACCTATGACGTAATACCTATGACGTAATGCCTATGACGTAACACCTATGACGTAATGCCTATGACGTAATACTTTTGACGTAACACCTATGACGTAATACCTATGACGTAATGCCTATGACGTAACACCTATGACGTAATGCCTATGACGTAGCACCTATGACGTAATACCAATGACGTAATACCTATGACGTAATGCCTATGACGTAACACCTATGACGTAATACCTATGACGTAATGCCTATGACGTAATGCCTATGACGTAACACCCATGACGTAATACCTATGACGTAATGCCTATGACGTAACACATATGACGTAATGCCTATGACGTAACACCTATGACGTAATACCAATGACGTAATACCTATGACGTAATGCCTATGACGTAACACCTATGACGTAATACCTATGACGTAATGCCTATGACGTAACACCTATGACGTAATAGCTATGACGTAATACCTATGACGTAACACCCATGACGTAATGCCTATGACGTAATACCTATGACGTAATGCCTATGACGTAATGCCTATGACGTAATACCTATGACGTAATGCCTATGACGTAACACCCATGACGTAAGAGCTATGACGTAATACCTATGACGTAATACCTATGACGTAATACCTATGACGTAATACCTATGACGTAACACCCATGTAGAAATGCCTATGACGTAATAGCTATGACGTAATGCCTATGACGTAATGCCTATGACGTAATACCTATGACGTAATGCATATGACGTAATGCCTATGACGTAATGCCTATGACGTAACACCCATGACGTAATAACTATGACGTAATGCCTATGACGTAACACCTATGACGTAATGCCTATGACGTAACACCTATGACGTAATACCTATGACGTAATGCCTATGACGTAACACGTATGACGTAATACCAATGACGTAATACCTATGACGTAATGCCTATGACGTAACACCCATGACGTAATACCTATGACGTAATGTCTATGACGTAACACATATGACGTAATGCCTATGACGTAACACCTATGACGTAATACCAATGACGTAATACCTATGACGTAATGCCTATGACGTAACACCTATGACGTAATACCTATGACGTAATGCCTATGACGTAACACCCATGACGTAAGAGCTATGACGTCATACCTATGACGTAATACCTATGACGTAATACCTATGACGTAATGCCTATGACGTAATGCCTATGACGTAATACCTATGACGTAACACCCATGACGTAAGAGCTATGACGTAATGCCTATGACGTAATACCTATGACGTCATAGGCATAGGCATTACGTCATAGGCATTACGTCATAGCTCTTACGTCATAGGTGTTACGTCATAGCTCTTACGTCATGGGTGTTACGTCATAGGCATTACGTCATAGGTATTACGTCATTGGTATTACGTCATAAGTATTACGTCATAGGCATTACGTCACAGGTATTACGTCACAGGCATTACGTCATAGGTATTACGTCATAGGCATTACGTCATGGCTATTACGTCATAGGCATTACGTCATCGGTATTACGTCATAGGTATTACGTCATTGGTATTACGTCATAGGCATTACGTCATGGGTGTTACGTCATATGAATTACGTCATACGTCGTATGTCTTGTGTCTTACGTCTTATCTCTTATGTCTTATGTCTTATGTCTTATGTCTTATGTCTTATGTCTTATGTCTTATGTCTTATGTCTTATGTCTTATGTCTTATGTCTTATGTCTTATGTCTTATGTCTTATGTCTTATGTCTTATGTCTTATGTCTTATGTCTTATGTCTTATGTCTTATGTCTTATGTCTTATGTCTTATGTCTTATGTCTTATGTCTTATGTCTTATGTCTTATGTCTTATGTCTTATGTCTTATGTCTTATGTCTTATGTCTTATGTCTTATGTCTTATGTCTTATGTCTTATGTCTTATGTCTTATGTCTTATGTCTTATGTCTTATGTCTTATGTCTTATGTCTTATGTCTTATGTCTTATGTCTTATGTCTTATGTCTTATGTCTTATGTCTTATGTCTTATGTCTTATGTCTTATGTCATGTATGTCTTATGTCTTATGTCTTATGTCTTATGTCTTATGTCTTATGTCTTATGTCTTATGTCGTCTTATGTCTTATGTCTTATGTCTTATGTCTTATGTCTTATGTCTTATGTCTTATGTCTTATGTCTTATGTCTTATGTCTTATGTCTTATGTCTTATGTCTTATGTCTTATGTCTTATGTCTTATGTCTTATGTCTTATGTCTTATGTCTTATGTCTTATGTCTTATGTCTTATGTCTTATGTCTTATGTCTTATGTCTTATGTCTTATGTCTTATGTCTTATGTCTTATGTCTTATGTCTTATGTCTTATGTCTTATGTCTTATGTCTTATGTCTTATGTCTTATGTCTTATGTCTTATGTCTTATGTCTTATGTCTTATGTCTTATGTCTTATGTCTTATGTCTTATGTCTTATGTCTTATGTCTTATGTCTTATGTCTTATGTCTTATGTCTTATGTCTTATGTCTTATGTCTTATGTCTTATGTCTTATGTCTTATGTCTTATGTCTTATGTCTTATGTCTTATGTCTTATGTCTTATGTCTTATGTCTTATGTCTTATGTCTTATGTCTTATGTCTTATGTCTTATGTCTTATGTCTTATGTCTTATGTCTTATGACTCTGTGTATGTCTTATGAGATAAGACATAAGACATAAGACATAAGACATAAGACATAAGACATAGACATAAGACATAAGACATAAGACATAAGACATAAGACATAAGACATAAGACATAAGACATAAGACATAAGACATAAGACATAAGACATAAGACATAAGACATAAGACATAAGACATAAGACATAAGACATAAGACATAAGACATAAGACATAAGACATAAGACATAAGACATAAGACATAAGACATAAGACATAAGACATAAGACATAAGACATAAGACATAAGACATAAGACATAAGACATAAGACATAAGACATAAGACATAAGACATAAGACATAAGACATAAGACATAAGACATAAGACATAAGACATAAGACATAAGACATAAGACATAAGACATAAGACATAAGACATAAGACATAAGACATAAGACATAAGACATAAGACATAAGACATAAGACATAAGACATAAGACATAAGACATAAGACATAAGACATAAGACATAAGACATAAGACATAAGACATAAGACATAAGACATAAGACATAAGACATAAGACATAAGACATAAGACATAAGACATAAGACATAAGACATAAGACATAAGACATAAGACATAAGACATAAGACATAAGACATAAGACATAAGACATAAGACATAAGACATAAGACATAAGACATAAGACATAAGACATAAGACATAAGACATAAGACATAAGACATAAGACATAAGACATAAGACATAAGACATAAGACATAAGACATAAGACATAAGACATAAGACATAAGACATAAGACATAAGACATAAGACATAAGACATAAGACATAAGACATAAGACATAAGACATAAGACATAAGACATAAGACATAAGACATAAGACATAAGACATAAGACATAAGACATAAGACATAAGACATAAGACATAAGACATAAGACATAAGACATAAGACATAAGACATAAGACATAAGACATAAGACATAAGACATAAGACATAAGACATAAGACATAAGACATAAGACATAAGACATAAGACATAAGACATAAGACATAAGACATAAGACATAAGACATAAGGACATAAGACATAAGACATAAGACATAAGACATAAGACATAAGACATAAGACATAAGACATAAGACATAAGACATAAGACATAAGACATAAGACATAAGACATAAGACATAAGACATAAGACATAAGACATAAGACATAGACATAAGACATAAGACATAAGACATAAGACATAAGACATAAGACATAAGACATAAGACATAAGACATAAGACATAAGACATAAGACATAAGACATAAGACATACGACATAAGACATATAGACATAAGACATAAGACATAAGACATAAGACATAAGACATAAGACATAAGACATAAGACATAAGACATAAGACATAAGACATAAGACATAAGACATAAGACATAAGACATGACATGACATAAGACATAAGACATAAGACATAAGACATAAGACATAAGACATAAGACATAAGACATAAGACATAAGACATAAGACATAAGACATAAGACATAAGACATAAGACATAAGACATAAGACATAAGACATAAGACATAAGACATAAGACATAAGACATAAGACATAAGACATAAGACATAAGACATAAGACATAAGACATAAGACATAAGACATAAGACATAAGACATAAGACATAAGACATAAGACATAAGACATAAGACATAAGACATAAGACATAAGACATAAGACATAAGACATAAGACATAAGACATAAGACATACGAAATAAGACATAAGACATAAGACATAAGACATACGACATAAGACATAAGACATAAGACATAAGACATAAGACATAAGACATAAGACATAAGACATAAGACATAAGACATAAGACATAAGACATAATACATAAGACATAATACATAAGACATAAGACATAAGACATAAGACATAAGACATAAGACATAAGACATAAGACATAAGACATAAGACATAAGACATAAGACATAAGACATAAGACATAAGACATAAGACATAAGACATAAGACATAAGACATAAGACATAAGACATAAGACATAAGACATAAGACATAAGACATAAGACATAAGACATAAGACATAAGACATAAGACATAAGACATAAGACATAAGACATAAGACATAAGACATAAGACATAAGACATAAGACATAAGACATAAGACATAAGACATAAGACATAAGACATAAGACATAAGACATAAGACATAAGACATAAGACATAAGACATAAGACATAAGACATAAGACATAAGACATAAGACATAAGACATAAGACATAAGACATAAGACATAAGACATAAGACATAAGACATAAGACATAAGACATAAGACATAAGACATAAGACATAAGACATAAGACATAAGACATAAGACATAAGACATAAGACATAAGACATAAGACATAAGACATAAGACATAAGACATAAGACATAAGACATAAGACATAAGACATAAGACATAAGACATAAGACATAAGACATAAGACATAAGACATAAGACATAAGACATAAGACATAAGACATAAGACATAAGACATAAGACATAAGGACATAAGACATAAGACATAAGACATAAGAATAAGACATAAGACATAAGACATAAGACATAAGACATAAGACATAAGACATAAGACATAAGACATAAGACATAAGACATAAGACATAAGACATAAGACATAAGACATAAGACATAAGACATAAGACATAAGACATAAGACATAAGACATAAGACATAAGACATAAGACGTAAGACACAAGACATACGACGTATGACGTAATTCATATGACGTAACACCCATGACGTAATGCCTATGACGTAATACCTATGACGTAATGCCTATGACGTAACACCTATGACGTAATGCCTATGACGTAACACCTATGACGTAATGCCTATGACGTAACACCTATGACGTAATACCTATGACGTAATGCCTATGACGTAATGCCTATGACGTAACACCTATGACGTAATACCTATGACGTAATGCCTATGACGTAACACCTATGACGTAATGCCTATGACGTAATACTTTTGACGTAACACCTATGACGTAATACCTATGACGTAATGCCTATGACGTAACACCTATGACGTAATGCCTATGACGTAGCACCTATGACGTAATACCAATGACGTAATACCTATGACGTAATGCCTATGACGTAACACCTATGACGTAATACCTATGACGTAATGCCTATGACGTAATGCCTATGACGTAACACCCATGACGTAATACCTATGACGTAATGCCTATGACGTAACACATATGACGTAATGCCTATGACGTAACACCTATGACGTAATACCAATGACGTAATACCTATGACGTAATGCCTATGACGTAACACCTATGACGTAATACCTATGACGTAATGCCTATGACGTAACACCTATGACGTAATAGCTATGACGTAATACCTATGACGTAACACCCATGACGTAATGCCTATGACGTAATACCTATGACGTAATGCCTATGACGTAATGCCTATGACGTAATACCTATGACGTAATGCCTATGACGTAACACCCATGACGTAAGAGCTATGACGTAATACCTATGACGTAATACCTATGACGTAATACCTATGACGTAATACCTATGACGTAACACCCATGTAGAAATGCCTATGACGTAATAGCTATGACGTAATGCCTATGACGTAATGCCTATGACGTAATACCTATGACGTAATGCATATGACGTAATGCCTATGACGTAATGCCTATGACGTAACACCCATGACGTAATAACTATGACGTAATGCCTATGACGTAACACCTATGACGTAATGCCTATGACGTAACACCTATGACGTAATACCTATGACGTAATGCCTATGACGTAACACGTATGACGTAATACCAATGACGTAATACCTATGACGTAATGCCTATGACGTAACACCCATGACGTAATACCTATGACGTAATGTCTATGACGTAACACATATGACGTAATGCCTATGACGTAACACCTATGACGTAATACCAATGACGTAATACCTATGACGTAATGCCTATGACGTAACACCTATGACGTAATACCTATGACGTAATGCCTATGACGTAACACCCATGACGTAAGAGCTATGACGTCATACCTATGACGTAATACCTATGACGTAATACCTATGACGTAATGCCTATGACGTAATGCCTATGACGTAATACCTATGACGTAACACCCATGACGTAAGAGCTATGACGTAATGCCTATGACGTAATACCTATGACGTCATAGGCATAGGCATTACGTCATAGGCATTACGTCATAGGCATTACGTCATAGCTCTTACGTCATAGGTGTTACGTCATAGCTCTTACGTCATGGGTGTTACGTCATAGGCATTACGTCATAGGTATTACGTCATTGGTATTACGTCATAAGTATTACGTCATAGGCATTACGTCACAGGTATTACGTCACAGGCATTACGTCATAGGTATTACGTCATAGGCATTACGTCATAGCTATTACGTCATAGGCATTACGTCATCGGTATTACGTCATAGGTATTACGTCATTGGTATTACGTCATAGGCATTACGTCATGGGTGTTACGTCATATGAATTACGTCATACGTCGTATGTCTTGTGTCTTACGTCTTATCTCTTATGTCTTATGTCTTATGTCTTATGTCTTATGTCTTATGTCTTATGTCTTATGTCTTATGTCTTATGTCTTATGTCTTATGTCTTATGTCTTATGTCTTATGTCTTATGTCTTATGTCTTATGTCTTATGTCTTATGTCTTATGTCTTATGTCTTATGTCTTATGTCTTATGTCTTATGTCTTATGTCTTATGTCTTATGTCTTATGTCTTATGTCTTATGTCTTATGTCTTATGTCTTATGTCTTATGTCTTATGTCTTATGTCTTATGTCTTATGTCTTATGTCTTATGTCTTATGTCTTATGTCCTTATGTCTTATGTCTTATGTCTTATGTCTTATGTCTTATGTCTTATGTCTTATGTCTTATGTCTTATGTCTTATGTCTTATGTCTTATGTCTTATGTCTTATGTCTTATGTCTTATGTCTTATGTCTTATGTCGTATGCCTTATGTCTTATGTCTTATGTCTTATGTCTTATGTCTTATGTCTTATGTCTTATGTCTTATGTCTTATGTCTTATGTCTTATGTCTTATGTCTTATGTCTTATGTCTTATGTCTTATGTCTTATGTCTTATGTCTTATGTCGTATGCCTTATGTCTTATGTCTTATGTCTTATGTCTTATGTCTTATGTCTTATGTCTTATGTCTTATGTCTTATGTCTTATGTCTTATGTCGTATGCCTTATGTCTTATGTCGTATGCCTTATGTCTTATGTCTATGTCTTATGTCTTATGTCTTATGTCTTATGTCTTATGTCTTATGTCTTATGTCTTATGTCTTATGTCTTATGTCTTATGTCTTATGTCTTATGTCTTATGTCTTATGTCTTATGTCTTATGTCTTATGTCTTATGTCTTATGTCTTATGTCTTATGTCTTATGTCTTATGTCTTATGTCTTATGTCTTATGTCTTATGTCTTATGTCTTATGTCTTATGTCTTATGTCTTATGTCTTATGTCTTATGTCTTATGTCTTATGTCTTATGTCTTATGTCTTATGTCTTATGTCTTATGTCTTATGTCTTATGTCTTATGTCTTATGTCTTATGTCTTATGTCTTATGTCTTATGTCTTATGTCTTATGTCTTATGTCTTATGTCTTATGTCTTATGTCTTATGTCTTAAGGCATACGACGTATGACGTATGACGTAATTCATATGACGTAATACCTATGACGTAATACCTATGACGTAACACCTATGACGTAATAGCTATGACGTAATGCCTATGACGTAACACCCATGACGTAATAGCTATGACGTAACACGTATGACGTAATACCAATGACGTAATACCTATGACGTAATGCCTATGACGTAACACCCATGACGTAATACCTATGACGTAATGTCTATGACGTAACACATATGACGTAATGCCTATGACGTAACACCTATGACGTAATACCAATGACGTAATACCTATGACGTAATGCCTATGACGTAACACCTATGACGTAATACCTATGACGTAATGCCTATGACGTAACACCCATGACGTAAGAGCTATGACGTCATACCTATGACGTAATACCTATGACGTAATACCTATGACGTAATGCCTATGACGTAATGCCTATGACGTAATACCTATGACGTAACACCCATGACGTAAGAGCTATGACGTAATGCCTATGACGTAATACCTATGACGTCATAGGCATAGGCATTACGTCATAGGCATTACGTCATAGGCATTACGTCATAGCTCTTACGTCATAGGTGTTACGTCATAGCTCTTACGTCATGGGTGTTACGTCATAGGCATTACGTCATAGGTATTACGTCATTGGTATTACGTCATAAGTATTACGTCATAGGCATTACGTCACAGGTATTACGTCACAGGCATTACGTCATAGGTATTACGTCATAGGCATTACGTCATAGCTATTACGTCATAGGCATTACGTCATCGGTATTACGTCATAGGTATTACGTCATTGGTATTACGTCATAGGCATTACGTCATGGGTGTTACGTCATATGAATTACGTCATACGTCGTATGTCTTGTGTCTTACGTCTTATCTCTTATGTCTTATGTCTTATGTCTTATGTCTTATGTCTTATGTCTTATGTCTTATGTCTTATGTCTTATGTCTTATGTCTTATGTCTTATGTCTTATGTCTTATGTCTTATGTCTTATGTCTTATGTCTTATGTCTTATGTCTTATGTCTTATGTCTTATGTCTTATGTCTTATGTCTTATGTCTTATGTCTTATGTCTTATGTCTTATGTCTTATGTCTTATGTCTTATGTCTTATGTCTTATGTCTTATGTCTTATGTCTTATGTCTTATGTCTTATGTCTTATGTCTTATGTCTTATGTCTTATGTCTTATGTCTTATGTCTTATGTCTTATGTCTTATATCTTATGTCTTATGTCTTATGTCTTATGTCTTATGTCTTATGTCTTATGTCTTATGTCTTATGTCTTATGTCTTATGTCTTATGTCTTATGTCTTATGTCTTATGTCTTATGTCTTATGTCTTATGTCTTATGTCTTATGTCTTATGTCTTATGTCTTATGTCTTATGTCTTATGTCTTATGTCTTATGTCTTATGTCTTATGTCTTATGTCTTATGTCTTATGTCTTATGTCTTATGTCTTATGTCTTATGTCTTATGTCTTATGTCGTATGCCTTATGTCTTATGTCTTATGTCTTATGTCTTATGTCTTATGTCTTATGTCTTATGTCTTATGTCTTATGTCTTATGTCTTATGTCTTATGTCTTATGTCGTATGCCTTATGTCTTATGTCTTATGTCTTATGTCTTATGTCTTATGTCTTATGTCTTATGTCTTATGTCTTATGTCTTATGTCTTATGTCTTATGTCTTATGTCTTATGTCTTATGTCTTATGTCTTATGTCTTATGTCTTATGTCTTATGTCTTATGTCTTATGTCTTATGTCTTATGTCTTATGTCTTATGTCTTATGTCTTATGTCTTATGTCTTATGTCTTATGTCTTATGTCTTATGTCTTATGTCGTATGCCTTATGTCTTATGTCTTATGTCTTATGTCTTATGTCTTATGTCTTATGTCTTATGTCTTATGCCTTATGTCTTATGTCTTATGTCTTACGTCTTATGTCTTATGTCTTATGTCTTATGTCTTATGTCTTATGTCTTATGTCTTATGCCTTATGTCTTATGTCTTATGTCTTATGTCTTATGTCTTATGTCTTATGTCTTATCTCTTATGTCTTATGACTTGTGTATGTCTTATGAGATAAGACATAAGACATAAGACATAAGACATAAGACATAAGACAAGACATAAGACATAAGACATAAGACATAAGACATAAGACATAAGACATAAGACATAAGACATAAGACATAAGACATAAGACATAAGACATAAGACATAAGACATAAGACATAAGACATAAGACATAAGACATAAGACATAAGACATAAGACATAAGACATAAGACATAAGACATAAGACATAAGACATAAGACATAAGACATAAGACATAAGACATAAGACATAAGACATAAGACATAAGACATAAGACATAAGACATAAGACATAAGACATAAGACATAAGACATAAGACATAAGACATAAGACATAAGACATAAGACATAAGACATAAGACATAAGACATAAGACATAAGACATAAGACATAAGACATAAGACATAAGACATAAGACATAAGACATAAGACATAAGACATAAGACATAAGACATAAGACATAAGACATAAGACATAAGACATAAGACATAAGACATAAGACATAAGACATAAGACATAAGACATAAGACATAAGACATAAGACATAAGACATAAGACATAAGACATAAGACATAAGACATAAGACATAAGACATAAGACATAAGACATAAGACATAAGACATAAGACATAAGACATAAGACATAAGACATAAGACATAAGACATAAGACATAAGACATAAGACATAAGACATAAGACATAAGACATAAGACATAAGACATAAGACATAAGACATAAGACATAAGACATAAGACATAAGACATAAGACATAAGACATAAGACATAAGACATAAGACATAAGACATAAGACATAAGACATAAGACATAAGACATAAGACATAAGACATAAGACATAAGACATAAGACATAAGACATAAGACATAAGACATAAGACATAAGACATAAGACATAAGACATAAGACATAAGACATAAGACATAAGACATAAGGCATACGACATAAGACATAAGACATAAGACATAAGACATAAGACATAAGACATAAGACATAAGACATAAGACATAAGACATAAGACATAAGACATAAGACATAAGACATAAGACATAAGACATAAGACATAAGACATAAGACATAAGACATAAGACATAAGACATAAGACATAAGACATAAGACATAAGACATAAGACATAAGACATAAGACATAAGACATAAGACATAAGACATAAGGCATACGACATAAGACATAAGACATAAGACATAAGACATAAGACATAAGACATAAGACATATGACGTAATTCATATGACATAATGCCTATGACGTAACACCCATGACGTAATACCTATGACGTAATGCCTATGACGTAACACCTATGACGTAATGCCTATGACGTAATACTTTTGACGTAACACCTATGACGTAATACTTTTGACGTAACACCTATGACGTAATACCTATGACGTAATGCCTATGACGTAACACCTATGACGTAATAGCTATGACGTAATACCTATGACGTAATACCTATGACGTAATGCCTATGACGTAACACCTATGACGTAACACCTATGACGTAATACCTATGACGTAATGCCTATGACGTAACACCTATGACGTAATAGCTATGACGTAATACCTATGACGTAACACCCATGACGTAGGCATTACGTCATAGGTATTACGTCATTGGTATTACGTCATAAGTATTACGTCATAGGCATTACGTCACAGGTATTACGTCACAGGCATTACGTCATAGGTATTACGTCATAGGCATTACGTCATAGCTATTACGTCATAGGCATTACGTCATCGGTATTACGTCATAGGTATTACGTCATTGGTATTACGTCATAGGCATTACGTCATGGGTGTTACGTCATATGAATTACGTCATACGTCGTATGTCTTGTGTCTTACGTCTTATCTCTTATGTCTTATGTCTTATGTCTTATGTCTTATGTCTTATGTCTTATGTCTTATGTCTTATGTCTTATGTCTTATGTCTTATGTCTTATGTCTTATGTCTTATGTCTTATGTCTTATGTCTTATGTCTTATGTCTTATGTCTTATGTCTTATGTCTTATGTCTTATGTCTTATGTCTTATGTCTTATGTCTTATGTCTTATGTCTTATGTCTTATGTCTTATGTCTTATGTCTTATGTCTTATGTCTTATGTCTTATGTCTTATGTCTTATGTCTTATGTCTTATGTCTTATGTCTTATGTCTTATGTCTTATGTCTTATGTCTTATGTCTTATGTCTTATGTCTTATGTCTTATGTCTTATGTCTTATGTCTTATGTCTTATGTCTTATGTCTTATGTCTTATGTCTTATGTCTTATGTCTTATGTCTTATGTCTTATGTCTTATGTCTTATGTCTTATGTCTTATGTCTTATGTCTTATGTCTTATGTCTTATGTCTTATGTCTTATGTCTTATGTCTTATGTCTTATGTCTTATATCTTATGTCTTATGTCTTATGTCTTATGTCTTATGTCTTATGTCTTATGTCTTATGTCTTATGTCTTATGTCTTATGTCTTATGTCTTATGTCTTATGTCTTATGTCTTATGTCTTATGTCTTATGTCTTATGTCTTATGTCTTATGTCTTATGTCTTATGTCTTATGTCTTATGTCTTATGTCTTATGTCTTATGTCTTATGTCTTATGTCTTATGTCTTATGTCTTATGTCTTATGTCTTATGTCTTATGTCTTATGTCTTATGTCTTATGTCTTATGTCTTATGTCTTATGTCTTATGTCTTATGTCTTATGTCTTATGTCGTATGCCTTATGTCTTATGTCTTATGTCTTATGTCTTATGTCTTATGTCTTATGTCTTATGTCTTATGCCTTATGTCTTATGTCTTATGTCTTACGTCTTATGTCTTATGTCTTATGTCTTATGTCTTATGTCTTATGTCTTATGTCTTATGCCTTATGTCTTATGTCTTATGTCTTATGTCTTATGTCTTATGTCTTATGTCTTATCTCTTATGTCTTATGACTTGTGTATGTCTTATGAGATAAGACATAAGACATAAGACATAAGACATAAGACATAAGACAAGACATAAGACATAAGACATAAGACATAAGACATAAGACATAAGACATAAGACATAAGACATAAGACATAAGACATAAGACATAAGACATAAGACATAAGACATAAGACATAAGACATAAGACATAAGACATAAGACATAAGACATAAGACATAAGACATAAGACATAAGACATAAGACATAAGACATAAGACATAAGACATAAGACATAAGACATAAGACATAAGACATAAGACATAAGACATAAGACATAAGACATAAGACATAAGACATAAGACATAAGACATAAGGCATACGACATAAGACATAAGACATAAGACATAAGACATAAGACATAAGACATAAGACATAAGACATAAGACATAAGACATAAGACATAAGACATAAGACATAAGACATAAGACATAAGACATAAGACATAAGACATAAGACATAAGACATAAGACATAAGACATAAGACATAAGACATAAGACATAAGACATAAGACATAAGACATAAGACATAAGACATAAGACATAAGACATAAGACATAAGACATAAGACATAAGACATAAGACATAAGACATAAGACATAAGACATAAGACATAAGACATAAGACATAAGACATAAGACATAAGACATAAGACATAAGACATAAGACATAAGACATAAGACATAAGACATAAGACATAAGACATAAGACATAAGACATAAGACATAAGACATAAGACATAAGACATAAGACATAAGGCATAAGACATAAGACATAAGACATAAGACATAAGACATAAGACATAAGACATACGAAATAAGACATAAGACATAAGACATAAGACATAAGACATAAGACATAAGACATAAGACATAAGACATAAGACATAAGACATAAGACATAAGACATAAGACATAAGACATAAGACATAAGACATAAGACATAAGACATAAGACATAAGACATAAGACATAAGACATAAGACATAAGACATAAGACATAAGACATAAGGCATACGACATAAGACATAAGACATAAGACATAAGACATAAGACATAAGACATAAGACATAAGACATAAGACATAAGACATAAGACATAAGACATAAGACATAAGACATAAGACATAAGACATAAGACATAAGACATAAGACATAAGACATAAGACATAAGACATAAGACATAAGACATAAGACATAAGACATAAGACATAAGACATAAGACATAAGACATAAGACATAAGGCATACGACATAAGACATAAGACATAAGACATAAGACATAAGACATAAGACATAAGACATATGACGTAATTCATATGACATAATGCCTATGACGTAACACCCATGACGTAATACCTATGACGTAATGCCTATGACGTAACACCTATGACGTAATGCCTATGACGTAATACTTTTGACGTAACACCTATGACGTAATACTTTTGACGTAACACCTATGACGTAATACCTATGACGTAATGCCTATGACGTAACACCTATGACGTAATAGCTATGACGTAATACCTATGACGTAATACCTATGACGTAATGCCTATGACGTAACACCTATGACGTAACACCTATGACGTAATACCTATGACGTAATGCCTATGACGTAACACCTATGACGTAATGCCTATGACGTAATACTTTTGACGTAACACCTATGACGTAATACTTTTGACGTAACACCTATGACGTAATACCTATGACGTAATGCCTATGACGTAACACCTATGACGTAATAGCTATGACGTAATACTTTTGACGTAACACCTATGACGTAATACTTTTGACGTAACACCTATGACGTAATACCTATGACGTAATGCCTATGACGTAACACCTATGACGTAATGCCTATGACGTAATACTTTTGACGTAACACCTATGACGTAATACTTTTGACGTAACACCTATGACGTAATACCTATGACATAATGCCTATGACGTAACACCCATGACGTAATACCTATGACGTAATGCCTATGACGTAACACCTATGACGTAATGCCTATGACGTAATACTTTTGACGTAACACCTATGACGTAATACTTTTGACGTAACACCTATGACGTAATACCTATGACGTAATGCCTATGACGTAACACCTATGACGTAATAGCTATGACGTAATACCTATGACGTAACACCCATGACGTAATGGCTATGACGTAATACCTATGACGTAATGCCTATGACGTAATACCTATGACGTAATGCCTATGACGTAACACCCATGACGTAAGAGCTATGACGTAATACCTATGACGTAATACCTATGACGTAATGCCTATGACGTAATGCCTATGACGTAATGCCTATGACGTAATACCTATGACGTAATACCAATGACGTAATACCTATGACGTAATGCCTATGACGTAACACCCATGACGTAATACCTATGACGTAATGCCTATGACGTAACACCTATGACGTAATGCCTATGACGTAATACCTATGACGTAATACCAATGACGTAATACCTATGACGTAATGCCTATGACGTAACACCTATGACGTAATACCTATGACGTAATGCCTATGACGTAACACCTATGACGTAATAGCTATGACGTAATACCTATGACGTAACACCCATGACGTAATGCCTATGACGTAATACCTATGACGTAATGCCTATGACGTAATGCCTATGACGTAATACCTATGACGTAATGCCTATGACGTAATGCCTATGACGTAACACCCATGACATAAGAGCTATGACGTAATACCTATGACGTAATACCTATGACGTAATACCAATGACGTAATACCTATGACGTAATGCCTATGACGTAACACCTATGACGTAATACCTATGACGTAATGCCTATGACGTATCACCTATGACGTAATAGCTATGACGTAATACCTATGACGTAACACCCATGACGTAATGCCTATGACGTAATACCTATGACGTAATGCCTATGACGTAATGCCTATGACGTAATACCTATGACGTAATACCAATGACGTAATGCCTATGACGTAATACCTATGACGTAATGCCTGTGACGTAATACCTATGACGTAATAGCTATGACGTAATACCTATGACGTAATACCTATGACGTAATGCCTATGACGTAACACCTATGACGTAACACCTATGACGTAATACCTATGACGTAATACCTATGACGTAATACCTATGACGTAACACCCATGACGTAATGCCTATGACGTAATACCTATGACGTAATGCCTATGACGTAATACCTATGACGTAATGCATATGACGTAATGCCTATGACGTAATGCCTATGACGTAATACCTATGACGTCATAGGCATAGGCATTACGTCATAGGCATTACGTCATAGGCATTACGTCATAGCTCTTACGTCATAGGTGTTACGTCATAGCTCTTACGTCATGGGTGTTACGTCATAGGCATTACGTCATAGGTATTACGTCATTGGTATTACGTCATAGGTATTACGTCATAGGCATTACGTCATAGGTATTACGTCACAGGCATTACGTCATAGGTATTACGTCATAGGCATTACGTCATAGCTATTACGTCATAGGCATTACGTCATTGGTATTACGTCATAGGTATTACGTCACTGGTATTACGTCATAGGCATTACGTCATGGGTGTTACGTCATATGAATTACGTCATACGTCGTATGTCTTGTGTCTTACGTCTTATCTCTTATGTCTTATGTCTTATGTCTTATGTCTTATGTCTTATGTCTTATGTCTTATGTCTTATGTCTTATGTCTTATGTCTTATGTCTTATGTCTTATGTCTTATGTATTATGACTTATGTCTTATGTCTTATGTCTTATGTCTTATGTCTTATGTCTTATGTCTTATGTCTTATGTCTTATGTCTTATGTCTTATGTCTTATGTCTTATGTCTTATGTCTTATGTCTTATGTCTTATGTCTTATGTCTTATGTCTTATGTCTTATGTCTTATGTCTTATGTCTTATGTCTTATGTCTTATGTCTTATGTCTTATGTCTTATGTCTTATGTCTTATGTCTTATGTCTTATGTCTTATGTCTTATGTCTTATGTCTTATGTCTTATGTCTTATGTCTTATGTCTTATGTCTTATGTCTTATGTCTTATGTCTTATGTCTTATGTCTTATGTCTTATGTCTTATGTCTTATGTCTTATGTCTTATGTCTTATGTCTTATGTCTTATGTCTTATGTCTTATGTCTTATGTCTTATGTCTTATGTCTTATGTCTTATGTCTTATGTCTTATGTCTTATGTCTTATGTCTTATGTCTTATGTCTTATGTCTTATGTCTTATGTCTTATGTCGTATGCCTTATGTCTTATGTCTTATGTCTTATGTCTTATGTCTTATGTCTTATGTCTTATGTCTTATGTCTTATGTCTTATGTCTTATGTCTTATGTCTTATGTCTTATGTCTTATGTCTTATGTCTTATGTCTTATGTCTTATGTCTTATGTCTTATGTCTTATGTCTTATGTCTTATGTCTTATGTCTTATGTCTTATGTCTTATGTCTTATGTCTTATGTCTTATGTCTTATGTCTTATGTCTTATGTCTTATGTCTTATGTCTTATGTCTTATGTCTTATGTCTTATGTCTTATGTCTTAAGGCATACGACGTATGACGTATGACGTAATTCATATGACGTAATACCTATGACGTAATACCTATGACGTAATACCTATGACGTAATACCTATGACGTAATACCTATGACGTAACACCCATGACGTAATGCCTATGACGTAATACCTATGACGTAATGCCTATGACGTAATGCCTATGACGTAATGCCTATGACGTAATGCCTATGACGTAATGCCTATGACGTAATACCTATGACGTAACACCAATGACGTAACACCTATGACGTAACACCCACACATATACGAGTTTTTTTTTCAAAAATTCGATAACTCTTCCCGTTCTCTTTTTATCGATAAATTTCGATAACTTTTCGTCTCTTTTACGTACCGTAAGAGCTAGAGACATGAAATTCACTGTGTAGATGCCTGTTGTGAATACAGACATTTTGTAATTTTTGGATTTTTGATGCCACGCCCCCTTCGCCCTAAATTTGCAAACGCATTTCAAATACTAGAGACTTGTGCTTCGGTACATACACACATATGAATAACATAATCATGCCCTGAAAGTTTGAATCAAAAAGTCCTGCTAGAAAAAAAGTTATTAAACATTTAATTTCTACAACATAAGCCGCTTGCGCTTGAAGCGCAGTTGCTACGTCAACTGCACAGTTGGCAGAGCGTGTGCTTGAGCGTGTGTCTGTGTGTGTGTATGTGTTGCTTGCAATATTTGTATATGTAAACTAAGCATAGAATATTTAAAGTATCGGCACTTCGCAGGGCTCAGGGTATCTCCTCGTCGAGCCGTCTCGACTAGAGCATTCTTACTTGTTTTTTCTCGTTCGGCATTTTTTATTAAAGTCTGGGAAATATTGACGTTGCCATTAACAAAAGCTTTTAGCACAAATACTGCTCAAAATGGCATTCAGCTGGCCAGCTAACTGACCCATAAAGTGAGCGATAGAGAGAGAGAGAGAGAGAGAGAGAGAGAGCGAGGCCGCTCGCAGCTGGCAGGTGGCAGTCGCCAACGAACCAAAAGGCAAACGAAACATTGCTGTTGAGTCGACACTTTGACAGTTTTGTCATTTCAAGCTTCACTTTGCGAAACACACACACACACACTCTCACACACACACACACACACATGCAGACATCTACTTGCAGTGCATTTCGCACTGCATTGTTGCGCCCAAAAAGCGAGTAGCTGCTCCACTGGCTGCACTGACTGCTTGCTCTTGACCAAGCCGCATATTCAGTTTGACATATTTGAACAACAACAACAACAATAACAACAACAACAACAACACCAACAACGACATCAGCAATAACTGTTAACAGCCATTTGTGCCGCTGCGGCTTTCATCTGACTCTCCATTGTCAATTTGGAGCTGTCCAGCTAGCCTCTGGCTCCGTATGTCTGTGTCTATGTGGCATGCCAACTTTAGCGAGTAGCAGCTGAATGTTCATTAAAAATTAATTGGAATTTTAATTATATTAACAGTCAGCGGTAATGGCAAAAGGAAATGTTTTTTATGCCCATGGAAAGCGCATGAATTTAGGTGGGGTTAATGGGTTTGGCAGAGGCAGAGTTAGGATATAGTTTCAACAGAAGTCTAATATGATGAGAATCAAAGAGAGCAAATACAAGTAAGAGTCCATGCCTTATAGCTTGTTTACAAAGCTCCTTTGATTACTGTTAATTAACACTAACTTCTTGTGCTGAAAGTCATTAAAAATTCCATAAAAAATATACAAATTTTGTGAGATTCAAATGATATCAATCATCGCAAAGAAAACATAAAGAAGATTAATGATGCGCACCATCTGAGCGGACTAAGCAACAAAAAGACATTAATTGAATTAGAAGCTTCTGAAATGTCATTGCGAGCAGAATGAATTTTTACATATTTTTATTTTTTGATTTCTTCGATTCCCCAAGGATGATTTTGGGGCAACTTTAGCCCAAAAATCAATTTGTAGCGCGTAGTAAATGTGCTCAAATGGCCGAAATCGGCAAAAGGAGCAGAAGGCAGCGAAGGAATTCACCTGCCACGGCGAGCAATCAGGCGTGCAGTCTGATGGGGGACAGTTTGGGCTTGAAAGGCGATACCGAAAAGCCGGGGCAATTAATGGCAGCAAAAACAGTAATGCTGCTGCTGCTGCCGTGGGCAGCAGCTGTGGGCGAACTTAAGTGCGTGAAGTCAACAAAGGCGGAAACGGAAACTCATGCAGGTTGGGCGGAAATGTTAAAACGACGGCGAATGCTGACTGAACTGGCATAAAAAACCGTAGCACACATAAAGACCCTAAAAAACAGACAGAGAGAAAGAGAGCGAGGGAGAGGCTGGCCTGTTTTTTGTAGCATTTTATTTATGTACGCCGGAGCGTATACGTAACGTGACTCGACGCTCGTAAAGTGTTGCAAATTGTTGCCAGTTGTCGTTGTCGTTGTTGTTGTCGTTGGCTTTCTACCTGTCTAGACCCACAAATCTTCACTCGAAACATCTTGGCTTGGGCCTCTAATGCCTTTAATCCACACAAATTAAGCTCTAAATTAGAAACGCATCACTCGAACGTAATTGCCGCGATTTCAGCGTCTTCTGCTCTTTGTCTAATATATATATATATATATTTTATATCTTGGTTTTATCTCTTGCAGTTGCCGCCCAGCGCTACGTGCCCCGCATGGCAAACGCTGATAGCCATGTAGCCTAACTGCAGCCCCACAAGACAACTCTTGGCTGATTGGAGGCGCTACAGTCCACCCTCGCTACGACGCACCCCGCTAAATGAGGTGCCAGCAAATTGTTGACGCGACTTTGTGGTGCGTATGAAACTTGATGAATTTTGCATAAGTCTCGTTCTCTCTCTTTTTTTGCGTGTGTGTTGAAAGTGTCGCAATTCACAGCACACAGAGGGACAGAGAGAGGGTAGAGTGGGGGGAGGGAGGCCGACACATTCATGTCCGGAAATGCTGTTATGCTCGTTCGGTCAGCTGGCCGCCAGCAGCTCTTTTGGGCGCCTGACAGTGACAGCAATTATGCATAATTCATATGACAGCCCTCGGCAACAACGAGCATGACAAAAAAGAACAACAGCAACACTAGCAACAACATCTTTCATTAATCATGCAGCTTGTTATGTGTTTCAGTCAGTTTATGAAACGAATCAAGTTGCATTAAATTTTCAATGGCCGTCAATGGAGAACACAATCAAAACTAGAAAGAGATCAGGGGAGGCAAAGGCTTGAAGCTAGTTATAAATGTGATTCTTCAGTTTAAAATCAATTTAAAGGGGGGAATTTAAAGATGAAAAATAGAAGAGAAAGAGGAGTGAATAGACGGTGAGTTAAGTAGAGATAGAAGTGGAGATAGAAATAGTCGGTAGTTGCTTATATGGGGAACTCTGAGTAGAGTTCTTATGCCCATCATTCTACATTTCATTTCTATATATATGTACATATCATATATAGCTCTCCTAGTCTTATGGAACTCCTTTAATATAAACGAAATCTTAATTTTCCCTCACATTTCCAACATTTTCTCTCACTGCTATTTTTCTGGCTTGAAAAATTCGCAAAATCACGCAAAAATCTGCCAAAGAATTTCAACATTTTTGCATACACAATTAGCGCTATTCATGTGCAGATCCATTTAAGAAGCAATTTAAATTTTCAATTCATGCTCTGGCATCTCGTATACCCTGCACAATTTTTCGGTCAATCAACTATGACAAATTTAGTCATCTATTCATATCAAAAATGCTATTTGTTATTCAAGCTCTCAGCAGCTGCTGTGCCACTGGGACAGACCCTTGGGCAGCAGCAGCACACACACACACACACGAACACCCACACACATACACGCCCACACACAAAACCACAAAACACTAGCTCTAAGCTCTCCGCTCCCAGCTCTCAGCCTCGGTCTCCAACTTCCAACTCTCATCTCAGCTCTGCGTTGCCTACGAGTGACCGCATTTTAATGCCTTTTTCATTGTCCTTACAACTGCTGGGCACCGACCAGTGGCACGCCCACGAGTTGGCCTCTGCTTTCCTCCTTCACATGCACAATTTCGCTTTTGCATACTTTGGAGGCGCTGAGGCGTCGCTACAGCAAATTGACGTCATGTCATCAATCAATCTTGATGTAAAGCTCAGCCTCGCCGCAACTCGCCTCAGCTCGACTCGACTCGACCACGGGACGAGCAGACGACGTTTCGCATCATTTTTTACGCATTCCCCCACCAACGCCGAGCTGTGAAATTTCTCTTTTAGTCGCGTTTTTAATAATTTTTCTTATGCCAACAAAAAATTGCTCATTATGCAGCTTGCAATTTGATTTATGATATTTTAATGGGCTATTGTTGTTGTTATGGCTGTTGCTGTTGTTGTTGTTGTGATTGCCGTCTTGATGTTGCCGTTGTTCTTGTAGCTGTGGCTGTTGCCATGGCTGTTGCTGTTGTTATGTCTGATGTTATCGGGATTGCTATTGCAATTGTTGCTGTTGCTGTTAGTGTTGCTGTTGCTGTTAGTGTTGCTGTTGCTGTTGCTGTTGCTGTTGCTGTTAGTGTTGCTGTTGCTGTTGCTGTTAGTGTTGCTGTTGCTGTTAGTGTTGCTGTTGCTGTTAGTGTTGCTGTTGCTGTTAGTGTTGCTATTGCTGTTAGTGTTGCTGTTACTGTTAGTGTTGCTCTTGCTGTTAGTGTTGCTGTTGCTGTTAGTGTTGCTGTTGCTGTTAGTGTTGCTGTTGCTGTTAGTGTTGCTGTTGCTGTTAGTGTTGCTCTTGCTGTTAGTGTTGCTGTTGCTGTTAGTGTTGCTGTTGCTGTTAGTGTTGCTGTTGCTGTTAGTGTTGCTATTGCTGTTAGTGTTGCTGTTGCTGTTAGTGTTGCTGTTGCTGTTGCTGTTAGTGTTGCTGTTGCTATTAGTGTTGCTGTTGCTGTTGCTGTTAGTGTTGCTGTTGCTGTTGCTGTTGCTGTTAGTGTTGCTCTTGCTGTTAGTGTTGCTGTTGCTGTTAGTGTTGCTGTTGCTGTTAGTGTTGCTGTTGCTATTAGTGTTGCTGTTGCTGTTAGTGTTGCTGTTGCTGTTGCTGTTAGTGTTGCTGTTGCTGTTGCTGTTGCTGTTGCTGTTAGTGTTGCTGTTGCTATTAGTGTTGCTGTTGCTGTTAGTGTTGCTGTTGCTGTTAGTGTTGTGTTGCTGTTAGTGTTGCTGTTGCTGTTAGTGTTGCTGTTGCTGTTAGTGTTGCTCTTGCTGTTAGTGTTGCTGTTGCTGTTAGTGTTGCTGTTGCTGTTAGTGTTGCTGTTAGTGTTGCTGTTGCTGTTAGTGTTGCTGTTGCTGTTAGTGTTGCTGTTGCTGTTAGTGTTGCTGTTGCTGTTGCTGTTGCTGTTAGTGTTGCTGTTGCTGTTAGTGTTGCTGTTGCTGTTAGTGTTGCTGTTGCTGTTAGTGTTGCTGTTGCTGTTAGTGTTGCTGTTGCTGTTAGTGTTGCTGCTGCTGTTAGTGTTGCTGTTGCTGTTAGTGTTGCTGTTGCTGTTAGTGTTGCTGTTGCTGTTAGTGTTGCTGTTGATGTAAGTGTTGCTGTTGCTGTTATTGATTCTTTTCTATATGCCCCAGATATTCGTGCTGATTGCTTCTATGTGAATTGCTCCTATTACTCCGACTATTGCTGTTGCTGTTGCTCTAACTCTAGCTGTTGCTGATGCCTAAATTTCATTTGTCGCTGCTGACATTGCAGCTTGAGCCAGTCGCTATTGCTGCCATTGTTGCTAATGCCTTACTGCTATCGCTGCAGTTGCAGCTATTGCTGCTACTCAGACTGCCTTTGTTCCTGTTGCTGCTGCTACTTCGATTCTCTGCTGTTGCTATAGAAATTATGGGAACAGCACTCCCTTTGCAAGCTGCTGAATATTTGGCTTATTTTTGTGGCTGCTGCTGCTGCTCGTACTTTATTTGTTTCGGCGTTAATTGGTTCTACGTTGGACAGCAAGAATGTTGTTGTTGCTGCTGCAGTGGCCATTGTTGCTGCTGTTGCTGTAGCCTTTGCTGTTCATATTGCTGCTGCTGCTGCTGTTGCCTTTTGACACAGTCATGCTGGTTGTTGCTGCTGCTTTTGTTGTTACTCCTGCTGCTGCTTCAGCCTTTGTTGCTGTCGAGTCACTGCTTGAGTCTCTCTCAAACGTTTCTCAATTCGAGCGTAAAACTTAAGCAAATATTCAGCGACCTTTGCAAATAAGAAGCGCTGTGCCGTTGCTCGCAGCAGGGGCCAAAGTTCATGGCCATTATTTTGACCAGCAACGGCAGCAACGTCAGCCTTGTGCGGTTTGGGCGGCAGGTCGTTCGGTTCGGCTTGGGTTTTACAGCTGAAGTGCTGTAAAATTTTAATTGCTTCGCTCCCCGCTTTCTGAGCGCAGCCATTAACAAGGACGTTGCTGCTGGGCCACACTGTTGCATGTGGCGTATACGTGATATGTCGCACACACAGAGCGAAAATTGTCATTGGCTGCCACCTCTCTGCCCCACCCCCAACCGCGTCATCTATCATTATTTTTGCAATATTTTGTTGCGCTGTTTTATTGCTCGGTTATTTTAATTAAAAACTTTGGCGCCGCTGACAATGCCAAGTGCCAGTGCCACGCTCCCTGCCTGTGGCAGCAAAATGTGCGAAAACAAAGCTGTCAAGACGAGAGCTACTTGTATCTACTTACAACATGCTCATAAGCAGCTGAGCAGAGTGTGCCACAAGCATCCAGCCCCCGCCCAGTCAATGCCTGTTTTTCTCCTTTGCCTGTCTGTCGCTCCGTCGCCGGCGACTTTTTTGTCTTAGCCTACGACTTTTGCCATTTTTACGGTCTTAAGCTCATATTAAAGGCATATGCAAAGTACCTAAAGATCTGCATGTGCGCAGTTGCTGTTGTTGCCACCTTGTTGATGTTGTTGACATTCGTGTAATTGTTGTTGTTGTCGCCTCGCGCTGCCTAAGCTGCAAAAGGGAGCGCGAGCGCGCAGCACGCTAATCCCGCTTAACGTTTTGTTGACAACGCGGTTGCCGCAGCTACTCAACTAAATTTATAAAATTCTAGATATATATATGTGTATGCCTATATATATATATATGCTCGATGTATATGCATATAGGTTGCTGTTACATGGGCTATAAATCTTAACAGCCAAATATATATTTATAGCTTTTCCCAGGCGCCTTATAATTGTGTGTGCCATAAAAAAGAAAAAATATATATATATTCATGATCTATATTAACCGGCGTGCTGATATTGCGCTCTTCTTTTGTTTGTCTGCCAGTTCCGTGCAATTTTAAAGCTTAAAGCTCATGAGAGTCACTCACACTCCGGGAAGGTATTTACTATAATATCACGACCCATTTATATAGAATGAAATATAATTTCTCACTTTGGCTCAACTGTTTAGCAACGGGTGCTGGCATTACCTGTTTTTAATTAAGCCACATTGAAGCCAACAAAAGCATGAAATGAGCAAAAACAAAATGAATGCAAAAAAAAAAAAAAAAAAAAAGAAAAATTTTAATTGCGAGCACAAGGATATATATTTTTTTGCTTTCAAAATGCATACACCAGTTGCTGAGGGTGTGTGTGTGCTGTTGATGCTGTTGTTGGTTGGCCGTAAATAAGCTGACGGGTCCTTGGGCAAAGCGCAATGAATGCAAACAATTAAGTTGGCCGTCATAAGGGCCAATGGCAAAGCTAAATGAAAGAGTCAACAGAAAAACAGACTGAAAAACGATTTTCTTTTTTTTTTTTTTTGCTGGCAGTAAAATGAACTTAAAGCGCAGCCAACGGCTTGGAAACTTTTTGAGCGTCTGGCAGCAGCAGAACCCATTTGAACCCATTTTCTTCGCAGCGGCTGTCTATGGCTCTGTGCACTCATCCGTTTTCCGATTCTTTTCTTGTAATTTACAACATTGTTGCTCTGACTGCAAGTTGTTGACGAATCCAACAATAACGACAGAATGACAACGTGTTTCGCTATCTTTGTTGTGTGACAGGATAAAGAAGGAGCGAACAAAGCGCGAGCAACTAGACATGCACACTTCTATCTGACAGTCCCATCTTGAGGACCCCATCTTCGTGTGGACAAGCTGTTCGAACGCTTGATAGGCGTCAAGAAACGCGTCAAAACGAAGGTGACTTTCGAGTTCACAGCCAGACGTTAACAGCTCTTGAAGCAGATGAGTTACATTTGGGCAAAAGTTGATGCATCTGTCAATCAGTTAATCAGTGAAAAGGCATATTAACGAATGTGCAGTCAATCAATCAATCGATCATCAATCAGTGCACAGGTAATAAGCTAAGCCTCCATGTCAGTCACTAAAGAGATAGCCATAAATCAGCAAGCGAATGAGTCTGTTAACTGTATATATAGTCAATCAATCAATCATTGATCAATCAGTGCGCAAATCAATGATCTCATCATCATTAAGCTGTTAATCAAGCGATTAATCAGTCTGTCAGCGAGGCAGTTAAAACATCAAGCCAAGGTAGGCTCTTAATCAATCAATCAGTCTAGCAATCAATCAGCTACTCCTCTGTATATACCATAGATGTATACTCATAGACAAAGATATATACTCATAGGTAACAATTTGCGCAACATGAGAGCCAAATTGTTGATTGTTGGCCAAAAGCAAAATGTAAGCAGCTGTTAACAGCCCAGCGATTGCCAGTGCGCCCAAAGAATGTCTCTGGCATTTGTAATTAATGCCGCTTTTGGCCGAAGGCAATTCAATCGGCCAACGCGCCGCAAGCTATTTGAAATTGTTGCGATGTCAAAGGCAACAATTAAGTGTGCCAACTGGGGACGAACGGGGGCTCGAATGGCTCATGTATCTGTGGTTTCGCATACTTGACAATTAGCCCGCACAGTACATTAATTATGCATGCGTGTGCGTGAGCATCTCTCTCCGTGTGTGTGTGTGTGTGTGTGTGTGTGTGTGTGTGTGTGTGTGTGTGCTTTCCTTTGCTCTGACGCCCAGGAACATGCTCCTATTTCCTGTGACACACGCGCCACTCAATGCCAAAGCATTTTTTGGGCGAACCGCAAATATACATTCAAAAGACAGACACACACACTTGCCACACACACACACTCGCGCATCTATAGGGTCTAGTTATTTGAGTCGTATGACAAGCAAAGAGACTGCACGTAATTAGCCCTCCCAAAAGGTTGCGTAATTTGATAGTTTTAATTGGTATTTGCTTGCGCCAACGAAATTTGATTAAAACGCGCTTCGTATTTAATTAAATGGCGCCAACTAATTGGAAAACATAGAATATGAATTCAGAGTGCCAAAGGCTCGCCGAATTTAAGATGGAATTTGATGTGCGCGTAATGCGAGTAAAGTGAAGCCAAGGCTTATAATTTAGCCAATTAGCTAGACTCTGACAGCTGTGCTGCAATCTAAGTTCGATATTGAATACATAGAAACATAGAATATGGAAGGAGCATGTAGCTTTGCAAAATATGTATCAAAGTTTAGTTGCATAAAGTATATAATAAACAAGTAAGAATGCTCTAGTCGAGACGGCTCGACTAGGAGATACCCTGAGCCCTGCGAAGTGCCGATACTTCAAATATTCTATGCTTAGTTTACATATACATATATTGCATGCAACACACACACAGACGTACGCTCTGCCAACTGCGCAGTTGACGTAGCGACAGCGCTTGGGCGCCTACGCTATGGAAAATTAAATGTATAATAACTTTTTTTCTAGCAAGACTTTTTTATTCAAACTTTCAGGGCATGATTATGTGCCGAAGCACAAGTCTCTAGTATTTGGGCGAATGGGGCGTGGCATCCAAAATCCAATAATTACAAAATGTTTGTATTCATAACAGGTATCTACATAGTGAATAGAATCATGTCTCTAGCTCTTACGGTACGTAAAAGAGACGAAAAGTTATCGAAATTTATCGATAAAAAGAGAACGGGCAGAGTTATCGAATTTTTGAATAAACTCGTTCTACGTATAGTATTCACGAGTCTGCATGTCAAATTCCAGCTCTCTAGCTTCTGTGGTTTACGAGATCGCTGCGTTCACACAGACGGACGGACGGACGGACAGACGGACAGGGCTATATCAACTCAGCTCATCGAGCTGATTAAGAATATATATACTCTGTATGGTCTGCGACGTCTCCTTCTGCCTGTTACATACATTTTCACAAAAACATTATACCCTGATTTCCCATTTTCAATGGGCTCAGGGTATAAAAATATATAATAAAGTATGTAATAAGTATATATAGGTGCTGGCTGCTTTTCAAGTATATATATTATGTTTTGCAATGTCTTTCGGCTTTGACATTATGTGTATATTCTATGTTTTTGCCAGGTTTCCATATTTTTATTGAATTAAATTAAATTTAAAAATTAAATAGAATTTTTTATATGAGCTAAATATTTGTATATAAAACAATATCTTCTAATGCCAGCCATATCATATATTAGTATTCATCATATATATATAAATCTAGAAGAACAAACATCGCCCAAATCCTTTATATATTCTATGAATGTATGCATGGCTTAGCATTCGCTTAACGTAATCCGTAAGTTCTTGAGAATCCTTTCTATATTTGCTTTAAGTACTCCACTTACAAGGCAAACTTTTTGTTTGATCCGAAAATTTGAATGAGAGCCGAGTTTTGTGCACCTTTCCTACGGCTTTTTCTCTAAGATTTCTTGATATTTTTGGCTCTCGCTTTGCCCACGTCTAATTAGCAGCGTCAGTCAAGTTTTCCTTCTTAGTTTTGATTTTTGGCTTAGCCTGTGCTGGCTCTGCGATATACCTCCAAGCAGATTTTGCATACAAACAAAAACACACCCACACACCCACTCTGACTATGTGAAGTGGATGAAGTGTAGCTTTTGACATTTTCTTTTGTAATTAATAGCAGCAGCAGCTGCTGCAGCTGCAGCTGCAGTTGAGTTAGTTCCGGAGCCAAGTTAATTGAATTTGTGTCGCATTTGCACAAATTGCACATACGCCGTGTATGCTGCGAGTCTGTGTGTGTGTGGGTGGGTGTGGCCTTAACAAATTAAGCTGCTGCTGCTGCTGCTGCTGCTGGTGCCTCTGCAGTCAGGTGACTCTTGAGCGCATTAATCAAAGAGGACTTCGGTTCGGCACTTTGCATGGCCAAGCCACATTACTCACAGATCCTTGACTGTTTGACTGCTTGCCGCATTGTGCACTGCCGTAGCCTTCGAAAGTGGATAAGCCAGAGAGAGAATTTTTAAGCTGCTGAAATTTTCCACTTCTCGCTTTTTTTTACAGGATATCTTCGAGCCTTGAACACTTGACTCACTCACAGTTTCTTCTTGTTTTTGTTGCTGTGTCATCTACTCGAGTGCTGCACAAAAGAATCTGCTTGTGGCTCAGTTTTATTGCATTTGACAGCAGCCAAGTGGACCACAGTCTAGCGCTCTCCCTCTCCCTGCTTTGCTCCAACTCCTGTGCCATTAACTACATGGCTGGCAGGCTAAACAAAGCAAGTGCATGAGAAGCGTGTGGAAAGGATGCATGTGCAGCACTCGGTGATTTATGATGATGATGATAAGGCAGAATATTGCAGCCGCTGCGAGGGGGCAGCCTTTGTTAGCCCAACTATTAGCCAAGAAATTCTCTTGTTATTTGTTCAGTATTATTGTTGAGCTAGATGGTTAACGTGCTGTCACTAAATGTAAATGGTTTTAGTCTGAGTGCTAATGCTAACTGTTACTGCTCACATCACTTTTAGTGCGACTATTGTTATTGATTGGCAGCAGGAGCAGCTCGTTCAACTTGTGAAAGGCAGCAGTAGCCGCGACAGATGCCATAAAGTATATATACTCTTGATACTACTACTTGGAACTGGTAGAGCTGCAACAGTTTAGCTAAAAGTAATTTTCTCTGTTGAAACTTTAATATATACTTACTGACTTCTCTATTGTTTACTTTCATCTGCTCTAACTTTTAAAATTCCACTTACTGCAGCTGCTGCACCCACAACTACTACTGCGTAATACTCTCTTCCACTCTTTCTGCAGCTAATGCTAATAAAATAATTACATTTGTATCTCCGACTTTGGAAAAACTTTGCTATTTTCACAATATTTACTTTAAGTGCTGCACTTGTTGTTAGTTAAAAGTTTAACTTTTATTTTAGTTGCGCTTACTTTTCGAGTTTGACTGGAAGCCTGTGCAATATCCTCATTCTACTGTGGGCTAGGAACATATATTCCTACAGCTCCAGTTTCAATTAGTATCGTATGCGCCTCACAATTGCCGTCTGTGCCAGCTGCTGCCGCTGCAACAAGTTTGTTGCTCCTTTGGCTGCCCTTACAATTGCCATCGTTAATGCTGCTGCTGCTGCCTTTTCTGCTTCTTGAATTTTAAGTTATTGCTGCAGTTGCAGTTGCAGTTGCAGTTTCATAAAAGCTCTTTGAGTGTCACTTCGCTTTGATTGCTATGGCTGACACTGAAATTTTAACTGCTGCTGCCTCTGTTATTGCTCCAGTTTGAGACCTTTCTTAAGCCAGTGCTCCAGTCGCAGTTCAACTCATGGCTCTAGCTGTTGCTCCAGCTACGGACCTATCTTAGGTTACTGCTCCAGCATCTCCAGCTGCCTTTCTAGCTGCTTCAGCTCCACTCAAGGCTCTAGCTACTGCTCCAGCTACAGATCTATTTTAAGGCCTTTACTGATCCAGCTGCCTCTCCAGCTGCTGCTTCAGCTCCACTCACTACCCCAACTATGGGCTTCAGGTACTGTTTCAGCTACCTCTACTGATACTACTCCAGCTATGGCTCTTCTGCTCCCGTTACTCTTCTAGTAATAGGCCCATCTATGCCAGCAGCTTTTCCAGCCTCAAGTCCAGCTTCTGCTCCGCAGGCAACTGCTTCAGTTCTTACTTCAGTTATTATTACAGCTGCTGCTCCAGCTCCTGCTCTGCCAGCTCTAGCTACAGCTGCTGCTGTAATTTTCACTGCTGTCGCCCTAACTTAATCATATTAACCGCAATTGCGGACTGTTATCACGAGACGCTTTTTCTTTTTCACCCGCCATCAGACAGTTCGTGCGTAAAGTAATTTATATTTTGCCACGCCCACCCACACACACACACACACGCGCGGCACACGGCAGCTAAATAAGACATTTGAGATCCGCACATTTGTTTAACTCGCGTTTTTCTTCTCTCCGAATGTTTTGTTTATTTTCTTTTTATTTGATTTCCTTTTTCTTTTTTTTGCTTTTTCGCCAGACGTCGAATCCGAAATGTTCAGTCACAAATTTGGTCGTTTTTCAGTTTAAAGCCACATATCAAGTCCGGGGCGGCAGCGAGAATAAATTCGATGGCACAGCATGCGTTGCCCTTGACGCAGCTGCTTTATCATTTTCACGTACACGCCCCCTTCCGCCTTCCCCAAAAAAGAAACCCAAACGCCCACGAAATATAAATGCGCCACGCCTCTATCTGCATACACACAGCAGTGGGTTGTGTGACAATGGCAAGAGGAAGAAGAGAGGAAGCGGGGCACCCACACACACGCACAACAAACGGAACAAAAAATTGACATAAAGCGACATAATAATTTCGCCTTTGAAATTGCCTTACAATTGCCTTTTTTTTTGGGGGGGCGCTCAGGGATTTGATGCCCCTCACCCACGATGGCAGCCATCACAGCATCCGCGTGAGCTCCCGCTGCTTGCAGGACGCGCTTATTTTAGCTTTGCCACATGGAAAAACATTTCTCTTTTATGCTCTATGGCTTTGTTGTGCATGCTCTACACCGAGAGTGATTTAGCTTTGTCACTAAGTTGGCTTCATGTGAGACTTTAAGAAGTAAATATAATTTCTGTCGCTGTTATGACTACTGCTACTGTTAATGCTGCCCCGACTTATGTCATCTTTTGCCTTTCATCTAAGAGTTCTCCTCTGCCCAGCTTCATCGTTTACATAACACTCATGCTGTAACCCCACATACAAACCTCTTTAACTATTTATATACGTCTCTCACCTGCGCTCAATGAAGAGTACATCACTTCGTCGGCTCGCCCCGTTTTACGTTCCATTTATGATTGCCACTCAGTTTGCCCCCAGCCTCTCGAGCACCTCATATGTTTGTCATGCTGAAAAAAAGAAAACAAAGAAGCTAAGCCGGAAAATGTGTGAAAATGAAAATTGACTTACCAACGACAGGTCCAAAAATAAACATACGAAAGAACAAGAGAGACCCAAATGGGCCAACAGTTGGCCAACTGTTTCGTGTCTCTGCCGTCAGCTGATTTCATTTAGTGGCCGCAACACGAAAAGTGAATTACATTTACTTAATATGAAAGCCACTGTCGAATGGCCAGCGGACGCCATAGAAATGCGAGATGCGCGTTGAAGAGTTGCTGCCACTGTCGCATGCATAATCATTAATAAAAACTAAATAGATTGAAGCTGGTGTGTCCTGGCCAGCTAGCTGTTGCCAGCTAATGGCATTCATTAGCACCCACTGCCCCCTAATACACGCAGGCCGAGACACACTCAGACACCCCATGTAATACTTTCAGGCAAGTTTCTTAAAGTTTCCGTCTTGCCCTTCTGCCATATGCATTAGCTTGCTATGCCCTGTACTTAGGGCTAATGTTAAATAGAGGCTTGGTTAGTTACGATTGAAGGTATGTAACAGGCGGAGTAGGGTAACATATGAATAAGCTAGATGATGTATAGATACATATGTAGATAGTATATGCTTGGGATATAAATATTATCGATAATTATCGATTGCAAATCTGTGCTGCTAGTGATTATGCTAGAGTTATCAGAAGTTTGATTTCCCTTCCTCGACACTCCACTAGAGTATGCTCAAGTCAGTCACTTTTCTTTCAATCACTACTCACGGATGCCCCGCTGGGCCTGGCCAGCGCCCAATTAATCTTAATTAAAGTCCTGTGCACGCCGCTTGGCTCAGCTCTCGCATATGTGTGGGCGTGTCCGCGGGCGTAAGCAGCTGTTGCTGTTGCTGCCCCCGTTCGCTTCCATTTCATTTAATTGTAATACATTTGTCTGCTGCTTAATGGCGAATTTACGTGCGTCGTATAAATCAACTTTTGCGCCGGACGATTTATTTTTAGCATTTACCAAGCAGAGGCCCCAGCAACCCAACCCCCCCGCGCCACACACACGCATTGATAACAAACAGAAAAACTGCGTTGCAAATGGTTTTATATTTGGCTCGGCCGAAAAGCTGCTAATTATGCAACAATCGGTTGCAAGGGCAGCAGCAAGCGGCGGCAGTAATGTGCTGCCTTTGCTGACCAGGCATGAATATAAAATACGCTGATTACACACACTCCCAACACACACGCACACGCACACACACATACGCAAATTGTTAGCCATTGTTGATTTTGTCGCTCAATTGTTTTGGCGCTGTTGTTGCAACAGTTGCTGTGGCAGCAGCCTAGGCAAAAGCTTTTATGTCATTTAAGCGCAATCAAAGGAATATTATTGCCAACAATTTTGTCGCACTTTAAATCATAAGCAACTTTTAGTTTTAGTTTATGTTTTTCATGCGAATGATTTTATGAATGACGTTGCAAATTTCTGCTTATTATTTTTATACTCGCTCAGCAAGCGAAGATGGGTATATTGGCTTTGCCAACATTATATATACACCTCTGTTTATCATCTTTCAGAGAGATTTCACGACCCATTGGGTATCTCGTAGTTGACAGTTCCATAAGTTATATGTGAACGAGTATTACGCAGTCAGTTATGCTCGACTGCAGTCATTTCATTTGCTAAAATTTTGCGTTTCATATAATAAAACTTTTGTCATATATTTTCCATTCAATTTGTCTAGGCAGAGACAATTATATTTAAATTCTTATATTTCCGGACTGACAGATTCAATTTGGAGGGATTTTATGTAGAAATATTTCTATTTCTTTTATTTAAAAATGGTTTTAAGTACAGTTCTTCTACTGGACATAAATCTCGAATCTCCCTCTCAGAGAATTATTATATATTATATATATTATTATTAATTATTATTATATTATTATATGTAAACCCCTATTACCTAATATCGTAACAGCTGTTATAACTTAGATTATGTTTTACATAATGTTATATCGTAACATCTGCTATTGCTTACATATCTGGCTCTGAAAGGGATAATCCTACTTAAGCCAAACCATAAATTCCATGCAAATTATGAGAGTTTTGTAGCGCAGTATTAGCTATTATTATAGTCTGCTAATAGTAGCCAATATATATATATATATATATATATATAATGCTATTAAAACACAAAGCAAATCCAGTCACGTTTTGGGGGCCTACTTAAAGCATTATGAATCTGCGCTCGGTGCGCGGCTTGGGGACAATTAATTAACTAATTAGCGTTAGTCGTTGCATTTATTATGCCAGTGTCGCAGCTGCTGGACATAATTTATGCGCACTGCTTTGTGGCTAATGGCAGCAAAAATGGCCGCAAATTCAAGCAGTTGAGCAGTTCGATTAGCCCTCGTCTCACCTTAATTAGGCCAGAGCAGTCTGAGATACGGGCAGTTGCTTCGCTGCTCAACTATCGCTTTCCACTTCACTTCAGCTTGCCAATCAAAGCAAAATTAATTAACAGAGCAACGAAAAGCTACAACAACAACAACAACAAATCGATATATGAAATCAACTTTGAGTTGCACTTCTGATTTTTTTCTGCTGTTGCTGTTTGCGCAAATTGCTTGCACAAACAGCTGGCAATGAGTCAACACAAATAGCGGGAGCAACAACTCAATCAAAGGCAAAGAACGTGAAATTCTAGACGGAACGGGGCAGAGGGCAACGAAAGCGTCAAAAAATTTAACAAATTAATTTAGCTTCGCGCTGAAAGGTATGCTACAAAATATTTACAAAATGAAATGCGTCAGCTTGAGCTGACTTCTGAGTGAGCTCGCAGCGGCGCCACTGAGTAACTGTTTACGCTTTAAGTAATTTCCTATAGTGCCAGATAACAATCAGCTGGACGGGCAGTGGGAAGGGTTAGCGCATAGCTCGCTGAATTTTAAAGTAAAAATATTTAAGCGGAACGGAAAGTACTTAGAGTGCTTGAGGTGGAAGTGCTAGACTCGGAGATATCCGGCAGCTGAACTAGCTGCTTAATAAAGCAGCGCTTGAGTCGAAGGTACTTGACTGCAAGATGCCGTGAAATAACTACGGCACGTGAAATAACTACGTATTAAGCAAGTTAAAGCGGCTGAGTCGGAGGTGCTCGACTACGAGATACCCGGCACTACATATACACTTTTCATTCGATTCAATTACAATTCTCTTATATGCGATATGTAAAAGGTCAATTTATATTTCTCTATTTATTCTACAATTTCCCAAGTCCTTTAATTTTCTCAAAAAAAAAAAAAATAATAATAAAATAAATAAATATTTTAGCTAGTTTATCCTGCAGCGACACTTAGCAAATTGTTTGCGAGCTGCAGATTAGCTCAGCTGCAGCATATTTGCAATTTAAATCTTGGCCAAATAACAATATGGCTTAAACAAGCTAGGCAAATAACAGACAAAAACAAGCTTTAAGAATACTGAAATAAATTGAAACGGCACAGAGGCAGATAGAGAGGGCTCTGCTAGGTTGTCTGCTAGCTAATTGCTTGTAATCTTGAGCTGAGGTAAAACATATTTATAGAAATTCTACAAACACAAACACACACTCACACACACACACGCAGTCCAGTCATTGTTTATATATGTATATTTATGTATTTCATACGCTTTGGCTTCGATTTAAGCCTGGCCAAAAATTTCAATTAAAAACCAGAGAATAAAGGCTTTCCTTTCCACTTTTTGCTTGCAGAGTTTATGGTGTGGTCTCTGGCCTGGCAATTAAAGGAGCAAACGGAGCCAAAGCAGCCAAGGCAGCAGCAGGAGCTGGAGCACATTTTATAATTAGAAAACATAACGAATTTGTAAGCAAAATCCTGAGCTTTGCATTCGCCTAAAAGTTTCCAAGTGATTAATTTCACAATCACAACGACGGCAACGACAGCCGAACTGGGGCCAACAACGACAGCAATTTAAGCCAATTAAGCGAGAGCAACAACAACCAGGCCAAGACGTAATCACAGCAAATGCCGCCATGAGTTTCCTCAGCTCCATGCAACAATATGTAACAAGTGGCATCTCCAGCTTGGGCCTCGGCAATCGACGTTTCTCGCTGTCGCGGCAGGAGTCCGCGGAGCAGCAGGCGGGCGCAGGTGGCGTGGCTGGCGGCCCAGCACCACTTGGCGCACAGCAACAGTTGCTATCGCAGCAGCAGCAACTGCAACAGCCGGCGCAGCTGCAGCAACAGCAGCAGCAGCAACTGCAGCAGCAGCAGTTGCTGCAACAGCAGCAACATGCACACGCACCCCTGCAACAACAGGCGAGCATCGGCAGCGGTCTGGGCGGCGTCGGCGGCTACGGTGCGCCCACAGCGCCCAACACGGGCGTGGCTGTGGGCGGTGCCAGCGGCAGCAATTATCCAGCCGGCGGCGTCGTCATTGGCAATCCGAATGCCACTAATCCATTACTAGGTGAGTCGCCCACGACGCAGCAAACGAATTCAGTACATTAGTGTGATGAATGGGGTTGGCCCCAAAGGCAACGGCCGACTGTCTGTCTGGGAGTGTGTGTGTGTGTGTGCCAAAGTGTGGCAAGATTAATGAAAATCCATGACAAACTAAAGATACGTATTACTTTAATACTTGTTCGCGAGTGGATAGGGGTATATTGCTATCAGAATGAATGAAAAACCCAGCACTTGGAATTTTCATAAAATGATCTATTGATTGACCAAAAATTATATATGTATGCCTTGAGGTCATCTAGAAGTCCATCTAAGAAGAGATAGAAGCTCAATCTTCTGTAGTTTTCGAGCTAGAGCTCTGCAATGAGTATTAGACAGTCGTGCACACCCTACGGCCACATGCTTCCTCGTTTGATATATGTTTGGGCAAAATAATAATGTTACGAATGCGTCCGTAAATGGGGAAAAAAAAGTAATTAATTTTTATGAAAAGCAAAAAATACTGTAATTAATTACGGTTTGTTTATTGCAGTTTAATATATAAATAAACAGATATATATATATAAAGTTATATATATATGTGTTGCCCACACACATTATTTCCACTTAATTGATAAGACGGTAGCTTGGGCCTTGCGTAAATTGGAATTTGCTTGATTTATGCCCCAAAGCAGACGGAGAGTGAACGTAAATACCTTCGCATCTGTTGATTTACTTGAAATCCCAGTCTTATATGCTTAAAACTATTCCAGTCATATAAGTCGAGCACATGCAGCAATGCTTAAACTTCTGTTTGCCCCTCACACTTTAAGCTCATTTTACATTCTTATGGGCCGCAGGGGTTTGCTCGCTGCTAAGCTAAGGGATGCGATTTGAATTATTGACTAGAGTTATGTTATCTGCTGTTATCGCATCTCAAGTGCTATTGCTGAATGGAATGCAATTATTATCAGTTGCTCTGGCCTGTGAAGACGCTCAATTAGTATGCATATGCACATAACTTTCCACTGCAGCTTCACATTACGCATACGCCTTGTATATCATATATACAAATGCATTTGCTGCTACGTAATCTAGATTTTTTTTTTTTTTTTTTGGTATTTTCATGCGATCAACTCGCATATAGCCCACGCTTACCCCTGTTAATATTGAAAGCAACTAAATAAAGAATATTTACTTGCATTACTCATACGCCATGTATTCCATATATAGAAATTCAGCAGCTGCTGCTGTTGCTGCACTTTGCATATCTATTCAAAGATTCAGCTTCTCAGAAATTCAGAAATGCCCATTGAATATTCAGGCAAGCCAAACATTTAGCCTCTGAGCAAATTTGCCGAAGAATATTTGCTCAAATTTGGCATTGCACATACGCCATGTGGTGCCGATTTGCAAACACAGCTGCTGCACTGGAGTCCACAACAAAATCAACAAATTTCTGCAAATTGCAACAGAACGAAACAAGAATCAAAGCGTAATCGATAGGTATTATTTCCGGGCTAGCCGCAAAGCTGCCAACAGCAAATGGAAGTAAAATTCATATTGCATTTACAAGGCGTCGTGTTTTCCACACGCACAAGAATATTTAGAGTTTGAACGGAAAAGTTTTGGGATTATTTTCTCTGTACCTTTTTCCTGCTGTTTTCTGGTGCAAATGGTTTAGAAGTCGAGCAGATAAGCAAACGAATCCAGAACGAAAAAATAAACGAGAGCAAACTGCAGCAGAGACCAAAAACTGTGCAGCGCCATTCGCCGAGGCAATCAACATGCATATGAGGTCCTGCTGGGCGTAGCTGCTCCTTTTGGCAACGAAACTCGCTTTGCCCGCCGGCAAATCCAATGCGGGACTTTAGTTGCAGTTGTTGCTGTTGCTGTTGGCATTTGCAAACACATTTCAAAGTCAAGACACAGACGCAGCGAGCCGCAGAAACCGCTGCTCAGCTGACTCGTTGGCCTGGGTGCGGCATTTGCTTAGCTTTTGATTTACAAACGTCTACAGCATTTGAATCAAATCGAAATTGGCTTATCTTGTTGCACGCGCCACGAACGAGCGGTTTTTGGTCACATGACAACGACAACGACCCGTCGATGCCGCCCTCAATGGAGAAGCTGAACTAAACAAGTTTTAGCTAGAGAAGCTAAAGTGTGCTTAAAAAAGAGCTGTGTCAATATTGTTTTTGTGAAGTTTAGCTAGAGCATGCAGCAGTTTAGCTTGAAAAAGTCTGGCGAGACTGGAAGATACTCTGTGTTGTGAGTAGTTCAGTAGAGATGCGGAACTAAGGAGCTTTTAGCTAGAAAAAAGGCTAGCAAAACAGCTAAACTGTGTGTAAGAAGAGGCATTTACCAGGGGCATATACACACTAGAAGATACTCTGTATTATAAGTATGATGAGTAGTTACATATATACACATATACACATGTCTTATAGCCAGTTTCACGCTAAATGGGCAGCACTGGGCAAACAGACAGCAACTGCAGCAGGCGTGGCAGCTATAAAACCGCCAACGTGTAAACGCATTTCCTGCTGTGCGTTTGTCTATGTGTGTGTGTGTGTGTACCTTTGTGTATTTGTGTGTGTGATTTTCTATTTCCCCATACATTTGCCCATGCGGCTGTGTTTTTTGGCTAACTTTGACTTTATGATTGAATCCCTGTGTACATATGTAGCTATATGTATTCTCTTTTGGGTGCTTTTGCATAAGCAGCAGCAGGCAGGCAGGCAGTCTGGCCGACTGAAGCCCAGAAAGCTTTCGTGACGAAGCCGCAGCAATGGTTAGACAAATGGAGTGGCACTGGCAACAGCAGCAGCAGCATTCGCATAGAAACTGCAATACTAGCGCCATTGTCCTTGTCGCTGGCAGGGATAGCAACTCAGAGCGGCTTGGAGCAATAGCAGCAGCGGCAGCCACACAGATGCATGTCAAGGTTGCGGTTGTGTTGCTCTGAGCAACGCTTGCCCACATCCTGCCCCAAAACACCTACACCATGGCCTCCATCCATGCTTCCGGCCCTTCCTCATGCCACATTGACCGCATCACATTGACTTGACTGGGGGCTTAGCTGGCGGCCTGACTGACCGACAGCCTTGTTTCCTTCCTTGTTTCCTTCCTGCTCTAAACTGCAAACACCCCCAGTGCCCGCTCTCCCCTCCCGTAATCCATTAACATGCGCTTCATGGCTAAGTACTCCCCATTGTATTAGAAGTTACGAGCGTCTAGTTCTCTACAGCAATTGCATGACTTCTTAAGCTTTAAGCATAAAAATAAAAATTGAAACGAACAGCTGAGAGAGTGGGCAAATAATACAGAGAACAACATGAAAACGTAATTTGTCTCCTAGTTTTATTTCTCTTAAGTTCACAACTCAATGCGAAGCTTAAACTCAAGGTCAAAAGCAATTTAAGTCTGTTCCCCCGATGCCCTGTGCTCGTAGAGAAGGCTATGATGATTCTGAGAGGAGGAGTTGACCTCCTGGCCTACTTAATTCTCAACATTTCTCTAATGAAGCATGAATTTAGACTAATACAACTATATATCTGTGGCAGCTCAAGGGCATTCCAATAGTTCGGAGCTTTTTCTTCTCATCTCATACAATTCGAAGCAGCTTTATATATCTAACTACTCCTTCCACTTGTCTCCACAGGATATCCCAAGGTGGTGCCGCTGCCTGGCAGCGCAGCAGCTGCTGCTGCGTGCAATTGCTCATCCGCTGGGAATACACCCATCAATTCGCGTCGTCAGTCTCGCGCCCTGGAGTGTTTGGTGCCGCCGCGCACGGGCTCATTTCGTAGCCGGAACTCGCCGCTGCATCAGCCGGATCCGCCGCCGCGGCCACCGTTGGCCTTCTGCAAGCGACGGCTCAGCTGGCCCGAGGTCGATCCGCGCTCCAATTCTGGGTAAGTGTGGGGACCTAATGCATAGTTGATGATGTGCGAAAAAAACGTAAATGGAATATTTCTGCCCCCTTTTTAACACCCTGAGCCCATTCGGGGTATAAGGGTTTTGTGAAAGTGCATGTAACAGGCAGCAGGAGAAGTGGCAGGATATTAATAAGAATGACAAGTTGAGGTCCTGTTTTCTCTTCCTGTGGACAGGTTGTTTTGAATATACATATATGGATATATGCCAGACACAGTATGGGTATTTCTTAGTCGGGCACTGCCGACTGGCGCCCCGCAGTACATTTGTTCATTATAATTAGCTACGGGGCGCCACAAAAACCTATTCACTAAATAAGTATATATACTTGTAAACACGTATATTATATATATATATATTTTTTTTTGGTTGCGCATTTCAAACGGCAATGCATAAATTATATAAGGCTTGTGCCTAATGAGCAGCTCAGTTGGAGTTTTTGGCCATAAATTATGTATTTAAGAACCGAAAGGCTTCTCGCAGAGAAATATCATGAATTATTTACCAATTAATGAATCTACTTCAATTGCTATTACTTTACGTGTTACGTAGTGCGTAGTACGCTTTACGTACTACGTATTGCGTTTGTTTCCACTGCTCTCTATTCAAGTCTCAAGTCCGACCTTCATAATTATGTAATTACAAAAGTTTACAGTTTGTTTTTGTTGTTTTGTATTTTATTTTTAACCCGCTCTGCGTTGTAATTCCCAAAAGAAACTTTTGACGCAGCGCCGCCCCGCCCCGCCCCGTCTAAGTCTATGCAACATTGGCAGTTTCGAATGCGGGCCCAACCTTTTGAGCAGCTCAAACTTTTTGGCCAAGTTAAGCACTCACACACACACACACATACACTCACAGATAAGGCCATATCTTAGCATTGAGTGTTTGAGATGGGACAGTGGAAGCTGTGCTAGAAGCAAGGTTGCAACATGGTGCAGCCACAAGGAGTGCCGCTGCCACGGCGCCTGCTTTGCATAATGCGGCTTCAACTTAACCTGAAAATGTGCGCATAATGAGACTTTGGTCTTGAGGTAACATTTAATTAAGCATGAAATGAGATTTCGCTAGGTGTTGCTTTAAGAAACACAAAGTTTAGCGTCGAGCAGTTAGCTGCACTCCCTGAGAAGCGCCGAGAGAGGCGCGAGAAATGAATGTAATTAAAAGCCTTAACCAAGATGCTAGCATAGCAGGACCTACTTAACAGCTAAGCTATAATAAAAAGCAAATATTTATGCCAGTGTTGGCAAATACCAAAACTAATTTGAAAAGCTCTGCAAATATGCAAATATTCGTTTTCAAATGCAAATAAAATCAAATTTTTATTATTTACAAATGATTTCCAATAAGCTGTAAAAATATCAGAGTTTATTAATGCAAAAATGGTGTGTGGGAAAATGTAAACAAATGCAGTAAAATACAGATTAATTAAATTTGATATGCAGTCAACAATAATAAACAATTATTTAATACAATGTATTTCAGTATATATATATGAAGCATGAGTGCTTTAGTCGGGAGTGCACGACTAGAAGATACCCTGAACCAGTTAGATCGACTCAAATCGATATCCACATCAAGTATATGTATGCCCTACAGGCTCTCCCAAGCCTCCTTCTGCCTTCTTCACACGTTTTCACAAAACATTTTACGCTAAGCGAAAGAAAAGTTAAGCAAAGTGTTTACCAACACTGCACGAAAATATTTGCGACAATATAAATGCACAATAAATAATAAATAATAACAGCAGCAGAAAGATGCAGAGTGAGTGCCTCAAGAAGCGAGACCAAGTGAAAGAACAACACGGCCAAGCAAGGCGCACAAGATACGCCAAGAACTTTAAACTGAAATTGAGAGCTCGTTGACAAAAAATCGCAAAGCAAACAACAGAGAAACTTGCGCCAAAAAGTTTCAAAATTAAATTTTTTAGCGCAAAAAAAATAAAGAATAAAAAAACAAAATATAAAACTTGCGAAGATTGCACTGTGTAAGTCGGAGGCACGCCCCTTGCCAACTTGACAATTGGGGCGCTCGAAAATGAAATAAAAAAAGCGTCAACAAAAAGTGTTGGCCACATTTGCACTGCGAGTAGCGAGCTAGCGCCGAAAATGAAATTTCTGGCACAGCACGGCTTATAATTTTTATCGTATACCCTGTGAAAGTAAGAGATGAGGGGTTGTATGTACATGGGATGTGAGAAACAGATATCAAACTCCAAAGGGGGACTCTGGGTATAGCCTCTATCTGTCTGTCACTGACATATTTCCTAAACATGTAATACAGAAATCGATAGTTGAATCATGTTATCGATAAATCTAAAACTGCTTATGTATTATCGAACTGAATAATAAGTCAGTTCTTATTCATCTGACTGACTAAGATGTCTATTCCTTACTTGCTTTCATATCAAATACAATTTAAATACATCTTATCGATAACTTGTGTATGTGGTTATCGATCTTTCCTCTTCTATTCAACTCGCCTTGTTGACTTTGTTCAATATCTCAGCCTCTGCCCACTTCAAGTGCACATACAGGGTATCTCTTGGTCAGGTGTTAGCCAAATACTGTGCTAGCATCATAAACGTAAAAAATCTGAAAACGCCGGCAACAAAGTTAAGCCGCTTAGGCGCTTAGCCGCTGCCCATTTTGTGCTGAGTGTGAAAAGTTTTGTAGCTCAATTTAAAGACACAGCTGCTGAGTGTATATCGATGTGTGTGGGTGAGTGTGTGTCATGCAAATCAAATGATTAGGCACATCATCATTATCAGCATCGACAGCATCATCATCACTGTCGTCTGCAACCCTTAACTGAGTTAAAAATCTGTTAACTGGCGCACTGGGCGTATGATTAATATGAAAACAAGCTGCCAACTCCCTGCCTCCCTCAATCTCTATCACAAGATATATTTATATATTCATATGCGTGTGTGTGTGTGTGCATGCATACAATTAGCGAGCAGCGGGAGAGAAGCAACAAGCGAGTGGGTCGAAAGAGTCGACCCTTATCAATGTTTGAAATAGGTCTGACATGAATGCTGCGCTATGCAAATGGAATACTTAATACTTATGTCGAGCATATTGACAGTGCCAATTAGAGCTGGCTGACACGAGCAGCACGAGTCGATGCTGAAAATTGTTTGATAGCATCAAGTGCACTCGCATGTAAACTAAACTTTGATATCCTAACTCTCTATCTCTATCCCTGTCTGCTTTTATCGGTTACAGGGTACAGGAAACGGATGGGTCGTATTTTGAGAACTTTACATCGCTCGGCTGGAAACGTGAAAATCGTCGCATGTCGGCAACGCGTGCGGCCGAATCACGTGCCGAGGCTAATCCAGAAAATGAACGTGATCCGCCAGTGCCCGAGGAGTCCATCGAACGTCACGATGATAAGGAGAAGCTCTATGTGGAGGTCCTGCACACCATCGCCAACACAGTGGGCGCACCTGCGCCCGGCGGCCAGGTGAGTCAACCAACACACACACACATTCATATAAATCAAAAATAAGTAAAAGGTTCAAACTCTATCTATGAATTTTTGATTAAGCTTGAAACTTATGCAAATTACAGTTGGAAATTAACGAGCGGTTAGCTAGATGATAGATGATGATTGAGAGAGAACCACTAGTGTGCCCCGGCCCCCTCAAAAATGTTGTGCAATTTAAATGATTAATACCGTTTAAGGGTTTTTAGGCCCTTTAGGGCAAGGTGCTTGAGTGAGCCAGCACACGTTTGGGCATGTGGCAATAAAATTCAATTATAAGCAGACAGTGAGGAAAACCCAGAATAAGTAAAAGTTCTGCTGAGTTCTCATTTCGATTTGCCATTTTCCGAGTAATTTTCCAATATTTTCGCAAGGGCAAAACGCCGGCTGCGGCCTTAGCTACATTTTTCAATTATCGTTTTTAATTTAGCACTGAGAAAATTGCACAACTAATGAAACTTTAGCTGAGTGCAGCTAGAAGAGTGGGAAGAAGTGGGGGCGGGGGAGATTGGAGAGGGCTCGTGGAAAACTAAGTTCATTCAGTGGGGGCTTTGGGTTATGGCAGTATAATAAAACTTTCAGCCGTGGCTGGGCAAATGACGTTAGTCCTGCTGTGATTGAGATTGAAGTTGGGGTCAATCCTCACGAGGCCTCGAGCGAGTCGAGTCGAGTCGAGTCGAGTCGAGTCACTAAACTTATTTATTCCGCAACAGAGCTCAGCGGGCGGCATTGGCTGCCACACTCCTGCGCCGTATAATGGAAAATAATTACAAATAGCAGCAGCTGCAAGTGGGTTAATGTTTTTAATGCCAACTAATGATTAAATAAATGTGCGTGGCGTTAATGCCTAAGCTAAGGGCAGCTCGAACCATAATGCTCTCAGCGCAACTTTCATTGAAACTCGCAGCATTACAACTCTTCCGAGAATCCAGCTCTTCTAAACACCGGCGAGACCCACAGTCAAATACAACTTTTTGGGCTTGTAAAGTTTCCGCTTTTTTGTTACCATAAAAAGTAGTTGGCAAAGTTTCCTGATCTTCGTTTCGTTTATGCTGCGAGTTTTTCCTAGAAAAACTTTAGCTTACAAGTTTTCTTTTCAATAGGGCGAAAATACTACAATTAGTTCTTGCTAGATGGTTCTTGGCGAACATTATCTTTGACAAGGTCAAGTTTTTGTAATATGCATAAGTAGCCATTGGCGTAAGAAGCAAAAGTAAATTTGATTCATAATTTAAATGCTCCAAAATGCAAGAGAGTACTTCAATAACAAGTGGGAGAGCACTAGGCGGGCGTGCCCGACTAGCAGTTACTCTACAAGTGTCATGAGAAGCAGGACTATATTTTATACATCATTTAAATACTAGAGCTACAGGTGCGCAGACTAGAGTATACCCTGTGTAGTTGAAATAATTATTCATCATTTAATAAAACTGAATATTTTGCCATTCTCACTGCAGAGCATTGCCAAGTCGAGCAAACTTGCTCATCTCTTTACACTTATATAGACGAGCAGAAATAAGTCCAACAAATGAGGCTTAGATTTTGCCTAGTCAACAGATTGGACCTGGCGTATGGGCGTGGGCGTGGGCGTGGTAACTGGGAGTAGCTTAGCATTCGAGTGGGGTTCGATACTTAATAACTTAGCTGGACTCAGCGCTGCCTAGGCGACTGCAGTCAAAGCAATCAAATTAAAAGAATGCCGAAGCGGCAAGGGACGAGGCAGGGCCTAGCATAGCTGAGCGCTGACTGGGAGTCAGAGAGGTGATGAAAGCGCCACTTGAAGCGTGTGCAAATCGGCAAGTCAGGCTGGAGCGGCTAATAAATTCGGCAAGATAAATCAATATGCAAAAATGTAAGAAAATATAAAAAGGAAAATATATGCCAAAGAAAAATATATTCAACAAAAAATGTTTGATATGGGGTCGCGAGCAAAGCAAACAAAAAACGACAAAAAAAGACTGTAGTCAATAAAAACAAATAGCTAAGAGTTATTTGAATGGAAAATACCCTGTTCAGCTAGGCAGGCAAAATGAAAGGAAAAAGTTAGTTGAGTTCTTTTTAAGAAAATTGAAAACTGAAATTGAGAAAATAAACTAAAGTTGAGCTGTGTAGGAGAAAGGCCTTTAATATTTGTATAACTTGAGAATTTACATAACCCAGTTCAATATGTGCCTGAGCACAGGCTACAGGTGATCAACTGTTAATGCTTTATTATTTTAGCATTTGCCTGCTCAGAGCACCTGCTGCCATTTACCATATAATTTGACAACCTCATGGTACCCCTTTTTATACTCGATGCTCACGAGGTCAAAGGAGTATATTGGCTTTATGCAATGTCCGTATTACTGTATGTCCGTCAGTTCAGTCGTCCGTCTGTATGTGGCTACGCGAACCATTTCGCCGCTAGTCACTTGAAATTTGAAATTTATGACCCATATCGTACAGCTTAGAGTCTGGAACGAGTATTATGCAGTCGTTGACATCCGACTTACTGCCTTTATTATAATTCTTTATTGAGTATAAAAATGCGCCACGTTATTCAGCGCAAAAAATGGCAATTCATGCGGCTAGTGTTTGCTTTTTGTCTCCCAATTCTGAAAAAGTGACAAACTAATTAAATTGAATGAAATGGAATTAAATGTTTATCGATGCGTATGCGTAATATTTAACACACACGTTCTTCCTATCTCTCTCACACTCTGCCTCTCTCTCTCTCTCTCTGTTTACAGTTTGCGCATTATAAGGACGAAATGTATCTGCATGCACAGCGCGCCTTTGGTGTCAATCCGGATCGTCATTATCGCCTGCTGCACGCCTCCGCCGAGGATAAACCAAAGATAATCGTCCTCTCTGCGGTCGTCATCGAGGCAGATGGTCTCGAGGCAAAGGATGCAAATGGTAAGCAGAGCTCCAGCTCCCTCTCTCTCTCTCTCTCTCACTCTCTATTACTGTCTCCCTTTACTCTCCATGTAGCAAGCTGTCAAGTGCTGTGCCGTGTGTGTGTTGTGTAAATATTTTTAGTTTGCAAATTGATTTGCGGCAGCCTTAATAATTGCATTATAAATTTTCTGAGTGTGTGTAAGTGAGTGTGCATGTGTGTGTGTGCTTTGAGTGTACTCAGGTGCGTGTGTGTGCCTGATTGGGCGCATCAAAAAGCCAAACGAGTCATCAATAAACTGTGCGCCACGCTTGTATATTTAACATTTTTGCCACATTTTAATAATACCCTGTAAACAGTGACTGTAGTGGGTATGCATATGCATTTGGCATAATTTCACTGCCCATTTATGAATACTGTTTCGGTATCATGACTCTATAAGCAATTGAAAATGCAATAATCGATAAATATCGATAGTTCACTGAGTATATAGTATAATATCTTCGATATCTTAGGCACTTCAGACCCTTTTGCACTTAATATTTCTAAAAAATTAATATACAAAAGTTAAAGCAAAGTTTTGAACAGTTTTAATTAGTTTAATAATAGGCTTTGCCAACTCCTAGTCGATCACTGCTAACTGGAGCACTCAGGCAAACTTCTATCACCCATGTCGCAGTTACAGCTGGCACCCATCCACAGCCAGCCGCGCAAGCCACCAGAGACGCTGGGCCGAAGTCATCGACTCTGTTCCGCAGCTCGTTCAATAAATTTGCAATTTAATGCTTCCCATTTTGTTCATTATGCTCGAAGAAGAGCAGCCGCTGCTGCTTGTGCTGCTGCTGCCGCCTTCATCGAAGGCAACGCAATTTCGCATTTTAATGTGCTCAAGGATGTGTAAGGAATACGTTGAGTGCTCGCTCCTGTTGCCAGACTCAACTTTTGCTGCGCTCTCTCTCTGTCTCCCGCTCTCATGCTGCCATCTGCTAAATGTACTGCTGATGGCTAACGTCTGCCTGGCTGCCAATAGCAACAACAACAACAACAACAACTCGTTGCCAATGAAACGTGGCTGATGAGTGCCTCGCTTTTGTTTGGCCATCCGCAATTGGCCGTAGTCGTTGCCATTGCCAGATCTGATGCCTGGCATCAGGCTCCGTTTTCATTAGCGGCAATCGCTACTATTTCAGCTCAAGCGTTACAAAAAATACACCAACTCGCAGTTGACTAGTTTTTCTAGTAATCTCAACTAGAGATGGCAGCGTGTTGCTCTTGAAATATCGAATAAAATTTAAGTAAGCTTTGGCCACTTCATATAACATCAGAAGAGGATCCAACTCTCCACTCCAATTAGCGCTAAAGAGAACAGAGCAGCCATGGGCACGATAGTTCCTAGTCGGGCACTCCCGCTCAGCTCACACTTGTTTTCGTTTGCCTTGCTCGTGTCACTCAGCCAGCTCTGAAGCGCGTTAAAGCAATGCGCGCTCACAGAGCTCGAATTAAATTCGTATAGCCCATTGAAGACATTTAATCGATTATTATCTCCCAGTTGAGTTGCGCGCCAGCTCAGCAGCCGCAAAGCCTTACACACAGAGTATCTGCCCCTCTCCCCCCCTCGCTCTCCCTCTCATCCACTGCCTTTCTCTGCTCTCTTTGCTGCTGGCTGCGTGTGCGTGTGTAAATCAGTGGCACTTAATAATTGAGCGGCACTTTATGCAAATGAAATGTTAATCATGCGCCCTGTGTGACCAGCAGCGGCTGCTGCCAGCTGGCGGCCAGCTAGCTGCTGCCTGCAGGCGACTATCATTAATTGCCATTTACTGTCGCACGCTTTTCATTAATGTCATATAACTCATCTCTCTTTTTCTACTCTCTGTATCGATGCAGGCTTCTCGGATCCGTATTGCATGCTGGGCATTCAGCCGGACGGCGGTCCGCCCGTGTCGCCGCTGCCGCTGCCGCCGACGCCACGCGCCCTCTCGGCGGACATGAGCGGTGGCTTTGATAACAGTGCCACGGACTCACCGCCGCATCGCAAGCATAGCTTCCGTTTGAGCTTCAAGCGGCGCGAGGCCGGTCGACGGGAGCAGCGCGACTCGCTGGGCGGCCCGGTGCCGGCCAAGCTCATCAAGGCGACCAGCATCAAGCCCCACACGCTCAGCCCCAAATGGAATGAGAAATTCAAATTGTAAGTGTCCCTCAAAAGATTATCTAACAAATCTACCTCCCTCTGTCAATCTCGTCTATGCAGGCATTTAAATTCAATCACGCGTCCATTATCCCCTCGCTCAGCGGCGGATTTACTTCAAAAATTATTCAATTACGCCTCGATGCGTTCGCTCAATTTAGTCGGAAATATATTAGGAATACTTTGGAATTTCGATTTGTAGGTGCCTGGAGACAGTTCATTTACGGCTCGCCGCATGACAAATGTCGGGCATCGCAGCGTTGCCCCCAGCTCCAGCCTGAGACTCACACAAACATTTATCATTCAGCTGCGATCTCTGACAAACAATGGGGCAAAACAACTTCCCATTGTGGGCCGTAATTTACGAGCTAACGGAGAGAAAAACAAAATTTAATTGCGGCCATAAAATCGGCAATACATTCAACAATAGCAATTGCAATCGCCATCAAATTTATGTTGCAATTGCAATCAATATAAGCTGCACCACAGCTGTCCTCGAGGAGCGATTCCGTGCTCTAAAATGGCAACACAAAAAGGGAAATTTATGCAGGCTGACAAGCTGTTAGATTGCTTACAATTTACTTAGCAGGCAGTTAACTGCATGATAAAGTAGAGCTAGCGAAAGGTGGACAAGCAGTTGATAAGACTCTAAATTTGCATGTCAAATACTTAACTTGTAGTTAAGCAGCTCAGCTTAGGTTGGCATTCGAAATATTATAGTGAAGCTAACTTTAACTGACTGTCAACTTTGACAGCAGCATGAGGAAATCTCACCTCAGCTGCCAGCTGCACTTTGTTATGCTTTCTATTTCCATAGACTCATTAAATATTTACAAAGGCTTAAAAGCTTAAAGCGTATTAAAAACGCGTTTTCATAGCTTTAAATCAGCTCGTAAAGCGTCAAATGAGTTCTTTTGTTTCATATATGTGAACAATATATGTCGTAAATATAAAATTTGAGTATTTGCTATAAAAAAGAAACAAGTAAGCGTGCTCTAGTTGGGAGTACCTGGCTATCAGATACCCTCCGAGCAGCTGTTCCATGCATCAATCAGCTAGAAGGGACTCAGTGTATTACTCTACTATTTGGGCTCTGCCACATCTGCTTCAGCCTTTTAATCCACTTTCCCAAAATGGAACCCCATTTCCAAGGCCAGCTTTAAGGGTTCCTATTTTCATCAGGGCTCTTAGGGGGCATTCACAAAGTGTTGCCTACTTATCGGCGCTGCTACTAATTAGACAAATTAATGGCGGTCGCATTAGTGGGTCGGCCGCAGACAAATAAATCAAATAAATACTAAAAGCAAATAAATTTCCTGGCGCAGCGACATCGATGACATCAACACGGACACCTTCCACTTGGACATTTGGGACCACGACGATGAGAGCTGCGTCATGGACGCCGTGTCGCGTTTGAATGAGGTGCGCGGTGTGCGCGGCTTGGGCCGCTTCTTCAAGCAGGTCTGCCAGTCGGCACGTCAGGGCTCCCAGGACGACTTCCTGGGCTCCGTGAACATACCCATAGCAGAGATACCCTCGACAGGGCTGGATGCCTGGTTCAAGCTGGAGGCGCGCAGCCAACGCAGCACAGTGCAGGGACGCATACGCCTCAAGCTGTGGCTATCGACACGCGAGGATCGCGGGCATGTGGCCGACGAGAACAATGAACAGCAGCTGCACAAGATCGAGCAGCTGCAGAAGGTCTTCATGCAGCACGAGGTGACCACGCACGAGCCGAGCTGGACCTGGTGCGGCGATCTGCCGGGCCCAGCGCTCACCATACTCCACCAGATGGCGGTGCAGTCGGAGCTCTCGGACTTGCAGTGCGCCATGGCCAGGTGAGTGGATTAACCAAATGCTCTATAGACAATACGTGCTTCTATTATTACCTCTTCCCAGATATGTGGCCGCTGCGCGACTGAATCGCTCCACGCCCATGGATCCCAAGTTTTTGCATCGACTGCTAACCGACGTGGAGAAGCAATGGAATCAGCCCAATCAGGAGCCGCTCACCCGCGATCTGGAGCAGTGGCTGGCGGAGGCAATGAATGGGTTCGTGGAGCGCTCATTGAACCAGATACGACGGCATCGTGACATCTTTCCGGCCCTGAACCCGCCATCGCTCATACGCCTGGAGTTTCTGCTGCGCTGTCTGGGCCTGCTTGGCTCGATGCGCGCCTTTCGCGCCGTCTGCCCATTCAACAAGGGCGTGCGCGGCGAGGTGGTGAATGCGTTGCGCAAGGGCTCCATAATGTGGGGACAGAATGTGCTGCGCGAGTCGCAATGCTTGCCCAATCCATTATCGAATTTCGTAACAACATTAACCGCCGACATCCAACTGGGCCAGACCTACTACCACGCGCTCTTCGACAAGTGAGTAAACGAGCCATGATTCCCGACTGGCTGCTCTCCCATCCCATGGCCGGCACCTTTGTCCAGCATTCGACTAAATATGTGCGGCACGTGTCGCATATAAAACACGCTCCAAGGCCACCCACTCAGCCAGACCACGCTCAGCAGTTACCCCGAACAAATAAAATTCACAAACAGTTTAACAAAAACTGCGCATTTAACCCAAAAAAGAAATAGAGAACTCCCGCTGCAGCGACAGTGGCATTTACGGTGGTTCAACTGCTCCAGTTCAAGTTTATAGTGCCCACTAATCAGTTGGTTGGTTTGTTAGTTGCTCCAGCAGCTATAAACTTCATTAATTAGTAACGAAAGTTCGCTTTGACAGTTGGCTAACTGCACTTAAAATAATATGGTTTCCTCTATTCGATATTGATTCAGTGGGCGTTCGGAAACAGCAGCAACGGGGCTACTTGGGCTAAGGGCAAACAGTCAAGTATACAGGCTATTCTTATCGATATTTATCGATTTAGCGTCGTGTATATAAGCTAGTTATAATAATATGCTTATTGGACGTTACACAACACTGCCTTTGTCACGCTTTGTCTGCTTCACACTCAGCACGTTGCCTATCTGGCCCTAGGCATCATTATATTTTGCAATTATTTATTTCTGAAATTGATCGTTATCGATATATCGATATTTGGGCATATGTTGGCAATTGTCAGCACCTAACAACACTGAAAAGGGGCAACAGAAATACGTATACATCTCCACTTATCTAATCAGTCGCATATTTGCTAGTTAGCGCGGCCATAAAAGGTTCCTAATGAGCACATCAAGTGGCTTACACACATAAGCCTCAAATTAATTGCGCTGTCATAAAAATGCGCTCACGTTCCCCAGCGCCCAAACTGGCATCTTGATGGCCCATTTAAACCAGAGATAGCGAGAGAGGGAGAGAGAGAGAGAGGGGGGTGGCGTGGGTTGAGTTCTCACATTTGCTGTCCAGCGAAAGTGTTGAGTGGCATTAGCAAATTTAGTTGAAGCAATCCCACCAAAAAGCTAATTGCAGCCTTTGAAAATAGGGTCGAATGGGAAACTTGAAGCTGATTTTCAGCTCTATCGATTTTCAGCTTAGCTGCGACTTAGTCCCAACCACTACAGTAAGTGCTACCTCAGGGAAACTTTGGGGTAGAATATTTAATAGAAGAATCGAATTTGAACTAAACTTGATTATATAGTATCCACAAGAGCTATACGTCCTTCACACATTACTTTCTGCGGACTACTGAAGACCTTGGGTTCTTGCATTTCATTCCTAGACCCATTCACTGTAGTTAGCTTGAACACCAATTCGTACATTCATCTCAACTGGGCTATCTGGTATTTTGCTTTGTTCGCAGCACGAATGGCATTCAGTACTTCAGCATCATCTACAAACAGTACGACGCGATGGTGGGCGAGGAGGTGTACTCTCGCATGGCTGCTGGGCAGGTGCCTGGCATACGTATGAATCTCTCGCAGTATGCGGTCCTGGAGGGCGACGCCGAGCCGGTGGATACGAAGCCATTCGAGCTGTTCCTAGCATTGCAGGAATTCTGTCAACTGAAACGACATTTGTCCGCCCAGCCCCAGCCGCCCGAGAAGCCGCTGGCGTTGAGCAATAGTCATGAGTGGTTCATACCCACGTTTGAGCGCTGGATGATGGTTAGCAAGGCGAAGGCATTGCAGCGCATACGTGCCGCCATACGCATGGATGCCATTTGCGAGGGCGAGCGCATTGTGCGCTACAGTAGCTCCTCAGTGGACACGGCCAGCACGTTGCTGAACATTAAGGAATTCTGGAAGGTCATCAATTGGCCGGACGAGGATACGGCCATTATGCTCGAATCGCAGCTAATCGATGTCGTCTGCTCGGCGGCCATGCACTACTGCGATCTGATACACACAACTCTGGCGGACAGCGGCTACTACGAACAGCAGGGTCCGTTCCGCTGCTCGGATGATATGTGTGTTACGGTCAACAATGTGGAGTATGTGCGTCGCACGCTCGCCGAGTTTCGCTCGGACGAACAGCCACTGGAGGAGTCGGCCGAAAATTTGCTGGAATCGAGCTTGACTCACATGGAGAACCGATGCGAGCGCATTTTATCGAAGCTCGCGCCGCTCATGCAGATGTCCCTGCAAAAGGCGGTATTCCACTTGGCCTGGTCCCCGGACTCGCTGCCCGCCAACCAGGCCATTGTGCCGCTGCTGGAGTATCTGGACTGTCATTTGGCTGCACTGAATAGTGCGATGCTCACCAAGAACTTTAATCGCTCGCTGCGCTTCATCTGGAAGACGGTGCTGGGCGAGATGGCGCGGCAGATGGAGACGGGCGATGAGACGGACAAGCCTACGCACTTCCACAAGCGTCTGTACGAGGCGCTGCAGCTGCTCGTCGACTTCTTCCATGCGGAGGGCCAGGGCCTGCTGCTGGAGTGTCTGCACACGGAGGACTTCTGGCGCATCGAGCAGCGTCTGCAGTTCCACAAGACGGACACGGATCGCCTGATCGACATGTTCTATATGAATCGTTTGCGTGAGCAACTCGTGGCCATTATGCCCGGTCCGTATGGCTCCTTGGCCGTGCGCGCCTACTTCAATCACGACTCGCTGTGTGTGGAGGTGCTGCATGCCCGGGATGTGGTTCCCCTCGACCCGAACGGGTTCAGCGATCCGTTTGTAGTCATCGAGCTGCTGCCCCGACGCATCTTCCTGCACTGCATGGAGCAGCAAACCAATGTGCACAAGGTGGGTAATTAAGGGCTTAGTTTGTGCTCACTTTCCTTATCAATCGACTTTCGCTTGCAGCGCACTTTGAATCCCATTTTCGATGAATGCTTCGAGTTCTCTGTCACACTGGAGCAGTGCCTAACCGAAGGCGCCATGATTTGCTTTACGGTCATGGATCACGATGTGCTCACTGCAAATGACTTTGGCGGCGAGGCTTATCTGGCTCTTGGCAACATACCCGGCGTGGCGGACTACAGCACCAGTGTGGATAATTTCCACGGCCTCAAGCAAATCGAGCTGCCACTAATGCAGCAGAAGGATAAATGTGAGTAGCGAAAATGGCTCTTTGCGCTGTTGAGAATTTGTGTGAGATTCGAAATTGTTATTGTGCGAATGTGAACTTGACGAAGGGATGGGACTTTAGTTTATATGTAAATATATTGTATTGAGGGAATGGGAATATGAAACCGCTTCTGTTTAGAGATGAGTATATAAGCTAGAGTTCTACTGAAAAAGATATATATAATATATAAAGATATATAATAAGCGTGGAAAGCTTGAAATAGCAGCCTTACACAGTGTTCCGGGTATTGCCTAGTGGAACACTCCCGATTATAATCAATAATAATATAAAATGCTCATAAACCCTTAAAGCTGCCATTCCCTCTCAAAAGTCGAGTGCTTTAATTCCCAGTTCCAAGCTTTAAAGCCCAACTGCAATATTTATTAAACACGCATCGCTGCTGTTCAAGGTTCCGTTCGTGGAAACAATTCGAATTCGCTTCAGTTTGCGCGGCCTTCACACCTTAATCCATTCGCTTTATTTGTTACCTGCAGGCAATCCGATTTTGCAAATACTGGAGCTGCGCGTGAATGACAAACAGGCGCAGGACTTCGTGCGCAAACAGAAGGCGCGTTTCATCAACTGATTCTACGCTGGAGCCCAGGTGAGCATCGTTTGAAAAACGTAACTCAAAAAAGTAGTAAAAAATGAAGGGAGAGTTGACAGCATGCAATCAAATTGCATTGCATAAAACCATACATGTTAGGCAAAGTCTATGCATTATTATTATTTTTTGACCCCATTGAAATACGAGAAATCTGTATAAAGGAAACGAAAAACGAAAATCAAATAAGAAAAACATTGTAACCATTATGTATTTATGTATTATGTAATGTAGTTGCTTGAACCCCTGAAACCCACTCTCTTCCTCTGTTTGTAAATGTTAGAAAATTCGAGAAATTCAAATGGTGCATAAGTAACAAGAAACGGGGCGAAAGGGTACTTACACACCCGAAACTCGTACCCAAATGTTCTAGACTTTACGTTGGCTACAAACATCACCCACATAATACACATATAAACATATATATATATATATTAGGGACTATCTATGTAGGAGCGTAGTACTTACTTGCTGAAATTGACACAATTAAGCAGAGATATATAGAAAACCTTTTTGTAGAACTTAAAAGACACGCAGAGACACATATGGACACTGAAATCATTTCTAGGCACCCAACTGCGTTTTGAAGACTTTTACCAAAAAGACAGACAGGAATCATCAAGCAACTAGTTTCGGTTCGGATCGAAGCTAAAACTTGCAGAGTTCATATGGGAAACAAACTATTCTTGAGAGATGAAGTTCGATCTTCAAAGAGTCTGCTTAAGTTCCAAAGTCCTTGACCAAAACAATGCCATTTCCGTTCAGTTTTCAGATATAAAATATTTCGTAGTTCCAACTCAAACTATTCTTCATCACTTTTGGACTCTGCAAGAGTATTAAAATCTACACACATTTTTTTGAGTCAATTTTAGCTACAACTAAATATCGTTTATCGATAAACGATAAAAACTATTCAAAAACCTTTTCTATGAAACGCCAGTGAGAGAACCTTAAAACAATCAAAATATGCGTAACGCCGAGCTTCTTTGAACAAATCCCACTCTACACACCCACGCACATACACACACACTCTCACTCTCACACACACACTCAAAGCTATTTACAAAAAAAAAACTTCATATAAATGTATACAATGAATATACCTATATAAATATATATAAATATATCACGCCCAAAGGACAGTGTAACTAAGTCTATAGAATATTTGTAAACTATTTTCTGAGCACGGATTTTGTATAAATTTATGGGACACGCGCTTGCACACAGCACTGTGGGCACAGTGAGTGCCTAAAGTAGCCTTCAGCTGTTTGCTTTTTATACACTTGACTTGAGGCTTCTTAAAAATTACTAAAAAAAAGTCCTTTTAAACTATTTTTTGTTCCCTTTCTTCTTGATTTCGAAACCTTAAAGAAGTTTTCGCTTCTATTGTAAATTTTGTACTATATACAAAGCTCTCTATATATACACACATACACACACCCAAACACTCACGCACACATACATGAATGGATAATAAGTATTGTGTTTGAACTGTAATTCTTAACTGTAAACTTTTTATACCTTTCGCAAGGCAACAGAGAAACGGTTTTTCAAAATTGAGGCGCAACACAAAACATTAAATAAAAATTTAAAAATAAAAAATAAAATTTTATTAAAAGCACAAAAAAAAACAACAAAAATCCAAGTCAAATTATAAAGAAGAAACCACAAAATATTTTTAATATATACACTAAAAGTCGACTAAAAATTTCATTAAATTTAATTACGAAAAAATGAATGAGTATTATATACATACCATATGTACTATAGTTATATATATATATGTATGTGAACCATATATGAATTATGCAAAAGAGGAAAACAAATATTTTAGTATTTAAGGTGATTTATTAGAAAGCTAAGTTCTCTTCATTTTCGATCACTTTTCAAGTTTCATCAGGGTTGACACCACACATATGAATCAATAACGATAGTTGACAACCCTGGCTGAATGTAGAGTTGCCGCATGCCACATCGAAGTGTAATTCAAAGCTGCCTAAGCCCTCGGTTAGGTAGGAATTATAGAAAGGCTTGATATGTGATACCCTGGACCTTAAACTATTTACTATTTCTACTTCCATTAGGCACCAATAACATTTCTCACTCTGCTCTGTTTCACTTTGCTTCAATTCCACCCATTCCACTGTCTAATTATTTAAATTCTCTGCTTTTACTTTTCTTGTTTTATTTTATTTCATTTTAAGTTATTTCACATGCTGCTTTATTATTTGAACTGTTCTATTTTCAATTGTCTCATCGTTAGTTGTTGTTCTGTTTTCAATGGTTTCACTTTGAGTGTTCCACTCTGAGTGTTACACTGTATTTCACCCGCTTTGAGTTCCCATTGCAATATTCCACTTCCAACTGTTTCAACTGCAGCTCTCTCCCCCTTTTTGATTTGCTCTACACAGCAGCTGTTCCACTTTCAGTGCTTCACTCTCAGTTTATCTACCTTAAACAAATAAAAACTGCTCTCTTCCATATCTAAGTAACAAATAGTTAAAAATAAGTAAATAAATTTATGCATAAACAATAAATAGGCAAACTATTTGCTATACTAAGACAAAGTAACCAAGCAACTACTGTGCTGATGATATGTGTGTACCTCTATCTATGATAATTTCCTATAACCTAAAGCAGGAAAACAAAAGAAAACGAAACGAAACACAGACAGAAGTGGAATAAATCAAACCAAATTATGCATATTACATAGTATAACGAGCACTAGAAAACAATTTATTGCAAAAAATAAAAACAAAATCAAATCAAGCAAAAAGAAAATGCAAAAATTGGCCAAAAACAAACGAGACCAAAGGCATTTACAAAACAAACAAACGAGAAATGGGATAAACAGATCAGAAACATGGAAGAAGCCAAAAGAATGTTGAATTGATAAATGTTGAATAAACATATATACATAGAGTATATATATATATATACAGAATTGTTAAGCTGGTAACAAATGCAACAAGAACCTACAATATTAAGCCCTCCTACAAGATTATACTACGATATATACATATATGAAACTTATACAAAAACAAACATATGAATGCTATATACAAGCAAAGGAAACAACAGCAACTATTTTTCATGATTTATCTACACACACACACACACACACAGACAAGCACTCACACACACACATCTATAAATTGTTACTAAATGTTGTTTCAATACTTTTGGTTTTTTATATACATGTATATTTTACTTATATAAGCCAAGACAAACGCAAACGTTTACCGCCGAAACAAAATAGCAAGAACTACCTAGCTAAACTAGAGCAAAGTTAGAGAAACATACTATATATATAAATATATATTATATATCATTTTTAAATGTGTGCTTTAAGTGTGTTAAGAAACTACTAAACGAGCCACGAGCCGGTTCCTAAAAACTCCAAATTAAATATGTAAAATTACACGAAAGAATCAAATTTTAAACATTACATCAAAAATAGCGAAAATTCCATAAAACCTTAACTAACAGTAAGTGTGTGTGCAAAACTGTTTTAAATGGCAACAAAGGCATAATCAAAGCAAACAACAAATTTAACTAAAATACATATTTAATATATGTGGAAAAAACAAATGGAAAAAATACAAAAAAAACTTATCAAATTCAATCAATAAATGTCAATGAATATTTAAAAAGCCAATTTTATTTAAGACTGCAAATTTTTGGATTGATTCTAGAAATATAAACAAATGAAATTCAATTTTGGGTAAGTAAGCGATGTGAGTTGGTAAGATATCTACAGAGAATCTTTGTGATGTATTATATAAACATAATAGTACTATAATATATAATACTACATTATAATATGATATATCCATATATCGTACATATTTAAGTTAATGTTAGTTTAGCTCCTATGTCTCTGGTTCAGTTCAGTTCTTAAAGCTAGTTCTCACGCCAAGGTTCTATTCATAGGTTCATAGGTTTTGAGTTTTTGGACTCAGTCCCTTGTTATTTACTTCATTGCTCAATTCTAGTTTTTATCCAACTTTCTTGACTTTTGTAAGCCATACTTTGTTGTTCGTTTGCCTCTAGAAGTGTTGCTGGCTGAGTGGGTTTTTAGTCATATTTTGATTCACTTTATGAGAATTCATCTTATTTATTTTTGATATCCATTTTCTTATCAAAAATAAAAAAAAATTTGTTTCAATTGCAACTCCAAGTAAACTTCGGTTCAAAGCCGCTTTGCAGCCTTCAAAAGAATTTTCTTTAAGAATCTGGCTTTGAGGCAAAGCTATTTGCCTGATACTGCGTAATAGTCTAATCCACTTGCTGTTCTCATATCATCAATGGGTTTAAACCGTTAAGTAGATATGGTGTGTGCATGTGCGTGTGTGCGTGGGTTCATGAAAATAAATTGTCGTCGCTGGCAAAGGTTGCGGCAAGTGTTTATGGAATTGATTTCAGTGCAATATGCGTGTGGTTGGGCTGGGATGGCTGCAAAGCTTTTATCTAAATTAAATCCAGGCCAAGACACATGCCAAGTCCATGTCGAAGCAGCACTCGCTCCCTCTCACTCTCTCTTTGTGCCTCGCTCGTTGGCGCCTACGCTTGGCGTGCAAATCATTTGCCATTTGGCGTGTCATCAAAGCTAAAAAGTTAATGTGTGCAGTCCTGTCTTAAAGTTGCAAGTACACACACCTACTCACACACACACACAGTGTGTGTGCAGCACACTGTTCAAGAAAAATCTGTGTAGTTTTATGCAACTTTTATGACAGCAGCCACAGCAACAGCAGCGGAGGCAGCAGCGACAAAGTTTTTACGACTTCCAACAATGCGAAAATGAGAATAAAAAGAAAACGCACACCAACACACACCCACAACATATAAACAAAGAAAAGCTCACTATGTTCTCTTCGGACCTGGCAAAATACAAGTACAAGTGCCTGCCTCTTGGGGGCATGCCACACACGCTGCGAGTGGCGGCTCGAACTCCTTTACAATTATGAAGCTGTCGCCTTGGCAATGGCCATAGCCTACACACACACACCACACAGGTACGTCAGCCCACGGCGGATTGCGGCATTGGCGTGTTGGCTGCCTCGCAAGTCTGCGACAACTTTTTGCCTAAGCCACAATCAAAATTGCAATTTGAGTAACAGCAATGCACATATTTGAGGACTGCATTTCCAAAGGTGTGTAAGAGAGGCGGAGTGAAGGGAAAAACACAGAGAGAGAGACAAGGCGACTGAGAGTGGCAAAAGAGTAGAGATTCCATCAAAAATCTCGATACACCTCGATACCTCTTTAACTTTGCATGTGTCTAGCTCGGATATTCTTTGTCAGCTTTTAGACTCAACTATACTTTTTGGTTCGTTAGCAGCAATACTATCGATCGGCATTCAAAAGTTTCATTGGAAAAATTTAGCCATTTTGGCCAATTTGTAGTGTGACCATCATTGTATCATTATCATTGTAGTGAAAATCGGGTCTATTAAAAGTGATTATTTTTCAACTTTGACTGATCATAACTGGAGTATTTTTCATCCGATTTTTATATGGCATACCATTTTCGAAGCATATTTAATCCAAGTATCGATCTGTATTCACAGATTTTCCATGGCTCACGAACTTTTCAATATAACCACTTAAAACTGAAAAAGACCCCTTGAACTCTTGATCTCTTGAACTTTGCATGACTCTAGCTGGGGTATTCTTTGTCAGATTTTAGACTCAACTATACTTTTTGGTTCGTTAGCAGCAATACTATCGATCGGCATTCAAAAGTTTCAATTAAAATTATTGCCATTTTGTAGTGTAAATGGTAATCTATTATAGATTATATATATGTATATGTTACCTCTATAAAACGACAACTTAAGTTGCCTCTATCACTCACTCTAAGCAGCGTGTGGCTTGGCCTGTTAGACTCGACTCCAATATGCTCTGCTTTGAGTCAATTTCAATTTATATTCTTTGTTTATTTTTGCCAGTGCAGCCGGAACTATAAACTACGCGTTATTATTTTAACCACAAATAGTCTGGTTTTTTGTTCGTCTTCCGCTGTTCCTCAGCTTTTTTATGCCCTTTGCATATGCCCCTTTTGTAGAAGGGCATATTTGTTTTGGGTAAGTTGCTGGAACTGGCGGTTGTTGTAGACTAATGAAGAAAAGAAATATATGATATGATATGAAATATATGTGCTATATAGATGTCTAATTACTACTTTGCCTCTGCCTTTGCCTTTGCCTTTGCCTGTGCCTTTGCTTTTGCCTTTGCCTTTGCCTTTGCCTTTGCCTTTGCCTTTGCCTTTGCCTTTGCCTTTGCCTTTGCCTTTGCCTTTGCCTTTGCCTTTGCCTTTGCCTTTGCCTTTGCCTTTGCCTTTGCCTTTGCCTTTGCCTTTGCCTTTGCCTTTGCCTTTGCCTTTGCCTTTGCCTTTGCCTTTGCCTTTGCCTTTGCCTTTGCCTTTGCCTTTGCCTTTGCCTTTGCCTTTGCTTTTGCCTTTCACACTCACTATATCTCCTAGTCGCGTATACCCGCTCCACTTTAACTTTCTTTCCTTTTATTTTTTTTTTCAGCGCACTGCCCGCGAGCTGTTCGCATAAATTTGAATGCGAATTTTTATTTACATGCCAGCGGCGAGTGCAGTAGTCAGTGATGCTGCATTAAGCTGCAGCAAGTGTGGGCAATATTTAAAATATGCAGCACACCACCAACCACCCACCCACCCACTCACACCCACACATACATAGAGGGTCTGTGTTCATTATCGATGCCATCCGCTGGCACTTTCCGTAATGACTTTGGCCCAGCTCCAGCGATGCAAATTAGGCGTTGAGGCTGACAACGTTTTTCCACAGCAATGCAGCCAGCCTCCCGCTCCCCTGCCTGGCACCCACTGCGCCAGGCGTTGCAAGTCACGTGCGGCAGCTGGTCGAGCCAACCAGAGCGTCTAATGAAGTGGCCTCTGTTCCGGCGCTTGCGGCAGGGCGTGAAAGGTAAGTTCTGCTAACTGCCACACCACCCACCCCGCGCCGCCCTTCAGCTGCGTTTTTTGTTGCACGTGTTGCAGAACTTTCGGTTAACGGTTATTAAATGCAGTTTGACAACAAAAATATGGCAGCAAAAGTGCAAAGTGCAGACGCAGCGACGCGTCTCTCTCTCTCTCTATACCTGAGTGGACTGGCCGCTCTCTCACTGCCGTAGTCTCCCTCTCTCGCTCACTCTTTCTCTCAGTTGATCGCCAGCTCCAAAACAGGTTTCGCGCTCAGTTTTTAGACCAGTTTAGACCAAACGCAGGTGCTCAGCGCCCAAGCGCCGATCAGTTCGAGCTGAAATCGCGACGCGTTCGCCTCACAGCCGCGCTTCAAAATAAAAATAAAAAAACCAAAAATACAAAAATTCATAAAAAACCGAATAAACTCGAAAAAGTGAGCAAGCAGCAGCAGCAGAGCCGCAGCAATATATTCAACTATTTTTAGCGCATTACGTGAGTGTCATACGAATTTGGCAGCTGAGCGAAAACAACAAAAAGCAAACAGAAATGTGCTAAATAGTGTACACTGTACTACAGGCCCAAAAATCTTTCTAACAAGCGCTGCCCTTTGCCTATGTGTGCGTGTGTGTGTGTGTGTGTAGGCGCATAACTCAGCTTGAGCCAAGCCAAAATAAAAAACCTGCTGCTATTATTAGCTTAAGCCAAGATTATGGCCGATTTGGCTTGGCTCTCTTTGCCCATTGTTGGCTGGCCTAAAGTGCCTCTGCCGCTGCCTCCGCCTCTCTTAATGTTGTGTGAAAATCTGCAACGCCTTTCATTCATGCCAAACGATTATATCACACATATCCATGTGTGTGAGTGTGTGTGTGTGTGTGTGTGTATGTTGGCTGTCGTTTTGGCCAGAACCAGTAAGCCAAAGCATCCACACAGCCGCACACCTAGGCAAACACCAACACAGCAAATTGTGCATAAATCAAGACGTCATTGATACACTATTAATGCAAATTCTTGGCTATATGGAAATCTATTATATATATAGTTTATATGTATATATAAGCACAGATGTGGCTTAACTAATTGTTATTTAATGCCTAGAACCAACCGTTAAGCATATAAACCTAAATTCTTAGCTACAGTTAGCTGACTTTAAGTCAACTTCAGGCTGAGACATGGCTTTAGCCTAAAGAGGGGAAGACAGATAAAAAGCAGCAGCGGCAGAAGACAGAGTTTATAGCAAAGGCATAACTTGGAAGTAAATGGAATAGGTTTAGGTATAGTTATATCAATATCAGCAGTAACTTAACTATGAAATATTGAAGCTCTAACTGTGAGCTGTGCTCATACGAACAGCTGGACGGACGGACAGACGAGCGAACGCCAAGACGAACATTGCGTAAAACCAATATACTCTGTTAACTAAATTTAATTAAGAATCTTTAGCAAAGGCAGCTTCAAGCTAAAACTTGGCTGTTCTATGTATCAACAGATGGCACAAACAGCTAAAGTTATAACAAGATCTTTATAGGCCATGAAAATAGTGAAAAGCCAACAGCACAGAACCTGGTGAAAATGCATTTTCGTAAGCGTTCAACACAGTTTGCGGCTAAGTCAATGCCACTGGAAAAATGGATGCGAATGAATGGAACAAGCCAGGCATAAAGCCGCTAGTATACGGCATAGATATAGATGCAGATATATATATATACAAATATATATATACACATCTATATCTATATCTATAAATTTGTTTATTTTTTTGTACAACAGACGCCAGTGAAGTGACAGTGCAATGAAATGTGTGCAACAGCTATAAAAACAACAACAACAACAACGAAATACTAACAACCTGTCGTTGTCGCTGGCAAAGCGTTAACAATAAATAAGCGAAACAATAGCAGCAACAACAACAACAACAACAACAGTTGACTGTACAACAATGAGCAGAGAAGGTAAGCCAGTTTTTTTAGCCCACAATCGTGCATTGGTATATATTTATGCATATACAACAACACAGATACACACACACACACAACACACTCACACTTAAGCCATCCACACACGCTTCAAACATTTGCGCATTTATTGCCATTAATTTTATTTCGCTTTAAATGAAGTGCAAGTGTCAATAAGCGCTAAAGATATACATGCGCAAGTATCTATAAGATACGTGTGCGCCTTGTGAGATACAAACTCGAGAAGCTAAGATTTTTAATGATACAGAAAGATTTAGCAAACAAATGAGCTGCTCAGTTAATGAATTTGGTCATCTGCAAAGTGAATTAATGAAACTTGTAGCTGAAAAAATTCCTTAGATATAGTAAGTATCTATAAGATACTTTTGCATTCTAAGAGCTGTGCAAGCCTGAAGAGTTATTCAGGCAGACGATATTTGAATGAAGTTTCAGTTCTTATATTGAGTGCTTGAGCGAAATGCTTCAACTATAAGATTAGATCTCTATACGATTCAAGGAGTGGGAGCCTCAGCTTTGACTTAGCTATGGGATGATATGCATATGAATCACATTTTGATTGATATGCGACTATCATCATTCTGATCTATTGCTGAACGCTCATACAAGACGACGCTCTATAAAAAAAAACTCACTCTCTATGAAGAGACTCCTCTACACAGCCTATAAATCTTCAACTCTTAGCTGGAAGGTCAGCTCTAAGATAAACGCTCGCTAGGCTAGACACTTCATGGCATAAGGTCATGATGCAGCTGCTTATTTCCGCAGCTCTTGAACTCTGAACTGCAAAAGCTAACGGCGTGGGTGCCGAAAAAAATAATAATAATAAAATGTTTAACAGCTCCAAAAATGAAACTGAAACTGAAACTGAGACTGAGACTCAGACTTGATTCTCGCATTTGGTTGACCGTGAAAAGTCAAAGACGCAGCCGAAGCTGTTGCCTTTTATGAGCATGATTCAGTTTTTTTTTTCGAGCTCAGTATATTCTCTCTCTCTCTCTCTCTCTCTCTCTTAAAGTTGTTTTTTATTCGCTTCTCGTTTGCTTATGTCATTCGGCAACGATTTGTCAGCGCAGCGGAAATCCAAGCACCGCCAAATTAAAACGCGAATGCAGGAAAATGTTGATTAGTTGGCCAACGCATTTGGCCAATTGCATAGGTCGCTCTGGCCATTTATATATACCACTGCCAAATCAATGCAGACGAGGAAATTAATTGGCCAAGCGCAACTGGCAGTGCACTTATACGAAGTCTTAGCTAATCTGGCTAGAGAAACTTTGATAGTTGCTCCATAAGACAATTTAATGCTGGATTGAGCAAGGAAGTAAGAATGCTGTAGTTACTGATAGAGAGATAAATGTTGCTGAATTTGACAAGACACAAGGAAGGGTCATAAGAATTACAGACCTGAAGCAGGTGAAAGGGTTTGCAGTCAGATAGGCAGACGAACAGCCCAATGAACGTTTCCCCCTCTATAAACGAGCATAGAGAATATATCTTCAGCTTTCATCTGGGGAATCTCTTTGGTTTGCAATGCCCGGAATGCAGCTGTAAATCGGAGTTAGGCACCGTAAAAAGCATGTGACTATGTCACAGCTAATCTATTTATAATAAAACCAAAGACGTAACATCCATAAAAATGTACCAAAAATCAAATATACGAGCTCTTACTTAAGATATTATCATAATCTGGCGTCTCATCTGTAAGACAATAGACGCATTACGGAATCTACATACATTTCGAGAGGTTGTCGTTATTGTTGTCTTTGGAGTTTGTCGTTTGCTCCCAGACAGTTAGCTTTTCTCTTCCCAGACCCGGTCGGACCCACTGTGCATAACAGAGAACTGGATTTTGCTCGCTGTTGTTGTTGTTGTTGCCCCTCGAATATTTTGGAGTAGTCGCAGCGAGCAACAAGGGCCGCTGGCGATGTTGTTGATAAAAACAGAAAAAAAAGCCAGCGATGCTTGGCGCACGCCATGCCTCATGCCCCGTGCATCGTGCCCCCAATTCCACATTGCCCAAACCAATAGCAGACAATAAAACGAAGTAGAAGGGAATACAGCTAAGAATTGGTAGGCTTACAGATACCCTGTAAGTTGAGCTTACTACTTAGATTAGCAGTTGACTGATGAGAAATTAGAATCCATTATTATAAGACGATATTTTACTGATCTCTTATTTGCGGTTGCTTTAAAAGTATTGAAGATCGATATTTATCGATGGGAGCTATCGATTAAAGTTCCCCTAGATAACAAATTTGAAATAGAAACTCCCAGCTAACTGCAGCTGTAGAAGTATATAGTCTATGTCCATCACATCCCTTCGCTCGTCTCTTAGCTCTACAGGGTATGTCAGCAACTAGAAATTTAAAACCAGCGCCAACGGCACAAAACTAAACTTTATTCCGCTGATGACAATGTTTTGATAGCTCATCATCATTTTTTGGCTTTTAGATATAACTATATAAATCTCTTTTGGGGTCAAGTCGCGATGGTAATTGGACGCAGCGTCAATTAGCGCAAAAGAGCTTTTGACAGTGTATGTATGAGGTCGGGTTTTGTGTTACGTATGTGCATGCAATGCTGTGCGACAATTCAGCTTCAGCTACAGCGACGAACAAGAGGCAACAATTGACAGGGAAAGTTACGTAATAGTGCGGCATGTAGTTGCCGTTGTTGTTGTTGTGGCTATTTAAGACGGGTTTGCAACAGATACTGTTGCAAGCGCACCACGCTGCGTATGCGCATTATCATCAGCTTGACACGAACATCAAACGTTGAAGTTTTTTTTACGTTTTCTGTTTAATGCAAATAGAAACTCGTAAATCAATCAGCGCTAATCACCATTCAATCAGGTATGCAGAGAAATACATACAGACTTATATATAATATATATATATATTCGCATTAGCGCGGGTAATCAACACGCTGAGCGCTCCTCAACTGCAATACGAGGCAAGCCATAAAAAAAGAGACGAGAGAAGCTTATAAAATGATTGCTTAACATCATTAGCTCTAGTGGCAATGGCAGAACGAAAGCTACAAACGATAATTATCGATTATTATTGTATATTATGAATATATTGATATTTATAATTATAATAAATATATATATAGTATATATTTATATATAGCGATCATACTTACAACACTCGAGCCAGAGCTTAGCAACAACCAGTTTAAGCAAAGTATCTATAGAGTAAACTAACTAAATATCGATAAATATATTTATCGATTAATCAATTAACTACTCTTCAATTAGCCCTCGTTAATGCTTATACTGATTTCTATTGTAATTTTCGTTTGACATTTGAGCGCTGCTCTGTGACTTGGGCAATTGAAATGCACAGATGATGCTGATGCTGGTGCCGATGCCAATGCCGATGATTTCATCATGTAATTAATATCTCGTGTCATTGCAAGGCAAACTTACATAAAAATGAAATGCCTCAAATCAAATGCCAGCAAATGCGACGAGTATGGAATATTAAAGAGCCCAGATATATGTAGATAAATGCATATGTATGTGTGTATAAGTGTGTATGAATAGAGCTCTGTTCTCTATAAGCATTACATAAGAGAATATATCTAAATGTATGCATAAGTATGGATTGATGTATGAATGTACGTATGGATGTCATAGGTATATATTGCCCTTATTCTAGGTAATATATATATGTATTATAGGCGCTTATCTGGTCTTATGTCTGCCCTGCTTCGTCTCTCCGTTTGATATACACAAACCACTTTCAAATATTTTAATTATTGCTAGTTGTATCAAAAACAAAGACCGGAATCAACTGAATTCCCAAGCAATCAAAAATTTAAGAGTGAAAAAAAAATATAAAAAAACATTTCCGGGTGCCGTTGATACCCTAGCAAGCGAATGTCAACTGAACTACATATATATATATATATATATACTATGTCAATTGTTAGTTCTACTGTTGATACATATCAACTGCACATACATGCCTCACATACCTCTCACAGATAATTCCTTCCATTCATTGTCCATTTCGTGACTTAATTATAATGCCATATGCTAGCATTGGCAATTCAAAAATCTCATGACTTTAGCAAGCACAAACTTTTTGCGTCTCATTTGGAGTAAACAATGGCAGACATACATGAGAACATAAGTACATACATGCACACACACACACACGTCTAATCTGTCATATATGAATAACTTGCGCTCACAATTCAATGCCCTCTCGAGTGGAGCTCTCATGTCAGACTCCGCTCTCCCGCCTGCCCCTGCCCCTTGCTCAAACTGTGATGTAATTGAGGCAGATGAAACTTGTTTGGAATGCCTTACACAAGCTGACAACTCGGACGATCCACACTTGACATTAAGACAACTCCAAATCTACGCCCACAAATCCATAGCCGGAGCGCTGTCGACACGTTGCCAGCCACAGCTGGCAAATTATACACACCTCTCCGGCTGCGTGTGTGTGTGCGTGTGTGTGTGTCTCGAGTTGAGCAAAATAACAAATATTATACAATAATTACTACAACAATCATAAATGGCTACACCCTTTCCATAAATCGCTGTCTGCCTGAGCAGCCAGAAGACCTTGAAGCTAGCGAAAAGTAAATAAGCTCAACGGGCAAATACCCTGTTATGAGATTTTTGTTTGCATAAGTTAACTATGAAGTTGGGGCTGAGGCAACTTGTGTGCAGAAGAGCTGGCATATGAATGGATGTACATCTGAGCAGAGGAATGTATGAATGAATATATAATATATATGTAGGGATGGAAGCAGGCACATGTTGTGGTTGTTGTATATATAGAGACGTATGTATGCATACTTCATTCCATACATCTACTCATTCGTTCATCCACCCATATAGCCATACATCCATACATACAACTATCTATACATACATGCATTCATCTATACGTACATCTTCATCCACACCTACATCCGTTCATTCATGCTGCTATACATTCTTCGTACAGCTTGCGCACAGCAAGTGCAATGCCCTTACATCACACATACCATATGTGATGTACTTATGTACAGTACATCAATTAGAGTTTGCAAAGTTGTCCCACAGCACACGCTGTAGCCGGAGTGTTTGGCTTTTAGCTGGCAACCGCTTGCAGCTTGGCTATATTAATTAATCGGCCTTTGAGCCGGATTAGAATATTTGCAGGCAGCAAGCGGCTATCAATTGGGCAGCATTCTGGTCTTGGTCGGGCAGCAGCTGCAGAGCTGCCGTCAAACGAGCGTGGGAAACTTTCGCAAATTGGAATTGGCCAAGCCGGCCGGTCGGCTGGTCGGCTGCCAGCATGAGTTTGCATATCTGGCCTCCACTTGATTTTTAACTATTTTTTCTTTGCTGCCATCAAGTGCAAAATGCTGGCCGGAATGAACACAAATATATATCAAACTGTCGGCATTGTCAATGTGCCGTTATAGTTTGCAATTAAAATATATATGTATCTTATAGATACATCAGTTTATCTAAATACAAGAAAAACTCTTTCCGAGAGTTTCCAAGTTTTATTTTTTTTCTGAATAATCTTTGTTTTGCGCACAAATAAACTTTCTGATGGCAAAATCTTATATATTATATATCAATGACTGTTCACTCCAGAGAACATTTACTGTACAGACAGACAGACAGAGAGTGAGAGAGGGAGAGGGAGAGAGAGAGAGGCGGGCGGACAGCCAGACACATAAATGCCAAAAATATTCACATTTGCCTTCTGCTGCAGCTGAGAAAAGCAATTGAAATGCGATTTCATTGAGGCAACAGAGTCAAGAATTTTGTTTCACGTCCTATAGATAAGCCCACACACACACACACATACACTCTCATGCATATATGTCACTTGCAGCCTACCTGCACAATTGTTGTAGCAGCACTTGTTCATACCTGAGTTATTCACAGTCGAAAAAACAAAAGTTATAACGGTCTTGCCACAAGAACTAGCTAGACTCTCCGACTCCCCCACACGCTTTGCCGCCCACACGGCTTGCCACACACGCAGCTCGCCGCACCATGGCTGGGCTACGACTGTGAACAGGTTTACGTGCAGCTCCCCAACTCCAGCTGCCACGCCCCCACGCTCCCTCGCTCGTCTCTTTCATATTTTTGGCTTTGCCGCCTGCCATTTAGACCGTGCGATGCGAGTACTTAAAACCGTTTGCCAACAATTACCGTTAGACGGGTTAGTGCACCTGTAAGTGAAACACTCGCAAAGAGATCACTTATCAGAGTTCTGGCAATCGTAATTGTTGCGTGCCTGAATTCGAGAGTAAACTCTTTACTCAAATGGAAATTCGTTTTAAGTATCAATGGATACATGGGGGAAGGACGAACAGACGAACAGACAGCTGGACGGAGGGCAGACGGACGGACATACGGAAGTATAAACGGAGTAGCAGACACACGAAAGTATGAACAGATCGACAGATTAAGGGCCAGCCAGACCAATCGACAGACGACAAAAGGTGAAAGGGCTGACGGAAGGCTGGAGAAACGGACGGATATCCGAAAGTCAAAAAGGAAACTATCAGACCAGCTAAAGGCAAGGCAGACAGAGGGACAAGCGGAGCAAAGTCAATCTTAGAATCCATAAATCCATTTTGAGTTGAAATTTCATTTTGTTTCATATTTATCTACAATGTCTTCTACAATATATATATATATCTGCATATAATCTATGATTATTCATGATTCATTAAAGCCAAATTCACTTAACTCGAGCAAATCTCTCGAGCCAGCCCCACTCATGTTGGCTTAGCTTTAATTTAGCTGGGCTCTCGCCTCTTGATGCCACATGCTCCGCTCGCATTGTCCAATCCATGCCCGTGGCCAATGGGCCAATGGGCTCTATTTCTTTGCAACTCAATTTTTTTACGGCCAATTGTTGTCGACTGCCTCGACGCGGTCTAGTCAAGGGTCTTAAAGATCTGGAAAAGTCTTTGATGTCTCTGGCCACAGTCGGCTTACAGTTTTTGGTCGAATTGAAATTAATGTGGCAAACGTGAGGCGCCCTTTACCCCACAGCCCAAAAAAAAAACCTGAAAAAACCTGACTACATCAGATATATGTACATGTAAGGTGAGTGTGTGAGTGTTTGTATCTTGTAGTACGTTTATCTGCATCTGTGCGCGCACACAACAGCTGCGGCCGCTGTCAACGGCTTCATTTTGGCCAGTTGCCACAGTTGAAGTAGAACTGCGTCCAAGTAGACTGCCACAACTGGCTGCTGTTATTGTTGTTGCAATGTCTTATACTCTTCTAGGGCGTATGAGACAGTTAGATGCAGACGTTAGTATAGCAGATACGTTAACTATATCAGCAGAGCTGTAAGAGTATAACATATGTTAATTAACATATATAGTGTAACATATGTACACTGTTAATGTTGTGCTACAGTATGTTATTGTAATGTTAATTGTAGCACTCCTCTGTAACTCAACTCCATCTACATAGAACTATGCTCTCTAGGAGCTCTCAATATGCTTTTTAGCATACCTTCTAGGCAACACATGGAAGAGTATTCTCTTGTCGGTCTTCACACTCGCTATACATTTTAATTTCTTCTTAGCTTAAAGTGAGTTTGCAGAAAAACCAAAAAAATATATATAAGTCAAGGGAAAAGGTAACCCAACAGGGGCGGGTGCTGGGGGGTGCTTGTGGGTAAGCAAACGGCGGCTTTGGTTCGTAAAGCCAACTTTCTCTGCACGAGTGTTGAGATTTAATATTGTTTACCCACAACAACCAATAACAACAACAACAAACAAACAACAGGCAACAACAAGCGGCAATTGTAGTTCGCTTTTTGTTTGGTCAATTCTGCTTCTTCTTGTTGCTTTCGTCTAAGCATTGATTTTAATGGCTTACAATCATAGAGAAAAACGCCAAAAATTAATAAAGGAAATACATCAACATATGCACGTGTGTGTGTGTATATATATATATATGTTTCTATCTGTCAGATCGTACTTTCATTGCCCTTTGCAGCTTATGGCGCACTTGGCGTTTATTAATTTTGTAGCCGTTACCGTTAGCCATTTTTTGTTGTTGCTATTTTTTTTTTCTTTTTTTTTGGCTTTTATTTTTAGCCATTTCGCTTGCCCAAATAGATTAGCGACAGCCAAGAGAGACGTGAGCTAGCATTTATGGCTAGAAAGTGTTATATTGCAAATGTTGTTGTTGTTGTTGTTGTTGGTGTTGTTGTGGTTGTTGCCGTTGTCATAATGTTTTGGCAAACTGACCGCCCATTTGAATGTTTGAAAGCCTCATGATAGAGTTTGACATGGCTCTAGGACAGTTGGCCAAGCACAGTAGTATGAAATCGCTAAGAATGCTACATAAAATAAATATAAAATATCACAAAAAAAAACTCTGAGACTTCCAAGATACGAGAGAAAAACTTTGAAAGAGTCAAGATACTTCAAAAATATTTATTTCTATAAAAATATTCCAATATCACTTCTTATGACTGGCTTATGGTAACCACATAAACTCTCCACATCGACTCTAGACATCAAATATAGAAATTTATAGACAATTTCAAATAAATATAAGCCCAAATTTAGTATTTCATATTTGCAGACCATTAATGCAGACTTCGCACCACGGTGCAGAGCTCAGAACAATTTTAAACGCTGCTCATTTTTCAAAGCTGTGCCCGCTTTTGCCCCAATATGAATGTTGTGTGTGTGAGTGTGTGTGTGTTTTTAATAGCTGGCAGGGTTAAAAATTTAATGGAAAAACGTTTTAATAAATCAGTTAAGTGGTCTTGCCGCTTTTTTGCGGCTAATTACACGCATTAGTGTTGGCCAAGCCAATCCAGACTCGACTCCCCCTAGACACTGCTCTTCTTCTGCCAGCTGCTTCCACGTTCCATACACGACAAGCTGCGTGTTAAGCGTCGCCAAACAAAGTGTACTCGGCTGGCAGCTGGCAGCTGGATCTCACTAGACTTGGGCCTGGACCTCGATAGGCAGCGCGTAATTTAGCAATTAAAAGCGATTAACGCACAACTTAAGCGACTTTTTCAGTTCCAGATTGTCGCCGTCTTAATGGCCCACAACTCGAATCAGCCACATCAAGTCAAAGATTAGGCCTGGCCTGGCCTGGCCTTGCCTTGCCTTGCCTTGCCTTGCCTTGCCTTGCCACTTGGACTGCTTCAAATTTGATGTCGTCCAATAGAAAAGCCATAAAAAACATGTGCATATCAAGCGCTGTTCCCTAATGAAAATTTACTGGCCACAATCCAGTTTTTAGTTTCCAACTTCAGGTTGTAAGCTCGACTTCAAAATCTATGGATTCAGTGAGGTTTTTCATTAGCTTTCTTTTTGCATACTTCAGAATGTATCAATTCCATTTTGTTTTCTTGTATTAAGCATATATGTCATGTGTTTCAATTCCATTTAGCTACAGGAGTCAGGGTGTCTACTAGTCGGGCATACTTCAGAATGTTTCAATTCCATTTTGTTTTCTTATATTAAGCATATATGTCAGGTGTTTCAATTCCATTTAGCTACAGGAGTCAGGGTGTCTGCTAGTCGGGCACTCCCTACTAAAGCGTTCTTATTCAATTTTATAATGTTTGAGCATAAACTTAATATATAATTGAAGGGTTCAGCTGAACCTGCTGTTCCATTCCGTTGTTTCTATGGAAATGAACGAGAAATTAAATAGATTCCGCGAGCAGTTTGAACGAGATCAACTCGTGCTCATAAAAAATCGATTTAAATAAATTTGGCAATAGGAAAGCAATTTAAACTGGGCCCAGAACTTCAGCCCGCCCTGGGCTGAAGATTAATAGAGTTATTATCGGAGCCATTCATAATTATTGAGTGCAATTTTCTGTTGGTTTTTTGGGTCAACTGCAGTGCTGGGCCGCTTGCATTTTGGCCAAGTTTCGTGTTGGCATGTGAAAGGCGATCGCCCGTCGATCGGCTCCAGTTCTGGCTCTGGCTGGAGTGAATGCCTTGCACCAGTTTATGTGGGTTAACTGGGCCGCCCCATAAATTGCGCGCAAAGGGGCGCGGCTGGGCGAACGAGGCGCATAACTTTCTAAACAGCTCGCTCAACCTCTCATGACACTTGACCACAAAACTGGACTCGAACTGGGCAATGGCATGCCTGTGGCTCTTCTCACCTGCCAGAATGCAAATGGCAAACGAATTAACAATCCGTTTCAACTAGATTTCGTTTCGTTTCGTTTCGTTTGGCTTTTCGTAACGACTTCCGCCGTTTCTTGAGTTGGCCTGGCCCATTGTTGGCCGCGGCCGGAAGCGCAAGTGCCGTTTCGAGAGCGAAAGTTGTGAAATCCATCAAAGAAGGCGGCAAATGTGTAAATCGTGTAGTAACTGGGCGCGAATGCCAATGCCCATGCCGATGCCGATGCCGTTCTTTATTATGTTTTACGAGCCATAAGCCAAAGAGCATTACCTGGACAGGTGCAAATGCACATATATACTATATATGTATAAGATGGTATATAAATTCCTTCCTTTCCTTCCTTTGCCTTTACGGCTTATTTATGCTGTTTATGCAGCGTTAAAGGTTATAACACATGCCAGAGGTTTATGCGGCGCGGCGCGGCGCCAAGGTAAATATGAAAGCAAACACATTTTAATGGCATTCCATTTATATTTACATTGGAGGAACAGCGCTCCAAGGCTAACCTAACAAAACAGCAAACCCAAAATAAGAAAAATATACCCACACATATACGCAGACAGGCGGACAGAGAGAGGGCTAGTGCGAGAGAGAGAGAGAGAGAGAGAGAGAGCTGCATAAACAAATCAAGAAATGTTCAAATGCCACGCATGGGAGTTGCAAAAAGGCTTTTGATGCCCGACAAGTGATAGAAATGGACACGGCTGGAGCTAGTTTCGAGTTCCCCAACATCATAATCGTGCTCGACATGATCATTACGATGCTGTTGTTGCCAATGGACCACACACTCACGGCCTGCCAAGGGCCGCAGTTCGATTTTTCATTTGACAATGAAGGCGACGCCCACACCATAAATGTCCCAGCCAGCTGTCTCTACTGCGTGTGTGTGTGCGTGTGTGTGTGTGGCTGTGTGTGTGCACTCCCTAGACGCTAAAAAATCTCTGCAATGAACTTGAAACTTTTGCTTGGCCTAGAGCCTAGACCAAACCCCCAACTGACAATTGTATCGCGATTCACCGCCAGGCAAACGGCAAATACACTGCAACAAAAGTGGATATAATAAGTGGGCTGGGCAACTGGACCAGCCCCGAACACAGCTCGACTTGAAGTCCAGCTGGCAGATCGGGCCACAGCCACAGCCACAGCCATAGCCACAGCCTATCAGCTGCAGCAACGACACCCTTTAATTGGCCTAATCGCCACAATAACTCAATTTCTTATCAGGAACAACAGCAGCCAAGGCGATAATTATATTCATTTGAGGAACTAGCGATACTCTATATAGAGATATGGCAGCGAGTCGACTGCTGAATGCACTCACCAAGTGTTTGAATGTGGACTGAATGCAGATCTATTCTTTAACTGTGGAAGATCAATGTATGAATGAATGAATGTATGAGTGTATGAATATGTGAATATGTGAATATGTGAATATGTGAATATGTGAATATGTGAATATATGAATTCATACATATGAATATATGAATATATGAAAATATGAATATATGAATAAATGAATATATGTATATATGAATATATGAATGTATGAATATATGAATATATGAATATATGAATATATGAATATATGAATATATGAATATATGAATATATGAATATATGAATATATGAATATATGAATATATGAATATATGAATATATGAATATATGAATATATGAATATATGAATATATGAATATATGAATATATGAATATATGAATATATGAATATATGAATATATGAATATATGAATATATGAATATATGAATATATGAATATATGAATATATGAATATATGAATATATGAATATATGAATATATGAATATATGAATATATGAATATATGAATATATGAATATATGAATATATGAATATATGAATATATGAATATATGAATATATGAATATATGAATATATGAATATATGAATATATGAATATATGAATATATGAATATATGAATATATGAATATATGAATATATGAATATATGAATATATGAATATATGAATATATGAATATATGAATATATGAATATGTGAATATATGAATATATGAATATATGAATATATGAATATATGAATATATGAATATATGAATATAGGAATATATGAATATATGAATATGTGAATATATGAATATGTGAATATATGAATATGTGAATATATGAATGAATGAATATGTGAATATATGAATGAATGAATATATGAATATGTGAATATATAAATATGTGAATATATGAATGAATGAATATATGAATATATGAATATATGAATATATTAATATATTAATATATTAATATATTAATATATGAATATATGAATATATGAATATATGAATATATTAATATATGAATATATGAATATATGAATATATGAATATATGAATATATGAATATATGAATATATGAATATATGAATATATGAATATATGAATGTATGAATATATGAATATATGAATATATGAATATATGAATATATGAATATATGAATATATGAATATATGAATATATGAATAAATGAATATATGAATATATGAATATATGAATGAATGAATACATGAATATATGAATATATGAATATATGAATATATGAATATATGAATATATGAATATATGAATATATGAATATATGAATATATGAATATATGAATATATGAATATATGAATATATGAATATATGAATATATGAATATATGAATATATGAATATATGAATATATGAATATATGAATATATGAATATATGAATATATGAATATATGAATATATGAATATATGAATATATGAATATATGAATAAATGAATATATGAATATATGAATATATGAATATATGAATATATGAATATATGAATATATGAATATATGAATATATGAATAAATGAATATATGAATATATGAATATATGAATGAATGAATACATGAATATATGAATATATGAATATATGAATATATGAATATATGAATATATGAATATATGAATATATGAATATATGAATATATGAATATATGAATATATGAATATATGAATATATGAATATATGAATATATGAATATATGAATATATGAATATATGAATATATGAATATATGAATATATGAATATATGAATATATGAATATATGAATATATGAATATATGAATATATGAATATATGAATATATGAATATATGAATATATGAATATATGAATATATGAATATATGAATATATGAATATATGAATATATGAATATATGAATATATGAATATATGAATATATGAATATATGAATATATGAATGAATGAATACATGAATATATGAATATATGAATATATGAATATATGAATGAATGAATACATGAATATATGAATATATGAATATATGAATATATGAATATATGAATATATGAATATATGAATATATGAATATATGAATATATGAATATATGAATATATGAATATATGAATATATGAATATATGAATATATGAATATATGAATATATGAATATATGAATATATGAATATATGAATATATGAATATATGAATATATGAATATATGAATATATGAATATATGAATATATGAATATATGAATATATGAATATATGAATATATGAATATATGAATCAATGAATATATGAATCAATGAATATATGAATATGCGAATATATCCTTCTGCGGCCCTTCTATTCGATTCTCGTGAATCCACACGTGACTTACACACTCCAAGCAGTTCATAAAATATACCCGTGCCATAAAAGCCATAAAGGCAACGACATTTGCAGCTCAGTTTCAAAGTTAGGGTATTAACGTGTAATAAAGTTAAAGTTATGGCTTATCGCAGTGCAGCTGCAGCAGAGAGTGGGTAGAGAGGGTAGGGGTGCTCCCGACGAACACGTGGAGTGCGTCGCTGTCATCTTGGCTCGAGTGTCGTCCAGGTCCCGGGCAAGGCAAATGCTAAGCCAGAGCTACGTGACCAAGTGACAAATTGCTGGCAACTGTAACGCCATCGACTTCAAAATTCGTGTTGCCCTGAACTTGAATGATATTCGAGTGAGGTGCGGCGTGCGTGCATGCCACAGTTCGAACGTCAGGATGTGCCCGACACACACACACACACACACACACACACACACGCAGTGCAACGAACTGCATATCGAATGGGATTGTCCACTGCTGGGTGCAGCCAAACGTCTCCAGCCGAGCAATCGCAACTGAAATATAGCATTTTACAGGCAAACCAAAACAGAAACAGAGACAGAAACATGTCAGCTGTAATTGGCTGTGATTGGCGAACAGATACTCTGTAAAAGGTTTTTAATTTATCTTCTATGAAAACTTTTGAATATTTTCTATGGTTTTCCAGTCTAGTCATATGTGAAGAAGAATTGCAGAGTTCAGGCATAAGATCTAAGATATATAGCCATAGCTATAAAGTTATAGCTGCCAAGCTAGCAAACCAATATAACCCAGTTGCCCTACAGGCTTTACGAAGAGTAATCAACATAATGATAAAAAGTAATATATATTATATATATATAAAGCTGACATTTAAATCGGGGCGTGTCTTGCCTTATCAAGTAGCAAAGTTATTGGCTGGCCGATGCGGGACAGCGACTCAAAAGGCTTTTCGCAATTGGATCGCTTATCGGAAGTACATATATATATACAGGGGGCTTACCGCTCTCTCTCTCTCTCTCTCTTTCTCTCTGTGTATTTTAGTAAAGTTTCGCTAAAATGGAACTTGTGAAAAGGTTTGAATTAATTAACTTTTAGAGCGAGAGAGCGAGAGCCTGAGCGAGCTTAAACAAAGCTCCTCAACATAACCTCAAATTTGATAAACTTTTTGCTAATTTGCTGCACATCAGCTCAAAGTTGGCTATCTTCGCTTGGCGCAGCTGCTCAAATGGAATACGAATTGTGCACCTAACGCTTGTTAAATATAGTTTGGCCCACACACACACACACACTCACACGCACTCACACATGTGTTGGCATAAAACGCAGTCATAACTTTTTGCACACTAATTAAAAGTTGAAAACTGGCAACTAATTTGCAAGCAGCCAAACGCCAGTTAATTGCAACGAATCTCAGCATCTCAGTGTTTTTTTATTGTCTTCAGGCAGCCGCAGCTATCGTGGGACTTTCTAGAGACAACAACGGTCCGCAGCTGAGCTGAGACAGACCCACAGAGGAGACCAGCGGCCAGAGCCAGAGCCAACGCCAACGACGAAGTCGCAGCCGAAGCAGAAGTCAAGCAGCAGACAAAGCGGAGCAGCAGACGGACACATCTAGTAAAATGCACGAGAGACGCGTCAAGAAGTAAGCAGAGCAATCGATGTAGATATGTCTATGATCAAATATCCCATAATGGGAGAGAGTTACGAGAGGCAATAGATATTAGACATATATATGGGGTAGGGGCTAGACAGATGTAAATAGGAAATATGGAGAGAGTGGGATATAGAGAGTGAGAAAAGAAGGAAGGAAGGAAGGAAAAAAGAAAAGGAGAGATAGGCAACGAAATAGAGAGAGAGGCATTAGAGAGAGACAAAGAAAAAAAGAGAGAGAGAGAGAGAGAGAGAGAGAGAGAGAGAGAGAGTGCAGAGAGAGAGTGCAGAGTGCAGAGTGAGAGATAGAATGCGAGAGGGAGAAATAGAAAGTGAAGTGAAAAAGAGAGAAGAAAAATAGAGAGTGAGAGTGGAGAGGGAGAGCAGTAGAGGGATACTAAAATGAAAGACAGAGACAGTCAGCCAGAGAACTAGATATATACAACAGAATCAAAGAAATATATATATATTAACAATATGCAAACTCCACAGACTGAAGGGCGGACATTATGTGGCCACACACGGCCGGCTCACGCCCGATCCGCCGTACGTGCACTCGAACCGCGGCTACTCGACGGACGGCGACGACTCGCACTCGCATCGGGCGCACTCGGAGTACACGATCGCGCACGAGCGCATCTCGCCGCAGTCGCAGTCGCAGTCGCACTACAACTCGTCGCGCAAGGCGCGCAATGGGAACGGACAGCAACACCTGCAGCACAGCTACAGCCACAGTCAGATGGGCCTCTCCAGCTCGCCGGACAACGGCGGGCCGCGCTCGCTGAGCGGCCCGCCGCCCACACGCCAGCCGCCGCGCGCACCCTCAGCGCTGAGCTACGATCAGGCCGGAGATGCGGGCAGCGACATCTATGTGACCAGTGCCGCCTACAAGGCGCCCTCCGAGATCAGGTGAGTGGGCAGCAGACTCCACGGCCTTAGCCATGTTAACCACTTTGACGCAATCCCTTTCAGCCGCTACAGCCAGCGTCCAGTTTCGCGCGGAGCACCGCGCAGCGTCTACTCGGTGGCCAGCACCGCCAAGACGGGCCGCAGCGGGCGCTCGACCACTAAGCGCGGCGCCAAAATCGAGACGATGTCAGCGCCGAATCCCTTCTGCCCGAACGTGAAGGGCGTCTGCTGCCTGATGCTGCTGCTCAATCTGGGACTCATTCTCGTCACGCTGGGCTTTGTGATCGTGGTGCAATTCTATGAGCCCGTCTACGTCTGGTGAGTGCTTAGCCTACCCTCGTACGTACTTAGCCCATCAATCTCTCTCTGCCTGTTCCACAGGGTATTGGGCATTATCTTCCTGATCTTCGGCTTCCTCACGCTGATCGGCTGCATGATCTACTGCGTGTACGTGTGCCGGGACGCGAAGACGCCCTCGCAGGTGCGCAACGAGGATCTGTATTGGACGCGCCACTGGCAGAAGAATATTGGGTACACGCCGCAGGAGATCAACTACAAGGCGGACAAGTACGACGCCTACTCGGATCGCTACTCGGTGAGCAAGCTGAGCGGCAAATATTCGGATCGCGAGAGTCAGCGCTACTGAAAGGGCGCAGGGCCGATGTGGCAAGAACTTAACCAACTACACAGCGAGGGCCGACCGATGAGTAGTTGCTGACAGCGTCTGCGCGATAACAAATACTCATTAGCCAGCGCCCACGCATAAACAACGTAATAATAATAATATGAAGCAACTGGCGCATGTCTATATATACATATATATACATAACTAGATAATAGTCGTAAACGGTTTATTAACAAGGCCTCAACGTACCTGCTGCAAGCTGCTTGCTAGTTTGTATGTTCTAATCATAAAGAAGCGTATATATACAGACTATATATATATACAAACAGAACCTTGGAATGCTGCCATATTTGTGAGACAGTTGAATAACTTCATGCATATCCTTACTCTTTGCCTTTACTCTAACTGAAACACCCTTACTCTAACAGCACACAGAAAGAAGAGGGAGAAACCTAATAAAGTGAAAACATGTAACAGAAACTAAACTTAATCAGAAGCTAATTATCATCATCATCATCATCGTATTTGATGCCAAATATCTGGGACAGGTCCTCGTCAGTCAAATAGTCGGCATTGCGACGCCGAATCAACTTCCTCAAGTTGGAATTCACGATGCGCCGATAATTGGGTATCGTCTCTGGCTTGAGCCTGTCCAGGGTGTTGTGGTCGGGCGCCAGGAAGAAGGGTAAATGCCTTTTGCGCAGGCCGTTCGCCAGCTTGACCAGCATCTGCAAGATACATAATGTTTATACTGATCGTGTCAAATCGGAGTGGACGTACGGATATGAGAATATTGCCTGGCTGGCGGTTCCACTGAATCTTCCCCTCCTGCAGCGCATCCAAGTAGAGGCTCTTCAGCAGATAGCTGTAGAGGCCGGGTGTCTGGTTGGCATTGCGAAAGGCCTTCATCAAGCGCAGCGAGTCCTTCAGATTCTGCTTATTGTGCATCACCAGACGCTCCCAGTGTGGGGCGCACAGTATAAACGATCTGGGGTCGTCGGGCTTATTGGAATATTTCCGGGGCACGGCAAACCAGCTGCGTCCACCGTTGCGTGGCTTCTGCAGGCCGCGCGGCCACTCGGATGCCTCAAACTCGAAAACGGGCACAAAATCGAAGCTAATCTGGCGCGAAGGATTGCGCTTTTCGGTGGCCAGCAGAGTGTGAGCCACGTTGCAACCTTCCGCCTGGTACTCCATCCTATAGACGCGACGACGTGTGCAGCGTACAGCCTGTAACTTCGGCATGATTGCCTTAATGCTGTCGCGAATCCAGCTCTGAACTGCCCGCCGATTGATGAAGGAGCCTTCGTTCCGATAATGCTCCACACAGGGATGATTGGATCTAGAGGTGCGCAGAAAGATGAAGCCGGGTCGATCGGGCACACGCACGGGCTGCAGGTCGAAGGGCAAGCGGATCTTGACATGCATATCGAACTCGTCCGGCAAATGGATCCGAATGCCATCCAAGCAGCTCCCACCCAGGCTGAGACCTCCAAACGCCTTCCGGAACATTGGATCATAGTCCCCAATGGCCGCTACGAATGCATTCTCTATGACCTGAGCATCATGATAATAAGTGCGTCGCGCATTTTCGGGAAATGCAATTTGTTCCAAAGCGTATTGAATGCCCTCGCCGAATGTGAAACGGCTTTCAGAATCGCTTGTGGCATATTCCTGGGAATCGCTTGTGTCACAGTCCTCGGAATCGCTTGTGGTATAATCTTCGGAGTCACTTGTGGAATAGTCTTCGGAATCAATGGAATAGTTACTCATTGTGTCCACACGGCAAATAGCACTGAAGCTGGGATTCACCAATAAATAAACGTCGTCTTTGTGTGTTAGCGTTGCCAGCTATGCTAACGTCGATCAATCTACACAACTACCATGTGTGCATAGCAGCATTGTTTATGTTAAGCTTAAATTCTGGTGGAGCAGACTGTTCAACGGCGGAGCATTCTGTTATCGAGCGATGTTTTATTTTAACACTTTCTGTTAACGTTAACTTACAGTCTTGGTGGAGCACAATTTTCATTGGAGGAGTATTCTGTTAAGGGGTGATGTTGTATTTTATTAGAAGTCGTGTTATCGATAATTTGGTAAGGTTGGCATTTATCTGCTCAACTGAACTGTTATCGCTCAAAAGGTACGCTTGTCCGCCCTCACTCTATTCAGGCACTGTTAACGAATAGTTTCACCCAAACACTCTTTGAAGAAGGGTGCGTGCGTTTGGTGCGGTTTGTGTTTTATATGGCTTAGCAAAGATATATAATTATTTTGCGTATCTCTTATTTCTATTTAGTAAATTGGTTCTTAATTCAACGCGCTACGGTTATTTGCGTTTTTAAAGTGTTATTTAGTGTATACGCATAAATGTTGTGCCAAAACAAGTTTTTGTACAAATATATAAGTATACATATGTATATATAAATTGAAAGCAAAAGATAGAATGTTCTGTGCAGCAGTTCGAGTGTGAATTGAGTGCATTCCATTAAGTTATTTTGAGTGAGAACAATTCGAATATTCACTAACTGGAAAATAAAAGGTATGATATTGAGTATAAATCAGCAATTTCGCACATTTAGCTGGCCAAAAATAGCAAACGGCGCAAAATGCGATGCTTTGTTTTCGTAATAGTGCTTGTTGTTGTTGCTTTACGAAAGTTCCAGTTAGCTTTTGGGCTTTCGAGTGTGTTGTCACGATACAAGTGTGTGCGTGTGTGTGACTGTTTGTTTATGGATCGTCTGTACAGTGGTATGCGTGTCAATTAACGTTCTTATTTTGTGCGCTGAGTGCTTTAAAGACAGTTAAAAACCTGTTTTGTTGCTTGCTTTTTGTCTTTCGCTTTTACGCTTTATAGTCTTTCGCTTTTACGCTTTATAGTCTTTCTCTCTGTTCTTTACCTGCTTTACCTGCGCCCACTCAACGCGACAGCGTAGAAAGCGACAAAAAGTTGCGAAAAGTCGTTTTGGCAAAGCACAACTAAAACATAAACTTTCCTTCTCTTCTGATCTCAGCTATCAATCCTCCTCCCTACCCGCCAACCCGCATTTTATCATCTGTCACACTTTAGCAACCTCAGTCGCTGCTTAAGCAGAAGACGGAGGGAGAGAGAGAGAGAGAGAGAGAATGCAATATCAAATCAACTGTCAACTAGCTGCAACCGCCACCATGTGGTAAGCAGCAGTCGCATACCCTAAGCCTGAAGACTAATAATGATATATTCATTTATGCATGCATATGTAACAGACAGAAGTAACTCATCATATTTCAACTCTATAAGAGGTATAAAGACTGTCTCTCCCTCTCTCTTTAAACAAAATTGAAGATAAAAATAATTTACTTAGATAATGTGTGCATAGGTGACATATGAAATAGAATGATACTGCAGCTCGAAAATTTGCTGCAGGGTACATCATAGTCGTGTCGAGAAGTATAGTTGTTAGCCTGCACATCTCACCCATGTATGCGTGTGTGCACATTTAACTATATAGTATATGTATGTATGTACGTATTATGGCTTAACACTTAGGACTATTAACAGCTGGCTTTTGTTAGACTACAACAACAGCAGCCTTAGTCTAATTTATACGAGACATAACAGTAGTCTGTCTGCTTTTCAGTTTTCTGCTTTCTGTATTCTGTGTGAGATTTACTCTCAGTTATTCGTCAATTTACTTCGCTGTGCAACCGCCTGTAGGATGTTTTTATCACTTTTGCAACTGTTTATACAATGCAATGCAGTCATATATACAAATATAGTATATACATGCTCAGACGTTCATATACAGTGATTGATGCATGCATATGTATACATATATGAGTGCAATTAATATATTCATATGTTTATATTGGCTGAATTAAACAATTTTGAAAATGTGTGATTTCTCAAAAAAAAATGTTCTAATTAGATATATGTAGATACATATACATATATGGTACATATATATTCATATGTATGTAGTGCTTTATCATTAATATTATATTATTCAGCTGCTGACGTCATTTTAGCATAACTTCATTGAACTTCATAACCAGTTTTAAACTGCAGTATGAATACATCTATATAGATATATATACATACATATGAATGCATGCACATATGTACATTCATTCACTATATATCTTAACTCTCATTCCAATTGTTTTGGATTTAAAAATGATGTATTTTAATATCACGCCAGAATCGCATTCAATCAGCGATAAATTGCAATTCCCGGCCCTAGTATTGCAATATAGACTTTTTTTTAAGTGTACTCGTTTTCTTCTTTTAAATTTCTGTCTAGGTAATAATTAACATTAAAGTGAACAATTCTGCTAAGGTAAATATTTCAATTTGCTAGAGTGCATTTATAGCAGGCCTTCGAAACGATAAAGGGCAATGCACTGCAAGAAATCAATGGATACAATTACTCATTACTATATATATATATTTATTATGTATCAGCTTGATCATTTATTTATACATATGCCTCAGGCACACCTAGTTGCAGAACTTAAGCTCTTGTCATATGCAAGCCTCTGTTTGCCACGTTTCACAAAATATGCCAGGATAGTCGCTTATCATGAGCCGATAGCTGTCCCAATGATAATGATAATAGCATTGATAGCCTTTCGTAACTCAGCTTGTGTAGTTCACTGTAGTACGCTTTTACTGTACATTTGTCCATTGATTATTCAACAGTTTTTCCTTTATTTGGCGTCTTTTTGTCATCCTCCCAGACACTCCTCGGTTTTCAGCTTACCTTCCAGAACCGATTGCATATCTCTTCGCTGTAAAAACTTCTGTTTTGAAACTTTTGTATTGATTGCAGTTTCAGCTCGATTCGCAGATTTGTGATGACAAGTGCCCGGCCCGACTGTGATATCATATTACATATTTTGGAGTTCGGGTTGACGTGTGACAAAAACAGTTTCAATTCCATTTCCAATTTGACTTGGAACTTTGTACTGTGGAGTGGAGTGCACACGCTCTTCCACCTAAAAAGTCATCGGAATAAAGTTCCCAACTAAATGTAATGGAATGCGGCTGTCCGAAACAAATTGCTTAAATGACAAAATTTCTGTAAATATACAAAAAATAAAACAAAGGAAAAAGTAAGCAAAAAATATATGTGTTAGAGAGATGTCAACAGTGTGGATGTCTCTGTATAGAGTATCTGAGACTATGGGTTCGTCTCTCTGTAGAGTATCTATATATATTTGTGACTTTATTACCATATTCTCGTAATTTGTAAAACCATTTGTTTACTTTCATATTTAAATTGGTTTCTGATAATTGCCTTCTATATGATGGAATTGCTTAGGCTTGCGATTTTCCAACTCGATGGGAAACATTTGCGTTTCAGACTTTGAAATCGCTATCCAAGTCTTGCCTTTGTTAAGTATAAACTGCGCCGTTTCATGAAATAAAGAACATTTATACGATGTATAAAGGAATGTAACTCTGTCCGCCCACACCAGATAACTTGCTATCAGAATAATACAGAAAAATACAAACTGTGGCTTTTGCCGGGCATTAAATATATATGCCATAGATGGATTTATGCTTAAACTGAACGTCTACAAAGTTAATCTAATTGTAACAAAGCTCAGCTGTAGAAACACTTGATAACACTTGATATACATATGTTTATATATATCGTGGAATCTATTTCTATAGCATGCAAGAACACTTGAGTTTTATTTTCTTTTCATTTTAATGTGTTCTTAAGACGTTGTTTCCTGGAATTAGTCATATCAACACTTGGAGAAATTTCTCAAAAATCTTAAAATATATATATGGTAAGAATAAGAAACATATATGAAATTGTCAGACATTGTTATTGCTTGTCAAATCTATATATTCCGAGAAACATTTCCGTCAGGTAATCAACTTAATGACTTTAGGGGCAGCCAATAGATCAGGAAATACATATATATGTATATAAACGTTCCTATCTGTCATGGGTCATAAGCTATGAACCAACAAATTGGGACAGAGCATTGCGATTATTTTCTTATCTTTCGTATTTGCTGCGTAAACCGGGAAACTCCATAATAACTCTGGGCCGGCCACCCAGGGGCAAGCCTTGCCGTACTGCCCACCTATTATCGGTCCCAGTCCTAAACCAGAGCGATCGTTCATTGAAAGGGGGCTAACTAATTACAATGAATGTAGTCCAAGCCATACGCACAATATGAATTAATAATAGAAACCAAACCAGATGTTTGAATTGCTGAATGAATGACTAAAGTCCCATGCTACGCTAAACGATTTTCCATTGAAAACAAGCAAAACACGACATTGTATATAGAGACATATAGAGGCAGAGACAGATACCACCTATAGCTACAGATACGATATAAAGAGGCAGCCACAATAATGAATAGCTTTGCTTTGCTTTGCCGGCTAGTTTTTCGATGGCTGGCGCTGATTCATCCATTTAGTTTTCGCTTATAAAATTAACACATGTAAATATACAAATACGTACAATATATACTATATAGACACGACTCACGGAAGCCAGCAAATATAAACTTTAGATGTGAAAGAAAAAGTAGAGAAGCTATGCGCTGTAATGTTCTGCAGTAGATATTAGAATCTTGGAGATCCGCAAAAGACAGTGTACTGTTAGCTAGAGCGACTAGAGACAAGGTTATATCCGTCTCTTCGTCACTCTCTATTCATCTTACTATTGTTATTAAAGCCTCAGATCCGAAGTATAATCAATGATCAAGATTATTCATGCCATACACATTTGAACTATAAAATGTTACTGACGCAAATTATAATAATGATAAGGCTGGTGATGAGGATGTAGTGTCATCTGGTTAGGTTATTTCTCAGTCGGTCACTCCCGGCAAGTCTATGAGATATGCTCTTTAATATCGCATATCATTGTCATGCCTAAGATCTCCCATGCTAGTGCTAAAAGTGATTGGTAGCAGCTAGCTGTCTCACTCACTCTCTCTCTTTGTGTGTTTCTCTCTCTCTCTCTCTCTGGCTACTAAATACTTAGTTGCAGCTCATAGCGCTGTCTCGCTGACCGCACGACCTTTTGCTGAAATCTCATATAATTTGGATTTTTTTCATTTCATATTTCATTTAGTGAGTGGGCCAATTGATGGCAACGCGTGTCCACGGTTCGTGGCGTTGATCAGCAGATGACAAAGTGTTGTTGTTGCTGGCAAGAGTCCATGACCGGATTAGGTATGAGATATATACACACACACACACACACACACACACACAGAAATATATGTTTACGTATATACATGCTTTTGCATATTTCCTCTATGCTAGATGTGAGTTAGTCATAATTTGTTATCTGTCATAAACCCTGTAATAGTGTTATCAGAACTGAAACAAACTACCGCGGAGATAGACAGCTAGAGATGGGCAATCTAGAGATAATAGCTTATCAACAGACAAATCGCTATAGGCATGCAGTCCGCCTGAAGTACTCTTAATACCTATAGTACCTCACTCTTATTACATTTGAACTCTAGTCTGTTTTGGTAGCTCTTCATATACTTATCTCTCTGCCCCCTCTCTTTAATCTTCTGTGGGTTTATCAGAGTTTGTTTTGGCTTTCACCAGGAATTCGGTTTATCTGATAGGTCAGTTCCGTCGTGTTTCCCTGGTGTCTGCTACGTTGTCGTTTGCCTCGCTCGATTCCCTTAATTATCGCTAGTTTTCAAGGCCATGGCATGTCCTTGCCGTCCCTTGATTGATTTAATAGCCACATTGTGCCCGTATCACATCATTAAGCATTCAGGACGTGCATGTCGAGCTATGATGATCTTTTATACAGTTTATTAAATTCCATTGCTTGACACGCAAACAGAAACAAAACAAACATTTGTCATGCAACCAGCTTAATACAGATTTCACGCTGGATAATGCTTTGAATGGATTCCTCAACTGTTATTAGGGAAAACATTACTTCGTATACACTACAATGGGAAATCAGGGTATATTGCCTTTGTTAAAAAGTATTTAACAGGCAGAAGGAGGCGTGGCAAAGCCCATAAAGTATATATATTCTTGATCAGACGACTGCTAGTTATCCGCTTATGGATTGTAAAGATCTTTAAATTCAGTTTATGAAGCAGATCTTAAGCAGGGTGCCTGCCAGTGGAGCACTCCCGACTGTTTGTATATAAGCTGGGATTTATCTTTGCTTTACGTATATATATCGTATATAGCTGACGCCCAGTCACGTAGTCAGTTTTAATAACAGTTAATTACTCACAGACTTGGACATATTTGTCGCATGTTTCATGACCGTTTGTCAATTAGTATAATAAGCAAGCAACATATGAAAATGTGCTCCATTTCACCTGTGTAATTTGTAAATATTATATATTTGAGTAACTGTACCAAATTGTATATACTTCACTCACAAAAGAGGTGAAGACAAAGAGTAATAAACATTATCTACTTGCCTTTCAGTGCTCGAATTCGTGATAATTGGCATTATTGCGCGACTCTGACCACTTGGCCGTTGTAATTGAATCCTAATCGTTGCACTCGCCCAAGTCCGATTCCCACGTAGTCTTGACATATTTGAGGTGAGGTGAGGTTTTTGTTTTGCGCTTCTAGCACTCATATTGCGTTGCTTTTATATTTGATATACAGCTAAACTGAGGCACTCTGAAACTTCCTCCAGACTTATCATCAGACTGGCCTTGGCATATGTCGCTCAACAACTAAGAAAGCTTTGTTTTTTTTTTTTTTTTTGGAAACTCTGATAAGCTTAAGAGTCGCCTCAAGATTTATATTTAGGCATTCTGGTCAAATTTGAGGATAAATTCAATTAGCATAAAGCAAATTTGTTTTCAAATGAATAAATGACGCATTTATAATATAGTTCATGCATACATTATATATATATTTCGTATGGCCGGGGCTCTAAAGTGCAGCGCAATTGAAAGTGAAATTCAAAAGCTACTGAGAGGGGCTCTCGAAGAGGGACGGCTGTGGCTTCCACTCATGTTGCTGCTGTTGTTAATGAACGGAAGCTCTTTTGTTTCTCTGCATATCATGACATGAAGAGTATATATATATATACATATATTTATATACACCAAGCGTATATAGAACTCAATTTAATTGCAACTGCGTTCGCATGGAATGTCTGCGTGCACTAAACCAGAGCAGAGCTTAAATTAGTAGCGAATTCCAAGCCGTAAAAAGCCTGCATTTTGCAGGCATTTAGTGATAATAAAGAGAGAATTCTAGCTTAGCTCTAATTCAATAACTGAATATCAAATTGATATAATTTATAAGTAGATCCCGAAGCAGCTGAGGCAACTGTTTGCTTAAAGAAAGATCAGGTTACATATTTATAGCATTTATTGATTCGTAGCCGGAACATAAACTATATATATATATATAGAGTCGGGTGCATGGATGTATGTTTCTGCCAGTGTGGACTAAGCTGAACTTTAAGCGCTGAAATAGTTGTCTTATTTTAGAATTTTAAATAAATCTCTCTCGCTCTCTCTCTCTCTCTCTCTCTCTCTCTCTCCATCTGTCTTTAAGGTAAATTAGTATTTAGTTGAGCATTTGTAGACGCAGCTGGCGTAGAGTGGCGCCGACGCCTTCCTTGAAGTAAAACATAAACGAAATGGCAAATCCGACCAGGCTGATCAGAAATAGCCAGGGCGAGATGAGCATGACGCCCAAAAAGAGTACCGCATCGTTGCCCTTGGCATTGGCCATGCGCCAGAGCAGCTGGCGCAGGAAGTTGCGCAGCTGGGACTTGCAGCGCCATAGGCGAAAGCTGATCTGGGTGAGATTGAGGCCCAGGCGCAGACTCTGCGTCAGCAGGCCGCCAAACAGGATGCAAAACAGCTGCAGCACCAGGAGCACATGGTTGAAGAATGTGTTCTCACAGCAACGTTGCAGTGCCGCCTCCATGCGCTCCTGCCGCTGTGCCGGCATCCCGGACTTCAGATAGTCAAAGACGCGACGCCAACGAGACGGCTCTCGGTTGGCCGCGTCTAGGTTTTGGATATGCTGACAATACTCGGTCTCCGAATCCGTATCGCTCTGATATGTCTTACCGGGCGGACGGCTCATGTTGTCCATGTGACCCACATGAGCCGCGTGACCCATGTGCTCCATGAGCCCCACGTTGTTCATGTTGTTCATGGTGCTCATGTTGCTCATGTGGGCCGCGTTCTCCCTGTGACCCATGTTGTCCATCTGACCTATGCCGCCCAGTTTGTCCAAGTGAGCCATATTGCTCCCATGTCCGACGTGCCCCATGCGGTAACAGTCATCGGCCAGCGGCGAATTGCTTTTGTTCGTCTGGGTCATGGGCAAGGGCGGGATCTCGCCTTCGTAGGTGCCATTGTAGGTGGAGCTCGGATTGTAGCTGCGTGAGGTGCCGGTGCACAAGTCGTGATCGTGTCCGGCATGTCCACGATCATAGGCTGCGTGGGCAGAATGCGGCGCCTTCTTGCCGGACAGAAAGTGCATCGCTTGAGACGATGGGCTGTGATCCAGTAAGGCAACTGTATAGAGGAAGTCTGAATGGGGGCATCTCACCTGTTTAGATGGTGCTGCGGACGCTGCTGCACCTGCACTTGGTGTGCCAGCTGCGCTAGAAAGGGCATGCCATTGAGGCTCTCGGCCTTGTTAAAGGTGGTCGCCTTCAGCTGTTGCAGATTGAAGCCGCCACCGGTGTAGGGCGAACGCTGTTTCTGCATCATCAGATTCACTCCGCTGACTGTGGCAATTAGTTATGGATGCCTTTCGCCTGGTTTATCGTTGCATCAAGCGGCCTTGGCAGTAGCTATTTGCCTGCCTCAATCCTTAATAGAAAATAGATTTTATTTTTGGCTCTTAATACAGCTTTTTCGCTGTTTTGGAATTTAGCTACTTTATGTTGAGTTTTCTAATGCGGCGAGGAGCTCTTGATTTAGTAGTGAAGCGAACGCTGAGCCTACTGACTGTGTAGGCAGGGCAGCCTTAGCCTCCCACCCCAATGACATTAGTTCCACGGCCAGATAGTCTAAGAAGATTGCCATAGACTGAGTTGCTTATGATGGATCTAACTGGATTGTCCTTAATATGGCAAAAACTGTTCGTAATTCTGTTGGAGAAGTTACTAGATTCTTTCTATCCTATCCTGTCCTATGCTATACTATAGTAGAGATCATCTTGAACTCATACTAGAGTAGACAAACGAATATCTTCTTTCATGCATAAAGAACCTTTATGAATTCTGATTGGACTCGAGCACATAAGTCATACGTATATCCTTTCTCTTACATTAATGTCTTAGCTTATTTAATGAGCACATTTCGTATCTGCTTTGTGTTTATTCCAGCAATTGTCGCTGACTGTAGCTGATTACGCTGCCACTGACTCACATTCATATCGAGTCTAGTTTGCAAAGGCCGCATCTGGAGCCCAGTTCAATGTAGATACGAGACCGAGTAGCGGGAACAACAACTAAATAAGAAAGCAAAACCCACGCACACACCCACTGCCTGCGAGTCGGGCTGCGGAGCATGAGCTGGACATGGAGTGGGCTGACGCTGCTGGCGCTGTTGGCACTGGCTCAGTCGGAGATCATTGAGCTGGCCAATGAAGCGCCCGAAGGACCCAATGTGTGCAAAAAGCGCGAGAAGTAAGTGCCTCTCACTCCAGAGTAGAGCAGTTGATTAATGGATTTATTTCTACTTCCACTTGCCAGCTACGATGTGGAAGTGGTCGTCACGGAGCTGCAGTCGTTCCAGGAGCGCGGCTCTACCTGGTGCCTGAGCATACCGCCCAGCTGCCCCACCTACCGGATCAGGCATCGCATTGTGAACAAAACCCAGATCGTGCCCAAGACGCGCATCGTGCGCGATTGCTGTGGTGAGTACTCCACCTGAGCTACTCTCCCATCTCGGCCAGCTAATATGCTTCACCCTCCTACAGATGGCTACGTGCGTAATGGCAATGAGTGCGTGCCGCACTGCAGCGAGCCCTGCCAGCATGGCCGCTGCATCGCGCCCGAGAAGTGCAAGTGCATCGAAGGCTATGGAGGACCCGCCTGCAACATAAGTTCGTTTCAAATTTGATATATGCTTAGATAACGCTTCTGTAGAATCTGTTCTAATCTCTATGCTTGTGTGTGTCGCGTTGACTTCAATGAAATGCCTTGGGTGCAAGGGTCTAACCTTGTGTGTTTAGCTTTTAATATCCTTGCAGAAGTTGAAGAGTTTGTTCGAATAATATTTTATATATTGGTAAACTACAGTCTGATTGAGATAAGGTATACGTCATCTATATAAATAAAATAATCGCAGGAAAACAGGAAATTCAATTAGATTATATTGATTATACTTAGATTGATTCATTAACGTGTTTATGAGCTCTGCAAGGTTATTCATATTCGGTTAGCCGAAGTTTTCCTACGGAGAGCACAGTTCTGTTCTTTGGTAATACTTTGTACTTTAGCTTTATGTTAATAACCTTTTAATTTGCAATGTTTCCACACACACACACACACACACACACACACACACACACACACACTCCAATCCCTCACTTAACACACACACCACTCGGTCTTTGCTCTCTCTTAACTAACGGGCTCACGGCACAGTTCTCACCCACACTGCGGCTGAAGGAAAAGTATTTTTCTAGTTCCTGTGCTTGTTACAAACATTGCAAACGCTAGCCGCGAATCACTAACCAAATAATGTTGAAAATGTATATATATGGAGCGCACCTTGTGTAAACGTTAAACGTAAATGGTAAACCGTAAACTCTCCGGTAGATTGCTCGCCTGGCCTCTACGGCATCGACTGCAAGCTGAAGTGCGATTGCCTGAACAACGCCACCTGCGAGCCGTTCTCGGGGCAGTGCGAGTGCGCCAAGGGCTATACGGGTGACAGGTGCGCCGAGACCTGTCCGCCCCAGCGCTACGGCGAGAAGTGTGCGGATCTGTGTCGTTGCGAGAACGGCGGCAGCTGCGATCACGTATCCGGCAAATGCTCCTGCGCGCCCGGCTTCACGGGTCCCCTGTAAGTGGGCAAGCCAAGTGCTAACTGAGACTAATTGAGACTAATGTCAAGCTTCGATCCATCAGATGCGACATGCGCTGCCCGGACGGCAAGCATGGCGCCCAGTGCGAGGAGGACTGTCGCTGCCAGAACGACGGCAAGTGCGATCCCCAGAATGGAGCCTGTGAGTGCACAGCCGGCTGGACGGGCGACGTGTGTGCGAACAAATGCCCCACGGGCAGTCACGGGCTCAACTGCGAGCTGTCCTGCGAGTGCTACAACGATGCGCCCTGCCACCACATCACCGGCCGCTGCGAGTGCCCGCCCGGCTACATGGGCGAGGTGTGCATGGACGAGTGCCCGCTGAACACCTACGGCGTCAACTGTACGGAGAAGTGCCACTGCGAGAACGACGCCGGCTGTAGTCCGACGGGCAAGTGCCAGTGTGCGCCCGGCTGGAAGGGCGAGCGCTGCGAGGAGCGCATTTGTGAGCCGAATAAGTACGGCTCCGACTGCAACAAGAGTTGCGAGTGCGACATGGAGCACACGGATCTCTGCCATCCGGAGACGGGTCGCTGCGAGTGCAGCATCGGCTGGAGCAGCGCCCAGTGCACGCGTCCCTGCGCCTTCCTCAAGTACGGCCTGAACTGTGAACAGAACTGCGACTGCCGCAACGGGGCGAAGTGCTCGCCCGTCAATGGCACCTGCCAGTGTGCGCCCGGCTTCACCGGCGACAAGTGCGAGCAGAGCTGCCCGGCAGGCACGTACGGCCAGGACTGTGCCTTCAACTGCGACTGCCAGAACGGCGCCAAGTGTGCGCCAGAGACGGGCCAGTGTCTGTGTGCAGCCGGCTGGCGAAATAACAAGTGTGATAGACCCTGTGATCTCAACAACTATGGCGACGGCTGCCGACAGAGCTGCGAGTGCCAGAACAATGCCTCCTGCAATCCCATCGACGGCAACTGCACCTGCCCAGCCGGCTGGACGGGCCGGCACTGCGAGCAGAAGTGCGAGGTGAACACCTTTGGACTGGACTGCGCTCACCTGTGCCAGTGCGACAAGTACAATACGATTGCCTGCGAGGCGGCCACCGGTCGCTGCATCTGCAAGCAGGGCTGGCGAGGTACCAAACTCCACCTCCAACTCAAACCACTCCCAATCATACAGATCATACCGATCCAACTCCTGATACAGATCCTAATTCACACATCGCTCATTCTACCTCTCATTGGCACACGTTCGATCTATACGAGATCTCCGATCTATCATTCTATTCCATTGCTTATACGATTCGCTTACTCGTATCGAGGCCTGCTCCTGTTCCTGTTCCTGTTCCTATCCATGCACGCCAAGACCCATACACACACACTCGCACACTCGCATAATTATTATCATTATTATATATTCATTTCGATCTAACACACATTGCTCCACACTCATCTCTGATCCTATCTACTTACGCTATCGCCTCATTTATGCACACGTTCGTATGTTTTATCTTAATTTGTGTTTCCCGTTTTGCACTCGTTTTTTGTTTATTCGAAAACGCTCAAAAATTGTGAACGTGAACCCAAGGCGTTCATTGCGAGACGAACTGTCCGAGCGGTTACTATGGTGAAAATTGTGATCAAGTTTGCAGATGCCTGAACAACTCGTCCTGCGACTCGGAGACCGGCAACTGCATCTGTGCGCCCGGCTGGACTGGCGACGACTGTGCCGAACCCTGTGCCGATGGCTTCTATGGCATGGAGTGTAAGGAGCGCTGTCCGGACAGCATGCATGGTAAGGCAACCTGGAATCACACTCTTATACCCTCACTAACCATTCTCAACTGCTGCCAGGTAATGCCACCTGCGACCATATTACCGGCGAGGTTGTCTGTCGACCTGGCTACTTGGGTCTCACCTGTCAGCACGCCTGCCCGCCAGGCCTTTACGGGCCCAGCTGTAAGCTGCAGTGCAACTGCGAGCACGGCGGCGAGTGCAACCACGTGACCGGGCAGTGCGCCTGCCTGCCCGGCTGGACGGGCTCCAATTGCAACCAGTCGTGCCCACAGGACACCTACGGCCTGGGCTGCACGCAGCGCTGTCGCTGCCAGCATCATCGCAACTGCCGCAAGAACGACGGCCACTGCATCTGTCTGCCCGGCTGGATGGGCGATCATTGCAATTACATTTGCCCCGAAGGCTTCTACGGGGAGTATTGCATGAATCCCTGCGCCTGCCCCTCATCCAATTTCCAGTGTCACGCCGCCGAGGGCTGTGTGTGCCGCAACGGCTACACCGGCGCCAATTGCGATGAGCTGATTGCCTCGCAGCGCGTAGCCGAGCACGTTGAATGTGAGTAGCAAATAATATCAGAAGATAAGATCTAAAACTAATTGCATTTATTGCAACAGCGAATAATGCCAGCGTGGCTGTGAGCACGGTGTTCCTAGTGCTCCTCTTCATTGGCATCATATGCGGAGTCCTGTTCTACTATCGACGACGCGTGTCCAATCTGAAGACGGAGATAGCACATGTACAATACACGCACAACCCGAATAGCTCCGGCTGGCCACCCAATCACAACTTTGATAATCCCGTCTATGGCATGCAAGCGGAGACCAGCCTGTTGCCCAACCACTTGCGACCCAAGATGAACAACTTTGACCAGAATGGCTCAATGTGCACGGACTATGGAGACGATTCCAATGCCAGCAGTAGAGGTGGGTTTGACTGAGCTTCACTTATAGTTCCTCTCCAGAGACTCACACGCTTCTTTTACACTTTGCAGTGGGCAGCTACTCCATCAAGTATAATCACGAGCTTCTGAACAAGAACATGAATGCGGATCTGACCAATCCGATTGTGTACAATGATATGCTGAAGGAGGAGCATGTCTACGACGAGATCAAACACAAGGAGGGCTACAAGGATCCCGGTGAGTAATACAGTCAGTCTGTTCAGCCAAACTGCCAGATGATTGTACTATGTAATTTATACGTATATATGTTCCTCATTTGTCATGCATACATTTGCCATAATACAGTGAAAGTTTATAGCAAAATCTTATTTCCGGAGGGTAAGCCATCATTCAGTGTTTTTCGTACATGAGTGTCCCGTTCGGTATCATCTGTTTAATATCTCAATTCTAATCAATTGATTTTTATTTCTTCATAGATGAGTATGATCATCTGGACTATTCACGTCCCAGCACTTCGCAGAAGCCGCACTATCACCGCATGAACGACACGATGCTCAACATCAACCACGACGAGGAGAAGCCCAGCAATGTGAAGAACATGACGGTATTGCTGGAGAAGCCAGAACCACCAACGGAACCGGAGCCGCAACACGAAAGTTTCGACAACACCAATTTGGACGATGCCTCAACAGCATCACCCAGTTCCAGCCCAGAACTGCGCAAATAAGCGTTAGTCAAGACTTCATTTCGCGATATTTAAATGCGTTTGTAATGTAAGGATAATTTATTATTTGGGCAAAGTCAGTGTAGTCTCTATGTTTTTCCTGTTATGATCAGCATTTTTTATATGTGTACAACGCATTTTTGCTCACACGTTGTGAAAATTGTATTTCGATCCCACAATGTTCCCTTTTGTAAATGTTTTATATTTTTAATGTACTCGCGAGATATTGCTCATTAGATCTATCATATACAAACATCGATAATTATACATACATACACATATACATATACATATACATTTATATATATATATACTTCAATTGTATACCTAATTTATAAGTAATAAGTACCTATGTAAACCATTGTGAATCATAGGCGTCTTTGGCAGATGCTGGAGATAAACGTAGCAATTTACATCTGTTAATATCAGATATTTAAGCAATATATTTGTATGACAAAAAAATGTATGTTAAACTCAAAGATATGCCAAGAATTTAATGAAAATATGACAAATTGATAGAGGATGTAGTGAACAGTTCAATTTATAAACTCTTGCAATTGGCCAAAATATTTTAAAATGTTAAATTGTTTACCCAAATTTACTCTAAATATTTATAGATGAAATATTGAGGATATCATTATACACTTTATAATTCGTAGTAATAGATGAACCTTTTCGCCTACCAATTTGTCTTTCAAAGTCGAATAAATAATAAAAGTTGCATTAACCCATAAAACTGGTCTGTAGAATTTGAATTTGAATTTGAAATTAACTGAAATTGCGGCACTGCCAGGCTAAAGTTAGCAGGGTTGCATTTTGAATAATAAAGGCCGATTGCTGATTAGCAACCCTGGCGCTGGGCAGCACTTGATTTCTTTTAAAATTGCCGCCTGAAAGTATGCCCCACTTTTAATTTTTCCTTAGTGCAGTTGCCTGCTGCCGATTTCTGGTCGCCTGGTATTTTAGCAGTTTTTGGGATTGCTAAACGACATGCAGCCGTCGCCCGCTGAGTGATTCGCTTCGGGCAACTTTAACAGCAAATTAACAGCTATCGAATGAAATAAAACAGATTTTCTCGTTCGTTTAATATGTTTATTTATTTATTTCAATTATTTAGTAGAAGCATCAAGTACAATATTTTGTTTTTGTATAAATAGTTTTCGTTTCGCTTGTCCAATGTCGTTGTTTGTGTGTGTTCGTGTCATGTTGTGTGTGTCTTTGATTTGTGTTGCAAGTTTGCTATTGCATAGACTAAATGCTAAATAAATACATACATATACACCCATAGCACAGATTACATCTATGTAGATTCTAAAAGCGTACGCGAAACGAAGGATTATTTATTAAAATACACACGATATTGCTAATTTGTATAACTTAATGGAAATATTATGTGACTTTTGAGTGTGGGGATCTCCTCTCCGGATACATATATATATATAATGATACCGCTTAGCATTGGAGTTCTCGTATCCCGCAGGGCAGCTTCAGTCTACAGATAGCCATGGCCGGCCACCTCGGCTGGTATGAAGCCTTCGCGTCCGTCTCGCGTCTTCACATAGAACCACTGGCGCTGATCCTTGGACTCGCGGCACTCGCAGAGCGTCACAATCTCGCCCTTGTGGACGACAATGCTCTCCGTGATGTAGTCCGCATTGATGGCGACTAGAGTTTGGCGCAGTCCATTCTGCTGTTGACGTCGCAGCACGCTCAGCTGCTGCTGCTGCTGCTGGTGCTGATGCTGCTGTGGAATGCTCTTTGGATGCAGATGCTGGCCATTGTGGCCATTGGTTAAGTACGAAACGTTCGAGAGACGTCGCACAGGCTGCGACTGGGCCTGCGGCTGCCTCTGCTGCTTGGTCGGCCGCTGTTGCTGCTGCTGCTGCTGCTGGAGCGTCACGTACTCATCGTTGGAGGCGCTACGCACCGAGGCTGAGCAGGAGCCCAGTTGCTTGGTGGAGCGCAGCTGGGCGTAGGCCTTCTCCACGAGCTTCGGCTGTGAGGCGGCGCGCAGGTAGAGCTTGTCCACGTGCTGCTCGCCGTACAGGGACCCAGTCAGGCTGCCGCCATTCGACACCAGACTCTTGCTCGGATGGTTGTTGTTGTGCTCCTCCACGGGCTTGGACTGGCGCGGCGTGCGTGCTCCATCGGAGCGTGTGCCGCCACGCAGACGTATCTCTTTCTCCGAGTCGGTCATGTTGCCGCAGGGTCGCGGAAAGATGTCCGCATTGGACTCCCAGCAGGGCGTCGTCTTGCCCGTGGGCAATATGCCCAACGGCAGGCAGCAGGCGTAGCCCACATAGCCCTCCTCGGCGTGCGGCGTCTGCACATAGAGCCAGTTCTGGTTCTTGAACACCGCGTTGACCACCATGCCCAGGGGCAAGGGGATCTCCAGCTGATAGCCGCCGGGTCGCGTCTGGTACAGCGTGCTGGCCGTGGCCAGGACAACGGGTATATTGCCCGGCGCAGACAGCGAGCAGCGTGACAGAAACTCATCCACGTTGTGGATCTCATAGCCGAAGCGCTGGACACGATTCCGCTCCCGCTCCCGGCGCTTGCGATGCCGGTGCCGGCGCTGCTGCTGCTGTGGTGCAGCTCCGCTGGCACCACCCTCTGAGACCGCCACCAAACTGGGCTCCGAGTAGGTGCACTTCAAGGCATCGCCGCTTGCTGAGCTCGTCAAGGCGGAGGCTGCTCCAGCTCCTCCTCCTGCTCCTCCCACTACCACTCCGGCGGCAGCTCGCGCCTGCTGCAGCCGGCTCGCCAGCTTCTTCCGGATCTCGTTGCGCTTGCGCGCCAGCAGCAGCGCCTCGCTGTGCACATCGCCGCGTGGAGCACGCTGCGGCGTGCAGACGAAGAGCAGCTCTTTGGTGGTGGCCGCCGCCACGGGCGCTCCACTGCGCACGCCGCTCTTATCCTTGTACTCCAGCAGATTCTGATTGCTGAAGAACTTCTGGTTGGCCAACTGGCCATTGCTGTGGCCCGGTGCCTGGTGGGCGGTGGGCGTGGTGGCGTAACCATTAAGCGGCTCCGCGCCGCCGGGCAGCTGCTTGACTCTGTAGCGCTTCTTGCCCACATCCAGTTGGGTGGGCACAGGCTCTGTGCGCTGCACGGGCTGTGCAGCTGGGGCTGGCGCTGGGGCTGCGGCTGGGCTGCCCGCTTCGGCTGCTCCCACATGTCCATTGCTTAGCTTTAGGGGCTCCTTCTCCTTGTGGTTATCGGGCGCCTCGGGCTCATTGTTGGGCTGCTGGTTCGGCTGGTGCTGCTCCCGCAGCACCCAGGTCAGCGAGATGCGAGGGCGTCGCAGGCTCAGGTTCTGACCCATCTCTAATGCTTCGAGGCCTACAGCATGCTGCAGTTGGGGTGTGCTCTTGGCCCGGGGGCCAGCGCCTAGCAGCAGCTCATCGATCTCCACATAGTCCGAGCTGTATTCAATGCTGTCACGTGCCGCCTGATTGGGAGCCGGCGGCAGAGGCGGGGGCGGTGGGGGTGTGGCAGTGAAATTACCAACGGAACTGTCGCTGCTGCCGAGCTGCTGCTGCTGGTGAAGGATTAGGGCGCAGGCGTGCAACAAGTCCGGACAATAGGCATCTAAGCGGGAGACAGAGAGAGAGAGAGAGAGAGAGAGTATATTAATATAATAGAACTGTTTCACTCTGTCGGCTCCACTTACCCCTCAACCCACGTGAGCTACGCCTGCGCTGACGCTGACGTCTGGCTGCGCTGCCTAGTTCGCCGTCGCAGTCGCTGGCGCTGCTCTGCTCGCTGCTGTGGCTACTGCTGCTGCTGCTGCTGCTATTGGTGCTGGCTGCGAATCTCTGCTGCAGCAACTGCTGCTGCTGTAGTTCACGTAGACGACGTCGACGTCGTGCTTGCTGACGCGCTGCTGCTGCTGCTGCTGCATGCTCTGCCGCTGGCTGCGGCGCCGGCGGCGGTGTTGGTGCAGCCGCTACGCTCGCTGCTGCTCGCTCTGTGTAGCCTGGCGGCGGCGTCAGCGGCAGTGGGCAATAGAAAGGGGGCGGGGCACGCAGTCGCCGATTGGTGTCCTCTAAAACGTAATCGTTCTGCTGCGCCTGCGTCGGCTGCAGCTGCTCTAGACTGCGCTGCAACTGCACAGCAGCTGCTGCCGCAGCGGCGTCCTCTGCATGCTGTCGATAAGTGGGCGGAACTAAGGAGGCGGCGGTGGCGGCGACTGCGGAGTAACGATAAAGCCACACATTAATGAGCTGCTTGTCAATTCTTGCACCTGAGCATAAAAATTCCAATTATATTGGACTAAAAAGCGGAGGGAGTGGAGTCTGATCGACTAAGAGATATCCTATGAGAAGCTTGATGAACTCGAGAAGGCCGAAAGAGGGCAAGAGAGAGGCAGAGAGGGAGAGAGAGAGAGAGAAGCAGAGATCTCTGGCTACTGGCTTGATTGAGTTGGCATATTCTAGTTCTATTCTCTTGATTCTCTTTAGCTCCACGCTACCCGTTACATACGCCATCCCTCAACCAATATGCCCTTCATCTGTGCACTGTAAATACTCGCCAGGTAGAGATGCACAATAAGCACGGACGGCAGACACCCCCACAAGGAATATTTAAAATATTCGCCAATATAAACGTCAACCTCTGAGCTTGGCCCGCCGACTCGAAGCCACAGTCGCGGCCACATTTATATGCGCTATCAAGGCCAAGATCAGCGCAGAGGCTACGGCGCAGGCAGCGAGCAGGCCACAAAGGAGCTGCAGCAGCAGGAGATACGCAAGAAGCGTGGCCAATAAAATTCCAAAACTGATCTGCTCAATGGCAACAACGTGCCAGAAGTGAGTAGTAAAATGTTAAAACGTGACGGTATTTCACAAAAATACCAACAACAACGAAAATATTGTATGCGCGGCGAGCGGAGAGTCCCAGCTACCACTCACAGTTCCCCAGTTAGCCATCGTCTCTACCTCTCACACTCTCTCTGAACGACTTTCGCATACCCTTACTAGCAGCTAAGCCTTGGAGTTGGGTGTGTCACAGCAAGTGTGATGCTGTTATCGATAACTATATTTCGGCAGCTAGGCAAGTTATCGATAACATGCAGCTGTTCAAATATTCTACAAGACTTGCCATTTAAATAAACAAAGGTTTTCTTAGCTTAACTCTAGATACCCTATGGAGAAATTCACATTTTCACAAGCTGACTGGCGTAGCTAATACACCTCTCGCCAGCTATAGTCCAATAAGTAAAGCTTGACGCGCAGGCGCATAAAGGAGAAGGCCCTGCAGCCGAGCTCGCCAGCGGCTGTGGCTTTAACGACCTTTGCAGGCCGGGCGGCACTCAATGTCAGAGGCAGTCCGAGTCGGAGTCGGAGTCGGAATCGCAGCGTCAATCCGTCAGTCAGTCAGTCGGTGAGGCTATGCCGCAGCCCAGAGAGCTAATCAAAGGGAAGAGCTGGCAGATCGTGCGAGGATTGCAAAGGGGGTGTAACCGGTCAGGGTCAGAGGGCGGCGGGGCTGCTCATCAGGTGGCCAGGCGAGGCACACACAGCGACAGAGCGGGCGAGGAAGATCGTGAGGCAGCGGCCTGTAATGGCTGCGACGTGAGCTGTGCCGCATGGGCGTGGCACAGCAGACGTTGCAAAGAAACTGAAAGTGTTGCAAGGCAAGCAAGCAGCAGCAAAAAGCGGCTGCAGCTTGCAACAGTTGCTGCGCTCAGCTAATTAAACGCAGACGGGCTGCCAAATTAGCTAATGCCAAGAGAGAGAGAGAGAGAGAGAGAGAGAGAGAGGGGGGGGGGGGGGTGGGTGGAAGACAAATAAAAAACATGCCACATGCGGCGCCCAGCCCAAAATTGGCAAAAACATTGACAAATTTGTTTTGCAACTGGCCGCCGCATATGGCAGCAGCAACATGGCCACTGGGGCATTGACGGCGGCGAAAAGGCTTTGACCAAGTTGCAACTGCCACGGCAGCAGCAGCAGCAGCCGTTTGGCAGGCGGCGATAATAATTCAATCGAATCGTGCAAATGGGGACGCTTTGATTTGTGCCACAGCCACTTGTGGCACCACAGCTGGTGGCATAAAAGGCGCTTGGAATTGATTGGAGGTGCATGTGATTAGCCAGGCGGGAATCTGGGAATCTGGGAATCTCTTTGAATCTCCTGCTTTCAGCTTCGCCAATTCTCAGCTTCTCTCGCGCGCTGGGCACTTGGGAAACTGAACTCTTCGCTATTAACTTGGCTAACAAATGGCATTGCGATTGTCTCGCTCGCTAATAAGATAAAAGCATTTTAATTGCAACTAAACATGGCAAGTGGACATGGACATGCCACTAATCCGCCCCGTCTGCCTCCGTCCGCCCGTCCACCCAACTCTCAGCTGTAGGCCAAGCAACTGTAAAATGGAAATGGCCTAAAGCGTAACGGCCACGATGCGTTGCTACACTTGCCAGCAGCAAGAAGAAGCAGAAAGCATATAAAAAACAGCTAAAGCCGAATGCAAACAAATGCGAGCTTCATTCGATCAAATCAAATTGATTTCAATGCTCTCGCTTTTTGCTATCTTTTCTATATCTACCTCTATCCATCGCCACCTCCCTCTCCACCCGTATGCCGCCCGCCCTCCCCCACCTGTTGCTTGGGCCGTAAAGTAAACTGCGGCTGGGGCGCATGAAGCATTTAACGAGCGAACATCGAACATAAACATAAATCCCGAACAGCAACTGACGCGTGCTACTGCCTAGTTTGACTGACTGAGAGATACCCTGGAATTGAAATATGCAGAGACAGATGCAGGCAGAGAGAGAGTGATAGACTGAGTGGGATACCTAGGAATTGAGGGAGCAATCAGAAATAGATAATCAGAGACTGATACTGAAACACAGAGGACAGAGAAAAGAGGAAGACAGATAGAGGGGAGAGATAAGAGTGACTAGTGGATATTGAGGAAGGCAAAGTGATAAAGAGTCAGATATTACAGGAGATATACTAAGAGCGATAGCGAGAGATATATACATAGAGATAGATTGATTGAAAGAAAGAGAGAGAGTGATAGATAGAAATACAAATATATAGAGAAAGAGATATAGAGAGAGGGAAAGTCAAAGATGGAAGGAGAGTTCCCGATAGGGGAAGAGCCACAGACAGAGAAGCCAGAGAGAGATAGAGAATAATATAAAGAGAGCGCCCGCGCCTGCTGCCCTCTGTTATCTCATTATAATCTTTATTACAGGGTATCACAGCGACAACAACGCCAACAGCAACAACGTGCAGAGAGATATATACACAGAGATTGATTGATTGAAAGAGAGAGAGTGATAGATAGAAATACAAATATATAGAGAAAGAGATATAGAGAGAGGGAAAGTCAAAGATGGAAGGAGAGTTACCAATAGGGGAAGAGCCACAGACAGAGAAGCCAGAGAGAAATAGAGAATATTATAAAGAAGCGCCCGCGCCTGCTGCCCTCTGCTATCTACATCAATCCAACATTTACGCTACTCCTTCATTATAATCTTTATTACAGGGTATCACAGCGACATCAACGCCAACAGCAACAACGTGCAGACGCGCTAAGCTCATAAAAAGCGTCGTAAACTTGCTCGATGGCCAGTAGGTGCCACACACCAAAATCCTTGTTGACAACGGCCCAACAAGTCAACAGGCCAGCGCCGAGCTTACAGACTCGACAACTGTGGCTTCCCTGCTCCCCCTCAAGACCTGCAGCAGCAATGAAATGCGCCAATTTATGCAAAAAATAATTTACACAAATTTCAATTTCTTTCCAGATTTTCAATTAGCGCGCATCACGTTACGAAAGGGATGGGGGACAGCAAGGAGGTGGGGGCAGCGGCGGGTCTTGGGGCTACTACTTAAGCCAATTTGATGGCATTTTAATGTGCGCTGCCTTTTGGGTGGCCATCGCAGGTTCGAGTAGGTGCGATTTAGCCAGGCGATCAAAAATCAATTTGAATTTTTATTGACTTGATTCCGAAGCAAGGAGTTGCCCAGGTGCCGGGTGGCACTGGCAGGGGCCGCGGCAATAAAATTTAAACGTTGCTTTGTGGCATTTGCCTCGTTTTGTCTATGTTTAAGCGCTTTCACATATTTATGGCCCCATTTTGTGGCTGCCCCACCTTAAGCGCGCCTTGAACAAACCACAAAAATATGATTTTTATGGCGCTCATAAATTTAAGCGTCTCTCAGGGCCCCAACAGAAGTCAAAGCGGGACGAGAAAGTCGCCCTAACCCAGGCTGAAAAGTTTTTACTTCATTTCTATTACTGCTTAGTTCTGCAATCAAAAATGGCTTTAAAGTTATTGTTATTGTTGTATTGTTGTTAAGTTATTGCTAATTTATGGTAAGCAGCTCTGGGCCGTTAAGACAAAATTCTCTTATATAAACAGAGGATGTTTGAGTTTTATATTAAATGATGATTGTGTGAAATTTTTAATATTTTATTAGAATTTAATAACAGTTCATATTAAGATATTCAAAAATTATTATTATATTATAGTTTTTATTATAATATATATTTTTTATTATTATATATATAAATTTTTTTTTTATTATTATTATATAATTTTTTATACATATATATAATTTTTATTATTATATATATTTTATACAAATATATTATTAGTTTTTTTTTTTTTTAATAAATTTATTTATATTTTTTTTATTATTATATATATTTTATAGAAAAATATATAATTTTTTTTTAAATATATTTATTTATATTTTTTATTATTATTATATATTTCAAATTTTAAATAGATCTGCATCTTCTTTAAGTGAGGGCCAAGTCAAGTTGCTGCCCGTCTTCCCCAGAGCTTTAATACAGTAAGGACTCGCCTTGAAGATGAAGCCACTTCATGGCAATAAACTGTAGAGCAAGCAAATGGTCATGATGTCGTCCGCAGAGAAACTCTGTCGCCACAGAAGTGGGCCTTTTGTTTGAAGAAACCGCCAAATGCAAAGGGCAGCGGAGGAGGGGGAGGCAGAGGGAGAGGGAGAGGGGCAGTGAGTAGGACCAGGGCAAGACGGGCGAGTTCGTGCGTATTGAAGGCTCAGTGACCAGCTTGAAGGATACGCCGCTCCACGTACATATGCTCGATAGCAGGCAGTCGAAAATCAAGTTAACAAAAGGCAAATGAGGAGGCTGAGAGGGAGGAAGAGGGAGTTGGAGTGGGAGGGGCAGTGGTTGACAAAGGCAGTAGCTCGGAGTGGAGCAGCAGGAGACGCACGATAAGCGTCAAAGGACATGGAGCCTGTGCACAGCAGCAGCAGATACGAGCGCAAAAAACATTCCAATGAAAAACTGTGAAATGCTCGCCAAAAGAAAAGCGTATGGAGGAGGCGGGGGCGGAGGCGCCGCTGGTGTGGAGGGGGCATTCCGGAATGGTGAGCTACATCAAAGCAAAAGGCAGCGAGAGCTGCGGGCTGCACATAAATTGGAAGCCCAAAAAGAATTTTAAAGCCCGAACCTAGCCCAACAAGCGCAGCCGAAACGGAAACGGAAATGCGCCGCAACGCATTTGATTTCCTGCGCCCAGCGGATGAGGCCAACTGAGGTGCAGGCTGGGGCAGTGGAGCCGAGGAGGAGGCTGCACTTTAGTCACTTCAGCAAATATGTCTTCAAGTGTCGCTTAGCTTGCGCCATGCAGCAGAGCACGCGCACCCAAACCCACTGCTAGTCCTAGAGATGAGCAGGAACAGGCCTTAATGAGACGAACTCTTCGTGCCTGGAAGCTAAATTTAACACGCGAGCAAAGGCAGCACGAGCAGCGAGAGGATCAGCTCTCGTCACGAGCTTAGCGAGTTGGCGAGTCAGCACGAACACGTCTGCATTAGCGAGTAAGCACGAGTCGACACGAAGCGACACGAGTGCTGGTAACTGCTTAACATGACTCTGTATGAGCTTATACGAAGCCACACGAGCTAACACGAGTTAACACGAGTTGACACGACTTTCCATTAAAGAGAACACGATATGACACGACTCTTTGCCAGTAAACACGAAGCAGACTGAGAAACACGACTCTATATTGGTAAGCACGAGTTAACACGAGCTGTCACGACTTCCCGTTAAAGAGAACACGATATGACACGACCCTATATTGGTAAGCACGAGTTAATACGAGCTGTCACGACTTAGCATTTCATAGCACGACTTCAAACAGCTCCACAAAAGCTGTCACGAGCAGGCACGAAGAGCTAGAGATGACACAGAGCACGAGCCAGCAGGACACGATTGAATGTCCTTACCTAAGCCAAATTGATGAATCGATTTGGGCTAATTCTTGATAATTTATGGTAGAACTTATTTATATTCGTGCTGCTGCGCGTGTCCTGTGTCGTGTCAAACTTCAGCTACCCTATATATATATATATAGAAGCTTTGCCCTAGCCCAATACCATTTGCACTGTGTCCTCAGCTCAGCTTTGATACGCCGCGTGCTTTATTAAAATTTCATTGTTGCTGAATAGCAGGAGGAGCTGGGCTCCCTTTGGGGACATTGTTATAAATTCCAATTGCCTCGCCTGAGCAATGTGAAAAATGCGCCATGTAAATTATTTCAGCGTCTTGGACGCATTTTTTATTGTGCATGATAAATTTTTATTGTAATTGGCTGTTGATTTATGGCCGCAGGACGAGGCGCGCCAGCCGCAGTCGCTGTGATAAGAGCCGAGATAAGCAGCCGCAGCTACTGGCTGGGCGGGCACTCAATTCGCCCAGAGCTGGGCAGGACACTGGGCGTGGCGCTGATAATTAGAAATGGAATTTGGTATTTGGCGGCCTTATCGAATGGAAAACTCAAGTGCCTGGGCATAAAAACTAATCGCAGCAAAAAAATGAAATGAAATGAAAGAGCGCAAAGGAAACGAAACGATATTGAGATCATCTATGCAACGATGCGTAACATGAGCCACGCCCCCTCCTCTTAGTACAGCCCACCCAAGCAGAGGCCCAGGCCCAGGCCCTGGCCCAGGCGCAGCCTCCTTTCGTGGCTAACATGGCGAAACCAAAGCGCATTATTGTTAGATGCTCCTCCAGAAAGCCAAAAAGAAAAGACTCCGAGTCAAATGCCGTAAAACTTTATGAAGCTGGCAAGGCAGAAGTGCCAGATTTCGTAATGCCTTTGTGAAAGATTTCATGGTAATTTCACCGGGTTATAACAATTTACAAATTATGTAATCGAAATTTATTGCCTGCGCACCTCCAGGCCACGCGGAACATTGTGGCATGGGGCTGGAGCGACAGACAGATGCCACGGCACGCTTTCAAGATTCTATAAAGAGTGGTTGGGTGGGCCGGCAACAGCACCACCACATGCAGGTGGCTTTGATGGGCAGCTGATGCTCGCCAACGTTTTGACTGCGGGCATCAAATGCGAATTCTCAACTATCTCCTGCTGCCTGACCTGCCGCTCGCCGAGATGCGGCCGCGATAAAGCTGCTGTAGCTTCTGGGTAAAGACTTAGATTCAAGATTGAGCTGGAATATATATTTTATATAGCGGTAGCCAGCAGTTGCCAGCAGCAGCAGCAAGGCTAAGAGTTTTTCTTCGAGTCTGAGACTTGCACAGGTCTTTAAAGTGAATTCTGTACAGGAATCTATTAAGCAAATTCCATGGGAATAACTGTTAGGAGTCTCTGAGTGGATGTGAGGAATATAGTTGGAAAGGGCTGACTTTTCATATATGTCTATATACCTGTATAGGAATCCATTAAGCAAATTCCATGGGAAGAGAAGTCTCTGAGTTGATGTGGGGAATATAGTTGGAAAGGGCTGACTTTTCTTATGTGTCTATATGCTATAGGGCTATAGGGCTATAGGCATAGGGCTAGCGAGAGGTAGACAGGGAGAGAGAGAGACTCGACTGCGATAGCTAGATTATAGATGTCATATAGAAGACATTCTTACAGAGCTATCCCACACTTTTCCTGCTGCTCGGCTAATCTCTAGAGTCCAACTGCTTCAATGCCACATTATTCCCATCTTTAGACGCCTTTGTAAACCTGCTTTGGCTTTGCTCAGCCCCGCTTTAGACTGTTTGTTTTGCTGTGCAGCGGGTAACAAAGCTTTTCGCTTGATATCCAATTATGTGCATAAGTCAACAGCTGCTGCTGCCGCCAGTTACAGCTTAACTTGGCCAACACTTTATGCCCGCTTGGCGTGCACTCGCTCCGGCCCCCTTTGGGGGGCGTGGCGTGCATGAAGCGTAACCCATTTGTTACGGCACTTTCCGAAACTCCAATAATAGAGCCATTAAATGCCAACTACTTGGCCATCAAGTGCTTTAGTTTGGCATAAATCTGAAGCGCATGGCCAAAACTTTTTCGGGCCACAAATCTGAGCGCGTCTTCTGATCCATGGCCGGCACCTGGCTGTAGTTGCAGCTCGAATGGGAACGGGTTCGAGTGCGAGCTGGAGTACCTGTACCTTTAATTAACGCCCTGGCTTATTTGGCCAACAGGTGTACAAACTTTTGGCCACGCCCCAGCACGCAGAGCCAGACCCCAGTCTAGGCCCAACTTTCTGCCGCATTTTTATTTAATTTAGAGTCGAGTCGAGTCGAGTCGAGTCGCTGTCCTGGCAAGGACTTTCATGTTGTAATTTCCTAAAATTTACGAGTTTACTTGGGTGGGCGAGTGGGCGGGTGGGAGGGTGGTAGGGGCAGCGGTTGGTTAGGGCTAAATAGTTGCTGCGCAGCTTCTGGATTTACGGCCTGGTTAGGGACTTTAGGCTTTTAGCCAGTTTTACTTGCCTGGCTTTTGCCGCTGCTGCGGCTTGTCAGCGCCTCGTTTTATTGGCCACGCCTGCAGCCCCCTCCCGCTCGCTAACCGCCCCCCACTCGTGCTCGCGTTTCACTTGCTGTAAATGAGCAACTTTTTGCTGCTCCACACACCTCCGACTGTGTCTGTGTGTGTGTGTGTGTGTGCTTTTTGGCAATTTCGCATGCAGTTTATGACTAGGCACAAGCAACAGCAACAGCAGCAACAACAACAAACTTACAACTCGTGCAGCTGTTAGCTGCCACATGCAGCATATTCGGAGCTAGGGCCACCTCCTCATCTCCTCCCGCTGCTATAAAAGTTGATCAAAATTATAACTACGCCCGGACAAACATTTTGCCATTGAGGCAGGTTGGCCCCGCCCCCTGTCGAGACCCTTCATCCGCATGTTTTTGGACAATTAGAGTGCGGCTCATTGCCCATAAAGTTATAGAATTCATGGGCCACGTTCTGCAGAACGCATTTCCCGTTTACTTATGGCCAACTTAGTTGGACCCACAAAAAGCATAAAAAAACTTTCGTTTCATTAGCTGGCATACGTAGGATATCCACATGTATATATCCCAAAGGATATTCCGTTTTATGGCTGCGCATCTTGAGCTGGGTTTTAATAAATGTTTTAGCTAAATTAAGAACAGATTTCGTGGGAGACAAGATAAGAGACTTGGACGGAGCAAGTATTGAGATGGGCGTAAACTGGAGTTGATCTAATTGAAGAGGTGATTTGGAGAACTTTTCTATAGGAATGTAATGCAATTGCCTTTCATTGTAATAGATGTGTTCTCTCTTAGACCTTGACTACCTTTTACCCTGTCTTTGCCCTCTTCAGTTTGATTCAGTTTTAGCTAAGCGTAGTCAAGTTTCTGTGGATTGGAGTGATATCTTAAATAGATAAATGTTTATCCTAAGGTGTTCAAGGCTCTTTTTCTCTCATTCATCTCTGTCCCTCCCACATTGTGTGTGTTTCTCTTTATCTATCTTTCTATATCTCAGTTTTTCTCACTCTCACTACATATTTTTTTCTGACTTTGTCTATCTCTCTCCGACTCTTTCGCTATTTCTCTTACTCGCTTTCTCGCTCTCACGATCACTCGCTCTCTCTGTCTCTCTCTCTCTTTCCCTCTCCCTCTCTCTCTCTCTCTCTCTCTCTCTCTCTCTCTCTCTCTCTCTCTGTGTCACTCTCTATAATCCTATCTACTGATCTCTCTCCCACTCTCTTATTATTTATCTCTCTCTCTCTCCCTCTCTCTCACTTTCTCGCTCTCACAATCTCTCGCTCATTCTCCCTCTATCAGTCTATTTCTCTCACTTTCCCTCTCTCTCTCTCTGTCTCACTGTCTATATCCCTTTCTGCTGTTCTCTCTCCCACTCACTCTCTCTCTCTCTCTGTCTCACTTTCTCTCTATCTCTATCTCACTCTCTCTCTGTCTCACTCTGTCTCTGTCTCACTCTCTCTCTCTGTCTCACTCTCTCTCTGTCTCACTCTCTCTCTCTCTATCTCACTCTCTCTCTGTCTCACCTCTCTCTGTCTCACTCTCTGTAATCCTCTCTCCCACTCACTCTCTGTCATTCTTTCTCTCTCTCACACTATTTCTTTCTCTCACTCTCTCCTCCACTTTCTCTTATATCTCTAGATCAAAGGCTTCTCGACTGTTCCACAAACAGAGTGAAGCAATGTCCAACATATCATATCGTATCCAAGCTAATTGCCCGCTCAACTAAGCTTTTGCTTATATCATATAAATTTAGCAGTTAAGTCGCGTCATCTACGATAATTACAATAATTATAATTAAATTATAATTAAGTCATAATTAAATTGCAGTCGAATGCAAAAGTGTGTCGCATTGTTCCGCATTTCCATTGCCGATGAGATGCAGAAACAATATCATTTAGCTATGTGGGATTAGTTAATGATGCTGTGGAATGGCTTAACCCATGAAGAGTGCTGCATAGCGCCTGGTGCAGTCTACTTCCGTTGTGCATGCCGCAGATCCCGGAGAGAGGAACAGAGAGAGAGAGCGAGCGAAAGGGAACGCGAAGCTGTGGCGAAAATTGTTCAATTGTTGCCACCTTGTGGCGCGCACGAGTGCGCTTGCAACAGCCCCGCCCACTCGGGCCCAACAAGCTTGTTAATCATAATTAAAGACACGTAATGCGGGACGCCAGTGAGTGCGGCATGCAAATGTGGCCGGCAAGTGGAGGCTGTGCACCACATGCGCCGCGCCGCACCGCCAAGGTGCACTGAACCTGCCCGCCCAGCCAACAGCTGATATAAAAGCGCGCCAGTTGCCAGCCCGCCCAGACAGTGCGCCAAGCGAACGTGCCCCAAACGGTGGCAAGACGGTATTAGCCGCATTCAAACTAGGATTTAGCCATTAAGAAGAAAAGCCGCCACAACAATGCGACAAGTGAGTGAATCAAGTGAATCAAGTGAATCAAAAGCAAGCGAAAGGATTATGCTCAAGCTATAAGTGAAAGAAAGCTGACTGATGGATGATTGAATGATTGATGAGTGGTGATGACTGCATGACTTCTCAGTAAAGTGAATCTTGTTAACTGCCCAACTGAGTCTCTAATCACTGCTCTCTCTCGCCCTCTCTGTCTCCTCCTCAGCCACCCGCGCAGCCTCTGAAAGCAAGCAATCTGCTCACGCTACTGCTGCTGACAGCGACCATGTTGCAGGCGCGTCGCATCTCCAGCCGGCGACTCGTTATCCACGTGCCCGTCAAGGTGAAGACGCATCATCACACCCACACGGTCTACAAGGTGCTGCACGGCGCTGGCGGCGGCGGCGGCGGCGGGGGCATCAAGCAGACAGTCTACAAAGTCGTGGGCTTCTCTGGCGAGGGTGGTCACGGCGATATGGGGCATGGCAGTCACAGTCCAGGTCACAGTCAGAGTCACAGTCACAGTCACAGCCAGAGTCACGGCATGGGCATGGGCGAGATCACGTATGAGGACCGGCACAGCTGTGAGAGCGGCAAGGTGATGCCATCGCATCGGGACATGTTATTCAATCATTATGCGCGCCACGACCAGGAGGAGGCGGAGGACTCCGACTATGCGGAGGAGCGGGACGAGTTCATTGATGTCAGGGATGCCTGGTTGTGAATAAAGTCGTGTGAAAAACGTTGCCGATTAATTATAAAATTCCAGCAGCCAAAGAAATTATACTCAACTATCAACTGAGAGAGGGAGACAGAGAAAGGGAGAGAGAGAGAGAGAGAAGGTCGCAGCATTTGCATGCGGCTCAAAGTAATTACAAAATTGTTGAAGCCATGTAGACATCCTCGCCCATGTCCGACCCTGACTCCAGCCCCTCCCGCTGCTGCCCGCTGTCTTCGTCTGGCAATGGTAAAAATGCCAGCTATGAAGTTGTCTCGTAGTCGCCGTCAAAATCGAAATCCGATTCGGATTCGGCGTCTCTCGTTTCTATGCCTCTTGTTGTTTGCTTTTCGTCTCTTTCCGCATTGTGTTTGTTGTAATTGGAAATAGCAAGGGGTAGTGGCTGGCTGAAGGGGGTGTGCTCAGGGGGAGTATTAGAGGCTGGGTTAGACAGCACTGCCGACTGCGGCCAGTCGCGCACTTCAACCTCAACTTTAAGCATTTGCATAGCTCTCGACTCGAGCCAGGAGAGCCCGACCATGGCATATTTTAGTGGACAATTAAAAGTAACCAAATGGACGTGAAGACGGCAAGGCGGAGTATAAGAGAAAACAGCTAACAGCAGGCAGACAACAAGAAACTGTTATTCGGAATGGTATTAGGCAAAGCAAATAGTGGTAGGCAGTGATGCATGGGTAAGTAATACTAGAGGGAATGCAAATGTGGAGTAAAAGTAGGTATTTTTATAATTATGTTTCGGAGTAAGTTTCGGAATAAGTTTCGGAGTCTTTTCGGAGTACGCTTTATATTGTAATTAAATGTATTTTAATAATATGGGTAATAAAACCATGTATTACTAAAATGAACTATAATTCGGAGTACATTTCGGAGTAGGCAAAGTGTTTCGCTATGGAAGCACATATTTTTCCCAAAACGAATCGGAGTAACTGCTGTTAAATACTATATGAAAATCTTAAAGAAAATCTAATTTCGATTGTCAGATATTCCGAATAAGCTCTGCTGCTTATCACTTGGATATCCAGGAGAGGCCAAGCTGGTTGGTCAACCGGTTTCGAGTTCAATATGCAAGTTAATCCTTGTGATTAGCCAACATCAATTGACTGGCGAGCTGACGTTTCGGCTACTGTGCGCAGCTGCTGTATTATATACGTCCATTAGGCCCGCCGGAGCTGACCCATAATCCATTTAAAGTGTCAGCGGACGGATTTGAAGTGGAGCGGCCAAAGCTGTGCCTGACATAAGTTGGATTGATCACGGCGAGTCGCGGAGACAGGTGGAGAATAATTTGCATTTAATTGAAGCCGACAGGGTGTCGGAGGGAGACAGAGACAGGGAGAGAGAGAGGCAGGGTTCAGGCTACTCGGGGTGAGCATGATGAATGCGTCTGCTTGGGCAGCAAGATGTGCGCGCCACGGGTGGGCCTGGCGCCAGGTTTGCTTTCAATTGATATAAATGTGGCCATTTAAAGGCATTTAGCCTATGCTAAAGGCCAACAATCCTGCTAAGACCAGAGCAGACCGGCGCTAATCCACTTTGTGGCACGTGGAAAGGCTCGAGACAGCGACGGGGCGCGCGCCTGCTGATGAGTTGAGCATCGGGGCTTTTGTTCATCAATGCGAACAGTTATTAACATTTTTAAGCCTTTGTACACACACACACACACACACACACACATTCTTGCAGACAACAAAGCGCACAACAATTTGACCAAACGCTAAGCTTAGAGCGCGATTGGCAGAGCGACAGAGAGAGAGAGGGAGTAAGAGAGAGGGAGAACAAGTAAAAGCATTGCAATCGGGCATGACAGACTACATAATACTCGTTCCTTTTGCAATTATATATTATATATTATATTATATTATATTATATTATATTATATTATATTATATTATATTATATTATATTATATATTATATATCGAGTCTTCAGCTTCACAGAAAGCTAATACACTCCCATTCGCTTTGTGAACGGGCATGAATTGAATTCCATTCACTGGCCATATAAAATCATCTCTTGAGCTGCTAAACCCCAATTTGTATGCCAGTGGTTGGCCCCGAACTGTGCCCAGGAATCGCCTCAAAGTTTCCTGGCCTGCGGTCCACAATAAATCTATTGATTTTGCTTAAATGGCTTTGTGCTCAGCTCAGCTCCGGTCCGGTCCAGGCAAATATGCGACGGAAACTGGCACAATTTCAATTGACTACTCAAAATTGTTTTTACCTCGGCCCGAACAGGTGGAGCATATGGAGCGGATGGAAGCAGTCCAAATAGTTATGCACTTTAAGACAGTCAAGCGGGCAGGGGTGGGGCAGGCGATTTAGAGAAACTTTCAGAGAAACTTGCAAGCTGCCTTGGCACAGTTTATTACACAAAATGCTGAATAACATTTCAAATGTGGCTACTGGCGTTTTACAACACTGCCAATTCAGTGTATGCGGCAAATAAGTTTGTTTAATTTGACTAACAGCACACAATAAAAGTAAACCTAGTCTTAGATTAGAAAACCCTACTAGAGCAGCTACTCAACTTATGCAAATATTTTGGTCCTTATCCAACACTCAAGTATTTCGCAGCTTAAACAACACTCAATGATATTCCGCCCTACTCATTAGCATTCACTTGATAGATTATGAAAAGTATAGACTTCTGTTACTCAATACTGTCAGACTTCCCTTTCCACAGCATTTCACAACACTGGCATTGCTTTTCAGCAGCCACTGTGTGAGCAGCGCATAGGAAATTCGTTGCATTTGAGGCCCTGGCTCGTTATATGTAGCATTTGCGTAATTGAATTGGACACCGAAGCGCCGTGCAGCTGGACAGCTTGTTTACCCTTTGTCTAGCCCTTTGATATTTCGTTTTGTGCTGCCTCAGTGCCGCAAATTGTATGGCTGGCTGTTTGCTTAATTGGTTTCATTAGGGCGCCATGTAGCGCTTGCCCACTTACCGACGTCCTTTCGCTTGCCGGCGCGCAAAATGCCAAAAAAACGACGATCCTGTCGCCTGCCGACGTTCAGTGCTGCAAAAGACAACAAAATGAGGAAATATAAGTTTTTTGTTTTGCAAAATGTGGAGAGCTTTAAGATGGGAGCTGAGTGTAAAAGTTTCTGAAAGGTTGCCAGCCACTTAGAGCTACAGTTACACGTGTCGCTCCAACAGGCGCTCCCAGTGGCCCGGACCCGGCATAATTTTCCCGCAAAGTGACAACCAAATAAACTGAGGGCAAAGAAGAAAAAGGTAAACTTTGCTCGGGCAGCTGCTGGTCAGGTGCCAAGTGCGGAATTTGTCTATGGCACTAATTTTAACGCCATTAATTTGCCCAAGCAAAAGGCCAGCAGGGAGCAGAGAGCAGAGAGAGAGGGAGACAGAGCAGAGTGTGAGAGAGAGAGAGAGAATTTTAAATTAAATGGACACAACTTTTATTGAATTGAGTGAGTGAATCCGAAAGGCAGGACCGGGCAGAGCGGGCGGAACTGTGACCAGGCGTCATGTGGCGAGAGTTGAGCCAAATGGACAAGCCGGAAGCGGAAGCGCATTACTCAGAGCTTTCTGTCGAGCAGTTGTTGCACAGCACGTTTACACACGCAAGTGATTGCCAGCATAGAGGGCACAACACCCACAGCCTGTCGTGGCGCACCACCAATCAAAGGGAACACGCTCTGTCAAACGAGAGCGAGCTCCGGCAAAAGTTGTGGCAAAGTTTTTGATTTCATGATATATTTATGGGCTGCTTCCGTCGCTCCGCTTGGCTCCTTTGGGTAATAAAGTTTCTGCTTAAAAAGTCCAGCAAGGCAAGGCAAGGCAAGGCACGGCTGCCCCACCCAACCCATTCGCCGCTGCTCCGGCATTTGCCAGGCTTGCCGCACTTTAAAGAGCGAATCACAACACTGCGTATACGTGCCGTTGTCCAGCACAATATTTAAATGATGTCGCTGATAATTATGATTAGCTGCTGCTGCTGCTGCTGCTGATGATGATAATGATGATGTTGAGGCTGCTGATGAGCTGTGGCCTGACGCTTGTTTAGTGGTTCATGTGGTTCTCTTATGCTGCGGCTTGCATTGTGCAGCTTGATTATTGCACTGAGCCCTGAGTGGGTTAAAGGGCTAAACGGTTTTAGCTGCAGTTAAACTACAGTTAAACATAGCAATTATAGTAAAAACTCTCTGCCAAATGCTTCTGCAATCAGTTCCCTTTAATCTAAAGCCTATTTGTGCTATCTTAATTATGCCCAACAAGCAAGTAATCAGATGAGCAAACCACACACACAAAGACACCCTCACACACCCTCAACAATAAGCCAACCTGCCCGTTCAGGTAGCCGTCGCATCAGCAACATTCGGAACTGGAATTGTGTGTCAGGCTAATGGAAAAATCGCTTGGGCATAAAATCAATTAAATATTAAATAAACGCTATCAGCAAATAGCAATTTCCTCTACCTCCCTCTCTCTGTCCCCCTCACTCTCACATTTCCGCCGTTTGCAAGTGAAATGCAAACAGTGAAGCGCTCGCTGCTGCTCGGGGCCAACTTTATGGGCGTAATCCTTGCAATTATGAGCCAGGGCAAACATTATCTCAATATTGCATGAGAAGAGCCTGGAAATGAACCAATAAGCAATGCAGAGCCCACGAAACGGACACAGATAGCTGAAAGCTCTCACACACACACACACACACACACACACACACGAACACAAAAGCCTTTGATAAACTCTACGTGCTGCTGCATGTTGCATGAAAATTCATATATGAATGAATGAATTTTGAGCAGGTGCACAAGAGCAGCTGCATTAGTCTGTGTGGGTGTGTGCAGGGTTGAATGGTTAGCAAAAAGACTAATTATGTATTCATTAAAATGGCAAATGCCAACAGGCACATTCAACCCCATGAGATAACATAAAAAACAAGTAAGAAGGCACTAGTCGAGACGGCTCGACTAGGAGATACCCTGAGCCCTGTGAAGTGCCGATACTTCAAATATTCCATGCTTAGTTTACATATACATATATTGCACGCAACACACACACAGACGCACGCTACAGCGCTCGCTCTGCCAACTGCGCAGTAGACGTAGCGACTGCGCTTGGGCTGCAAGACGCCTGCGCTATGGAAAATTAAATGTTTAATAACTTTTTTCTAGCATTACTTTCTTATTCAAACTTTCAGGGCATGATTATATTATTCATATGTGTGTATGTGCCGAAGCACAAGTTTCTAGTATTTGAAAATCTCTAGTATTTGCAAATTTAAGGCGAAGGGAGCGTGGCATCCAAAATCCAAAAACTACAAAATGTCTGTATTCACAACAGGCATCTACATATTGAATTTCATGTCTCTAGCTCTTACGGTGCGTAAAAGAGACGAAAAGTTATTGAAATTTATCGATAAAAAGAGAATGGGGGAGTTATCGAATTTTTGAAAAAACTCGTATAGCGTATGGTATTCAGGAATCTACATGTCAAATTTCAGCTCTCTAGCTTCTGTGGTTTACGAGATCGCTGCGTTCACACAGACGGACGGACGGACGGACGGACAGACGGACAGGGCTATTTCAACTCAGCTCATCGAGCTGATCAAGAATATATATACTTTGTGTGGTCTGCGACGTCTCCTGCTGCCTGTTACATACATTTTCACAAAAACATTATACCCTGATTTCCCATTTTCAATGGGCTCAGGGTATAATAAATACAAATACGAGAACGGAGCCTCGCAGCTGGAGGCAAAGTCGAAATACACAATTTTCGGATATGATTTTGCATAATGCACAGCAGCTGGTGCATTCAGAGTTTATATTACATATTGGAGTTGGGCAGAGGAACTTTGATACTATAGATATTATATATATTCCTGATTGGAGTAATCAAGCTAGCTGGTCTTGGTCTATCTACCCAGCTAGATTCTATCTTAGTTTCTTAATGAAAGATCGCTATCTCTGGTATTCTTCTGCTCACTAGATCTTGAAATTCCTAATCCCAACCCAATACAAAAGTCATATAAAGTTTCTGTGAGTAGAATGTTTTTACTGAAGCGCGCAGACTAAAATTAACTTAGAACTAAAAAGAGTTTCGATTCATGATTTTTGCTGTCGTTGATTTTGTTGTCATCCTGTTCAGTATGAGAAGACGCCTAAGATGGACTTGAAGAAGCGATAGATGGGCTTGGGTATCTCCATGGCAAAGAGCACGGAGCTCTCCTCGCTCTGCGCAGCGGATTGAGAACGCTGCTGGACCGAGGGGTGCACCAGATGCAGACTACGATAGATCTCATTAATCGGATTGGGGCCGTCGGCCTTGTTGTCATTGCCAGGATAGACAACCGGCTGCAGCAGCAGCTGAGAGTTGCCAAAAGGCTCGTCGACCTTGACACCAGCCTCGTCAGTGTTGTCCGTAATGTCATCCGCTGCGGGGGGCACGGCGGGCTTCGGTTGGGCGCCAGCTTCGGGCGACTTGTAGATGTAGATGTGGCCAATTAGCTGTAGGCCCGCTTTCATTTGCTGTTGTTGTTGGTCATGGCAGTCGTGAGAGCGTCGTTGATTGATGTAGTAATCTGAAGCATCGTACTTTGAAAAATCATACGGATAGTAGGGCTTGAAGTTGTAGAGAGCTTCATTCTTGTTGTTGTTCGAGCTGTTGTTGTTCTTGTTTGGTTCCTCTTCACCGGTCTTCCAGAAGGGTATTGGCATCAGGGGTAGAGGAAAGTAGGCAGGCTTACCGCCATAAGAGGGAATCGAGCTTCCATTGCCAGGAACAAAGCCGATGGGCAGACCGTATTTGTGTCCATAGTAGGATCCGTTAAAGTTACTATTAGAACCGCCGTACTTGTTGCCGCCGGTTGATACCATATGCCCGAAGAGAGGATGGACTGGTAAGAACGCCGGCTTATAATAATAGTTCTGATTCGCGAATTTGTTCGTTGTGGTGTTGTTAGAGGGCACTACAGTAGTCACGGCCGTACCTGGATTGACTACATAAACCCCTTTATTGAAATGACGTCCTTCAGCCTGCTCCTTATCCTCGTCTGTGTTGGCAACAGAATTGGCGGGCTGCGGCTCTTCTTGCACCACATCCTTGACGACGTCCTGAACAACATCTTCGACGGCATCTTGGACAACCTCATTCGAAACCCGCGACTGCTGCTCTACCTTAGACTCTATCGATACCTCAGCTGCCTGCGCCTCTTGAGCAACTTTAGCGCTTTGCTCTGCCCTAGCCTGATCTGGCTCCACAGGATTCGCTTGCTCAGGACTTGGCACTATCTTGGAGATCACATTGACTGGCTCTTCGACTGACTGTAGTTGGGATTGAGCAGGGCCAACATTTACCGGCGCAGGCTTTCCAGCGATTGGAGAGTCTAGAATTGTAGGCTGGACAGGAGAGATCACACTGGGCTGTGCTACGTTTCCCGCCGCTTGGGAATCCTCCTTGGGTTGCACTGAATGAATAGGCTTCCCTGCTCCCACCTGGGGGATCTCTGGGACCTTAGGCACGGCTATTTGCACAGGATTTGGCCCTCCTTCAGGCTTCCGGATAATGCTTGCCTCAGCGGCCAGCACCACGAGCAATAGAGCAGCAAGTCGCAACGTATTCTTTAAGTGGGAATACAACAAGTTAGAGCACTCGCTGTCAACTGAAGGTCCTCAACTTACCATCTTGAGAGCTTCAAATGAACTGTGTCTCAATTGGTGCCCGCCGCGACTATTTATACCCGACCAGGACACTGAATTGCTGCTTATCTATGCGAAACATTCCAATGCCATTAGATCAGAGCTTGTTCTAGAGCCACTATCTATCCCAAGGCACTTGGCTGCCCTGCCTATCAGCAGAGGTCTGCCGCTCTTCCGCTTCCAAATTCTTGCTTTCCTTGGCATTGTTTTTGTGGATACTTAAAAAAGGGCGTCGATGGCAGAAATATCGGAAAAAATGAAATTGCACTTAAGTTCTATCGTGCGAGAGCCTTTTCGATTTGCTGTTGCCATTGTTGTTGCTGCATTTTACGTGCAACATGAAAATGCCATTGTTTCGTAGCGCAGCAAAACGGAAATCTATGAATCGCTTTTGTATGTTTTTCCTACACAACAACAACAAATGGAAAACGGAGCCGTGGCAAGTGCAAAAGACTGTCAACTGCGTAGAGTGATGTGTGTGAGGGGGCGGCTAGGGGCCAGGGGGTGTAGCCCATACACCCGCATTTCAGAAAATACAACAAAAAAAGCGTGCATCAGCTGCATATTCATGGCAAAGCCTTAGCTCTCTTGAGAGCTTTATCTGCCGCAGGTGTGCTGAGAGCATGGCAGCTGGTCATTGACATGGTAATGGAGCAGTGGAGACAGACAGAGGGAGAGGGGGGGAGAGAGAAGGGGCAGGAGCTATCAAAACTCCAGCTGGGCTTCGTAATTGTATTGCCTGCTGTATTGTGGCATTTGTGCCCAAGTCTCTATTGAAGTTTGGGCAAATTGTGGGATTTGCAATTGACAGAATTCCGAGCGAAATTCCCAATTTCAACTGGAATTCTAACTCAGGTATGCAAAGTGCATGATTTCAATATAAAACTGTAGCTGCTGCCTGACTTAGACATACTTTAACACTAAGTCTTGCAGATATTCGAGAATTTCTGAAGAATTCTTCTGGTCAACAAGCCATACTTCCAACCAATTTAGCTAGCCTTAAATTCATTTTCTAGACTCTTTGTATATAGGGTAATGACTGCCGAGCATTAATCAGTTCGCAATTGAAAATTCCAAGGCACAGAATTTCAGATATTGCCAGCGAAACGAAGCGAAGCCAAATGGCAGCCAGAGTCCAAACTGCCAACTGGCAGCTGCCAGGGCACAAAATTGTTTTGCGCAGCGGCGGATGAGCTGTTGAAATTGCAAGTGCGGCACTTGCTCAATTTTTCATGAACCTCCCACAAGTCAAGTCGGAGGGAGCAGCGAGGCGCCCAGCGAAGCGACGACTCAATACACTGCGAAAGTCAGCTCCAGTATGTAAGCTGCAGTTAAAGCTGGATAGAGCACACGTGGGCAGGTAGAGTAGCCGAAGACAACCCACACAAGGCAGCAAATGGAGCCACGCGAAATCTGTGAAAAGGTGAAATTAGCAGCCAACATCCGCATCGGCATCGGCATCGTCGTGGCCAGACAATGAGGCGAGCTGCGGCCCTTGACTCGAGCCAGTTGCAGCAGCCAGCGCACAGCGCTGTATGTAAATAAATGGCCAAGAAAAACGACAGCCAGAGCCAGAGCCAATGCTAAAGCAAAAGCCCAAGGCCAAGGCAGCGCAGGAGCAGCCGGCATAGCCATGCAGCCTATGGAACCTACAGATAAGACCCAGACCCAGACTCCAACTCTCCAACTGCAGCTCAAACTCAAACACAGGCTACGTAGCACGGCAGTCGCTGCTCAGCGCAGTTCTTCTGCTCATGAAGCTCTTCGTTCTGTATTTTTGTAAATATACCCTGTAGCCATTGAGCTCAAATGGGGAGTATAGGTGCCTGATAACAGCTGAGCGGAGAAATCAGTTTTTGGGATATTGATACTGAGCTGATACTTGGCAGAAATCTCCACACGAGAAACTTTACAGGGTGACTGTTAGTCGATCACTTGGGCTCAGCACAAATTCCTTTTTCGCTCTTTTTTTGGAGCCTTACTTTTTCATTTTGGGTGTGTGCGCGCGTTGCGATAAGATCAATGTGTGAAGAGCCTCGACCCAGACAGACAGCCGGACGGACGGACGGACGGATGGATGGCCGGACGGACTGTGGACTGTGGCATCTGCAGCAGGTGTTTTGCTTTTCTACAGGCGGCTGCAACACAATATGGGTAACGAGTTGGCCCCCAAAACGGGGCAACTTTATCGGCGCATAATTCACACGGCTGCCTGTGGCCAGGCAGATGTCCATGGCCCGTTGATGGCGATGCCGATGCCCATCGCTGTCTCGATGGCCGCTGACTGCGGCTGGCAGCATTTTGATTGACTCAAAGTGTGGCTAGCCGTGAGCTGTGACTCGCTCGTGTGAACATATGAAAGAGAGCCAAGTGGCAAACACACACACACCACACACACATACACAGATGCACACTAAATAGCTGCAGGAGGGAAAACATAAAGCACAGCTCTGGCTGAACCAAGAGCCACACGTTCGCCAGTGGGTGGAGTGGGCGCAGGCAGCAGCAGCACATCCGCATTCAGCACGTGCAGCTAGGTGCCCTCTCCCTGCTCCCTGCTCCCTGCTCCCTGCTCCACTTCGAGAACGCTTAGAATTCAAAACATTTCAGACAAATTGGCGTCGCTTTCAGCTCAACGTGTGACAAAATGCAATGTAAACAAACTGAGAGCCAGAGCGAGAGCGAGATAAACTGGGGCCCATCTTTCAGCCCCTGCACCTAACCCACTGAACATTGTCCAGTTGCAGCAGCAGCAGCAGCAAACACAAAGTGCCCTTCATTAATTTATGCCAAAACGTTGCTCGGGCGACGTTGACGACGTCATTTGAGTGCCGACTTCAAGCTGCTGCAGCTCCTCCTGCTCGAGGCAGCTGGAGGTGTCGCTTTATATGCAATAAATAAGATGCTGGAACAGGCGCAGGCACAGGCTCCGGCTCTGGCTCTGGCTCAGACTGGTCCAGTCACCATATCTGAATAGCAACCCAAGCGAGCTGTGGGAAAAATGTTAACGAGCCAAGTAGCCTCATAAGGAAGTGAAGAGAGCAAGTGGGATAGATAAGGCAAGAGAGCCAGCCGAGACTAGAGCTAGCCGTGCGAGAGAGCGGGGCCAAAAGGTAGGTCACACCTCGCATGCCACCATGGGCCAAACTGCACATTAATTAGACTAAATGCCAGACTTTGAGAGTTGAGGAAAAGTAGATAGAAAGTCGAATAGGATTTACTAAGGGTACCATATATTGGTAATCTAATGAAACTAAGTAAATTATAATCAGGAACTCCATTTGGTTAATCAGTTTCAGATATATCTTTATATATATCTAGGAGTATGAAAGCATATATAACAAAGGCTATTAATGAGAGGCGTAGGCTGAGATTTCAATCGTTGGACCATCGGATAATCACAGAAACTATGCAACAGAAGAGCACGTAAGGAATTTCAGACTATGCCCAGATCTCAGGGGCATAAGAAATACAGTTTTACACAAAAGTAGGGATAGAATAGGGATAGAAAGAAAGCTATCTTCGTTCAGCATAGTCCGCCCATTCATGGATGACAACAGCATCGCTATAGCTCACTCATCAGACTCTACCATAGATCTCAGTGACTCATTACGTATGCTTAAAGTAATAAATATATTCTTCCCTTTATGTATCACAGTCACATCATCATATATTTATACATCTATATCTATATTCCCTTTATGTATCATCATCATATATTTATATTATATAAATACAATTTTCATGTAATTGCTACACTATTCTGTTGCTCCATAAGAATTTAGAGCAAAGTCTGAACAAATTTATAGCAACTACTTATAAATCACTTGCCATTCGAGTGCCCACAAGCTGCTTGTGCGTGACATAACACTATGAGCGCTATGAGAACCTATTTAAACTGTTGTAACTGTTTGTAAACACTTGACGTATCTTGGCAGCAATTAAACACTCGCTTGCCACAGTACACAATGGCACATGGGACATGGGACACTGGAGGCTGGGAGGCTGGGAGGCTGTGTCTATGACACAGTGCCCAACCCTATGTGACAGCTGCCCCCAGTTGGAGCCTGGAGGCAGCCACTTGGCGCGCGGCGCCACAGCAAGATTGTGTGCGCCATTCATGAGGCAAGTATGTGACCCATTTTTTCGACCAGTGCACCTCAGTTCCGCTTGTCTCGTGTCTCGAGTCTCGTGTCTGTTGTCTCCGCTGTTGTTGTTTGTTTAAATGTTTGCCTATAGATGGTCGGGCGACAGCTATATAAATATGTGAGCAGCTTTTCACACCTCACTGCATTCGCTTCCTCTTCGCAACTGGCGTTGCCAGACAGCGACAAAAATTCCACCTGGCCAGACACGTGGATCAGCCGCAGCAATTGATTGCTCGAGTTTGAGCATTAACAAGAGCAAGAAAAAAGTTCGTAATAAAATTTTTCAATAACTTTGCGACTCACAGCGATTTTTTCATATCGCAAATTGTGTGCGGGCCATTTTCAATTAAGCGAAATTAAAAATTTATTACGAGCGACGGCCAAAGGAAAACAAAGGCAAGCGAAAAGCCCACCAAACGAAGGCAAATAGAGAACTTGATATAAAGAGCGAGAGATGTTTATGTTTTCATTAATAAAAACAAGTCAGGGCATTGCAGCCGGGCGTAGTTGACTGCATAAGACTCGTGCACGGCCGAGTCCAAGAATCCAAAGCTATCTAAATAATATAAAACCTTCATAAGACTTGCAAATATCTAGACGAACAGAAGGACTTACGGGCAGACAGACGGACGGACAGTTAATCCGACATTCCACAAAACCAATATACTCTCTTCACATTGTAAACGGGCATAAATATATATAAAAGGAGAAGTGGAAACAGGAGCTGGTAGAAGAGCAAGTGCGTCGGTGGATGATTGAGCTGCTGCTGCTGCAAGGGAGAGAGACTGAAGCAGCAGCAAGGGACTGAAACAGTTGTAAAGGGGCTTACTGGGAGTAGTACGGTTAGAGATATATATAAATTTATACATATACATATTCCTGTTTCCCTTTTTATTTGCTATTGAAGTTTTAATCATTGAAATGACATCGACAGCCGGACGGACAGCGAGAATTGGAAGCCTAGGACCGGAGTCGACTCTTTTTTATTGGGGCAGCAATGTTTATGGCGCTTAAGTGATTATTGAATTTAATATTTGGTTTGCTCGGACTGTAAAACTTTGCGCATTACGAACGTTATTAATGATGGGAAAAACGATGTGAATAATGATGCAAAAACGAAGGCAAAAACGAGCGAATGAAGCACTCGAAAGTGTATGAAAAATTGAATGAAAGTGGAGTGAGATAATATGGGGAAAATGGGGAGAATCTATTTGTAGAATGTGCTAAATGAATAATTTCCCATAAATTGCTACAGGGAAACGGATAAGAGCAGAGGGATAAACGAGTCAGGAGAGTCCTTGATGGGTTTTCTTGACGAATCACTTATCTTACGAGGTCTGTTTAAAGACCTTTTATTTAGTGTTTTTTTTTTCAAAAGATATTTAGGGAATATCTATTTTATGTCCTTCAAAGTAATCCCCATCTGTTGTGATCTTCTTTTTATCTTGATCTCCTCAATCGTAGCCTCGATCTTACTCAGTTACGCCAAGAATACCTTCTATATCTTCAATCTTAAATGAGAATATAATCTAATACATGTAAATTTAGTTAACAAACTCTTAAGCTCTATTAACAAGTTTCACTTATGAACTTGTGGCTTAAACGGCCTACAAACTTGGCCCACAAATCGAAGATCATTAATCAAAACGTAACTTTGCTTTGCCAGTTTGTTAATTTGCCACTAAAAAGTGTTGGCCAAAAAGTTTCTTAGCCAAAATGAGTGTTTAATTGACAAACCTTTTTAACAACTTCGCTTCCCTCTCTTGCTTCCTCTCTCTGTCTGTGCTTAACTTTTTCTTTTGTGTTGCTGTTGTAATTCAATTAGCATAACGAACATTTATGTAGCTCCAGTTACTTGTTTAAGTTTTGCTCAATTAAAACTTTTGACAATGTGCCACACACACCAGCAAACACTCACACACGCACACGCACACACACGTCTCACATGCAGATTTTGTTTAACTTTTTTCAGTTGGGCCAACTTGCCATAAATTTGAATTAATTTGATTTACTTCTGTGTGCACACACTCACACACACACACACACGCTCAACTTTTTACTTCATAAATTTTGCAAGTACATTTCAAGTAAATACAATTTTCCGTCGCACTAATAACACACTTCCGTTGCGGCAACAATGGCGGCTGAGTTGGCTTCCGCTTGCACCTACACTCACACACACACACACACACACTCACGTTCGCTGACAGCTTAGGCCGGCTAAAATACGTTGACAACAGCCGATTTACGTTTTTACAACTTTTTTATTTGATTTGATTTCGTTTTTTTATATCTTTTCTTTTGCAGGTTTTTCGCCCTTTTATTTATTTGCCGTATTGTTAAACAAAAAAGTCGCAGTTCAACGTACGCTTAGGCACAGGGCACGGACCACAGGGCACAGGGCACAGGGCACTGGGCACAGATCAGCCGGCAATGGGGCTTTCGGCGTACGAATTTACGTTATTGTGAAATGTATCTGCGAGATACGCGCGCGCGCTCCGTCTCTCTGTCTGGCGTGTACCAAGCGCCAGCGACAACAAACGCAGACTGCGGCGTTCTGTGCAAAAAAAAGCCAGCAAATAAACGAAACTTTTTTGCAAACTGTTGAAAAATCGCACGGGAAAATGTTGTGAAAACAAGGCAGCAACACGAAGCTGGCAACACACGAAGTTGCGGGCGAAGCAACAGCCGAAGCAGCCGAGCATCAGCAACAAGAACAACAACAGTAAATGTATCGGAGGCAAATGTGGCCAGCAACAACAACAGCAACAACTGCCTAAGCAGCCGAGCATCGGCAACAACAATAACAACATCAAGTCAAGTGTATCGGCAGCAAATGTATCCAGCAGCAGCAGCAGCAGCCGAAGCATCCAAATGTTGCCAATGCGGAATGTTGCTGCATGCCAGAAACGTGCGCATGAGAAAATGTTGCTGAGCATCTTGTTGCGGTTGTTCGGTTTTTGTTGCCAAGCCGTTGCTGTTGCTTTTTTGTTGTTTAGGCGGGAAAATATGTGTGCCGTTGTGTGTTGTTGTTGTTCTTACTGTTGTAAGAGCGTGTAGCTGCTACATGCCCCTCATGTTGCAGTGATTATTTTGTCAATTGCAGTGACACAAAGGCATCTATCTAACTTTTGTATCTGAGCAGCTCTATCTATCTGTATATATCTGTATCTATGGGCACTAATGCGCGCCGCAACGATTATTCCGCTGTTGTCTTTGTGCCATCAATCGAGAGGGGAAGGCGGGGCAGTTAGGGGGCAATTGCAACAGTTGCAACAAAGCGAGCCTAAGTAGTTGCTTTTACCTTTGGCTTTGCCTTTGCCTTTGCCTTTGAGTCGAGCTGCATTTGCAACTCTTTGAACTGCATTTCCCTCCCCTTTGCCCTCACCCACTCAAATGGAAATTGTGGAAATTGATATTACCATTTGGTTAAAAGCTTTCGCATTGTTTAATTATTTATAATTTGCACAAAAACTGATTAGCCTATAAGCCGCTTGCGTGTGTATTATGCAAATATGATTTTCCACTCCATAAAATGCCAAAGTGAAAAACTATTCAACTGAAAATGGGAAATGGGAAAATGTGAGAATGCGAAAATCCGAAAATGGGCAAATTGTCGGCCGTAATGTGTGCCGTACTAAAATGTGTAAATTAAATTTTCATAAAATACACGCATATTTCATTAAAGCAATTACACACATCACACACACACACGCACAACCACAAATTGAAATGCATTTAAATAAAATATTTCAAGCATTTGAACCACACAAAGCCACAAAAAACAACAATAAACTGTGGCCGGCTGCTCGGACTCCAACTAACCAAATACCTGCTGCTGTTGTTGTTTTTCTTTTGGTTAATCAGAATTTTCATTAGATTTTCCTCGAGCATATAAAACAGGCGATTTTAATGTAGCCTTAAAGGCTTAAAGCTAACGCACATCTAGGGCTAAAAAGCATTTGACCAGAGTGAAGTCCCACAAAAACAAACAGAGCTTTGAGCTTAAGCTGCAGCTTTGGTTTGACTTAAAGCTTGACTTATTACTTAAAGCTTCTCTCTCTCTCTCTCGATCTCCTTTCAGACTCATTTACATTCAATTTATATCTATATTTTCCTCTAGGCTTCTCTTCCCTAAAAGCTTAGCTTTCAGCTCTCACCTAGCACTGACTCCCGTCTATATACAACGCCTTTAAATTGTGGAAATTAATTTCAATTGCCTTCAAACTGGACCCGCAGCAGCAGCTGCCGCGGCAGCAGCAGCCATCGAAATGCTGGTAATTAAGCGCTCAACAGATGAAAAAAATGAGTAGAGAAAAGAGGAAAAGAGCCCAAATTGAAGCGAATTTAGCAAGAAATTAAAATGGAATTTAAAAGAAAAACTGAATGAAATGCCAAGCAGCGAGTGGGCGTGGCCTGACGTGAACAAGTGTCGTTAGCAGCAGCCACAAGCGGAAGCGGAAGCAGAGGAAACCTGTAGGAGGATAAAAGTGGAGCTCGCTTTAAGCTGAATGCGGCTAAAAAGCAAACATCCGTTATTATTCGGGTAGTCGCTGAGGAGAAACAATGACACTAGCTGAAAGGGCAGTTAGATGAGATATGAAGAAGCTCAGTCAGTAGCAGAATGAGCTTTAAGCACAAATTTACAGTAATATGCGAGCTTTATGCTGCAGCTGATTCAGTTCATTCAGTTTTATCTATGATATAAGCTGTAGACCTTTATGTATATATATATATATATATATATATATATATATATATATATGAGCTTTAAGTAAGCTTTAAAGCCAAAAGCTCTTAGCTTATTCAAGCAACTGCAAATTGATATTAAATTTAATACGCTTTCACTGAGAAAATCAAATGAGCTTTCGCCGTAAAAGCTCTTTAGCCTAAGCTGGCAAAGCTTTCAGCAGCTTATGATTAATTTGCGACTCGAATACAATTTACAGCTGATGTTATTGCAGCTTAGGTGTAGTAGAGGCGCCTTGTCGCCTAGCACCTAGAAAGTATGCAATGGAAATTGCTGCTGGCCACGCCCCCACTCTTTGAAGGCGGCAACACGCACACAAGAACAAAACGTTGCGTACAACAAGAACAACAAAAGCACACAGCAAATTTCTTTATAATTCACAAAGGAAATGCCAAGCTCAAGCAGTAAAGTGAACACAACTAACACACTCGCACACACACACACACACAGACACTTGTCTAGAAAGTGTAGAGTGTGTAGTCAAAATGTGACACAAACATGTGTATGCTCAGCTGCCGCCTACGTCAACTGTTTGCCACGCAGCTACAAAGGATTACACAGGAGCAGGAGTTGGGAGGGGGGGCAAGAGCTGGAGCTGGGAGCAGGAGCGGAAACTCTGGCTGTGTGTGGCAGTAATACGTGCGTTTCTAATACGCAACATTGTGCGCACCATACATCATAGGCAAAGGTCCTGCGCGCCCGAGGCAACGTCAACAAGAAGACGACGCGAGTACACTGAGCGAAAATGGCAGGCGAAATGTGCACATATCTTGTGGGATGCAAAATATGGCAAACATATATGTTAGGGTACTTTTCGCGCAGTGTATGGACGACCTTGATTGCGCTTTGCAGTCGACTGTGACTTAGTCCTTGGGTTTGGCAAACGCATAAAATGTATTTAACACACAATTTATGTCTGCACGAGGCGCTCAAATTTACAGGGGGAGGAGGGGCAGGCGGGGCTGGAGGCAGAGAGAGTGGGTGGGGCCATCGACGTGCAACGGCAGTTGCGGCACGTTTACACAGGTTTATTTTATTAGCGTGCTGCGCAGTGGCACAAGCGTCTTTTAACAGCATTCTGGACTGGGGTCGTGCACGGCACAGTGGGGCAAAGCAGGGCGTGGCAAGCGGAGAGTGGAGAGAAAAACTGAAATTCATTGGACTTACGTAAGGCTTATTTTTTATGAATTTTTTTATATTTTTAATATATATATTTTTTTAAATAATAATTTTTGCTCACTTGTACCACTGTGCCGCAGTGCCATTTGTTCTAGACAGGCAAATTGGCCCGCGGGGCCATCAAGCCAAAAATCATATGTTTTATACATGCACAAAAGTTCAAATCCACAAGCTTTTGTTGAGCGTGTGTGTGTGTGTGTGTGTTGCGTGTGTGCTGGCAGAAGTTTAATAGACTTCGCTTTAATATGGCCAGATTCTTTTTTCATTCACTCTTCGCTCGCAAAGTTTTTATTTTGCTTTTATGACTTTGAAGCTTTTGCATTTTTAAGCTGCGACTCGACAGGAGGAAGGCAGAGCGCGGCAGAAGGACACGCATTTTATGACCCCCACGACCCCAAGCAACAACAATTCACATTATTACTACAAATGATCAACCTGATGATAGGTGAACCTTTCTCCTCTCGCTTAAGCTTTTTTTTTCTAATCCACTTTTATAGGCAGCTGCTGGAAAAACAGTTTTCCTTTCGCTGGAATTTAAGGCATTTTCCCTTGCCGAAAAACTCATTTAAAACTTAAAAACTTGCTCACAATTATGTTGGGAGGCAGCCGAAAATGCCAAATGCTCCGCACACACATGTGACATTTTCCCAGGCAGCACACAAAGGGGGCGTGGCAGAGAAAACTTTTAATTTTCCGCAAATGCATGGCAGACCCTTTTCTTAAAAAGAACTTTTCATTTTTAATTAAATGGCAACCGCAGCGAGCAAGAGACTCTCTATGAAGTTCGCTTGCAGCAAACAGGAAACGTCGCAGGCAGCAAAAGAAATAGGGGAAAAGTTTTGGGAAAAGCAACCGCCTTCTACACTGGAGCTCAATTAGTTAAAGGCGCGCGCGCCCGTTTGGCTCAATCAAAGGCGAACAACACAAAATATTTGTGCCTCAGCCCACAAATCGTGCCATTATTATTTGTTTGTTTGGGCTGCTTATCAGCTGAGCGGAGCGCTGAGCCCGAAATGGCTCAAAGCCAAGCGCAGATCACATCAGCACAGTGGTGCGAGCACTGCTCAGCAGGAAAGTGAATGATACAAAGGAAAAGGCTTCGCATAGCCACTCTGTGCAGTACCGTGCGGGTACTCTACCTACCCGAGCACCCTTGTCATATTTTCTTTAGCTTTTCTCGTCCTAATCGAGCGCATTTCTGCATCTGTGCCCCACTGTGCATAGTTAGCGGCCAGGCGTAGGGGCAATTGCAGTCACGCATCTCACGATTGCGCTATTATATTCTCACCTTATGATGACTGACTCCGAGCCTGAACTTGCGGCCGAAGCTGAGGCTGTTAGCTGAGCCAAGGCAATTGAAAAGCCGCAAACAATAATTGCAGTTGCCAAGGCCCAGGCTCCAAAAAAAGAAAAAAATCTATTCAAAATGAACGACTAGGACATACCCAGCACTGGTTCAGAAAGTGGAACTATACTTGAACAAACCCCAGCAAATACCCTCTAAACCTTGCTTTAAAACTTTAGGAATATTATATATTATATTATATATTATTTATATATTATAATAACTCCATTTTGTCACTCTCTCTCTGCTCAGCCTTTACTACTCCATACGTATCCCATACTACCCTACAGGGCATAGAAACCGCAGCAATTTCAGCACCGCGGCTCATCCTGTTTTGAATTTTTTCCTCTTTCACTTGGAGCTGGCTTAGTTGGCGAGCCGATGCGAGCGGGCCTTGGAGAGGTGCGCGCGAATTAGGCAAATTGTGTGCAATTTCTGTGCGCGAGTTAAACTCACAATTTTTGTTTGGGTTTGGGGTTTTCCGAGGCAGTCTCTGGCACTGCGATTGATTGTCTTTGCTCGTTGGCAACTGTAACTGTGCTAAGATTCGCGCTCGCTATCGGCTGCGGAGCCCACGCGAGTTCACGGGTTCAGCTGGCTCAGCACTTGTGTGTCATCCGGCCCCTCCTCGCGTTCCACTGCCAGCCAGCGCTGTTTCAATGCATTCTATGCCCCATAGCCATTTTCGAGTCGAGGAGTTGCAACAGCAGCAGCAGCAGCAGCAGGACGACGAGCTCAGCTACACTCGGCTCTCTGCCCGCATCCATGCCAGCTGAAGCACCTTCATTAACATAGCAGCTCCAAGGAACAAAGAGGGACAGAGAGGCGGACGGAGTAGAGGCAGCTGGCTGAGCTCTGCCCGCCGCCTGTGGGCAAGGAATTTTAGCTTGGAATTTGCTGTAATCCGATACAATTTAGCGGCTTAAAGCTTCTGCCTGCTTGACGCTCAAGTTTCTCATCATCTTTTTGCAGCCGTTGCTATACTACCACAAGCTTCACTTCCTTTTCCCCTTGCCCTGCCCCTTTGCCCTACCCCTACCCCTACCTTCCCCACTGGGGCAGCGAGGCACGCGCTTGTTTCTTTTATCCGCCTTCGCTTTTGTCTTTTTTTAACCAGGGAGTATGACAGCCTTCTGACAGCACTGGGAGATGGCGGCAGAGCGGGCGGTGTGGGCTGTTCCGGGGGAGGTTGTTACTGCCGCCGAGCAGAATGATTAGATGCCACTTCAAAGGTCTCTCGCAAGCATTTACATTTGAAGCAACAACAGCGAAAAACTTGACAGCGAAAACCATCGAAGGTCACAAGTAAAAGTTCAAGTGATTTCGAAGTAGCAATAAAAATATGCTAATCACTCAGAATACATACCAAGGGAGAGAGTTGACGGTATATGGGGTAAAGGCGCTGATAAACAGGCCTATAACTGACAAGAACTTCCGAACATCGAGTCGAGTATTCTATATTGAAACTGAGGGGAGCTGGAGTGGATCTATCAAGTATGGTAATAGCTAGGAGTAAAAGGAAGTTGTGGCCTGGACAGCTTATTGCTGGCATATCAGCATCTTCTCATCTTCAATCCATTGCATTCAACTACTTTATGCCTCTCTCTATATCCTTAGGGTATCTCGTATTCGTATACTGCTGCTCCACGTCCTTTGTGCCTTGTTTTCATAACTGCCAACCCATTGGGTCAGCTCTGTCTACAGTTCTGTCTCTGGTGTGGAGCGCGCACATCTGTGCTCATAAAATATGCCACGAAATCCGCTTTGCTTCAGCTCCTTCTTCTGCTGCTGCTTCCCACTCAGAAACGCAAATCCAACAAGGAAAATTATCAAAAATAATAAAAAATATATGGAAACAGCGGAGAGTAAGACAAGGAGCGACAGATGGAGGCATACAAAATGCATGTTGCAACAAGAAGCAGAGGAGAAAAGATGGAATCTAAACAATTTGCGCTTACAACTTTGCTCGAAAAGGATTACGTAATGTGTCGAGGCAGTAGACGGGAGGCAGGAGGCAGCTATCGGTGGCATAAACGCGGCCGCGGGTATGTGCAACAGGGTTTCTGCCTCTGTTCTGTTTCTGCTTCTGCAACTGGCTTGTGGTGCTTGGTAATTGTTTTTCACGACACGTTCAGCTGAGCTCCTGCATGGGAGGCAGGTGGATAGCTCGGCCGCTAGCCCCCACCGGCTATTTACTGGGCTGCATGCCGTGCTGCAAGGGTTGCTTGCCTGCCTGCCTTCTAATTGCGTGCATATAATTATGAAGGATTCGCAATTGAGGTGTGCGGGGTGGACGAGGGGAATCCCTGCAGATCCCTGAAGCGTTAATCTGCGCTGAGTTGCTCAGGCAAATTGACTGCTGCCAGGTGCTGGGGTATATGTATATGTTTTCTATGTTGCCCGTTGTATTTTCTATACTCAATAATATAGATGTCCCAGAGGCTATGATGAGCTGTTGTGGAAGCTTGTGCGTCTGTATCTTTGTCTTTCTGTATGTCCGTCCGTCCTTCGGTCTTACTGCCCGTTCATCCCACCTTCCATCTGTACGTCTGTCTTGCTTACGTCTATCTGTCCGTCGTTTCTGCTTTAATAAATATTACCCTCTCTGTACACCATATCTCAGCTTTAAGTTCTCCTGGTAGCTCACGAGCTAGGCTTAGGGTAACTTCTAGTCGAGTTAACCTCAACATGAGCACTTTTACTTGTTCACTTTTTCCACTTGACAAATTATTAAATTGTAACGTTTTTTTGTCGCTTTTGTTGGTGCGACCCCAGCTGCAATTTATTTCATTTAAATATTTAAAGCTTCGAGCCAAAGGCTTCAGGCAAATTTGCTTTTCAGGCATTTGTTTGAGCTGTTTGTTTGCACTGGTCAGAGAGAGAATCCCACATTGAACCGAAGCTCAAATATTGACGGCATCTGGTTTAGTTGCCAGCTGCATTACACGAAGGCAAATATGAATATGAATGCAGTGTGTGAGTGCATACGAAATGCATCTATCAAAGTCCGAGCTTCTTTCACAGTCAAAGGGGAGAATCAATTGTGCAAATAATTCGACTAAAAGAATGTACGAAAGCTTTGATTGATACCTATTCAGACACTAAAGTAAATATAACTGAATATGTGATTTGTTTCACATTGACTTAAGCTCAAGTGAGGAAATGATATTCTCATAGGAACAGGAGGTACGGCAACTGAGCACCTGTAATCACTTGCCCTGGGTAAATCAATACTTCCTCCAAAGCAAAAAAACTAACTTCATTTCCTTAATATAAACATAAAGCACACATTATTCTTCCTATACCTGGAACAGCCCCTAAGACACAGATGACACCAAATCGGCGTAGCCAACACCTGCCGCTGACGTTTAGCGCAGGTGGCAAAAGCACGCCCTGTGATCATAAAATCAATATATGCCCAGCGATTGGAGTCAATTTTTTGTACGGCTTCAGCCACTGTCATTTTTTCAATTAAATTATCAAAATAAGCAAGAGAGAAGTTCGAGGAGTTCCAGACCACTTCGACTTTAGCACGTGCTGTCACGCAAGGGAATGCGGCGCGGGAGCAGGGGCAACGTGAGCAGAGGGAGTCGGCGACTGTCATTTCCCCCATGTGACGTGGAGGCCGCACTACCTTCACCTTGGCTGCAATTAATTCTGGTAACATAATCTTCACTTACTCGTTTTATATGACACTAAATCAGTGCGGCATGAGGTACAGGCACAGGCACAGGCAGGGCAAGGCAAGGCACAGGCTCAGGTAGAGCCAGCGACACACACACATACAGAGGCAAGACTTTGCCCCAATTTGCGGAGCTGTGTGCTAGGCTGTGTGAATGGGCGGCACCCAAATGATTTGCAAGCCCCAATTATGTTGATTTGTGTGTGTGCGTGTGTGCGTGTGTGCCTTCAAGTGTGGCTAAATTTAAAGAAGAAAACAAGCTAACAGCTGGCAGAAAAAGGCCAAATTTAAAGCTTTACGCTATGATATATATCAATAGGACTTTAAGGCTTGCATGCTAGACTTGCTTTGTAACAGAGCTGAGAGCAGATCCTGATTGAAATCATATATTTATAGAGCTAGACCGCCCTTCTATGCGATTCGCCTGAGTTGAAATTTGAGTTTTTAGGCTTTCAAGCTGAATTTTGTAGGATATATAAGATAAGATATAACATCTTTTCTTTACAGTGTGCTTCCAACTCTACTAAAAAGCTCATTTACAAAAAAAAGCTAGATTTAGCTGTTAAATTATTTCTGTCAAAAATATTGTTTTTCTTTCTACTAAGTATACAAAAATATTAAAATATTATAAAATATTATTATTAATATTATATTAATTAAAAAATCAAAACATATTTAGCTTGAAACAAGCCAAATGGGACAACACTGCTTGCCAGGATAAGGAAATTTAATGCGCTTTGCGCTAAATTTAATTAGTTCCATTTAAAGCTCAAAGCCCGAAAATCAAAGAGCAGCAGTCAAAACATAAGGCAAAAGACAATAACAAGCCATGGGGAATTCTTTCCGCATATTTGCACGCCAGCCGATAATTATCGCTGGAAATTCGGTCAGAGGTTGAGAAGTACAAAATCCCAAAAAAAAAACGAACAAGAAGATGAAGAGTGAAACAAGATGAAACAGAAACAGCTTTAACAACTGCCCCACAGATGATAACTGAGGCACGTTCACATGCGCTTCATCTGCATGCGGCGATTGTTTTGTGGCAGGCCTTAAACACCTGATATACGGCTCGGGGTGCGGGCAGGTGGGAGACTTGGATGCAGGTGGAGTCAGTGTGGAGGATCGTTTTGCGTTTTGCATTTAGCTGGGCCCCGCATTGCATGTCCGCTTATCCATTTTCACTTTTGGAGCTAACCCGCAGGGCTGCACAGCCGATAAATCACGGGGCGGTGATATTTCACAGTGATTTGTTGATTACGTGACTTTATTAGCGATTGTATATGGTATGCACATATATGGTTTATCGTTCTCCCTAAATTGTGGCTATATACGGGCAATAACAATGGGAAACGGTGCACAACATGAGCTTAACTTTCACTGCAGTTAATGAATATTTATATGGATTGCGTAAGGTTTAAATGGTGGATAATGTGATATATATTAGAGCTTGATAACGAGATAGGTAACTAGACAGTAGAGAATTTTCCCGCCAGCTCTGGCTTTTTGGTAATGAGAAAGAGAGAGTGGCGGTAGCTATAATTATTTTCTAGCTATTATAGCTATGACATCGATAGTTCTTTCTAATCGATAGTCCTTTCTAATCGATAGTCATCCTCTGCTGCATGATCATGCTTGAACTTCTTATACTGATTATCCATTTATCAACTGATCCTATATATTTTGGGTATAAATATCACTTAATTATTTACAAATTCATTTTAGTAGAAGACAGATTAGCCGCGCTGAGTCACAGCTAAGTTGAATAGGTGCACAGCCAAAGCCATGACCAGGGCCATGGCCAGGTGTGAAGCGCGCTGTGTGGGTACGGGTACCTGGCACGTTTTCCTCTTGAGCTTTTTGTTTCGGGGCTGAGTGCAGCGCGTCAATTCGCTTAAGTTTTCGACATGTTGCGCATGTGATGAAGATTAAGTAGAAAATAATTACAAGCTGGCGGTGTGGTGCACTGTGGTGCACTGTGGTGCTGCGCCGTGGTGGTGCTGCGTTGCGGATCGCGATCGCTTTGTGATACGGCCAGAGCCGCGTGTAATTACATAAATGGCTATGTCAGTGCGGTGACAGGCCGGCGTCATCGCAACTGTCAGTTCGCCTGACAGTCCGTCCGTCTGTCCTTCCGTCCGTTGGTTCGTCCGCCAGTTCATTCGTCTGTCTATATGTCTGTGGCTCCATCAGTGGATCATCAATCGTGCGAACTTTCAAGATCCATTGGCCCGCCCACTTGCCCAAACACAGCAACAACAAAACACACCGAAACACGTTATTTGCGAATATCACTTGCCGCAGCAAAAACTCTCGGGTTGAAGGTGGAGATGGAGGCGGAGTAGGAGGAGGAGGCAGCTTCTCAGCTTCTTTAGGCTTTACCTCTGCGCTCTCAGGCCCATAAATTGCAAAAATAAAAAGGGCCAAATCAGCGTGTAAGCTGCACAAAGAGAGAGAGAGAGAGAGAGAGAGAGACAGAGAGAGATGAGAGATGAAGGGCTGTGCAGTTCCCGATTCCCCAGTGGTAAATGCCATAAATTTCAAAGTAATTTTCTCTCGACCTCGCATTATTTATGGGAAAATATTAAGCTGCCCCAAATAGCGCTCGATCAGGGCTACTCAGAAAGGCCGCTCGCTGGAAAAACTATGCCAAATAGAGAAATTACATTAATGTGTCATGATATACGAGCTCCATATACAAATAGCTAGCCAAAAATGTTGCGCCCCAAAGCGCCAAAGACAAACAACTTTCGCACAGCGATTTGTGCAGTCCTCATTACAGTGGAAGCTCGCTAATGGGGAAACTTGTTAAGTTTCTACTACTATAAACTACTTCAGTTCTACTACTAATCTACAGCTATAAATTACTACAGTTCTACTACTATTCTACTGCTATAAACGACTACAGTTCTACTACTATTCTACTACCATAAGCTACTACAGTTCTACTACTATTTTACTACTATAGACTACTACAGTTATACTACTATAAACTACTACAGTTCTACTACTAGTATTCTACTACTAAATACTACCACAATTCTACTACTATACACTACTACAGTTCTACTACTAGGATTCCACTACTATATACTACTACAGTTCTACTATTATTCTACTACTACTATTTTACTGCTATAAACTACTACAGTTCTACCTACTACTATTTTAATACTATAAATACTACAGTTCTACTACTAGGATTCCACTAATATACTACTACAGTTCTACTACTAATCTACTACTAATCTACTACTATATACTGATACAATTGTTACTATTCTAATACTACCACTACTACTATTCTATTCTACTACTATTTTATTCTATTACTATTCTAGTCAACTACTATTCTATTCTACTACTATTTTATTCTACTACTATTCTATTCTACTACTATTTTATTCTAGAACAATTGTATTTTACTACTATTCTCTCTTTCTCTATATATCTCACAGTTCCTCTCTCACTATTCCTGTCTCCATTTCTCACTATCTCTCTCTCTCTCTCTCTTCCTCCCTCTCCCTCTCTCTCTCTCCCTCCCTTTCTCTCTCTCTCTCTCTCCCTCCCTCTCCCTCTCTCTCTCTCCCTCCCTTTCTCTCTCTTCTCTCCCTCTCTCCTTCTACATATTATTGTACTCTTAGTATACCCAAACTTTCAGACCACTCCACTCCCTCTTCCTTATTTTCACCTTTATCGAGTGTCTACTGTAATTCGGCACTGCTTGAGTTATTGGCCGCATTGCTCAGGCTCGGAATTGTGTCTCGAGCCTACGTCTGCCCCGCCTGCCTTCCATTTAACTGCGTGTGTGTGCGCAGCCGGGTCACGATTATCTGCATACGCAGCCGCCAATAATTTCAAAATTGGCGCACTTAAGCGGCCAACCTCACTGCTCTCCTCCCCTCCGCTCCTCGCCCCCACTGCCTCCTGATCCTGCTCAACGAAACGGGCGGGGATAATTTGAAAGTTATTTTGTTGGCGGGGCTCGGCTTATAAAAATTATTGAGCAATATGCTGATCTGTAAAATCATAAATAAAAATATTTGTACTTAGCCCCCAACAACAACAACAACAACCAGGACAGATCCCTCTTCCTCTTCTCCTTGAGTCCACACACAGAGAGAGCGACTCCTCTTTTGGCCATTTCGATAACTTTTATGTTATTAGGTGAGAGAGTTGGTTCCAGGCCATTGGATGCTTGGATACCAGGTGGTGGATACCAGATGCTCGATGCCCGCAGCCCAGGGCCCAGCGATTGATAAAGTCTTTTTATTTACAAGCTGATAATGATGGTGTAGGCGCTGCTTTTGGCCATTGCGACGGTTTTTCGCTTGTAATTTATGAACAATTTTGTGGGGGCCAGCGAAAAGGAGAGATGGACTCAAGAAGTTGCTGTTGGGTGTGCAGGGCGTGGCCAAGAGTTACGGCAGTTACGGAACAATTACGAAAACGGCAAGAGGTTAAGATGGGCTATCGTTGGGCATTAAGTCTCTCGTAAGATTGAGCGGAATATAATAAAGATTTGTGGCAGATGGAACTAAGAGGTTTATCTGAATTATAGATAAGGTTAGGTTAGATTAGATTATAGATAAGTAAAGTATATCTCCAAAGATCTGAGATCTGTAAGTCTAGTCAGTAGTTCCGATTCGAAGCAGAGTTTCAGGAAATCAGAATAGATGCCGCTAATGCTTGTCCTTCTACCTGTGGCACATAACGTGACAAATTTATGGCTGCCGTTGCCAGCTCATGCCGTAAGGAGAGAGAGAGACGGCCATAAAAAGTGTCACAACAAAATGTTGAACTCATTTTTATACGCATATCGAAGCGTGGTTTTACGAGCCGCATAAAACATGCAACTTGATGGCGTTTCGAAAACAGAAGACTCAAGACACAAACTAATAACAAGAATGCCTAAATGGAGCGCATAGGCAGATAACCAGAGAAAGAGACAGAGGGAGAGGGAGAGAGAGTATGAGAGACAGTGGAAATATAGCCAAGGCATAGGCAGACAGACTCTCTCAGGTCTAAGCCGATTATGCGCCACGACTTGGGCAGTGGAGACGCCGAGCGGGCATAGCGGGGAAATCACATAAAAAAGTCGGAACGATCTACTGGAATCGTGTTAAGTGTGCGACGTTTTTGACTAGGCCAAAAAGGGAAGCGGGGCAAGGGACTCGGCGCTGGGGCAAGTTGTGTGGGGCAGGGCTATAGCCGGTGTCGATGTCACTGATGTCTGTCTGTTGTTGTTGTTGTTGTTGTCGCTGCTGATGAGTGTCATTAACATCAAATTACCACAAGTCAAAGTCATGTTGACCAAAATAACAGCCCAGACCAAAGACAGATAGAGACAGGGATAGAGAGAGGGAGCGAGCGCGGGAGCTGGAGCTACTTCTTAGTAGAAAAGGAGTCGAGATGGCTAACAAAACCACAACAGCTCACTGTTGGGTCCACTCGGCCCAACTCGCGGCAATGCAAACTGACAGTTGGCTGCCCGGCGAAGCGTAAGCGTCGCTCCAGCCACAATTAGATGTAGCTCGTGCCCAGCCCCAGACTCTGGCAGAAAGGCTGGAACTATGATTAGATGTGATCGCTGAAACTATGCATGGAAATTTACATACATCCCACGCCAAGCTGAAGCAGCTCAGAGTCTAAGTATGCTATAATAGTATACCCTGTAAATAAGGTAAAGCGTGTGATATACACAAATATAGATAGAGGTCTCTGTGTATCTGTCTAGTATATATATTTATATATATGAAAATCAAGATATAAGCACTCTATATCTTCTCTTCTTCAACCCTTTTCGAGGGCACCTTTTAGTCCACATCTATATCACTCTTACTTAATAGATTGATCTTGCGATCTTGTGTCTAAATCTCAAGCAGTCTGCGAGATATGCATAATTATGTTAAACATGCCAAACTCATTCATAAATCTCTTTTTTTTTTTTGGCCAGCCAGAACTTCAGGAAAGTCAATATTTACATAAAAAATGATATTATTCATTCAATGCTCAATGGATTAAAGCTGCTTCACGCATTTGTCCGATCAGAGAGCATATCTTTTTGTTAGGTGATAAAATTTGATGGTAATTTATTATGCGACGGGCAAGTCGAGCCGATTATAATATTTGGGTCTGGGACTCTGGAACGGGCGAACGAACGAAATCACAAAATGAAATCAATAAACCAGTCAATAAAAACAGAAACAGAAACCGAAACAATTTTAAGATGTAAATTATGCTAATGAGACGCACGGATTTCATGTAAGGCCATCAAAGAAAAAGAGAGAAAAAAAGTCCCAAAAAAAAAAAAAAAAAAAACATTTTTCTCTTTCACAATTTTCGATTTTAAAATGTTTTCTGCTTTTGCATATTTAACAAATAAGCGCGGCGCCGCGTGGGCGTTTATAATGAAGGGGGCGTGGCTAGCTACGTTTAAAACTTACTTGCTGTTGGCGTTGCTGTTGCTGCAGGCGTTGCCGGTGGATCGCCTTGGGGTCGACAAAGCCGCTTCCAAAACAACATTTTACAGATGCTTCGTCGATGCTGCCGCTGATAAGACTTGATCGAGCGATTATGCGTCCAATGCGGGTGTTCCCTTATTGCAAAATCTTGTTAACATTTAACATACACACCAGACGCACACACGCACTCACAACACGCATTAATTAATTTGCATAAAATTATAATAATTCAAAATGTTTACGCAAGGGGCGCCTGCGCACGCGTCGCGTCAGGAGTTGGAGCTGGAGCCGAAAACGGAATCGGAACCGGAGCTAACGACGGCGCACGTGCCGCGCTCGAATGCAACTGTGACGAAAAAAGAAGAGTGAAAAGCGACAACGGCGACAACATCAACGTCAGCGGCGGCGTCAACAGCGACGGCGACAGCGACGGCAACGTTGGCGACAGCAGCACCTGCCAAGTGTTGCCGCAGGTGGCGTTTTGTTATGTGCCCAATTGCTGAGAATCGAAAAACAGTTTTTTTCTTGTCTTTTCTTTTTGCTTTGCTTTGCAGCGCCCTCGCTTTTAGTTTCCGCAAAAAGCTTTGATTTCCGTTAAGCGGGCACTTCTGCGCCGCACGACGCTTAATTAACGAATAAAAGTCGGTTTTGTGAGCACAGGGCTTAAAGCACGGCGGTAAAGCGCGGAAAAAAATACAAAACAAAAACCAACACAGAAAAATGAAATGAAAAAAGAAAATATGTTACACCCAACGACGGGCGATGAGCGCAACGCCGCTGCCGCTGCTGCTGCTGGCTCTGCTGCTGCTGCTGCTGCGTCGGCGTTGGCAGCGCTGAACGCACATTGGGGCCAGTGGAAGCATAAAACAGGTGTAAAAGCGCACTGAATGAACGTAAAACGGTTCAAAGACACGGGTCAGGCCAACATCTCTCTCCCACTCCATCTCTCTCTCTCTCTCCCTATGCCTATGCTAGATGAACTTGTAGCCGTTAAACTTTATGATGCTCGGGGTGTGGACAATTAGAAGCTCGTAAAATGCGGCCAATTAAAAACTTTTATAGTTGGATATTTTTACTTTGGTATTAAAAACGAGCGACAATAAATTTACGGCTGATACAGCATACTTAATGCTTTCTCAGCCTTCAGCGTGACATTCCTCAGAAAAATTAAAAAATAAAATGCATATTTTTATGCCTATTGCAAATTGTTGGTGTTCAGCGGCGTTGCAGCTTTTAAGCACTGTGCGCCGTCGACTGCGCTGTCAGCTGCAACGTCTCTGCCGTCCGCCATTTGTTATTCTGTTTAATTTTTTTTTTCGCCCAAAATATGTGTAACAAGCGGGCGCATTTCTTGCCTGCTCTCTCGCCCGTGCAAAGTTCATAATGCACGCAAAGCAACTTTTGCGCTGTTATTTTATTCTCTTTTTCGCTTGCACATTTATTGCTTTACGCTTGACGCGTTTATATTGTGAACGCAGGCGATTTGTTGCTGTTGCTGTTGCTGTTGCTGAAGCAGTTACTGTTGTTGCTGACCAACATGCAATGCGGCGGCTTTTTGGCCCCCATGCGGAAAACGTCTTTCTTTTCGCTGCTTCGTCTGTCTATTTGACATATTGCACTTGCTGTGCCGTCACTGACGATGCCGACGCCAACGCCAACACCGACTGAGACTGCGGCTGCGGCCTGTTCATTAAGCGAATCAGCGTAGCGAAGCAGAAAGGCAAAATTAACATAAGACAACTTCTTTTGCTTCGACTTCTATGCGCTGTGGCGGAATTAAAGACCCTTTCTATTGCATGTATGTGAGTGTGTGTGTGTGTGTGTGTGTAAATGCTTTGGTATGCGTCTAATTGCTATACAAATTTTAAACGAAACTTTGTTTTTTTTTTTTGTGACAGGTCATACCACAAACTTTTTGCTTTGTACTTGTTTCTCCTATTGTTGTTGTTGCTGTATGGGTCGCGGAAGTCTTGCCATTCACAATAGACAATTCGTCTGCACTGCGCGCGTCTGTGAACCATGCAATTGCCATTATTATCTTTAATCTTCATTCTTTTGCAGCGGCTATATATCACTTAGACACGCGTTTAGAAGTATATGGCATATATGTATGTATATGTACGCATATAATACACACAAACTAAACTGCACGTGCCGCGCCGAAAAACACAAACTAAGCTTATTGCGCACTAATTAAGTCACAATAGACAAAGTATCGATAGCTGCATTAGTGATCATACATACACAAATATCGCATCAATTATTCAATTTGTTAACATCGATTACACGATTTGATAAGTGTTTAGAGTAGTTCGACTTCGACTTGCTACAATTTCAAATTGGATTACTTTGCGCTTGCGTGAACGAAAATTATTTTGTTTATGAATATTTATGTGTGCAGCTGCGCAACAATATGTGGCACTGCCGTATGGCAACAGGCGCGTGGCAACGATGCGTTTCCATGTTAACTAAAATACAAACAAGCTAAAGTGCCACAGATGAGGGTGGCTAGTAGATACTACTAGTAGATACCCTGTAGAGGGCTTCAAGCGAAGAAAAGCAATATAAGCGGCATCAAAATGCTTCATTTTGATGGATATTACTAAGATTTTGTATCTTCTGCATTCATGCACATTCGGTATTTACCGAATTCCGATCAAACGAAATCTTTTTGAATCTGCGTACTGTATAAAAGATATAAATTAATATAGCCTCAATATACCCTGTAATGCGTACAGCAAACAGCAGAGCGTAAATTAGAGAGGATTATAATCCTCCGCGATGTCCCGGCCGCTGAACAAGGAATATCGAGCTGCTGATTTCCAGCAGCTCAGCCAACTGATCCGAGATCATCCGCTGATGAAGTCGGCTGCGACGGAGGAGCTATCGATGCAGAAGTTTCGCACGCCGGAATATCGCACGAAGTGCGTCATGCGAGCCTCGCTGGATGACATAGCCCTGGGTGTGAGTAGATGAAGGGGTGGGGGAGGCTCTATATATTTATTTTAACTGGAATTTCCGTCAGATAAATATGTATAAGCTGCAATTGGGCGCGGATAGACAAGCGACGAAAGCTGAAGCCGTGAGATTTGGCCCTACTACAATGAAGTCTGCCAAGGCCCCGGCCACGCCCTTTATCAAAGTGCTGCTGCGGAAGACGCCAGTTGTGGTGCTCTTCGAGCGACCCAGCCTGACGGCGGAGGTGGACACGGAGGAGGGTCGAATGGTGCTGGCGGATAATCAGCTCTACGACGAGCTGCTGGCAGGCACCGACAAGTCCCGAAGAACCGTCGAAGCGGACAGCCAAACAATTGAGCCTCTGCTGAAATCCCGTTTGGTCAACACGGAGCGCCTGCGCACGGATCAGGTGGGCTCCTACGTTTCCAACTTTGAGATGTTCGACACTTACAAGGACCTGGAGGCATCGACCAAGAGTGTGGAAATTGAGGGCGCCCAGAAGATGGAGGTGACCACCTACCGTGTGGGAGGCGTGGATCAGTTCGTGGAGATCAATCAGCTGCCCAGCTTCCGCCTGGCACTCATGCTCACCATGCGCATCCTGGCGAGCAACGTGTTCGAGCCGCAGCAGCGACGCTTCCGCAACATGCAACCACCCGATCCGCTCGCCGAGGATGTCAAGTTCAAGTACCGCCTTCACTTACTATGGAGACTGAACTCGCCATCTCCGGCGCCCAGGGAGCAGCAGGCTGTCACTTCAGTCTGCTTCTGTCCCAGCAATGGGGACATCATGGCCGTCTCCTACGGCATCTACACCTACGAAAAGCTGGGCAGGCAGCCTCACCGTGGCTACGTCTATGTGTGGAACATTAAGAATCCTGTGAACCCGGAACGCTGCTACAACTATCCAGTGCCCGTGGTGGTGGTCCAATTCTCGCCCGGAGCACCCCAGCTGCTGGCCATTGGACTGCACAACGGCGACGTGGAGGTGCGTGACATCTCGCAGCAGGATCAGCCAGCTCTGGCGCGATCGCAGCGCTCCACCTCGCCCTACTTTGACCCGGTGACGGCCATCAAGTGGATACCGCGCAGCGATGGTGACGCCCTTGCCGAGCAGGGTATAACGCCCTTCCTCGCCGCCTCGCAATCGGGCGCTGTCATCAAGTACCAGCTCATCAATAGCCCGCATCTGCTGGGCTTCGAACAGCAGCATTTCCAGCGCGCCGAAGCCGAGCTGGAGGGGATCAGCATCAGCCAGCCGCAGCGCGTGCCACTGCTGGCGAATCGCTATGTCCAGTGCCTGGAGCTCGTCCTGGATCCCTTGCAGCGCGACCTCTACTATGTGCTCACCGATGAGGGCACCCTGTACAAGTGCTCCACGAACTATCCGCTGCAGCATCTGGAGCTGCGGCAGATACATGAAACACCTGCCGTCTGCATGGACTTCTCCCCGTGGTCCCCAAAGCTTTACCTGACCTGCGGAAGTGATTGGTGAGAAACTGGGCCGTGGAACCAAAGGAAATCTTAGGCCTAATCCCAATCCCTTTCAGGTGCATTCGCATCTGGATGTCTGGCATTCTGATGCCCTTGATTACGCTCCAACACCACCTGTCGCCTGTGCACTGCGCCCGCTGGAGTCGCACCCATTCCACGATCCTGGTCTCGCTCAGCCACAGCAGCATCGACATTTGGGATCTGCGCAACAGCACGCTGAAGCCCGTCTCCTCCACGAGGATAGACGCTAAGATACACTACACCACCTTCTGGTTGGGTCCAGCTCATTCCATATCCCGTTTTTCCCTGATCCTTGTTTATGGTCTTCTTCCAGCTTCTCCCACTGTGGTCGCTGCCTCGCCGTGGGCAATGAGGCGGGCAACTTGCTCATGCTGGCCTTCGAGGACATGCCCTTCTCGCCCCACTTCCAGTATAAGCAGCTGAAGCGTGCTCTGTACAAGGCGCTGGACCTGGATCCGGAGCTGCTGCAGCAGGTCAAGAGCGTCGGCGCCTTCCACTACCCCAAAGGAGGCAAACACACGTCGGATCAGTGAAATTGAGATCGATTAGACTAAGATGATAATAATAACAATGTATGTGCTCCATATGTATTCCATTCAAATCGGAATCACAGCAAAAACTAAGAAAATCCGTCGAGCGAGCTTTGGGTCACCTGTGCCACTTCTCTATCGCTCGTAGCCCCATTTCGAGGGCGTCGCTATCATAGGCATTTGCATATAGCGTCGCAGCACACCTTGCGCACCTTGAGCCGCCTGATAGCCGCCAAGTTCAGGCCGCGGCCTGCGGTTTTTGTGGCTTGAGTTTTGTTTTCTCTATTCCGCCTCAGTTCTCAGGCTGAGCTCGTCTCGCTTTCAGTTGACAACGCGACGCTCACGATGCCCCAACTGCTGCGCCAGAATCTGTTGCTGCCCGCGCCGCCAACGGTCACGTTGCACGATCCGCGCACGCACCTGCGGCACCTGCCGCCCGCCTACAGCACCGCTCAGACGCCCTACAGCCGGGACAAGGATTTCGCCCCGCAGCTGCGCTATCAGCTGGAGCTGCCAAGGAAGCCGAAGCTCAGACCCTGCAAGGTCATCTTTGTGGGTGACTGCGCTGTGGGAAAAACGGCCATGGTGAATCGGTGGGTCAGCTGCTGTTCATTGTGAATGACTAGAGCCAACTGCAGCTCATTGTGAATGAGTTTGAATTGGCAAACAGCTGCTCACTGTGAATGAGTCTGTTTGATGCTCTCACTACTCTCACTGTGAATGACTTCTGACTGTTGGCTATCGTGAATGATTTCCCCATAAATTCTCTTTTCCAGCTTCTGCTATGACAAGTTCCAGTCCAACTACAAGGCCACAATTGGCGTTGACTTCGAGCTGGAGAACTTCAGCATATTGGGTCACAATTTCAGCCTGGAAATGTAAGTGGAGCAACTGCATCAACTCTTATACAATTTCCTCTCCCTTGCAGGTGGGACACAGCTGGCCAGGAGCGCTTCAAGTGCATTGCGGGCGCCTATTATCGCAATGCCAGTGGTAGGTCCAACGATGCCCAGTTAAGCATGCCATAATATTATCTGTCTTCTAGTTATTGTAGCCGCCTATGACATGTCCAAACGGGAATCACTGCAGGCAGCCAAAAAGTGGCTTTCGAGCGCTTTGAATTACAATGCAGCGCAGAAACCTTTGGTATTTCTAGTGGGCACAAAGGCAGATCTATTGGTAAGCTTACACACATATTAACTAAATTAATCCTCAATGCCCGCCTCCAGACCAAAGAGGAGTTCATGAGAATGGAGCGTATCGCAGGCCTTGCAGCTGCGGAGCTGAAGGCCGAATTTTGGTCCGTCTCGGCGCGTTCCGGCTACAAAATCACAGAGTTTTTTCAACGTTTGGCTGCTCTGGCCTTCGAAACAGCCGTGCAGCAACAATTGAAGACACTCCAAGCCACAGCAAAGGAGCAGACAACGCAAACACAGGAAAAGTCGCACAAATTTGGTAAAGCAGATTTCATGAATAACAGAATTCAGTTAATTTTTCTTTATATATATTTCACAGATTTACGTAATTACTTTGGCAGTCGCTCTGGCAAACAAAAAAGTGGTTGTGCCTGTTAGCACACTTCCATTATTTTTATTTTCCTTCAATAAACTTTTACACAAATAGTTTTAAAAACTTAAAAACAGTTTTTATTTTAAATTTGAAAATAAGGGCTGCCACTTACTTTATTTCTTTTCAGCATTACCATCAGGCTGCCACACTGTTTTAATAGCATGCTATTTGGCGTTGCCATTTAACACACTTTACATTTCAGCGTTGCCACTTTCAAGCCATCTGGCCACGCTACTGTCAAAATGTGCTTCCGCTGCTTTGACAAATGCCCAGTGGTTTTCCTTTTCATTTCTTTTTCTCGTAGAAATGCCACCTAAAAAGCCAACCGAGAAATCCGGTAAGGATTTTTCATATAAAAATAAATCTAAAATATGTGGTTTTGTCACCTAAATCAAGACTAAAGCAAGCCCAATGCAATGCAGCATGCAGAAATGTGTTTAAATACGAATTTTGCGCAAAATATACACAAAATGTGTCGCCATATTTACGCCACGTGCGGTGTGGCTGTGACTCCGCATTGAAAACAATGTACACTGAGTGCAAGAAGCTGCCAAGAGCAATATTTCAATTATTTAGTCATCTAATTTTCCATTCAAGTGCAATTGTTAGTGAAGTAGTGAAAAATATTGTGTCAACTTGCTTTAGCATTGTGTGTTCGTGCCTAACCCAACTTTTTTGCAGTGCTGTTTACTAAAGTTAATATTTTGTTAATATGTAATTATAGCAAAGCCTGGCGATAAGAAGCCAGAGCAGAAGAAGGCTGCCGCGGCGGCACCTGCTGCTGCCAAGAAGGAGGCACCAGCTGCAGCTAAGCCAGCTGCGGCTGCTGCACCCAAAAAGGCAGCTGCGCCCGCTAAGAAGCCCGCGACTGCTGCTGGTGCTGCCAAGAAGCCAGCTGCTGCTGCTGCTAAGAAGCCCGCCCTGAAGAAGCCAGTCACCAAGCCAAAGGCCAAGGACCTGAAGAAGAAATTGGCCGCTGGCAAGAAGCCCCAGTCTGTGCTGGCTAAGCTCTCCGCCAAGGCACGCGCTGCCACCAAGGGCAAGAAGCCCGCTGGCAAGGCAGGCCTTAAGCCCACTAAGGGTACTGCCAAGGCTAAGGCTGTTGCCTTGCTGAATGCCAAAAAGGTTCAGACCAAGGTAAACATAATCAAATATCTTCTATCTGAAGTGTGACTGAATCAAGCGATTATTTCACAGATCATCAAGGGCGCCTTCGGCACACGCACTCGCAAGATCCGCACCAATGTGCACTTCCGTCGTCCTACAACGTTGAAGCTGCCACGCAATCCTAAGTACCCCAGGAAATCGGTGCCAACCAGGAATCGCATGGATGCTTACAACATCATCAAATATCCGTTGACCACGGAAGCAGCGATGAAGAAGATCGAGGACAACAACACTCTGGTCTTCCTCACACATCTGCGCGCCAACAAGAACCACGTGCGTGCCGCAGTGCGCAAGCTCTACGACATTAAGGTGGCTAAGGTTAACATTCTGATCAGGCCCGATGGTCAGAAGAAGGCTTATGTGCGCCTGGCGCGTGACTACGATGCTCTGGATATTGCCAACAAGATCGGCATCATATAAACAAGCAAACAAAGCGAAACGTGCATCGCGTTTTACACTTTCACAATAGATTTTTGCATTCTATTAACAAAATAATCACTAAGCTGACAGAAAAACTAGAGCGAGGATGAACGTTTCAATGTTGTGTCTGGATATAATAAAAAACAAAACAACAAAAACAAAAGAAAATTCATTTTAATTCCTCAACATAAATATTTGTTTCAGCATTAATCTTGATTTTATAACAGTTTATTTCAGCAGGTAATGAAATTTCCATTAAAGGTGAGTTTGAAATACTTTAAATATTTTATATTTTAACTAATTTTCATTACAATTTTCTCTTTCAGTTTTGCGACGGCATATTGCATCTTATGGTTGATCAGGTGTGTGTTAAAATATATTATAATTCTTATATATTGCCTTATATGATGATATTTTAGAGTAGGAATCTCATTGAGCTTCAGTCATGCGTTGCTATGAAATTAAATATCTCTAACTGAACACAACAAAAGATGAAGCTGATTATGAATTTGTATAAATTTCAATTAATTGCAATAAAAATCTTTTATATTTCAGTTAACTGGTGACTGCCTGATCAACTGGCTTATTATGCTCTAGAAGGTGTGTATATAACAAATATAATGTGGTATATATAAATCTGTTCTGATGATATTTTAGAGTAGGAATCTCATTGAGCATCAGTCATTCGTTGCTTTGAAATCAAATTTTTCTCTAACTGATTAAATTTCTTTTAAGTATCAAAGGAAGTTTTATTTAAATCAGTCAATTAATACAAGTATTTATTTGTTTATTTATAGATTATGCACCTGGAACGGAACTTTACATCTATTTCTTAATTACAAATTGAAACATAAAATGAAATAAAATATTTAAAAACATATAAAACACTGTACTTTATTTTAATATCTACGAAATTGTTTTCTGAACTTGTCATAATGATAATCGTCTGTCGCACGCTTGGCGCCATTGGGATTCATTTGATTCTTAGCGGATTTGTTACTGGCTTCCTTGTTCTCACGCTTGCGGCGGCGCTGTTCATTGCTATCCTCAATGTTAACTGGAAAAAATGAAATCCAGATTAATATTTGAAAACAGATCCAGCTAAATCCCAAGATGCTCTTACAGCGATTGTGTTGCATAAAGTTGACGGCCATGTTGGTGGGCACAAACTGCGAGGGTCCATCCTTTTTGTTTTTGGCATCCTGCAGCAGCTTTTGCTTTGCATCTTCCGTGGCCTCAATGTTGTGTATCTTGGCCTGAATGCCCAGATCCACTTCGGGTATGCCATTGAGCATTTGGTTGGATAACATTTCCTCGGATCTGTGCGAGGAGGATTGCCGCAGATGGTCAGGCAGCGCGTAAAGCGCAGCATCTTCGGGAGTCAGATATTTGTGTGCATCGCCATCATCATTCTCATTGGAATTCTCATCTGCCGTGCCGCCTTTGCGCTTTTGCAGCTCTTGTTCAATGTATTTCATCATTTCCTCGTCCTCGTCGCGCTTGTTCGTCTCGGCTGAGAACTGTGTGCCAATGCCCACGTCATAGGCATCGTCAGCTTCCTTCATTTTGCCAGACTTTATGGTTTGCATGTTGACCAGTCCACCCATTTTCACATTGAACGGATCCTTGATGGCCAGCTCCTCCTCGGGCGCAACTTTCTTGCCAAGCGCCAGGCCCACTAGACTAACGCCATTGGGACGCTGACGTAAACGTTGACGCTCCTTGATTTCATCCAGCGTGAGCCTATTTCAAAATAATAATAATAATATATATTTTTATATATGTATGTTGTATATGAACATATTTACTGCTCATCCTTGTCGCCATCATCAGAGTTCTTACGCTGTCGCAGATTTTTGCGGCCCGCTTTCTTGAAAACCACTTTGTTAGGCTCTTCCGCATCTTCTTTATGTTCTTTTTCGTCTGTTTGCATATTTTAAAAATGTATAAATCTTAACCTTTTAACTAAAATAAACCAAATTGTTTATTTGTTTACAATGCTCTATTTACAATATCGATAGGTTATGACAAATTCGAAAATATATCGATAGTCAGAGTTGCATTGGCATCGGCGTCGCCTGGTTGACAAAATCGATTTTTCTTGTGTTTGCAAACTGCACATTTGGCGGAGCAGCTGCGGCGTTCCAAGCGCTGATGCATACGGAAGAAGTAAACGTTTAAATACAATAACAAAGTTTGCGTTATAGCGAGCGAGTAGCCGGTACAACATGTACAACGGCATTGGACTGACAACGCCGCGTGGCTCCGGCACCAATGGACATGTGCAGCGTAATTGGGCATTCGTACGACCGGGAAAAAAGGACAAGGATTATCGTGCCGAAGATGATACCAAAAAGTTGGACGCCCAGCTCAATCGGCCACCAAACAAGGAGATACTCGATCACGATCGCAAGCGCAAAATCGAGGTGAAGTGCATTGAATTCGAGGAAATACTCGAGAAGCAAGGGTAAGTTTGCATATGTGTAGCAATGTCAAATGAGACAGCTCAAGCAGTTGACTCCTGCATGCGTAATGCAATATTTAACGTTATATAACACCGGTCGCCAACAGTGTGCACCTTCGGCCCAACATGCATTTCTCTCCCAATGTGCTAATATTTACGTTCGCTCCCCGCTGTCAGCCGCCTGCTGCTGCTGCTGCTGCTGTTTACATTCGGCGCCTGGTAGCTGCGAGAGAGCGCGTGCAGGCACGCACACGCGCTCAGTAGCGGTAAATGGTAGCAGCAGTAGCAACAACCACCACTATCACTACTGTAAAAGCACTGCCTCTGCTCCTGAGCAGCTCAACCACCCCCTCCGGTTTGGCAAAAAGTTGAGAGTTTGTCGTGACACGAGAGAACTTAATATTGTATGAAAATAAGCTTAAATATGAGATATATGAAGGGGGCAGACAACCAAATACCCTAGCAAAGATGTGGATCAGATAGTTCCTATATATTCTATATGAAATAAGCTGAAGCTTATAGCTGAGTTTGCATATAAAGCTATATTAGTTCCACTTTCGTCTCATTTCGTGACACGTATCGAGCAAAGTCCATCACTAGCTTGGCGCTCTTCCACTGGCCGCACACTGGCAGCGGTGGCCCAGGCCGAGCCTGGCCTTACCCGTTGCTGGTGGTGGAAAAACTGCATTTCAGTTGTAGAGATTATTTCAATAGAGCACATCCGTGTTCAACAATAAAGCGGAAAACTGTTTAAAAATCGTTAAATTTATATTTATAAACAATAAATATAGAACAACTTGATAATCAATAATTTAAGTTTATTTTTAAAAAGTTCAAATTAAAAATTCGAATCTATGCTAAGTCTTGAAGGTATTTTAGTAAAGTTAAGAAATTATTTATGATTATATATTAATTATTTATTATATCCTTATTCCTTGACAGACGCACCCCGGAGGAGATAAAGTCGCACGTGGATTCGTATCGGCAGAAGTTAATGGGCCAAGGCAAAACTGATATAACCAAGGATGAATTTGGACGCATAGCGTAAGTAGCTCTCAATCAGTGATTAATAGTAGCTTAATCATAGTTAGTTATGTAATTTAAATTAAATATTGTGTGCCGCTCACACACTAAAATCACAAGCGCCTTGTGGACAAATCAATAAAGCCTTCAACCAAGTTTGCGTGTCCAACTCAAATCTCAGCCAGCTGGCACAGTGGGCCAAAAGCCACATGCGCAGGAAATACAAACCCACCACCCACCGGCTGGTCCAGGCGCCAATCACAACGCAGCCAGTTGTAGAGAAAATGCTGCTGCCGAGATGAAATTGATATTTTCGGCAGTCACTCCAAGTCTTCCAAAGCCAACTGTTTGGCGAACGCGCTCAGGAAATAATTGAATAGAATATATATATATAATAATAACAATAGATTTTAATACTCAAGAGCAATAATGAATAATATAATATATTAGGTTAATCAAAGTTAAGTTAAGTGGAACAACGACCAAAGTCGACGACCGGAAGCATGGAAACGATTGGCAGGGAAAATGTTGCTGCTGCTGCAGCGCTGGAAAAATCAATATTTGGCACGTAGGAAAACAAAATGGAAAATGCGGCTAAGCGAAAATGCAATCGATCCGCAGCCCCTCAAGTGTGCAGCTAAGCCCATAGCCATGGACAGTTGCTGCCGCTGCTGGTGGCTACCAGCTCATCCAATCCGCAAGACATAACCCCTATCAAGTCGCCGTTGTCTATGCTTTATTCTAGTGGTTGCTGCTATTGCTTGGAGCATTGAGCCCACCCACGCAAGTGTAATGTGAGCTCCACCCCCACAAAAACCCAAACCGAAAGCAACAAATCACTAAATAAGTCTTCCAAACTTAGCTCGTAGTTGGCAATTAGTATTTAGTCTGTAGATGAAGTCGCCGCTAATCGTTTGCCCAAGCGGAGTTATATTAGCAAAATATCAATCAAAATCTAAAATTCTATATAATATATATATAATCCAACGTCTTCCCTCTGGTGCTTCAAACAAAAAAATGCGAGAAAAACGTACCGTGACGAATCTTTTGGAAATGAATCCAAAGTCTTCCAAGTAGTAAGGAAAGTGTTCAATATAATACAACAAATAAATATTTATTTTTGTACCGTATAATACATACATAATAATCCACAAAAGTGTCTATAAAAATCAAGAAGTGTTAACTGATCATTAAACATTTTTCATTATTAAACATTAAATACATAAATCATATACAAAACACTTACAAATTATAAATTTATATAATATAATATAATATACAAAATTAAATATCGAATGTGAAATACAAAAATATCCGTTAATAGAAACAAATGTATATATATATAAAGAATATATATATTTATAACTCTGCTTAGAATATACAATTACGGTCTTCCAAAAGAAAATTTATAAACGATAAAAAAATATAAATAATAAAAAAAAATTCAACATTTTTAAAATAATAAATTAAATTATAAATATATTAATCAATCCATTGTCTTCCTGTGCAAATTATGGAGAAAAAAAACTTAACTGAAAAAAAATAAGCAAAATAATATGTAATAAATAAAATAATAACAGTAATATATTATATACAAAAATCCACGGTCTTCCTAACACAAATGTGTAAAAAACAAAATAAAATATAAATAATTCAATGTCTTCCAATATTGAGAAAATAAACTATTTTACGCATATAAACAAATATATATTTACATAAATATTTTGTATTAAATAACAAAATAAATTGTAAAGCAACAATACTCTGTATTAAGAGTAACCCAAAACAACCCCCGATTGTAAGAGAAGAGAACTCTCCAAAATGCTCTCCTCGGAAATCTACACAAACACGACAACAACCACTGCAACGGCAACGGCCACCGCAATGGCAACAGCCACCTCGACCTCCACATCCAACTCGGAGGCGAGAAGCACAACGAAAGCGATTGCCACGCTGCAGGTCGTCAAGACAAAGAAGCGACGCAAACGTCGTAAACGCGCAGGACACGCAACCGGCTGCGGAAGCAGCAACAACAACTGCAGCAGCAGCAACAACAACAGCAACAGCAATGCCAACCCCAATGCGATTGTCGGGTGTGTGTCAGCCACAGTCGGTGGCAGGAAATGCAAGGCACAATACTTCCAGCATGACAATCGCGAGTATATAGCCAAGTATGAGAGTTTCCAGTTCATGGCACAGGCGACATCGGCGGCGGCACTTAACTATGCTGCCGTGGCCAAGAAGTTCAAGCCATTGCGGCCGGTTTTGGCAAGCGGCGCCAAGAAGAACAGGCGCCCAGCACAGCCGAAGAAGCCGCTCAGCGACTGCGCCTGCGTTTGCCAGAATACGCAAGTGACGCAAATGACGCAATGCCCAGCGGAGCGAACAGCTGTTCTGCCACACCGGGAACAAGAACGTCACAAGTCGGAGAATGCGAATGGGACGGGTGGACGGGCGCTGCCGGCGCTGCTCGAGCTGCTGAAGCACTCGCCAAGCACGTGGCTGCAAACGCTGCTGCTGGGCGCTGGCAGCGCTGCGGTGGCCAGGTAAACCAATGGTCTAGAGCTAAGCTGAGAGTAGGGCTTATAAGTTATATATAGTTTGAGACTGATATGAATTGGTTTACCTGATTATATCTAATGCCCATTCAACCCATTTTCCTTTGCAGCGTGCGTGAGACCCATCAAATTGCCGAGGCACAGCAGCAGAAAAACGCCAAATTGCGCGAGGCATTCAACATATCCGAGTACTTTGTGGAGGGCAGCAGCTTTGATTGCGATCGGCAGGCTAAGGAGGACTTGGCCAAGACGGTGGCGCTGCAAAAGGAGCTGGACGCGCAGCGTGAAAGTCTTGCGGCAGCAGCAGCAGCGGCGGCAACGGCGGCCGCAGCTGCAGCAGCAGCTGGCAAAGACAAGGAAACGGGCAAACGATATGCGCTGCTGCGTACGCCATCACGCGAGCGCGACGATGGAGCCACTGGAGCTGGCAAATCAGATGCTCCGGCTAACAGTGGGGATGAGCGCGAGCATGTGTCCAAGTCGGAGAAAAAGAAGAAAAAGAAACGCGCCAGGGAGAGGTAACAGCAATGATTTCTCTATGAACTAGACCCAAACTAAGGCATCTTTTTCCCTTACAGCTCGGCTAGTCCGGAGCGTCGCAAGGATAAGAAGAAAAAGTCGAAGAAGCACAAGAAAGAGAGGTAAGAACTCGGCAGGAATTGAACAAATGATCACTTAAAAGAAAAACCCACTCGTAGCTCTCTGTTCAACTAGTTTTCTTATATCAAAAAAAAAAAAACATGAATTTTCAGTTCGATATTGTAAAAGTTGAAACTATTTATGATTTCTCTTGTTGTTGTTGTTGCCAAAACAAACAAAAATTGAACACGAAACCTTTTGTAATTAACAAAGAAAACAACTGCTTAATATACATTTTGTGTTTTTCGTCTCTACTCCTTCTTTTACATTGCATTTTTAAACAAAAAATAACTCAAACCAAAAGGGATTCATATGAGAAAGAAAGTAAAAAGAAGCGAAAAGTTATGTACAAATAAAAAACAAACACACGAACACACACACACACATAATCTAACTTAGTTTGTAAACAAAATGAAATGTTTCAAAATGACAAAATGGAAAAGTATTCTTAATATACTTTGTTAATCATATGTGCTGCTCACAGCCTCGTTTTATTTGGCTTGACAAGCGTAGGGTTCCTGTGGGCTCTCTCTCTATATCTAACTCTATCTATCTCTAAGCACACACACACAGACACTCTCTCCCAAACACACACACACATTTCGTTCACATTTGTTCTTATTCAGCTTGTGGTAAGTAAAAAATTCGTTTATTCTATATAAAATTGTGTTACAAAATTGATTTGCTCTTTCATATATCATATCCGAGGATACGAGGTGTGCTCATAAAGTATGGCGTATATTGATATTCCACTGGCTTACTTCCTTACGCGGAATGTCTGTTGCCTCATTTTCGATCTGCGACTCCTCCAATCAGCAAACTATTGATGCCGCAGCATCCGCCGTACTGCCCAGACTTATCAGTCTGTTCCTGAAACTGGAGAGACGTATGACCACAAAGTTCGCCATACTTCTGGAACACACCTCGTATACTTTATATACACACACACCCAGACACAACACCCACACCCACACAACCTACAGCTACACACAAAGTTTAAGTACAGTCTCGTTTGTTAAGGTACCAAAAAAACTGTGTTTTTGACAACAATTAAAAGCGTATTACTTTCTCATCTTTCTTTCTATTATTATTAATTAACCTACTACTATTTATTAAGACAATGCAATTTTGAGCAGTTTAATCGATGAAGGTAAAGCACTAAAAAACCACAAGTTAATCAAAACTCTTTAAAAACCAAAACACTTCTTCAAGTTATTGCTGCCAGCTCCCATTTGGGGGGCCCAGTCTCTGGACAAAATTCTAGTTGAAAGCCTTTCTATTGTTCATAAACTAATTTGTATATATCTAAACATTCTATTTGCAGTAAGTCGAAAAAGTCGAAGAAATCTCGCAAGCGCAAATACAGCGGCAGCGATAGCAACGACAGCGACGAGGATGAGGCCGTCAGCACCGATGCGGAGCGTGAGCTAAAGAGTGCACGCAAGAAAGCCAAAAAGGAGAAGGTAAAACCAACAGCAAAACCCTTCTAAACACGAGTGCTAAGATACCTATTCCCAAATAACTGAGAACTGAGATGTGAAGAACTGAACTGAAGAAACTGTTCAGTTCGATTGCCTTGAACGTGCATGAGCATAATCATAACGATATCATAACTTTTTCTATAAACTCTTAACCAACTCTTAACTCTACACTTTACTAACTGCCATATATAATATATATACATATATATAACATTCTCTCTACCTGACTTTTATGTAAAGAATCATTTGATGAAACTACTCGTGCAATACAACATTATGTCTAAATGAATATAACTGTTTCTCTCTCTACACATGGTATAGGCATATATACTATGCCCTGTATACGTTACATGATATATATATGATGATAATAACTCGATTGACTTTATCGTTTTTTCGTTGTTTCAAATTGCTCACCAAAATATTAAACATACGCCATTTCTTCTCTTCGCTTATTTACTTCTTTTTTCCACAAAAAAAAAAAACGAATGAAAAAATAATTAACAATCTATAAAAACTATATATAAAACATTCAAGCATACCAAAAATTAATTAGTAAAAAAAACCCAAAAACAATTTAAGAAATCAAATCCAATAAAAATCACCCCACAAAAATATTGTAAAAGGTAAAAACAAAAAGGCTTCAAAACGCATACACAAAAAACTAGTATTAAAAATGTTTTAATTTTTATATTTTAGTTTTCATTTTGATTTTGTATAGCTAGTCGATCAATCAATACCTAAATAGAGCTCTGCACAAACAATATTTTTATGAATCCAATAAATTTCTTTTGTGCATAGTTAAAAAACTTGTTCATTTCTGTTTCTTTTTGTATACTCGTTCAGGAAGTACATACATCTTTGCTGTCCGTCAGTGTAGAGACTTGAAATTTTGAATATATACCCATAGATCAAAGTAAATACATGGTATCTTCCATATAGCCTATGGTCCACAGTTTTGGAGCTAGAAACTCCAAATTGTATAATTGCTTAACTCCTCTCATATTAAAGATTACATATATATGTCTTTTTGGGCCTGGCAAATCGGATAAAACTATATCTTCTCAAGCTGTAAACCTGCAAATTCCCTCCTTGACAATCTTTAACGAGTATTATACAATCGGCTATGCCCGACTGCAATAATCTTTCTTAAATTTTCGTTTATTTCTTTTGCTTAACTTATCTATTATGTAGTATCCAAAAATCCAATCAATTAAAATTTGTATAAGTAAAATTCCAAAGAAAAACGAAAAAGAAAATTTATATTTTGTTTATGAAAACCCTTGGCGCTTCATTGATATAGGATAGCTTTCAAAGGCTCTCTTGTAGTTTTGTAAGTACTTTCATTTGTCTGTTTTCTTTCTAACATATAAATATAAATATATATATATATATATATATAGAATAGAGTCAACACCCTTTTGTGTATATCTATCCAAAAATGCAAAAAAAAAAAAAAAAAAAAAAAAAAAAAAAATATTTTTTTCAGCCCGCTTTCAATTTGCATCAAATCCCAACGAGAATTCACCATGAGATATACCCACATCTATATATCATGCCCATCATGATCATACTGAATGAAAATAACTGTGTTTATACACACATATACGAATAACTCAAGATTAACGCTAACAGTTAGACGCTTTAATGTTTCTCTTCCAATTTTTGCTAACAACTTTTCATATTTTATTATGCAGAAAAAGCGCGAGAAAAAGCTCAAGAAGAAGCAGCGTGCACGTGCCAGCTCCACGGACTCAGCACGTTCCAAGTAAGTTAGGAAATATCCTATGCCAGCAATATCCTTCATTAATCTTGCCTAATCCCTGACAGTTCGCCTGCGCGCAATGACAAGAAATCGGGCAAATCTCGCACTACTGCTGAGGATAATGGCACGTCTGCAGAGAATCCCACTCGCGGTCGCTCGACCGAGCGCCGCAAGGACAAGAAGTCGCGTCGCAATGACTCCTCGACAGACAGTCGTCGGGAGAAGCGCGACAAATCGGCGCGGACGCCGCCGCGTCGTGAGACTGAAAAACCTGCATGCGCCAAGGAGCGACAGCGTGAACGTTCAAAGCAGAGATTAGGCTCGAAGGAGCGACAGCGCTCCAAGGAAACAAGGCGTACTGAGAGACAGAGATCAAAGGAACGCCAAAAGTCAAAGGACAGAGCACGATCCAAGGAGCGACAGAAGTCAAAGGACAGAGCTCGATCCAAGGAACGACAGAAGTCTAAAGAGCGGCAGCAATCAAAGGAGCGACAGCGTCCAAAGGAAAGACAACGCTCTAAGGAGCGACAGAGGTCAAAGGAGAGAGTACGTTCCAGGGAGAGACAAAGATCAAAAGAAAGAGTACGCTCCAAAGGACGACTGAGATCAAAGGAGCGAGTGCGCTCCAAGGAGAGACAAAGATCAAAGGAGCGAGTGCGTTCCAAGGAGCGACAGAGATCAAAGGAGAGAGTACGCTCTAAGGATAGACAGAGATCAAAGGAGAGACAGAGGTCAAAGGATCGGCCACGCTCGAAAGAGCGACAGCGTTCGAAGGAAAGAGAACGACAACGATCAAAGGAACGTGTGCGCTCCAAAGAGCGACAACGCTCCAAAGACAGACAGCTCTCCAAGGAGCGACACAAATCGAAACAGCGTTCAGGCGATTCAGGCAAAGAGCGCGGCAAAGATCGTCGACGCGAGCGCCGCTCAGCCTCACAGACGAAACGAGGCGGAGGTCGTCATTCCCGCTCACGTTCCCGATCACATAAGAGGCAGCGCACACCGTCTCCCTCGCTGGCCAACAAGCAGCGCACACGCTCACCGGAAGCATCGAAGAAGCCGGCGTCAGTTGTCGCAGTGCCCGCTTTCAATCCCTTCAAGGCGGCCGAAGACACTGTGAACGATATACTGGGCACCAAGTCGGTGATGGTGGCGCTTGAGCAAACGAAGCGTAAGCGCGCAGCGTCCAGCTCGAGCTCCTCATCGTCCAGCTCCAGTGGCAGTTCCTCGCACAGTGAGCCAGGCACGCCGACGCCGCGAAAGCAGCGACGACGCAGTCATACGCCCGAGCAGGTGAAGCGTGAGCCAAGCAGTCCAAGGCAACGAGAGCAGGCGAAGAATAGTCACATAAAGCGCGAACGCTGGGGCACGCCCACCAAGCCAAAGGTGCCCAAAAGGGAGAAGGATAAAGACAAGGAGAAGGGCAGCACTCGCACTCCAAGTCCCAAAGAGAGCAAACGTCGTTCAAACAGTTCAAACTCCTCCGAGCTGCGCTATTCGCCAGCTGAACGCAATCCCGAGCGCTATCAGGACATTCTGCAGGACAAAAAGCGCCAGCAGTCCAAGTCAAAGGACCCAAAGCCCACGCCCATCGTCCGGCTGCGTGCCCAAAGCGATGAAGGCGGCGAGGAGGAGACTGAGACGACCGCTGCAGCTGTAGAGGATTTCCAGCAGACGAAGCGGGAGCGCGAGGAGCAGCAGGAGCTGCGCATGCTCGAGCAGCTCAAGTCGGGCATTGCGGCCAAAGCCAAGCAGAAAATGAAAACAATGGAAAAGAATGGAGATGCCAAGGATGTGGATGCTGGCGAAGTAAGTGGCGATACTAACAATGTGGTGCTGGCCACCACCAAACGTAACTCGCTAAGTGAATTTCTTGTTGCTAACAATGTGACCGCTTTAATTAATAACCCACTGACAATGCCAACAACAACAACCACAACAACTGCAATTGTAACAACGACAACGACAACGCCGCCGCTTGCGACAGCAGCTGAGGCGCTTACGCCGCCCATTAGCAAGGCGCCCCAAGTGGCGGCCAATGGGGCTGCCAAGAGTCCAGCCAATCCCACGGCAATAACAGGAACAGCAACGGCAATAATTAACCCAACAATAGCAGCAGCACCAACAACAACAACAATAATAGCCAAATTCAATCACAGACCGCAACATCCACAGACGAAGCGCATCTTTCATAATCGCACGTTGAATAACAATCCCAACAGTAGACACAATACTAACCATAGCATTAATAACAATAATCATGCATGTGGCGGTGGTGGTGGTGTTCCTCTAACTCCCGGTGGTGTTTCTCATACTAATCATGCTAGCAACAATCCCAACAACAACGCGCTGCCCTTTTTAGCCGGCACGCCCGGCACCTACAACCGCACAACGAACCGGCTCAACCATGGGCCCCTGCTGACCGCCACGCACTATAACATCTGCAAGAATCAGCACAACAACAACCACGGCCACAGCAACAACAACGGCAATAATGGTGGCCTGCAGCCGTTGCTCAGCCGGCGCGACCAGCAGCATCATCTAACGCGTAGTCTTAGCATGTACAATGCTAGTCTTTATGGGCACGGGCCGCAGCATGCGCTGCTGGCTGCCGCCGCCGCCGCTGGTGGCCATCATGTGCATCATCATCATCATCATGGTCGGCATGGTGGTGGTCTCTTGTCATTGGGTGGCAGTGGCGCTGCGGCTGCTGCTGCTGCAGCTGGCTTGGCGCTGCTCGGTCATCCGGCGCAGCATGGCCGCGGCACTGGGGGCATCAGCTTCAATGCGGCTGCAGCGGCAGCTGCGGTGGCGGCCAATAGTATTAGCTATCATCATCATCATCAGCAACAGAAACCGAAAATTGTTATAAAACCGTTCAAAATTCACGATCCACAGCCCTTAGTCGCTGCACTCGCCGACAGCACTCTGGTGGATGCCATCGTCTCCAAGGTGTCGACTGCAACGGTGGCAGCAGCGGAGAGCGCCGCCCGGCGCAGTCGCAGCCGTTCGCGTCGCAGCGAACACAGTCGCAGCAAGCGACGCACGAGCAACAGCCGGCATCATCATCGTTCCAACAGTCGCTCCCGATCGTAAGTTACAATCGTTTGACAAGTGTTGAGCTAATCAGCTAATCCCTTCAATCTCTCTCTACAGTCGCTATAGCTCCTCGAGCAGTCGCAGCGGCTCGTGTAGCTCTAGATCACGTTCCGGCTCGCATTCATCACGCTCTAGCGGCTCGTCAAGAAGCAGCTCCGGCAGCTCATCGAGCAGCGGCTCGGGCACATCACAAACCGGCTCACGCTCACCCTCCATACCCAGACGCCGCGGCTCGCCCAGCTTTCTAGACAGGCGTCGCATCACTAGGTAGAACAGCTAATGGATACATTTTCTTCTTCTTTCAGTTTATTTTAGTTTTATGAACCTTGCAGAGTGAGCCTTTCATTTACGATTTGTAGACTCTTGCAGAATAATGTCTGTCTGTGAGATATCGAGACTATAGTCTCTATAGTTTAGTATATAAGATATGCGCATAAATTGTATATAACTTATCTCCGTGCCTGCCTCTGTCTCTGCCCACTTATTCTTGGATATATGGTATATAGTATGGTATATAGTATGGTATTAGATATATGGTATATATGATATATAGTATATATCTTTCCGCATTTGATAAAACTTTAGCATTTCTGAAGGCCTCCCCTGTGGTTTTATGATAAAACTATATCAAAAGAGCTGTCCTTTTAATTGGATTCTGGGTATCAAAATTTCAAAAGTCGATTAAGATCTCATTTTTCATTCATTAGTAGCCATTCAATATTATAGTTTTTCATAGCATCGAAACCCTTGGGGATTCGGGGTATATTAGTTTCGTGAACATGTATGCAGCAGGCAGACGAAGGCGTGCCCCATAAACTATATATATATATTTATGCTTGATATCCATCTGCCTTTCTAATCTGCAAGAGTATAAAATCTGAATATATTTCTATATTATTATTTTATATATTTTTACCATATACATTTTACTTTATTTTTATTTTCAAACTCTGCGAGGTTCGTTTCAAATTTTATGAACTTTGATTTTAATCTATTTATTTAATTTTATTAATTTAATTTTTTGTAGCCGTCGCTCGCCACGCAGCTCGAGACGTTAGCCAGGTTATCGAACTTCAGTTGCACATTCATTTCCAATTTTATAGAGCACCTGATTACCTTCATTTGATTTGATTTGATTTCTTTTCTTACAGCTAACTCAGGAATTATCATTTAATTTTTTAATCAGAAGTATATGTATTTCCATATATATATACATATATGTTCCGTATCTGTAGCTTACATCATTTCGTGTGCTTTGTAAATTCTGTATTTTAATGCAATTTTGATTATACATATAATTATGCAATTTTGATTATACATATAATTATTTCTCTATTTAGTTGAAGCCAACGCCTCACAAAAATAAATTATATCAATGCCAAATTTTATATTTCATTTTCTCTAAAGGATTTAGTTTATGATTTCAGTTGATTCAAATAATTTTCTGTTCTTTTGGTAAGTTTCTGCGACTTTTCGTTTTGTAGTTGGAATTTCGAGTATCTGCTCTATCTAATCTCGAGAAACTTGTTATTTGCAGCGCACGCAAGCGACCTATTCCGTATCACCACCACAAGGCTTCTGGGGAGGGCGTTAACAACGGCGACGGAGACGAGCATGTGGACAACGATGCATCCAGCTGCTGCTCCAGCTGCTTCAGCCGCGGTAGCTCTCCGGGCACACCCATTGCTGGCACACCAATGCACAATAGTCGGAGTCCTTCGGCGATTGCCTTTTGAGTGTTAACCGATTCGCTGCGCAAAATGTGCGGCGAACTGTAAAGCAAAAGCAGGGGGGCAGCCCCCCACCTACTCTAAGTAAATCTCAACTAGTCAAACATCCCTAGTCTAACAAGAAAACTATATAAATCTCTACGGAATATGTCTAGGCTAATTGTTGTGCAGTATAAGATTTGTTTTCCTTCAGACACCTGCCCTTAAGACTAAGTTCGCAATTCTCAGTAGCTAAACAATATTGTAGAGACGATCATTGATATTAATTATAACATAATATACTCGAATTATTTGCTAGTTTCTAAGCTGCGTTTTTAAATAAATATTATTTGTTGCCATTTCAAGCGCAAACTCTTTATTGTACATAAAGTAAGTAATAGAAAAATATTAAGGTTTTAAGTTGGCATTTCACAGACGATAAGACCGACCCTCGAGTTCTCACACACACACGCACACACACATATATAAGCAGATATACATATACATAGCACTATTTGTTGCCATCTACTTAAGTTATACAGAAAAGTTGGAACCTTTGGGACGCAGATAAAGACTTCGGTGTAATCTCCGATGAGCTAGTTAATATGCATATATATATATATATATTCAGATAAACAGTTGGCAGCTGCGCTTATGTGGACTTCGCAGCTGCTTGTTTCTCCTGGAAGCGACGGCGCTTCTGTGCCAGGAACACCACCCAGATAAAGGAAATGATGCCCATGCTCACGGAACGAAACATGGCCGGCACGTAGGCAATGTTCAGATAGACGAACACCGAGAGATACTGCCAATTGGCGCGCAGCACAGGCCAATAGAGTTTCTCCAGATTCTTAAGAGCTACGCTGTGCGAGTTGCCCTGCAAGTCAAAATATATTACTTAAATCTGCTACGACTCAACAGACTGCAAACTCACCTCGAAGATCGAGAGGAAGTACAGCGAGAGCAGTTGATAGAGCGGCGCATAGCCTAAGCGCTCGAAGAGGAATATAAAGAATTTCCTAAAACGGAAATCATGGCTAAACAAGCGCTCCACCGTCTGGTAGAAATAATGCGGTACACTGCCTCCAAAGATCAGGCCGAATAAACCATAAGCGAAGACGCTTTGTTGATTGAGTTTCTTGGCGCCAGCTAAGCGCTGAGCGGTGACATTTGCCGTTGTGGCCAAGCAGCACCTGCAGGCATACAAATTTTATAGATTAGTCAATCCCGATTCAGGTAACTCCACTTATAATTACGCTGTTAAAGATTTCGTGCGCACTGGATGGTTGAAAAGCTGCTCCAAATAGCTGCCGAAGAGCGAATAAATAGGCTTTGAAATTGCCATGTTGCGGCTGCTAAAGGATAAATTGTAATTAACAGTTATATTTTATATGCAGGCCAAAGTGCAAAGTACGCCACTTATTGTTGATAACATCAACAAGTTAACGCGTTTCCCACTCATCAATTTTACTAACCGCTTGATAGAAACGGCTTTTCAAGACTGAGCAATTCCCTCACCTGAAGTTGTTTTCTCATGCAGCCCTGCCAGTGTCACCACGCACGATTACCTACATTTCAAAACAGCAAATCTGGTCACATTGATTTCAATAAGACTTTTTGTTTGAGATAGACAACACTGTCATTCACAATAATAATTTTTACTGCGTTCAAAGGAATATCTCAGAAATTTTCAGGAAAGAAATTTGCTGTGGTCGTCAAAGATGGAGTTTCCACCATGTCCGAACACATTGAAGTCCATCCAGCACTTCCTGAAGCTGGCCCAAGAACATGATTCGCGCGATGTTGTCATAGCCTACTGGGCGAGACTCTAGTAAGTAGATGAGATGGATTTTTCAGCCAGCGAATTTCGCATAAACAAAATGTCTTTGTTAATTAATTGTAAAGTGCGCTGCAAATTGGCTTGAAAGCATCCACACAGAGCGCCGAGGAGACTCAACTGCTGTTAGGTAAGTGTATAATGATTACATTATATGATTATTACACGGATGACTCATCCGAATTTTCAATGGTTTGTTTTGATTGGTCTCTCAGCTATTATGGACTGGTTGGAGCAGATGAAGAAGACACATGCAGATAATGAGGCACTGACCAACGATATAGCTGCCCAGGCGCATATTGAGAACTATGCCCTAAAACTATTTCTGTACGCAGACAAGCAGGATCGCGAGGAGAACTTTGGCAAGTAAGTGAAATTTTAGTCAAAATCTGTGAATATCATATTATTCTATGCATTTTTCGCAGGAACGTGGTCAAAGCATATTATTCCAGTGGTGTCCTCTATGACATATTGCTTACCTTTGGGGAGCTGAGCGAGGAGGCGTTGCACAATCGTAAATACGCCAAGTACAAGGCTGCATACATTCACAACTGTCTGAAGAATGGCGAGACACCCATTCCCGGACCCTTCCCAGATGATGAATCTGCAGAGCTAACTGGCGAAAGTCCAGCTGGTGTCAACGATGAAGCCGCTAGCAGTGTAACACCGCCCGAAGAGCCAGCTGCTGACTCGCAGTCGGACAATGTCCAGCCGTCCTCGCCAGCTCCACAAGTCACACCGCCCACAGCCGAGGAGGTGTTGAACAATCCGGACAAATTGCCCAGTCCGCCTGTGGAGGAAGAGAAGCCAGGTGGCTTCGTGCCATACGAGCCCACAGCACAACCGAATGCTGCAATTTACCAGCCGATTGTGCCAGTTGCTGGTGTTACCATAACACCCGATCAGATGAATACCGCCCAGAAGTATTGCAAGTACGCAGGCAGCGCCCTCAACTACGATGACGTGCAGACAGCCATTGAGAATCTGCAGAAGGCATTGAAGCTGCTCAGCACTGGCACTGAATAAGATATCCTAATAATGCGCTAACCACACAAACACAAACACACACAGGGTTAAAGCTTGGAGCACGAAAACACATAATAAATAATATCTCAAGAATTTGCAGGCCATGCTTGATTAACGTAAAACAGAAACGAAAACACGCCGATTGATGTTGGATAATTGTTTAAAACAGCATTATATATATGTATGTATGAATATGAGTTATTCAAAAATTTATTAAAATTGTTGCTAAAATGTTGATGGCTGCGACAACTACAACATGAGTGCCGTATTGCAAAAGGATTCTGGTCTTTGTCTTTTTATAGCTATACTATAACTCGTTTATTAATATTTATAACTTGAACACTTTCGCAATTTATTTATGTATATTATTTATATATATATACGAGTATGTATTTCTGTTTATTCTTTGGCACCAAAGTGAAAAGAAACGTTTCAATTTCGTTTACTCTATATAAAAAATTTGATTTAATTTATAACTATAAATGAGAGTTGTTTCGTTAATAACTTGTATTATATGTTATGTATTAAGGGCGCCAATTGAGCTCGAAAATTTCAACTAATTGTGCTAAAAGAAAGCTGTTTACAAGTGCGTCTATGAGTTGAGTTAATGATTCCGACTATATATACGACAAAAATTCTAGTTATCCGCGGCATTATCTATTCCTGCTTGAGCCCATTCGCCTGTGGGGCATTGGCGGCCGACAGCTCGGCGGCCTCCTTGCGACTGGTCTGATACCAGACGACCAAGCGGCCGCCCAACATGAATGTGAACACCAGCGCCGGACCGGAACGCTCGAAGGGATCGCTGACCATCCAGTGCTGATAGATGCCCAGCAGCATCAACAGCAACAGCAGCACATTCGCCACATTCTTGATCTTGTCTGCGGGCGAGAGTAGAGAATGGTTTCATATGCTACATACACGTGTATAGGGTCTATCCTGTATACTTACGATAGGGTATTAGTGCCATGGCCAGACCACAGACAATCTCCAAGATGCCGACGGTGCGTCGGTACCACTTCGAGGGTATCTTAATGCCAAACATTGCCGTCAACGGAAATACCTTGGCGTATTTCACATACTCTGTGCGCTGCAAAGGTTAATTGAAATGGAAAACGCAAAATTCAATTAGATTTTCGAGGGAACTTGTAGATATTATCATGAAATATAATAGAAAAACTGAAAAGGGAGTTCCGAGAGTTCGATCCTCAATCCTCAGTCCCCACTAATTGCCTAGCTCACTTAGCCATAATTTATTTGCCAAGTACAAACATTAAAACAAACAGACATATATGCATGCATACACACACTCATATATATATATATATATTCATTCATTCTAGCTGATCTTCGCCGTGTGCTGCAACATGTTTATTTTTAAAAAGAAAAGAAAAGTCGAAAACCCAAAACTTGTTTGTCATACACACTCACAATTTCAATTTCAATTTGAATTTATTTCGTTTTATTTTGTTTGGCATTCGGCATTTGGGGTTTTCAACACGAAGGTGTAATTATAAAGGCTGCAACAGTGCAACAACAACAACAACAGCTGCGCATGGGCTATAAATTGAAATTCAAATACCTTACTAAAAGAAAAACAGCAGCAAATCAAATAGAAAACGTGCTGTAAGCCAAATACCAGAGCTGATTAGTTTATATAGTACGTATATACGAGAGATATATATATATATATAGATATATATTTAAAAAATTTCTGTTATTTTTCTTTAAGACTCTTGTAAACAAAAGAAGAGCCAATCACATTAATGTTTATTGTTTATGTATATTATATAGATAGATATATGATATATAGATATATGTATATACTCATACGTACGTATATATGTTTATATATATAAACACGTGAACTGCTAAAATAATTCACACAACAAAACAAAAGCGCGCCTACGCATTTTGTGGTTTGCTATTTCCATGAGCAATGATTACATGAGAAACAAGTAAGAGTGTTCTGGTGGGGAGTGCGCGACTAGGAGATACCGCTCTACGTTTCACATATTCACAGATTACAAGCGACACTTGCCCACACGCACTCAGCCACATCAAGAGTCAAACCTGAAATCTGAAATCTCTAATTTATTCGAAATCAAGTTATCGATTATTAAAAAATATATCTGAAATTTTAAGTCTCTAGCTCGATCCATGCAACTCGTTGTCCTGAACGATAATATATATACGCCTCATTCTGTGTGTTACATATATTTTCAGAAAATTATCATACCCCAAATTCTCACTTTCCATGAAGTCAGAGTATTATATATGTATATATAAATATGTATGTATATAATATAGATCTACATCACTTGTGCAGAGTCCAGAGTGTTAGAAAACCTATATAAATATAGCTGAATAATTTGTGCTCCAGATATGCCGTCATCTACTTATTATGAACGCAACACTGCAGAGTGTTTGGCTGATAAAAACTTATGTGTGTTAGATATAGATATATACACATATATGTGTTTATAAATATATATATATAGATATATGTTCCTGAAGATCATTGCGTTTTCGGAAAAGTTTTCATGAAGGCCAACCGCCTGGCATTGATGAGGTCGAGTTCAATGGTGCAGCTAGACAGTTCTATTAGTCTGTCATCATTTCTCAGAATTTCCGTAATATTTCCGAGTTATATTATATTATAATTTAGACTATATCTTATATATATCAACTTGTGAATAATAGGAATTATAATCATAACTTATGTCTATCAGATATTTATCAGTATATATTAAGACCTAGTTTTCATTTTCTCAAATAGACCTTTACAGCATCTAAAGTAATCCCACCCTGTACTACAACCTCTCGGCCCAACAAAACTCATTTGCTTAGCCAACTCGTTTATTATTTAAGCATAACTCAACTCTGTTCTCCCGCTGCACCCACTGCCCAAAGCTGACCCAGTTATATAAGAGAACCGCTATATACGGACAGGCCATGTTTTGGTGGTTAAATTTTGTTTGCGTTTGACATGAAAAATCGATAAATGCTGCCGCTCCCGAAACGCCGACTCAAGGTAAACAATGTGATATAACATCCTAGATATATACTATGTATATTGATTTTTCTCGCTTACCAGATCCTTGTAGAGATCCTTGCTGATGTGCGGCGTTAGCTTCAGCGTGCCAACAAATATGAAGAAGAGGCCCAGCAATATGGACAAACTCTTGAGCACAATCGTATTCGAGGCTGGCATTTTGTTTATAGTCCTTGACTTGAAATCACTCACAAACACTCAAAGCCCAATTGTCTATAATATTTATTAATTATTTATATATATTTTTGGGTTTTGTTGTTACTCGATTGCCCGCTGTGTGGAGCACATAATTTGTATGAATACTATTTTGAAATCACAAATTTGGGGCGCGCTTCTCGTGCGAGAGTGAGCGAGAGGCGGCTGGCTGCGGGCGGCGTGGAGGCGTGGCCAGATGAGATGGTGCTGGGACTCGAATTCATACAGCATACATCACCCTATAATACACCGGTCGCTAAATTTAGCGCACGTCGCAGCTTCTTACTCGACCACGACGTACAAAGCGCACAAAAACAAAAACAAAACCAAAAGTTATACGAAATTCAAATTTTTGAATGTTTGGGCGAAAACACTTTGTGTGGTATGTATAATTTCTATAAACAATTTCTGCTCGCTTTCCCTAGGCAGTTTTCGTTTCTTTCGTGTGGCCGCACAGACGCGTTCGAATTGCTACTTAAACTGAGACTGAAACACAAAATCGACCAGTTGCAAAATTTCTGTCAGCAGCATCCCAAAAGGCCGAATGCCAGAAAATCAATATGAATGCTCGCTCTCTCTCTCTCTCTCTCTCTCTCTCTCTCTCTCTCGCTTTCACAATTGCCAAACGAGATCAAGAAGAGAGCGAGAGAGAGGGAAGAGTGGGCGCTGGGCTGTTATTCAAAGGAAAAGCGCCCTCTGCCCATGGGAGAGAGAGCGAGCGAGCAAGAGAGGGAAAGTGTGAAGCAGAGTAAACTCGCAGCTGGGCTGAGTTCGTTTTGGGGTGGTTCCCCCCTTGGGAAGTTGCGAGGTGTAATTAAGGCCAAAGACCCCGTGCAGCAACCCTTATGAAACAATGGCAACAGGGCTGCAAAGCATCTCAAAAAACACTCTAAGAAAAAAGTTGCTAAAACTTGGATAGACTCAAATAAGAGTCCCAAGAGTATAGAGCTATAGAGCTAGAGTATGAGGTTCTCATGAGATTTATACATTTTTTTTTACTTTTTAATTAAGATTAACAAAGATTCAAAATATAAACTCTCTAGAAAAGTTATATAGCTAAATTAGTTATCCTGGCTAGTTTCACCAGCCCATTGGTGCTCCTGGAACTGGGCCGGGACCAGGTCCGGGGCCGGGACCACGCCGCATCACCTCCTGTGGAGGTGTATACATACGCTTAGAGTCGGCCATGCGTTGATTGTAGCTGTCGATCTGTTCCGCCAGCTGTGCATCCTCCTGCAGGGCACGTCCTTCATCGAAATCCAGGCAAGCAACACCATCTAAACGGTCTAGATCCAACCAGCCACGGAAACGCACACAAACGCCGTTCATTATGAAACTGGAACGCAAGTGCACCTTGCCGCGTTCCTTGTCAAAGTCGCACTCCTGCTCCTGGGCATAGGGATTGTGATTGGCATTAAAGTAGAGCTGCAGATTGGTGCCCGTGGGCACAAAGGAGAGCTCGGCGTAGCCCTTGCGGCAGTCGGTGGCGAAACGCATGCGACGCTCGTCTATGGCGCGTCCCCGATATCCAGTGTACCGCACCTCGCTCTCCCGACTCAGGCGGCGGAAGAGTTCATCCGATTCGTATTTTGACTTTTGATTTGGCACAACGCGAGGCATTTTGAATATGAATCGAGGCTTGGGTTGTTCGTAGAGGCCCATTGCATCGTAGGGCGGCATCTGTTGCTGATGATGATGCATTTTCTGATCTCTTAACAGTTCGGTGCGTAAATTCATACTGATCCTTAGTGAAGTTTGAAATGTGATTTATATAGTTAAAATTTCAACTATTCAGGTAGGAAAACATTTGCAAATATTTATGATCGGCTTAAGCAGCTGCAGTCATAATAAAATATGCTGCACTACCTGTCGCCAGGTGTTCAGCTATCTCTTAATAAAACCCATTATTCAAAAGGATTCCAGTTAATTTTTTAAATATTAACAGGCAAAACGTTTTGGCATTGCCACATCGCTTTATTGCACTTAGCACAGGGTGCTTCACGTACAAAAACAGCTGATCATATTTTTTGTTGAAAACATTTGCAACGCACGTCAAACAATTTGGATTTGTAGCAAAGAATTTTTAAAAGGATAACGTTAAAAAAGATCATAAAATATGTCTTTAGTAGCATATGCAACAAGCAGTGATGAGGAATCAGATAATGATGAAGAAACCACGTCTATACAAGTGCAATTAATAAAGCCAAGCACCACGACCCAAAATGAGGCAGCGAAAGCAAAGACAACTGCAGCCAATGGACATATTAGTGATGACGACGATGACTATATGCCTCAAGAAGTGTCCTTACAGGAGTTGAATACGGTCACTACAGGTCGGCTACAGCTAAGCCTGCCTAAACCAAAAGAAGCTGCTGACCGATATTTGCAGGAGGAAAGGGAGGAGGATCAAGTGACGCAGGCGTTTGCAAAGCTGCCCATGCCAAGGACTGCAACTAAAGTACCGAATATAATCGAAGAAGTGGACGACGAGTTCTTACACAAAAAGGCAATTCCCGCTGCAGGTAGCGAAACATTGGAGAAACCACCGCCGGCTGTGGGCAGAGGACGCGTTAAGATTAGCATACCATCACTCAGGGAGTATGCCGATGTGGATAAGGAACTGGCGGAGAAACAGAAGACCAAACAACCTCAACTCAAGTCCACAAAGGGTTGCGGCTTACTGAGCATCTTACCCCAGGCCAAATCTGAGCGGGATTTCGCCAGGAAAACGGAGCCCGTGGCAGCGAAGCCTTCTAACATAGACGAGCCCGCTCCACAGACTAGCAAGCATGCTCCAAGAATCAGTGCATCGCCAGCTTTCGTACCGGATACTGTTAAGCAAAGACGTTCGGCTCACAATACCGAAGGAGTCGATGGTCTTAAGGCGCCGTCTGCGAGGCCCTCCATATCCAAGTCTTCCAAACCCACCGTCGCATTAGTGGCCGTCAGCGACAGCGAAGACGAGGAGGAGGTAGCCAATGCTGGCGACTTTTTCTCCCTGAACAGCGAGCAGCAGCTGCCAGAGGTGAGTAGCAACGAGATTAGCGCCTTGGTAGCCAAGCGAGCAGCCAAAATGATGGAAGCTAGTACCAAGTATTTGAAGGAGGTAGAAGAACGTAAGGCAAATCAGCAGGAGGAAGCGATGCAAGTGGAATCAGAGGAACTACAGTATGCACAGAAACGTTACCATCAGCAGTTGAATACAGAAGCTATGGATGCACTCGTAGGGAAGAATGCGAAAAGGCGACGTAAGGAGGTGAAGGAAATGAAGGTGATTGACATAGTTGGCGACCAGGTGATGCCCGATCGCGAGGAATGGATGCGTACAGCGCTGGCATCAGCCACTACATTCCAGCCAACGGGTGTGCTGACGGACGAGGAGCCAGTGGCGGGCACAAGGCGCAAGCACCAAATCACGTACCTGGCACACAAGGCGAAGGCGAACGAAGCCGAGTTGCAGGCCATGTGGTCGGCCAACAGGCAAACCCGTCGAGCCACACAAAGCAAATACGGATTTTAATGAATCCTTTTTGCATTTCTGGATTTCTTTTTAATATGAATTACAATTAGACTTAATATATACATAAATACATAAATAGTTGTTGTTTAATGTAGCCAGCCTTCGCGCTTTCTCAGCTTTCCACCCACATAGACGATGGCAGTGCAGAGGAGCAACATCAGAGGCGCCATGGTCACATAGATGGGTATCTGTTGTGGGTACTCCAGGGTCATGCAGATCATCACCTGGGAAGTTATGGTCAGCAGCACGCCAACAATGTTCCATTTGTAGAGGGAGAGCAGATCAGTGAGGCGATTCAAATTACGCCATTTGCGTATAAATTTGATGAGCACGTAAATTATGAGAATGCAATCGAAGAACCAGAGCGGTGTGAAGGTGACGAACCAATTCCAGGTTGTGCGTGGATCTAGTCTTAAGCATAGCAGTATAAGGAATACTAAAACTATAAACCATGTGAAAAGCGCGCGATGTGCCAATGTCATTTTGCTTTAATTGAACTTTTCCATTTTATAAACACCAAAGTTGTAAACAAGTGAGCGAATATCGTAACGATGCATTCTTGTGCTATCGATATGGTAGCGAATGCCATACCGATATGTCATATCGATACATGCAGCTCTTCTCTAGAGCTTTGACAACTCTGCAATTGCTGCTGCAAAGAAGAAGATAATTGACGTGTCACTTGAAAAATTTTGTAAGATTGGTGTGTGTTTTTACATAAAACCATTAAATAAATTGATTGTATAGTTTTATTTATAATCAAATACATAACTACAAATGCTAATAATAGTTGTTGTATAATTGCAGACAAGAAAGTGCCTGGCACAGACTGCGTAAGTGTACGTCAAAGAAAAGCCGACTTCAAGTTTATACATCGCCACGGCAGCACCAGCAAAAGTGAAGGAATCTACAACAATGTTGACCAATTTCGAGTCCAAATCGGCTCGTGTGAAGGGTCTTTCGTTTCATCCGAAACGACCATGGATTCTGACCAGCTTGCACAGTGGTGTCATTCAGCTATGGGACTACCGCATGCACACGTTGCTGGAGAAGTTCGATGAGCACGATGGCCCCGTTCGAAGTGTTGCCTTCCATCAACAGATGCCGCTGTTTGTCTCTGGCGGTGATGATTACAAGATTAAGGTGTGGAATTATAAGCAGCGTCGCTGCATATTCACGCTGCTGGCACATTTGGATTATGTGCGCACAGTCGCATTCCATCACGAGTATCCATGGATCTTGAGTGCCTCTGATGATCAGACCATTCGTATATGGAACTGGCAGTCGCGCAACTGCATCTGTGTATTGACTGGCCACAATCATTATGTGATGTGTGCCCAATTCCATCCAACAGAGGATCAGATTGTTTCCGCCTCGCTGGATCAAACGGTGCGCGTTTGGGACATATCTGGACTGCGTAAGAAGAATGTAGCACCTGGGCCTGGAGGACTCGATGAGCATCTGAAGGGTCATCCCGGTGCCACAGATCTATTTGGCCAGGCCGACGCAGTGGTCAAGCACGTGCTTGAAGGCCACGATCGCGGTGTCAACTGGGCCAGTTTCCACCCAACCCTGCCGTTGATCGTGTCCGGTGCTGATGATCGCCTCGTCAAGCTATGGCGCATGAATGAGTACAAAGCCTGGGAGGTGGATACGTGCCGTGGCCACTACAACAACGTGTCCTGCGTGTTGTTCCATCCACGCCAGGATCTGATCATCTCTAACGGAGAGGATCGCAGCATTCGCGTTTGGGACATGACCAAGCGTCAGTGTCTGTTCACATTCCGCCGTGACAACGAACGCTTCTGGATTATGGCAGCGCATCCCACACTAAATCTGTTTGCTGCCGGCCACGATGCAGGTGAGTACAAAGCGTTAGATCAAGAGAAATTGAAATCTTACTGAAATATTCTTCTACAGGCATGGTGGTCTTTAAGCTGGAGCGCGAGCGTCCTGCCTATGCTGTGCATGGAAACATGTTATATTATGTGAAGGATCGTTTCCTACGCAAGCTGGATTTCACAACCACCAAGGATACGGTTGTGATGCAGTTGCGTCCCGGCAAATCGCCCGTATACAGCATGTCGTATAATCCAGCCTTGAATGCTGTGCTCATTTGCACACGCACCAATAATCTGGAAAACAGCACCTACGATTTGTGCCAGATACCCAAGGACAGCGAGAACGATCGTCAAAACGAATCGGACAGCAAACGCAGCTCGGGCATTACAGCCATTTGGGTGGCACGCAATCGATTCGCTGTGCTCGACCGCAATCAGCAGCTGGTGGTGAAGAACTTCAAGAACGAAGTGACCAAGAAGATACCAACATTCTGTGAGGAGATTTTCTATGCCGGCACAGGCATGCTGCTCATCCGTGATCCGGAATATGTGACATTGTACGAGGTGCAGCGTTTGGTTTCTGTCGGCAGCATCAAGCTGGCCAAGTGCCGCTATGTGGTCTGGTCACCGGATATGTCGTTGGTTGCCTTGCTCTGCAAGCACTCGGTAACCATTTGCGATCGCCGGCTGCAGTATCTGTGCACCGTGCAGGAGAATTGTCGCGTCAAGTCGGGCGCCTGGGATGAGTCAGGTGTGTTCATATATACGACCAGCAATCATATCAAATACGCCATCACAAATGGAGATCATGGCATCATACGCACTCTGGATCTGCCCATCTACTTGACGCGCGTCAAGGCCAACCAAGTGTTCTGCTTGGACCGCGAGTGCAGGACCCGTGTCCTGCACATCGATCCCACAGAATACAAATTCAAGTTGGCTCTAATCCAGCGTAAATACGATGAGGTTTTGCACATGGTGCGTAACGCTCGTCTGGTGGGCCAGAGCATCATTGCGTATCTGCAGCAGAAGGGCTATCCGGAGGTGGCCTTGCACTTCGTCAAGGATGAGAAGACACGCTTCGGCTTGGCTCTGGAGTGCGGCAACATTGAGATCGCATTGCAGGCGGCAAAAGCATTGGACGACAAGGACTGCTGGGATCGATTGGGCCAGGCTGCTTTGCTGCAGGGCAATCACCAGGTGGTAGAAATGTGCTATCAGCGTACCAAGAACTTCGACAAGCTAAGCTTCCTCTACTTAATCACTGGTAACCTGGACAAACTGAAGAGAATGAATAAGATTGCTGAGATACGCAAGGATGTTTCGGCACAGTACCAAGGCGCCTTGCTCCTGGGCGATGTCAAGGAGCGCGTGAGCATTCTCAAGAACTGCGGACAACTGTCGTTGGCCTATCTAACAGCAGCCACTCATGGCTTCGATGAGTTAACTGAGCAACTTGGCAACACCATCAGCGCAGAGGGCAGCAACTTGCCCGAGGTGAATCCGAATGCGCAGCTGCTGCAGCCTCCGGTGCCAATACAGCAACTGGAGACCAATTGGCCACTGTTGTCAGTGTCGAAGGGCTTCTTTGAAGGCGCCATGGTGACGCGTGCCAACACCAGCGTCACTGCACGCCAAGCACTCAACATCAATGCGGATGCCGCACTGGATGATCACACTGGTGGCGGCGATGGCTGGGGCGCAGATGCAGATCTGGGTCTGGGAGAAGATGACGATGGCGATGAGGAGATGCATGATGCTCTTAGCAATGATGAGGCACAGGATGACGCGGCTGGCGGCGGTGGCTGGGATGTTGGCGATGATGATCTAGTGGTGCCCATTGAACTAGCCTCTAAGATCAAGGCCTCAGCATTGGACAGCAACTACTATGCAGCGCCCAACAAGGGCCAATCGCCAGCACAGCACTGGGCCAACAATTCCCAACTGGTGCTCGATCATGTCAAGGCGGGCGCGTTCAACAGTGCCTTCCGCCTGCTCAACGATCAGCTGGGCGTGGTCAACTTCAAGCCGTTCAAGACGCTCTTCTTGCAGAACTACGCCTGCTCGCGCACCAGCTACACCGCCAATCCCAATCTGCAATCGTTAAATGGACATCCGTTGCGGAACTTCTCGGAAACCAATCCGAAGCTCCAGCGCCCAGCACTAGGCATCAAGCTGAATGACCTAGTCTCCCGGCTTCAGTCTGGCTACCAGTTGACCACGTCGGGCAAGTTCACCGAGGCCATTGAGAAGTTCCACTCCATACTGATAAGTATTCCGCTGCTGGTGGTGGAAACGAAACTGGACACTGCCGAGGCGCAGCAGCTACTCAAGATCTGTTCCGAATATATTGTCGGCCTGAAAATGGAAACCGTGCGCAAGGGCATGCCCAAAACCACGCTGGACGAGCAGAAGCGTCTGTGCGAAATGGCCGCCTACTTTACCCATAGCAAGCTTCAACCTGTCCATCAGATTCTCACTCTGCGTACCGCACTCAATATGTTCTTCAAGCTGAAGAACTATAAGACAGCCGCATCGTTCGCACGTCGTCTGCTGGAGCTTGCTCCACGACCAGAGGTGGCGCAGCAGGTGCGCAAGATATTACAGGCTTGCGAGGTGAATCCCATTGATGAGCACCAGCTGGAGTATGAGGAGTTCAATCCGTTCAACATCTGCGCCATCAGCTGGAAGCCGCTCTACCGTGGCAAACCCGAAGTGACCTGCCCCTTCTGCGGCAGCGCCTACGACACCCAATACAAGGGCAATCTCTGCACCGTCTGCGAGGTCAGCCAAATTGGCAAGGATTGCATCGGCCTGCGCATCTCCACACTGCAATTCCGTTAAACGGCAAAAGGAAACGAAAAACAATAATTAGCACCCATTCATTGTCGGGCTTTTCCAAGCAACTTTATTTGTATTTCTAGTGTTAGACATGTTTATAAAATATACATTAATCAATTATATATATACGATACAGAATATATATTATATAAATCGCTAAACTACTGTCTGAACTGTTGGGAATGAAAATATTTGGGAAGTCCGAATGGATTCCATTTGACTATGGCCTAGAGATGATCAAGAGGCAAACAAGCTTTGCTGTCCGTAGGGGATTTCACAGTATTTTGCATCCCACTCAGGGACAATGGCCTTCTTAGCCTCTAGAGGCTGGTGTATATAGCTGCTACCCAGGCAAGGTTTAAGATGAACTGAGTCGAATAGATCGTAGCCGTCTATAGGAGTTGAAATAGTAATCTTTGATTATATATCATATCTGAAATACTCCACATTAATATACCCTAAATCCGTTAAAATGTATATTCTTTGTATGACTTACTTTAATTAATTTGTAATAAATAAATGACGAATCAGCGCGTCATCTTTCAATTTCCGGAATTATAATGTGTAAGTTTTATTGTGTTTTTAAAATATATATGTAAATGTATGTGTATATTAGTATATATATGTGTGTATATATATAGTTAGCATACGTCACTAAAATTGTACATTAAAATGTTATGTTTAATACCATACAAGAATACGTTAAGTAATTCACTAAAAGCTAAAACTAATTCTACGAGCATTTTAATCGAGCGAATCTAAACGAAAGCAAATCCGTATGAGTATCCGTGTCCGTATTCGTATTCAAATCTCGCATTTGGTGGCAAGTTTGGATTGGAGCATTTTCTGTTCAGTTTTCCATAAAGTATTGAGTATTTGCGTATTGAGTCTCGTGCTGCTGTTGCTGCTGCTGCAACTGTTGCGATTGCTGCTGCAGCTGCTGCTGCTGTGACGGCGCTGTTGCCGTCCAAAAGTCCAACTAACGCCGCCACATACTGGCGCCCACGCCAATGCCGCCGGATGCAACACCGCGGCGGACTGCCTCCATCTCATCTTGGCGATTGTCGCGGTAGGCGCGCTTGGTGTCCTCGAATTCACGCAGCCGCTGATTGTAGCGATCGATCTGGTCACGCAATATCGCATCCTCGTGCATCGCCCGTCGTTCATCGTACTCCAGACAGCCAACGCCATCGAGACGCTCCAGGTCCAGCCATCCGCGGAATCGCACACAGACACCGTTCATAATAAAATAGGATTTAATGTGCACTTTGCCGTGCTCCTTGTCAAAGTCGCACTCCTTGTCGTGCAGGTACGGATTCTGATTGGCATTGAACACCAGCTGCAAATTGGTGCCAGATGCCACGAAACTCGTCTCGGTGTGTCCCTCACGGCAGCCATTCATGAAGCGCACCTGACGCTCCTCGATGCTGCGCTCCCGATAGCCCGTATAACGGATTTCGCTCTCGCGACTCAGGCGCCGAAAGAGTTCATCACTTTCAAACTTCGACTTCTGGTCGGGCACCACCCGTGGCATCTTGAAGATGAAACGGGGCTTGGGCTGTTCATAGAGTCCAATTGTGTCGTAGGGTATCATATTGGCCAGTGCAGCAGCCTCGTTCATCATTTTGAAACGTTTTCTAAGACAAACTACTTTTTGCTGAAGAGTATTTGTTTGTTATTCGAATGTTTTGGATTGATTATTTATAAATTGTTTCAATTTGCTGCAGCAAGCAACACAACGCATACAACAAAAATTATTTTGCGGTTTTGTTATACCAACCGATAGATTGTGGAGGCTAGCCAACTACGCACACACATCTTGGTGTTGCCACATGACAAAAATATTAGAACAGTCCGGCTACATTTCACGCCATATGGTCGTTTGCAACGCGGTTGTTTGTTTACAAAATTAATTTCGGAATTATCCTCGTAGGAAACAGAATATGAGCAGCGAATCAACGGAGCCCACAGAAAATGCTGCTGACAATGAAAAGCGTCCACAGTTTGGCACACGCTTGCTCAAGGATGATGCCGATGTTTTCAAGCATAACGCCTGGTAAATATCTGCAACGTTGCTTTGCCAGCAAAACTTGGGAACACACCCGCGAGCGCAAGAAACCGGGCGGAGGTGGTGATCGCATACTCCGCGATGCGCGGGAGGTGTTCGAGTTTAATGCATGGTATCTACAGAACACAGATAACACCCATATATATTTGCCTAACATCTATTCCACAGGGACCACGTGGAATGGGATGCAGAGCAGGAGGAAGCTGCCCAAGCAGCTGTTGCTAAGAATTCAACTATTAAGATGAGCGACGATCAGCGCGAACGATTTCAATCAGAAGCGCCCAAGTTCTGGGACTCGTTTTATGGCATTCACGATAATCGCTTCTTCAAAGATCGCCATTGGCTCTTCACGGAATTCCCCGAACTGGCGCCCATGGCGAACAACGAGCACTCAGAAACCCGCAGCATCTTTGAATTGGGCTGTGGAGTGGGCAATACCATTTTGCCCATACTCCAATACAGCACGGAATCCCAGTTAAGGATCTATGGCTGTGACTTTTCCGAACGAGCCATCGAAATCCTACGCAGCCAACCGCAATTCGATAATAAGCGCTGCGAGGTGTTTGTCATGGATGCCACGCAGGAGCAATGGGAGGTACCATTCGAGGAAAACTCTCAGGACATCATTGTCATGATCTTTGTCCTCTCTGCAATTGAGCCAGCGAAAATGCAGGGTGTTCTAGAGAATTGTTATCGCTACCTTAAGCCAGGTGGCTTGCTGATCTTTCGGGATTACGGCCGCTACGATCTTGCGCAATTACGGTTTAAGAGCGGAAAATGCCTCGAGGATAATTTCTATGCGCGTGGCGATGGCACCATGGTCTATTTCTTTACGGAACAAGAACTGCGCAGCATGCAAACCAAGGCTGGCCTAGTGGAGGAGCAGCTTATAGTAGACAGACGATTGCAGGTCAACCGGGGACGTTGCCTCAAGATGTACCGTGTTTGGATACAGACAAAATTCCGGAAGCCTCACTTAGAAGCGTAGAAATCAATGCTAATCGTTAGTTGATATGGTTAGAGCTAAAAGAAAAAGCTTCTCGTTGGTTTTCGTTCATTTAGCTTTTATACTCGTCCTTAACAGTTCTGCGAGCTTTTTTTCCAAATACACATAACAGTTAGGAAAGCTGCAAGTTTTCGCAGTTGGCTAAAAAACGTCGTAAGTGAAAATTTTCTTTGTGTTACGGAAATGTATATAATTTATTATTAAAATATATATTATAAGTGATAAATTTGTGTTAATCCAACAAACAAGTTTTATCACATAATATTAAATATAAATAACGTTCAATTGAAGCTCTCAATTTGCGTGGCCAACAAAATTGTGTTGTGTAAAATTTCATTGATTTTTTGTCAAGCAAAGGAAATTTTGATCTAAATGCCAATGGAATTAGAAGAGTTCACAAATCAATTTTGAAAAGGACCCTAAAAAATAGTTTCATGTGCGCCTGGGAGTATGCAATAAATTTTTTAACAAACTATATATTTGAAAAGGAAGAACTATTGAATACACCCATGTTGTATGCGTGTGTGTGAGTATGTGAGAGTGTGTGCTTGTGTTTGTGTGGGCGTTAAAGAAGCAAAAGACATTTAGAGCCAACAATCCAATAGAATAAACATAACGACTAAGCTAACGAATACTAAAAATAGTATGCAACTATTTTTATACTTTATTCATCCAACAGTTAAAACAACAAGGGCCAGAGGATTCCTTCACACAGAGCGCTGCTTGCAAAAGGTTGTCGTGGCAAGTGGTACCCGCACATACACACACACACTCTCTCACTCACTCACACACACGCATCAGCCTGCCAGTTATTTCCCCGATTTGCTGCCTGTGTGTTGAGGCTGAGCATTTTCATTGAAGAAAAGCTCACAAAGAGCTCGGAGGCGAGCGAGCGAGAGAGAGAGAGAGCGCGAGTGTAACTGTCAGCAGAGAAAGACAGAGAGAGCGAGAGCGAGAGAGCGTTGCCAGCGATAACAAAAACAACGAATAGCCAAAGTTGCGCTGCACTCAGCGACCTCCCCTCCGGCATCCGGCAACAACCCCCAACGAAAGACATTTTGGCCAAGTGCATAAAAGTCCACGGGACACGGACAACGGACACAGTCAGCCGTCATCGCAATTTGAGTCCAAGACTCTGGGCGACGTTCAAAGTTGTTAATACAACAACAATAGCAGCAGCGGCTGTTAAAAAAGCAACAACAAACCCAAACAAAAAGCAATGTAAGTAAATGGAAATTATTGATTTCTCTTTCTCTCTAATCGTTACGCGCAAACAAAAGGTCTATTAATCAACAGCGCCCTTGAGGCGGACATCTTCGTGATCCGTTTTAGCTTACTTTCTGTTTGGATAATATCCAAACAAATTTCTAACAAATTCAAAACAGTTAAATATTTGCGATATTTTCGAACTTGAAAAACTAGCAACGATGCTAATTATTAATCTATAACATATTCGGAATGTACCAATACTAATTTAAATTGTTAAATTCAAACTGAATCTTATGTTAATTTTTTGCCAATAGGATTCGTGTGTAGGTGTTCGCTCAGAAGAGCTTTCTCTGTATACACACACAAAATAAAGTATACGCCGCATGACCACGCATATAACTTATAAAAATAGTTGCCCAACAATAATTTGTTCAATTTGCAATTCTCTGTGCGATACTCTTGTGGATCTATTGTGTGCGTTGCCACCTCTCACCAATATTTTTCCTTTCTTTTGCCTGGGCCAACGCTGGTGGACGTGCCCCTGCCCGCCGATACCATCGCATCACATGGCAACTTTCCCGCACCGCACCGCAAAATCGATAAACTTAAACACAAGCTGTCGTGCCTCATGAGTTAGTCATGCAAAAAGAACCTTGTTGTTGTTCCTTTTTTTTACTTGGGATGCTAATGTGCATATTAAATGCATGATATACGTATATGTTAACTGTAAAATGTATTTTAAAGGGTGTTTTTGATTTTAATTACTTTCTAAGCCGCACACTAAAGCATGGGCAAGAAAGACAAGAATAAGGAACCGTAAGTGCCCAGCTCTCTGGAGTAGTTCGGCTAGAACTTGCGCACTTTGCCCCCCTCTACCACACATACACACACATATAGAGATGTATCTTCTGTAAATGTTGCTACCACATCATGTGTAACTTAATAACCCTAGATAGACCAGTACTTAAATCATTTTGAGTGCTCCGCGGGGAGTTGATTAGAGTCGCCATTATTGGATGACTAATGATGCGGTTTATCTGTCCGTAGGGCGGATGCTGCAGCAGCTGGGGATGCACCACCCGTTGACGGCCCACCGGCGGGCGAGGGCGGCGATGGTGAGATTGTGGGCGGACCACGCAATCCCCAACAAATTGCGGCACAGAAGCGCTTGCAGCAGACGCAGGCCCAAGTCGATGAGGTAAGCATCCTCACTCCCTCCCTCCCATCCGCTCTCTTTTTATATGTATGTGTTTCACTTGATTAACTTGCTGCTTCTCTCTCCCTCAGGTTGTAGACATTATGCGCACGAATGTGGAGAAGGTGCTGGAGCGTGATGCCAAGCTCTCGGAGCTAGATGATCGTGCTGATGCCTTGCAGCAGGGCGCCTCGCAGTTCGAGCAGCAGGCTGGCAAGCTAAAACGGAAATTCTGGTTGCAAAACTTGAAGGTCAGTTGAAAAGCAGTTGTTAAATTTATATTAATTCACACACTCATTCCCCTTGCAGATGATGATCATCATGGGCGTCATTGGTCTGGTCATCGTTGGCATAATAGCAAGTAAGTTAATCGTGCGGAAATTCCTTAATCGTGTTCACATCACATACAACAACCCAACCAGGCAACAACAACCTCACACACACACACACACACATAGATACATACACATCGAGTACACACAATTTAACACTCCCTCCAATGAAATCCCAACTATTAATCTTATTTTTCTATAATTTATAATAATTCCAACCTCTTTTAGCTGTAATATGATTTTCTATTATTTTGAAAACTACGCAAAACTAAATTCATTTGTTTCGTTTGTTTTTTTATTCCGCCACAATTTTTTTCTCTAGGTAACTTTATGTAGATTGCTAAAAACTAACTATAAGAAACAATTACTATGTAACTTAGTTACAAAGAAACGCTAAAACAAAATCAACCCAACTATATATCAAATTCAAAACTCATTTAAACAACTGCTAAAGAGTAGAGAGCAAAACTCACAGTTCAACTGTCGTACATTTGATGATCGTTCGCTTCCAAACTGAATTTGAATTTGAATTTGAAATTGACGCCTTATCGAAATCGATAACAAAAATAAAAGAAATCGAACGATTCATCGAGCCATTGCATCCAATTGTACTTAGCATATCATGCGCTCCAACAACCACAAAAAAATAAAAATAAAAAAAAAAATGTTCAACATCATCTGGTTCCATACGATTTATAATACGCACCAGGTTCGGTAATTTTATTTAAGGCCGTGTTTTGTCTTTTTTAGTGTATTTATCGTATCATTGTATTTTGTGTGTGTTGCTCTATATGTTTGGGTTGAGCACCATGAACACCCTGTGTCCGCTAAAAGCCAAGTATATGTCGAGTATGACCTTTACGATATTCATTTGTATCCCGTAATTTGTAGGAACTAGTACTGGTTCTTTGTAAATGGAATATGGTTAGCGTAGTCCGTAATATCGTAATACTAGTGTTACGTTTATGGTTTCATTTTGTTTTTTATTGCCATACTAGATAGTAACTATGCCCCTTTGTATCATACTCGAACTCGTCACGCCACGCCCCGTAATTATATATAGATATATATAGTATATTTGACCAAGGTCAACAGCAAATGCATAAAGTACTGCAAAAAAGAAACATTTTTATCTAATTTATTTTGTGTTACGTTTTCCTCCAATTGTTTAATTATTTTTCTATACACTACAAATCCACACCTAACGTCCATGCCCACGTCCACGCCCACGCCCACATTTACTGTGTACACTCAACAAACCTTTTTATCCAACAATTACAGAGAAAGACGAAGAGAAATAAAAAAATAAAAGCAAAAAATTTGTGCAAGCTTTTAGCTTTATGTTATGTTTACCAATAAGAACTATTCAAATGAACAAATTCTTTAAACTTTTATGATTTAAGGTAAAAAGAAATCAGAAAAAGCAAAATATTTCAGCTGCAAATATTATTGCTAGGTGCACAAATCACTTAAAAGCTATTTATTTTTTCACCAATAGTAGAAACACAATCACCCACATAAGAAGTATTTTGAAAACATTGGTTCAATTTTAATGGCGTGTATCAAAAATGCAATTCCACAAATTTCTCGTAGAACCTTTCATGTCGGATGATGCTGCTGCTTCGCCATCTCCTGCTTTGCAGCAGGTTCATGCACCCGCACCAGCAACAGCATCAGCATCAGAATCAGCACCACTACCACCACAACAACCACCACACCACACACTCAAATCCGAACCACCACCAACGACACTTGAGAAAACTCCATTGGCTGAGAAATTGACCGATGACCCACCGAGTCCGACGGATGACGTGGCGACTGGACAATAATTACGCTCATAAACAACAAAATAATATGAACAACAACTACAACAACAACTAGTACAACCAAAAACCAACAGCACTACAACAACATCAAAGAAATTCAAAAATAACTGCAATTGAATTACATTACACACTCAATTCAAACCATTCGCAAAAACAAAACTATCGAACACTGTAAGCAACAGCAAAAACAACCAAAAAATATCGATTATCATTTTATCTGCATGTGTGTCAGTTATCGTTATTGAGTGCAAATTCCATTATCATTTCAAACATTTGCGAGTGTGCTTCATTATTTGTTAACTCTTATTGATGTTGTTGCTAAAAAAAATATAATTAATGTGTTCTATTTTTGTTTTTCCATACGCATAAATGCATATGGATAATTTATTAAAATTTTAATGCACCAAAAGTTTGAACGGGGGAGTGAATGAAACTGAAATCAGATTTACTGAACTCACATTTTTATACGAGTGGGTTGGGCAACATGAAATATTCTACGCTTAATAATTACTGTACATATTCGAGGGCACGTTTAATAAAGTTATAATTAGCTTTATTCGATGTGGACCTAGCTAATTCGTGATTATGCTTTCAAATAACATAACAGAGCTTTTTAATAATGACCCCGCCCCCTATAGAAGTCAATTGAAGTGTATTATATATGGCGTATACGTATAGTGTAATCGTATCAATGTAATTGTCATTCAATTGAGCATTTCTTAAGGACACATTTGTCTTATATGCCGTTGACCTCGCTCTCTCTCTCTCTCCCTAACCAACTCACAGATAAGCTGGGCCTCATAGGCGGCGAACAGCCACCGCAGTATCCACAGTATCCGCAGTATATGCCACCACCACCACCGCCGCAACAACAGCAGCCACCTGCCGGCGGGCAGTCGTCGCTGATCGATGATGGTGCCGGAACAGCCGCTGCAGCTGGAACTGGAACTGGAGCTGGTTCCAACGCGGGCGTATAAGTAATTATGGAGGGCATTTACTTGTGAAGCCAAACAAAAATCTTTGAATTTCTTCAAATATACAAAATGAGATGAAATAAATATAAAATATAACAAAATTAACTCGAGAATTGCAAACATTTTAAGTAAATTATGACTCAGAATAGCAAAACATAATTATGATATAATACAAAAATCAATCCTAAGAAGACGCTCCGGACAAATTAAAAGTTGTTGCTAATTTGTTTATGGTTACATTATTTCATGCATATACTTATATTTATATATATATAAATATAGATAAATAACAAGCTATATTTATATATACATATATGTATATGAATATATATAAATATATTCTATTCAAGGTTCAGGTTGCTTCCCAAAATTTTCGCATTCGCAAACTTTAAACTCAGTTTCTACATGACAAAAATCTAGAAAAAAAACTCTCAGCTTTTGTTCCTAAATAAAAGTTACCAAAAAACAAATTATTGAAATGTATATCCAAAATAATATATATATATATATATAATGAATTAATATAGAAAAGAGAGAACAACAATCTACTTATCTATAAATATATAAATTTAATGTGCTAATAACATATTTCAAAAGCAAATGTAGTCGAAATGAACATCTATATAAAAAGAAAAGGAAAAACGTTTAGCAAAAATATACAATAAAAATAATTTGCAAATTTTTGTTTAATTAAAAAAATAAAAAAAATTGTTCTCAATTAAAAAAAAAAAAGAAGAGTAAAGGAAATATTGAAAACCCAAAACAGTTCAACGATTAAATTAAGAGCTTCTCACACAATTTGTTAAATATGTTTCATTAATTTGGTGAATACTAAAAACGGAAGATATATATATATATATATATATATATATATATATATATATGTATATCGTATATATAAATATGTTATGAATAAAATTATATTTGACTAATTATTTAAACAAAAGTAAAGAAAGAAAAGGGAATTACTTAGCTGCATAAACTATTTAACTATATACGATTATGATATATAGGCAAGAAGAAGATGAAGAAACAATACACTACAAATGCAACTCGGAAGAGTACAGAATTGTTTAAACAAAGAAACAACAACATCAACATATTTAAACAATCAAAGTATTTAACAATTAAACAAGCGCCTGCCCAAAGTGCTTTGCCAACAAACAACAAACAAACAAAATATAAGTATATAATATACATGATTGAACAAAACAAAAAATATTTAAAAAATACAAGAAAAAGTCGAAGAAGAAGAAGTAGAACAATGTGCAGGTATTTTTTAGCAATATTCGTAGCGTGTACAAAATATGTCGCCAATTGCTTAATAATATTTAATAGAGTTCTGTTCAATACACACAAATACACACCACTAACTACACCTGACACACACACACACACAACTCACAACTCATATGCATATAAAAACATTTCAACAACTAACACATAAATATTAACTATTATAAATAACTAAATAATAGAAAAGCGTTTCGAATTAGTTTGATATAATTTATTGGAAACAATATATGTAAAAGAACAACAACAAACTATAACAATTGTGTGTGTATATGTTAACAAAAACTAATAAAAGAACAAAAAAAAAAAAAAAAACATTTACGAGTTGAACTAGACAAATGACAAAGAAAACAACAAAGAGCACTCAGTAGACGTATTAGAGCAGACGATGGTTAAAAGGTTTTAAACGGGCAAAAGGCAGTAAAACAACATATATAATATATATATATATATTATATATACATGTGCGTATAAATATGTATGAAACTTATATAAACAATAATACTAATTAATTTAATGATTAATTGCACCCAAAACAAATACATAATTATTTAAATAAATAAACAAAAACCAAAAAAAAACTTGTAAAATATTATATTCGCATATATAGTCTCAAGTATTGAGTTCAGTAATGTGCTGGATACATTTCAAAATATCAAATTACTTTGTGATAGGAGGACATGAAATCGATTAGATGCAACTATCGATTAGTAAGGATTACATTTTTACATATATTGGGAAATTTGCAGTAGTACTGTCAAAGGTAAAAAAACCCCAATATTATAGCTGTAATACCCGCTAGCCATTTACCGCCGTATTTACCGTATTTACCGCCAGAGCTGGCGGGAACAAAGCTAAATTGAAAGCACTTGTCATGCCCCACTCAACTTCGTATTTGCTTGGATCCCTTTGTGTCTTTATATATGTATATAAACAAATTCATATTTTGTAAGTCCAAATTTCAAATTTCATCTACTTTTCAAACGAAAAAACAAAAACATCGATATATACTCACATATATTTATGCCCTATTACATAATTCTATATATTTTATGACGAACCACGAATATGACATGGTCTGGATACACTATAAACTGGTGCGGAAACCAAAAAATGAGGGAGAGGGCGTTATCATGAATGTCGGCATCTTGGCCAAGCTCTACAGGCAGGCGCGCATGGCCATCATGGAGGTAAGTGCACATACATCAACACATTTCATTTATAGTTTCTGTTTATTAAAGAACACATTAGCAAACAATTTAAACCATTAAACAATTACAATTTATAGTCGGACTAGTTGTAAGCTAAAGCCAAGAACAGTATAAGTTATGTGTAGACAGTTAGATATAATGCTTAAAGACTATATATATAGGTGTATGGAGATCTACAATAGTTTCTCAATGTCCTTGGCTATGTCCATGGGATCAGTAGTGGGTGCATAGCGATTGATTGGTACGCCATCCCTGTTCACCAGGAACTTGGTGAAGTTCCACTTGATGCCGCTGCCTAAGGTGCCAGTCTGCTTGGCCTTCAAATACTTGTACAGCGGAGCAGCATTATCGCCATTCACGTCAACCTATAGGCGGAAGGGGAAAAAGTAAGATGTGCTTTTACCTATATATATATAGCATACCTTGGCAAAGACCTCGCCAATGTCTGCTTTGGAGTCGCGCAGATGGCAAACCATGGCCTCGCCATCAGCTTCTGGCATCTGGGAACCAAACTGATTGCATGGGAAATTCAGGATGGTCAGGCCACGGGAGCCATACTTCTCCTTCAGATCGGTCAACTTCTGATAGTTATTCTTAGTCAAGCCACACTTGGAGGCAATGTTGACGACAAGGACGACCTGTCCCTTGTACTTATCCAGCGAGACATCGTTTCCATGCGTGTCCTTCACGTTGAACTCGTAGATCGAGGCTGCGTTCTTGTAATCTCCGTTCGACATGTCGACCTTAAAGAGAGCGTGAAAGAGTTTTAGAATTGATTTGAGCGAACGCCGGCAGACAGGCAGGCTGGCAAGCAAAGCAACAGAATTTTGATGGAGACCAAAGGCAAGCAACAATAAATCAACGCAGACAATATTAGTTAATAAGTTCTAAGTATTAGTCCAAGACAACTAACAATTACTCACGCCAGCTGCTGTAGAGTAATGTGACTTCGTTGTTAAATCCGCGCTGCAATCAACATTGCTGACAACCGCGACCAGCGGCAAAAGGACAACGCAATAACGCGGCCATTTATTAACTGAAATTGCGGCTATACCAAAATTGCGAATTGTTGTTCTTGTTGTAGGCAATTGGAAGCACCTGAATGCCTGCCTTGAAACGCTCTGAATGTGTCTGATATACATATTTAATAGCAAGCGAAAGAGACGGCTGCAAATAATCACGAATAATACACACTTATCTATTATAACTCAATCAGTCAATTACGAATAAGCATTTCATCAGTACTGACGACTTAACCAGAAAAAAGCGAGTTCATTTGGGTAGCTATAAATTCCGATCAATGTTCAATAATGTGTGTAAAAATGGAATGAATAACGATGTCGTATTTTAACAAGCCCTTTTAATAGATAAGCGATATCAATTTAATAAATTTACTGGCTATTGTCGTAAAACTAGTAGCGGCCTGTAGCCAATAAAAGTTAGATCTGGAAATAAAGCCAGATTTAGTGGCTGCAAATCATTTGACAACACTGTTAAGAACTGGCTCATCCGTCAAATGGTTTGACCAACTGCATAATTCATGAAGGTCAAATTCGAACTGAAATTACGAATGATTCAACCAATTGTATAAAGATATAGATATGTAGCACATGTGCGAGTCAGAAATGCGATGATTAGATAAAACTTATTAGTACCCCCACGCGATGTTTTGTTGTGCATGCATACAAACTTGAAGCGAACTTGAATTGATTTTGAGTTCATGGAGCTGGAGCTGGAGTTGGAGTTGTAATTACTTGATTGGTGAAGTAGATGTATGTGCCCAAGGCTGCAGCCAGTGCACCAAGCATAAGGGATACCAATGAACGACCAGCCATTTTCTTTAAATTACAAATGCACAATTTCACAATTACTGATCTATATAGCACATATATTATTTGTGGCTATTTGCTTTTCACACTGAGTATGCCAATAGGAATCTGCAAGCTCACGCTGATATGCACGCAGGGTACAAAGTACAACTTGCTAGTAAAAGGAACCAGCTGTGCGCTCTTTAGCCACGCACTCTGACCAACAAACGAAATGAGCTGTGCTCCACAATTAATTATCTATAATGAGTAATATTGCTTACTTATTTCGTAATCGTTTTGTTTTGAGGATCAAATCTAAACTGGTGCCGGCACTGAATGAAAACACAAATAAATACCTTCTGCGGGAGGCAACGGGCGTAATCTAAATATATCGATATTATTATCGATGTGCGCATATATCGATATTTTCGTTTGCTTGGTATTAAAATGTAATTCCGACTTGGTCACACTGTATAAATTTTCTTCTTTTGTGCTTCATTTTTGTGGATAGTTTCTTGAACAATTATGTTTGCAAAACTTATAAAGAAATGCAGTGCTTAACGCACAAATAGTATGCGCGCGTTTGGCAAAGTGTAGTGAGAAAAGGGCGCGCCCTTTGCAGCTGTACTGCCACACAAGGATACACATTTCTAATCACACATACAAATACATACACACACACAATACACATACATACATATTTGTTGTAACTTGTCCAGAAGAGCGAATAAACAGCCTCTAAATGATGCTATCATCCATAAACAACTCGTTCGAGCAGGATACTCACGACGTGGACGCCAATTGTGATGGCCCCGATCTTGATTTCGTATACTCCGATGTGGATAGCTATCAAAATGAGATCGCCGAACTTTACAGTTACACGGAGTTCAGCGAATTCCAAATGAATGTCAAGGCATTCGAGGACCAAATGGAGCTATATGACTTGCCTCCCAATTGGCAAAAACAGGACGCGACCTCGCAGCGCAGCATTGTGATGAAGCTGGTGGATCAATTGGAGGTCTCCGATCGCTCCTTCCGCATGCAGGCGGCACGCTGCATCCTCTATTTGGCTCAGGGCTGTTGGGCCGAAGTGCAATCCGACGAGGAACAGCATCAGAATACTCGCGACAATGTCATCGTACTCTACCAGCTGGGCGTGTTCTCCTCGTTCATTGATTTGCTCAACATGGAGATCGAGACCGCATGTTCTCCTGATATTGTAGCAGTGAAGATCACAAATGTGACACTAGTTGATTCCACTGATATACGAGTCATACTCTCCGTACTGTATATCATAACGGAGACAATACGTGATGAGCGGGAGAAAGGCAGCGAGGATTACAAGCAGCTGGCCGAGTCGTTTGTGCAGGAGATCAACAGCCCGCTGCCCGATGGTGAGCTGCTCGCCGTCAAGTTGCTGGGCATGATTACGCGCTTTTGCAGTGGTGCTGCACCACAGTTTCCCATGAAGAAGGTTGTGCTGTTGCTGTGGAAGGTCTCGCTACTGGGACTTGGAGGCATGGATGTGCTGAAGAATCTCAAGAATGAGTACAGAGCGAAGGTCGGGCTGGAACCGATCACCGAGGACACACTGGAGGTGACCAAATGCATGCGTGCCAGCTCGCCACCCGCAACGGCAACGGATATCCTAGAGAATCAATATCCGAAAAGGAACTTCAAGTAGGTTGAACTTATCTTTATATATTTGACTCTTATTCATTAATGAATTTCTCTTGATAGGCGCTCGCTGATGAAGCAACGATTTTTGGACGAGCCAGAACAAATCGACATGGAGATGTCTGGCAGTGAAGGTGGACCAAATGCCAACAATGGCAATTCAGGCACAGGAGGCGGCTCTGGCAATGGCGAAGACGAACTCTCCCAGTACTATCGGCCCTTTGACGATCCCTCCGCCTCCACCTCGGGCAACAGCAACAATAGCACTGCAACAGCTAATCCAAACAATCAACCAAGTCATATGCAGCCACCGATTACCGTGCCGGCTGTGCAGATAACACCTCGTTTGCCGTGGACTCCAAAGGTCCGCCAAAAGGATATTGATCAATTCCTGGATATATCGCGCAATAAGTTCATTGGCTACTCCTTGATCGGCGATCACGAGAGTCTGGCGGGTCTGCCGCAGCCAATTCATGAGGGATTCAAGACGCTACAACGTCACATGTACGTGAGTTTGGCCGATATGCAAATCAAGAAGGAGGAGGACATAGCACGCAATCCAATTTCAACACATGAGGACGAGATCAAGCTGACTCCAGCCGAGATACTTTATCAAGCCATACTGCCAAACTTGCCGCAGTATATGATTGCATTGCTGAAGGTTTTGTTGGCCGCTTCACCCACATCCAAGTCGAAGACGGAGAGCATCAACATCATGGCCGATGTGCTGCCCAAGAAGATGCCGCTAACCGCTACACAATCAACCAAGTTGACCGTCGACATTGGACGCCACAAGGAGATCATTGTGAAAGCTGTATCCGCTATAATATTGCTCTATCTGAAGCACTTCAAGATCAATCACGTCTATCAGTTTGAGTTCATGTCGCAGCACTTGGTATTCGCCAATTGCATTCCATTGGTGCTGAAGTTCTTCAATCAGACGATTACAGAATATGTGAACATGAAGAACTCGATACCATTGCTGGACTTTCCGTCGTGTGTTATTGGTGAGCAGCCGGATTTGAGTGGCGATAGCTTCGTCTATGGTGGCGAGATGTCCGACAAGCCCTACTCCTGGCGCAACGTCTTCTCCTGCATCAATCTGCTTCGCATTCTCAACAAGCTGATCAAGTGGAAGCATTCGCGCGTTATGATGTTGGTCGTGTTCAAGTCGGCGCCCATATTGAAGAAGACGCTCAAGGTGCGGCATGCGATGATGCAGCTGTATGTGCTGAAGCTATTGAAGATGCAGACCAAGTACTTGGGTCGCCAGTGGCGCAAATCCAATATGAAGACTCTGAGTGCCATCTATGCGAAGGTGCGGCATCGCCTCAACGACGATTGGGCCTTTGGCAATGATCTAGAGTCGCGACCCTGGGACTTCCAGGCGGAGGAGTGCACACTGCGAGCTTGTGTCGATCGCTTCAATCTGCGCCGTTATCCGGAAGCGACGCAGAAATGCGGCGCAGGTGGCGGCGTCGGCAGCAACAACGGAACAGCTGCACAGAATGCCGAGAATGCTCAGCAGTCGAATATGCATGCGGGCAACGGCAGTGGGGATCGGGACTCCAATGGCTATGGCAACAATGGCAGCAGCAGCGGCGGCGGCGGAGTCGGCAACAATGGCAGCGGCCAACAGATTCAGCAGCTGCACGATTATGGCGTCGAGGGCGGCTTTCCCAGCGATGAGATACTCACGCACTCAGATTTCGCATTCTTTGGGCACTCCGGCTGGTGGGATCGCAAGGTGGAGCTGACGGATTACTTTAAGGCCAACTACGCCGTTTGGCTCGAAGAGGAGGTATACAATAGTCAAACCGACTGGGATGCGCTCTAAGGTGCGTTGATCTAGACCTAAACACTTGAATAAACAAAAAACTGACTCAATGGGAAATCCCACTTTGTTTCCTTGCAGCTATCATTTGGGATTTGCAGAGTAAACCGCATATTTAAGCATAAAGTTATTAACTTACTTTTAAGCATATATAGTTGACAAATTGATATAATCGAATCCAAGCCGAAGTCGGCACCAACTAAACTACTCATTCAAACCAATTGGCAATAAATTCGTGCATGCAGAGCTAATCAAACCCTTCGACAAAGTACTGTATATTTATGATAATCGTACATGCTATTTATACATAACACATATATATATATATAAATATATCTTATATATATAATGTATTTATTTTCTTCAATATTTGTGTTCCGAGGCACGCACTCACCCCCGTTCCACCCACACATTAAAGAACTCCGTGTGAGCGCAAAATGAATGCAATAAAAAAATATTTAAATTAAAGTAAATAAAATACAAATCTTAACAAAATCAGCTTGTTCGTCGCCTTCTATTCCAGGTGTAAATATATAGCGTATATTTTAATTCGGTGTGTTTTGTTTCGCACAAGAAAAAAGTTACTAGAGTTTAGTTTTAGTATTCCGTAGAGGTCCATAATCTTATACGTTATAATATTTACAGTTGAGGCTAAACATTTCATTGTAGGATCTAAATAATATATAAAATATTGAATTTCATTCATGTGATTTTGCAGTTATTCTTTTCGCTATATAGAATATCTATATATATATAGTTAGCACAGCTAAATATATATTCCTGAACCTTTAATTTTCAACATTATTTTTTGTTTTGTTCACAAACCCGTTTTAGACTCTATAGAGAATGTGTCCATATGCTTAGAACTAGTGGAAAAACAACTAAATATAGAATTATACAGAATTCTATAGACTTTAAATGTACATGATTTTTGCCTTTTTTACATGCGAGGGTAGTTTGAAAACTAACAAAAGTTTGGATACTTTTAAGACTACCCGCTACTATTTACTTAAGCCTAGTTCCTGCTGGCTACTGCTCCATGGGGCACGCTGTGTGCAGATGGTTATTATTGCTCGACGCTGAGGCCATGTAGAGCATGCCGAAACGCTTCTGCTGCGGCGGACAGGCAATGGGCGAGGCGGTGGGCACATCGCAGCGCTCCTCGAAGTAATGCACAATACGCTGGAGCACAAACTTGAAGATCTTCTCCTTGGTTATCTCGCCGTTGAGGAACGTAATGTCCTTGCAGTCGCGATACTCGGCAAAGTTCTTCTCGTAGTACGGCCAGACGCACAGCTCAAAGTAGCCCGTAACATCGGGCGGATCATAGGTGCGCTGAATGCGGCGCTGATAACACTTCTCGTACGGCAAATGGAAATGATATTTGAGATTGCAAAGCGCCAGCAGCTCGGGCTGATTGAAGATCATGAAGCCCTCCACAAGCAGGACATTGATTTTCTTATCGCGCAGCTGAGCGGCAATCTGAGCATTAATATTGAGACGCATCAGATGATCCGTATGCTGCTGCCGATGCGTGTGATGTTGCTGCAACTGCTGATGTTGCTGCTGCTGATATTGATACCCCCCTGGGGGCAGATGTTTGCCATTGTGCAGCTGATAGCTGGCATTAAATTGTTGCTGTTGTTGCAACTGTTGCTGCTGCTGAAACTGTTGCTGTTGCTGGTACTGCAGCGCATAGTGCTCAAAGTTAGCGTACGCAGCAATCTGTTCCGTTGGCCGATTGATAATGTGCGCAATGTCCGCCAGCATTTGCTTCGTATCCAGTGATGTGATTAGCTCGAAGTTGATCACATTCAATGTGTCCACACGCTTGTGTCGTCTATCGTCTACTGGCAGGAAGTAATCGTCCTGTGAGATCAGCTGCACATCGCCGATGGTATACGGCGTATTCCAGAGCGGCGCATTGCGTAATCCCTTGAAGTAGTCGCGCAAGCTGTGCGCCAACGTCGTCTTGCCGCCACACGTGACACCCGAAATGCCAATGACCAGCCACTGCGGCATCTTGTCTCTAACTGAGCTCCAATGCGCCGGAAAGCCACTCGGTAATCGTTCAATCACTGATAATGCTGACGTCGATCCCAGTCTATTGACGTCGCGTCGCAACTCACCTCATCTGCCTTTGGGGTCGGATCTTTAGGCTCGCTTCGATTGAGCCGTAATGCTCCAAATGTGATAGAAGCTGAAAACGGCAATGCCGCCCAGGCAGATGACCCCAAATACAGTCGGCACGATAAATGCGTATTTCAGCGGCGGAAACAGCGACAATATGGGATTACCTAAGGGAGAGAGAGACAGATAAGAAACAAAGAGAGTAAGCTAGTTTAAGAGCAAGTTGGTGAAACGACCTTGACATTGGCCGCTTGTAATTCAAGTGATAAAAACAAAAGCCTAGTAAATGGGGTATCAAAGAGCATAAGATACACTGCAAACAAAGTTAAGTGCGCATGAGTTAGATAATAAGCAAATATTTAGCTATTACTGCGAGCAAATTAAAAGCCATGCGTAAACATAGAAAAACAAATCTATTCTCGTTGGGTATACTTGACTTGGAAATGCCCTGTGATTTGATCAAATTTGTTTGGAATTTAAGATACATTTTTTATTAAACAATTATTTTTTTAATCAGAATTAAAGTTCAAAATTATTTCTTTATGAATATTATAATTAGTATAATAATATTATAATTAGTATACATAATTCAAATATCAAAGTCTTAAGTTTTCGCCTTCTGCCTGCAACATAAATTTCCATAAAATCATCATACACTACTCATGCATATTCAATAAGTGCAGGGTATCAAAGCACACACCTTATATCATCAGCAAAAGGGAGAAATGTATAAGAGGATGAGAGAGGGAGAGGTAACTGTATATAGCAGCATATGTACACTATATACAGTTATAATTGAAACGAATAAAACGAATTTAATCTGCGAAAGTTTAATTACCGTACAAAAGCCGCGAAACTGAGACGAATGAAAGCTGAGATTATTTAATAAAGCTAACAATAATATTGGTACACACACACGTATGTATATATGCACTGCAACACACACACATATGTATTCATGTTTGTTTTGATACTCACCTTCATCGAGTATCATAAACGGCAGTATTGCCACCCAAAAGAAGTAGTAGAAAAATACGGCAATCGCGATTAACAAAATGATTTTTCCGAGCTGCGCATTTGAAGCCATAAATAAGATGATGTAAATTAGACACGCGACCAGCGAGTAGGTTACACTCCTCTTCCTCTTCTCTTTTATTGCGCTATTTAACTGCGCATAGGGTTATGCACATGCATGTGCCTGAATTACACTATTAGTAAATTTTATTATCAACAGCAGCAGTAGCAATAACTATATGTATATACATATATGACACATGCATGCGGGCTTATAAGCTATTGCGTGTGCGAGTGATTTGATTTTTTAATATTTTCAGTTTTTGCCGCCGTCATAAACAAACAGGTGGTGGCCACAATGTCAATTGTTAGTTGCGTGCCGCCCATGTATACACACACATACGCATATATATATTTATTTATTTATACATATGCATATACATATGTGTGTGTATGTGTTTGTTCTTGGTATTTCTCGTGCGTGTGCTTTTTGGCCAATAACACTGAATGTTCAATTACGAGTTTTTTGTTTTTGGTTTTCACAATGCGCACTTCTGTTATTCTTACGTAAATGCAGTTTGCATTGCTGTGCTCAGCGCACTTTAGTTTTAGTTCAGCCAGTATTTTGTTGCTTTAATTGAATTTAAACTGCAAAATTTACGTCGGGTCAAGCGCGTAACTGTGTGCGGCGATTGCGCGTATTTAGTTATAAACAAAATGCCAGGGCTGTACAATAATATCGATAAGTTCACCATTGCAATAGTTTCAATAGTTAGTATATTAGAAGTATCGATCATTAATAGTTGGGCTATCGAAATATTTTTAATACATTTGACGGCCCTGCTTTATGTACTTGGTATCGACGGGAGTGAGCAATCCAAATGGAATGAAAAGCTATTTTTATTTTTAATTAATTTTCATTTTTATTTCACTCTTTGTTATAATACATTTGTATTGTGAATGGTATCTTATATATATTAAGAGTTTTGACTAAGAACTAGGCCTTTTCAGCCTAGATATTTATTTACAGACATGACATATGGTGTATGCGATGACATATAGCATATACATTGCAAGTGATAAAGTAATATAATTTAAATTATTTTCACTCCTATAAAACCAAGTATAAGCTCTTTCAAAAGTTTCGATTACTTATAGCTGCTCTATCGCAAAATTTCCAATAGGCTTTGCGTCCCTGTGCTAAGAAGTTAGTATTTGGTATCGTAGGGACTAAAGCGCGCGAAAACAAGTCAGAACTAAGAACAGGGATGTAATTTAAATGTTTATAATATAATATATATACGAACTCATCAGGTACACATCGCTAATCGCATACAAGCAAACATTTGTTTTGCCTTCACTCAGCTAACAGTTGTCGTGGCAACGAGACAAATAACAGAGAACAGATGATCGAGTATATTATAGAAAACTGCGATTCGTTTTATGTAATTAAATAATGACACGCTCCGTGTACGAGGTGCAACAGGACTTTGCGCTGAGCAGTGGACTACACTCTGAAATCATCTGGGATGCGTAAGTCAATCAAATATATATATGTATGTATATCTATATGTAAACAAAGTATTTTGCAGTCTCGCAGCTGATCAGGAGGAGGTTCTCAAGCAGAAGATTGCGAACCTTATCAGCGGAGATAGTCTGGAACCCAGCAAAACTTTGGAGAGACAGCGACAGAAGGTCTTCGAGAATGTGTGGCAACAAAGACGCTATACGAATCGGATGTTGCTTTCAGCAATTATCTACGTGCTGGTGACACCAGAGAAGGATCCGGAGCAGGCGCTACGGTCCACCAGTTTCAGCTGTCATCCCGTAATACGGACGCGCAAATGCCTGAGAGAGGATTACGAGAACAGCGATAACTGCTGCATGATCTTCATCGATGAACATGGCCGTGTCTATCCCAACTGGCGGCAATATGTCTTCCACAACAGACTACCCAAGGGCACAATGATTGCCCCCAGCCAAGGCATCTATCGATTCGGCCACGATCCCGACAATGGAGTGCATCTAATGGTCCATGCGACACCTGCTTCATTTGGCGTCATATACAAAGCTGGCGATGCTCTGGCCACAGTAGGCGGATTGGCGGCCAGTGTGCCCGTGGCGGCTGCTCTGGCCATGCCTGTAGCGCCACCCATTTTGGTAGCAGCTGCCGTCGTGGGCGCCACTGCAGCTGCCTACAGCACCGTGCGCTCCATCAGCTGTCTCTATGATCGCCGTCAACACTGTCAATCGCTGTCGTTGATGGAGCGCGAGTCACGTAATAGCTGGCTGGGAGTAGCGGGCGGCGTCGTCGGCCTGGGTGCAATGGAAGCCACCACGGCTCTGTGTGCGGCGAGCGCGGAGGTGAATGCAGCTGCTCAGCTAGCCGTGAAGGGTATCAATGTCTCATCCATTGTTCTATCTGGGACAGGTGTGGCCAACAGCGTTTACGATTTGTATTTGGTGAGTCATTCGCTGATGTCATCATTCTGTCTGTTATACATTCTTTGTCTGCCACTATATATAATTATGTTATATATGGTGTGCACTGTTATACTGTCTTATGTGTGTACACTCTGCTCTGCTATGTACCTTTCTCTGTTATGTGCTCTGCTCTGTTAAGTACTCTGATCTGTTAAGTAATTTGCTCCTTTTATCTGTTGTGTACTCTTTTGAAAGTAGCATCTGTTTACAGTTTACTGTTAGTAGAGTATTTTGAAGTCGTCTACGTCCTTATTAACTTTTCTTTTTCTTCTCATATTCGCAGAAAATCAATGAGAACCAGCCTCTGTGCAGCATCGATGTGCTCCACATAGCCGCAAGTCTGCTGATCTTTACGCACTCTATTAACAATCTCCGTCTAGTCAACCGTTTGACAAATGGCCAATCCTTGAGGGAAGCGGTGAATCATCAAGCCAGGTTGTACTCTACTCTATACACCAAATCTCGATTATTAACAAGTTGAATTGCTTGCAGGCAAACCTTTGGACAGATCGCTAAGGAGTCGTCCAAGTGGCATGGCCAGGTTGCTGGTCAGCATTTTGACATGGTGCGCACCCTGAATGATATACCCTTTAAGGAGACGCTGCTGGGCATGCACAATACATACAAGCATTTGAGGGATGGTGCCGCCACGGTAGCTTCCATGGCAGGAACAATGATCAGCCGGGATGCCGAGGGGCACCTGCATTTGAATGTAGATTCCCTTAACAATTCCTTTGGCTCTAAGTTTGTGGAGCACATTGGCCACAACAGCAGCTTGTTGGATGTGCTTGATGCACTGGCGAAATACTTTGATGGACAGTCGATGCAGTTGCTCCTCCAGCTGGCACGAAAGTTTCTAGAGGATAATCTCGATGGCATTGAACGCGGGCTGAACACATTTTTGTCCACGGAACTGGTGCTGTATCGCATCCTGATGCAGTGCATCAATAATTATGAGAATCTTACATTGGAATTCTTATTGGAACGGAAAGATGAAATCTTATCCATTCTTACAAAATATTTCGATGGATTGAGGCCGAAGGACGAGCAAAACTCTACCAAAATGAAGTGTGATAATTGTCAAGGTGTTTACTATACATGTAATATCTCGAATCTTTAATGTTTTTAAATATATAATTTAATTTCTTTGAACTATTTGTTATAGTTTCAGTTCAAGTTTCCCGCGAACATTTATCGATAGCTAAAAATTCTAATTAGACTTCATCGGAACTAGAGAGTTCTGTGTGCCCCTCGCGCTACTACTATGAACTGGTTCTGTTAATAATTCAAATACCTATCGACAATTGCACATATTAGTTCGAAATTGGTCGCTATGGCAGTTGGACTTTATTTTATCCATACGGCTAATGCCCGCCATCCGCATTTCGTCAGAGCTGCTATTGGACCATATGGTCCCCTCATATATGGAGAAAGTGGGCGCCATCATGACCTGTATACGATGAATGAATACGTGCGGACTGTCCGCCGAATGACGCCGTCCCAAATAGGCCGCTGTGATGTTCGCCAAGGTGAGCGGGCTGCAGCGATCCGTGGATATGCTATTCTGATACTTATCGTACATCTTGTTCACATGCAGCACCACCAGTCGGGCCATAAACTGATCCGCGTCCGAAAAGCTGAAATAGCGGGAATACGATCTGCAGGCGCACCAGTGATCCGAAATGCCAGCATCCGCGCACGTTCGATTGATGGACACGGGGTGGAAGAGGCTTTGGCAATTGGGACAGTCCGGGGCATTGCCCAGTAAATCCTTGAAATTGTTCGGATTTCCTAGGCGCAGTATGTGCTTCAGTGTGACATACAAATCGTATGGACTGGACAAACGTTTTCGATTGGTCTCCAATGCCCGCACAAATTCCGGATGGGATTGCTGCAGAAACGGCGGCAGCCAAATGTATAGGAATGGCAAGCGATCCTCCAGCCAACCAAGCGGTGTCTGCCATGTCGGACCAGCCCTCAAGCCATGATCACTGAGAAAGAACACAACGCTCTTATCCAAGATGCCGGAATCCCTCAACCGATTCAGATACTCCCGCATGTACTCATCCATGACAGTGGTGCGGGAGATACTGCCGCTATGGCTGTGCGTGTTCGTCCAGAAGAAGCCGAAGAAGCTATCGTTGAGGTAGCGACGCGTGAACTCAAGAGCATACTCATAGACATGCTCCGCCGCATGGTGATAGCCTAGACATGCCTGTGAGTCTGCAGTGCTTATATGCAGCCACTGCTCGGCCGCCATGAGGTATGGACGCATATAGTAGTCCACAGGCACAGTGCGAAAGCCCTTCATGTTCACATTGAATGTGTTGATGGGCGTGTCGTCCTCCCCGAAGGCCGTCACATAGCCCAACTCTTGGTAGAGCTTCCAGATGAACTTACAACGGTCCAAGCCGAGCTCCTCTCGTGGGTCGCACAGGGACAAAACGCTGCTGCGATTGTATCCGGTGGTCAGAGCTAGAATATTGGGCAACGTATTGGCCGCCACCTGAAAGGTAATGAACAATGAAATCTCTCCCTCTCTCGATCTTCTCTAATTGCTTCACCTTGTTGTAGCCTGCTAGTTCGAACCAGCCACTGGAGTTGAGGAGTTCCTTGGTCATGGGCATTGCCCTTATCAGCTGCTGGCGCGAGATGCTATCAATGCCTATCAGAAGCACACTGATCGCTGGCTGTTTAGCTCCGCGTTGATTCACCCACTGCATCAAGCGCTCCCGCACCTTTTTCTGCTCGGGCACAGTCGCATGTCCGTTCGTATAGATGCGCTTGCCTTGGGCATAGCACTGCACGATGAATCCAATTGTGGAATTGGGCAGCTGGACGCCACTGACAAACTGTTGGCACAGCTTGCCCATATTAATGTGCTGCTCGGTCAGCCTTTCCACGAGCATATAGCAGCAGCTGAGCTTGCTGGCCAACGGATCACTCAAATCCCGATCCATCTTCGAATACTGCTTGAAGTCATTCCAATTGATGAAGAGCTGATAGTTCCCCGAGCTCTCGTTGTACGCCACCCAGGTCAGAGGCGGCAGGACGGAGCAGCGCTTGTACTCGATGCGCTTAAAATTCAACTTCACTTCCTCATCGAAGGGATCCGCATCCTCGATCTTGCACGTAGCTGAGTTCAGGATGTACTTTTTGCTTATCAATGTGACGCTCTGCAGGAACGAGAGCCAGAGAATTCCATTCAAATAGAGTTTCGTAATCCACATAGCTCCTTACTTGATGGCTGCTGCCAGTCCAGTGCAGCTTCATCATCGTATGCCGAGCTTTTTAACAGCGTAATGCACCTGCGGCTGTTGCAGTTGTGGACTCGTTACAGTTCAGAGAACTGCAATCGATCTGATCTTAGTATTACATTAAAACTAAATTGAGACAAGTGGGACTGCATAGACAGAGAGAGAGAGAGAGACACACTCCGACTCAGAAGAGGAGAAGGAAAAGAAGAAGAGAAGTATAAATGTATAAATATGGACAATACTTATGTGTAAGTGTGGCTTAAGCAGTTAAACCTTTGCCTTAGATTGAGGAGTGTAGAGAGCGAGACAGTTTCTCTCGGAAACTCGGAAAAGATTGAGAGAGATAGAGGAGATTAAGAGAGTAAGTTACAAACAAAAGCTGAGGCAGAGCTGTAAGCAGGCAATAACATTACCTATGAAAATCGCATAGAAAGGTGCAACGATACAGTTTTCATTTATTTAAAAATTAAACAAACTGCATAGAAAGTACTCGCCACACTTGTATACCTCCCAGACCCAAACTTTTCCGAATGTAAACACAGCTGTTTATGATGTTATATATAGATGTATAAATATATATATTTATTAATGATACGCATTTAAAGATAAACTTAGGATCTTAGAGCTTAATACTTGACATATTGTTCTAGTGTTTAATACTGTGGCAAGACGTGCTGCCCCGCTGCGAGGATCAGCCACATAAGGTACAACAACTCTATAAGAGTGAGAGCGCGACTGAAAGACCATACACATATGTCTTTGATAAGGACGGAATCTGTTGCTGACTAGCCATGTCTCTGGGATGGGAGAACATTTAGCAGAAGAAATCCTCGTTGCAGCGATTGAAGCAGCAGTAGGAGATATTGTTGTAGCTCTTGTCGGAACTGTCGCGCTTGTGGCGCTTCTCCTGGTTGTGCTTGAGGGGCTTGTAGCGGGGCAGTACGTCCAGATGGATAAGCCGGTGATAGTGATCGCTGCTGACCTTCAGGTAGCCACCGGTGGGAAAGCTGCTGCGCTTAACACCATGCGGGGTTCTCTTATCCATCTTGCCATCTGCAAAGGGAGCAAAGAAGAAATAAAAATTAAATATTAAAAAATATTTTTAAAATTTAAAATTTATGTTTTCAACTTGAACTTGCGCCTTGAAAAGGTTTAAAACTGCGCTTTGTTTCAATATTCAATATTTGCGATTTTTATTGACTTTTTTATAGTTTTCGTAAACATTTCCGATTTCGTTTTCCTTTAACTTTGGGTTGACTGACTTTGTGACCTTATTAAACATGCACTTATACCATATATAGATATGGTTTGGTGTATATATAAGACTTACGTGAAAGCTTGTTTTTATGATGCCCGTTGTAGTCTATGGAACGCCTCTCTCTGGGCTCGTCCTGCTGGAACAGACGCTCGCAGGCCTCCATGGCGAAGGTTTTCATCTTGTCCAGCGAGCAGTAGGCGCGCGTCTCGCTTAGCAGACAGCTGCCCAGGATGAGGGCGAGCAGAATGAACTGGAAGGAGAAGAATGTAATCAAAATTATAGAAATTGAAATATAATGTCATATCTATATCTATCTCTAGCTGTATCTACATCTCACATTTGTATCTGTATCTCACACTGCAATAGTATCTCTAGCTGCACCTCTAATTGTATCTATATATGTATCTATAACAGTGTCTCTAATTGCAGCTGCATCTCATATTTGTATCTGTATCTCGAAATTGCATATGCATATATACACAGCTTTGACTGCTGACAGCTGAGAGCAGCGCGTCGTGACGCCGCTGTCCTTGTCGACGTTATGGTTTGGGGCAAACAAACTGGGTCACAACTCAGGCGAAAATCATAAAAAACTGGAGCGCATTTGCAAGTCGTCGCAGCCAAATTGCAAATTGCCCGTTTTAATGTGCGAAAACTTCCCCGACTTACACACAGAGTTATAATGGGAATTATGTAATAAGCATTTCCGCATTGAGCTTATGCTTATTTTATTTTCTTACAGAGAGAACAAAAGCGCATTTGTTGTAAATTTATTTTTAGCAGCATGCACAGGTGATATGGCTACCTGTCGACAGGTTTGCATGTGGTACACACCCCTCTTTAAGCGGCAATCCATACAACGGCAATCAAAAATATTTAGCATCCATTAAGTGTATTTCAATATTTATGCTGTAAATTTCCCATCACTTGGACACATTGCACAAAACACTGGGATATTTGCAACATAAACTTTTGAAATTGCCTTCTCAGGGATTTTTAACCGACTTAAAATAAATAAAATTTCAATTTTATTACAACTCACCTTAGCGTTCATTGTTGTTGTTTGCTGCTGATGTTGTTGTTGATCTTTTTTGTATTTTTAATTAATTCCAATTGGTGTTTGTGAATTTGTCTTATATGCACTTGCACCTGCCCCACTGGCCAACGCGACGTATACGTGTTATTTTTATAAGTGTTGTACTTTTTGGCGGCAAAGCGAAATCAAACGAAAAACAACCACCGACCGTCACCTGATAAGCTTCGAACTCAAATGAAAGCTTCGCCCAACGCTGTTAGCTTTTATACGTATGCAAATACAGGGGCAGCGCCAGAGCCAGAGCCAGAGCGCAGGAGTAGCAGCAGCAGCAGCAGCAGCAGCTTCGGGTTCTCTGGGTAGGAGGTAGGTAAAGAGAGCTGCGCTCGCGAATACGCATGCGTAAGCGAAAAGGCGCGCCGCCGCCGTCGCCGCAATAACAATAACAACAACAAAAACAACAACAATTTGTGCTTAGAACTGAACCGACGTCAGACAAGAAAAGGATACCAATTAACTGCATAATTTCCCATCATTGTGTTTTGGGTGAATTCGTGTCGGAAATACCAATGTTATTTCAACATAATTGCCATTTCCCATCTTTGGGCTTTGGTGTGCTTAGGAACTGCCAAGGCTAGTTCAACATCAATTGGCTTTAGCGCTGATTCACGCGTTGCTTTTACTGTTGCTGATAAAGTGCTAACAACGTTTGCCGGCGCCAATAAATCAAACACCTTGAACATGTAATATTGCTTTAATAATAATGTAATGAGGAAGCCGGCAACAGCTCGCGGTCAACTTGCCAGACAGAGAAAGTGAGCCGAAGCGCGTGGCTAGCTGGCTCTTAGCTATCCCATTTACTCGATCTGCCTTGTTGCTAGGGGGATTCCGTGACCACGCACGTTCTCTGGTAAAATATGCGTACACATATACATATACATATGTATGTATGTGGGTGTGTGCAAGTGTGTTGGTCTTTTGTGTATTTAAATATTTCATTCATAAAGATTTTATGGTTAGCATATCGACGTCACGAGCGTTACGCCTGCGCACAAATACATATATATGTACGTATATGTGTAGCTGCGCATTACACGCACACGCATACGCATACTCACACATGCATAGCACTTGCTCATGTTTGGGTAATAGTACTTTCACATAGTATGACAAAAGTCCCAACCGGGCAAGGCCAACAACAACTCTCAATGCATAATTTCCCTCTCATCTCGAATGCACTCTCGTTTTTTTTCGTACATGCATGCGTAGGGTATTTACATTCACTCAACTGATCTGCAACGCAGAGTTGAAGTCAGCTTGTGAGCAGAGGACACAAATGGATTTAAGTTTATTTCAATACTATTCTGATAATCGTTATATATAGTACTAAGCCCACGTAGTTATAAGCAGTTGAATATGTTTTCAGAATAAAAGTCCCTGAGCCATCTGCTTACAAGGGTATTTAAGCAGCGACTTGCTGGACTTTTCCTGTTGCTTTACATTTAGTATTCTAAAGGAGAGAGGAGAGCACAGAACACAAGGTGGAGAGCAGCACAGCGGCAGCAGGTGCTGGCTGCAGCAGCAGCATTGACGTTTTATTGACATTGAGCTTAACGGTTTTTCTTAATGGCGCCGACGTCGCAAATTTGCATTTGTTGCATTTGCTGTTCTAATTTTACATGTGAGCTTTTGTTGGTACTTACGCATGCGGCCTTTTTAATACATACATATATATTTTTGGCCAGTGTCAATGCACACTTTCGGCCGAGTTTTAATGTGGCTTGGCTTCTTTGGCTGGACTGGCCGCATGCGGAAACGGGTCGTATGCGCAATGCGTGCGCATTTAGTAAGACGCAATTGAAGTTTGCATACTTTTCATATATATACACAAACACACACGCGCACACACACACGCACACGTAACTATGTGCGGCATTTGCTGGAACGTGTGTTGTTGTTCCTGTTCCTTTGCCAGTGTGTTCTGTAAGTCTAACGGTAACGGCGGCACGTTCCGCAAAAAGTCAACAGATAGAAGTTCAAGCATATACAAATACCTTCAAATGTATGTATGTATGTATGTGCATATTAATAAATATGTGTATATATGATTGTGTGCTTGTATAATCCGCAGAACGAGCAGGAATGTGAACAAAAAAGCTGCTTTGGCATTTACTAAAGTATGCATTTCATTAGAAGTTTCGTTTTTTTTGCTTTACTGTTGTTATTGTGGTCTAGAACAGTTCCAGCTCTTGCGCCTGGACCCAGTCTCATTCATAAATACAAATGCATGTGTGAGTGTGTGTGTACGTATTTCACAACCTGAATTGAAAAAAACCTCACGCCACTTGCCGCCATGTCAACGATCTTCTCTGCTTCTGCTTCTTATACGTACCTGGGCAGAGGGCAGCGAGGCCAACTACATCTACTGCTGAATCTCTTTTTTCTGCTTTTTATATTATTATTTTTGGTTCTTTTCTTTTTTTTTTGGCAGCCAAATAAAACTGGTTCTCATTCTATTAGATAGCATCGGTTTCTTCAGCTTCGGCTTCGGCTTCGGCTTCGACTTCAGCGGCGCTCGATCTGTTGTGTGTGTCTAGACGCCGTTGGTCCTTGGCAACAGAGCTGAAAAGGAAAGCCAGCCAAGTCTGCTTTGATCGTTGTAGTTGTTGTTGGTTGGCAGGCGTGTTCCATGAACCAGAGGGCGAAAGTGGTACGTCACGTCCGCATCTGACTTTGCCAGGGAACAACAACCACAACAACAACGGCAATTTGCGATCCTTCTTTACCGGTCTGTTAAAGAATCTTTCGCATTCCTTTTCTTCTTCTCAAGCTTAAAGTTCAACCAACTCTAAGGCTAGGGGATATTCGCATATCTAATGAGCAACAGGCCGTAAATGAGGAGATCAAAACTTGTTGATGCTCTATCAAGATCTATCAAGAGATATTTACTTCAATAGAGGCACAGACACATGACTAATGTGTTTTCATTGCCACAACTCAATGAATCAGACAACAAGAATGTCCATTTAAGGTAATCAAAGCTTAGTCACATCGCAAATGTTAGTTTTGGCCAACATAAATCAAGTTTCAGCGCGGCTGAAATCGAAAGTGTTTCAAAAGAAACGGACAATGGATTTAGTAACACAAACGCCTGCTGTGGGGCGCCACTTGCTCAATCGGTTTGAGCGCCATCTAGCGTCACCTGCGAACAACTGTGAACAGCTGTTATGCAGGCCGCGTTTTTTATGTAAAGTAAAGAAAAACAGAAAATGTTCGGAGCAAAAACACGAAATTTGGTGCGTAAAACGAATCTGCCGCTCAACTGCAGCTGGTGTCGCTGGAGCAGCAGCAGCAGCAAAGCCCCAGAAGCAGCAGCTACCCCCGATGCGAATGCAGCCAAGCGACAGCAACTTATCCAGGAGCTAGCGGAGCCCCTCGACACCAGCAGCCGGCCGGCCATCGACCCCAAGGAGACGAGTATAGTGCTCTTTCCCGGCCAAGGCACACAGTATGTTGGCATGGCCAAGAATCTGCTGCGCTTCCCCGGCGCACGATGCATCTTTGAATTGGCCAATGAGGTGCTCAAATACGATCTGCTCAAGATTTGTCTCGAGGGGCCACGCGAGAAACTCAATCGCACCGAATACGCCCAACTGGCCGTAATGGTGTCTTCACTAGCCGCCCTGGAACAGCTGCGCGAAGAGCGGCCCAAGGCCATAGAAAACTGTGTGGCTGCAGCGGGCTTTAGTCTGGGCGAGATCACAGCCCTGGTATATGCAGGTGCATTGCCCTTCGACAAGGCGCTGCAGCTGGTGCAAGTGCGTGCCAATGCAATGCAGGCAGCATGCGATCAGGCGCCTGGCGCCATGGCGATGACACTATACGGCCCGGACACCAATCTGGGCGAAGCATGCAGCAAAGCGTTACAATGGTGCCTGGACAGTGGTGTTGAGTCGCCCTATTGTGGCGTTGCCAACTATATGTACCCACACTGCAAGGTTGTGGCGGGCAGCGTCCAAGCCCTGGAATTCCTCGAGCAACATGCCAAGGCTCTAAAGATACGCCGGATGAAACGTTTGGCTGTCAGTGGAGCCTTCCATACACCCCTTATGGCAAGTGCAGTGGAGCCGTTTGCCAAGGCGCTGAAGTCAATACGGCTGCAGGACCCGATCATACGCGTCTACTCCAATGTGGATGGCAAGCCGTATAAACATGCCGCGCACATCCTGCGCCAGCTGCCCAAACAGATTGTCAAGCCCGTCAAGTGGGAACAGACGCTGCATGAGCTTTACGAGCGACGTCAAGGTGCGGACTTTCCGCGCACCTTTGAATGCGGCCCGGGCAAGGGTCTGCTTCAGGTGCTAGAGAAGGTGAACGCCAAGGCAGCGAACACATCATTCAATGTGTCCGCGTGATTGATACATTAAATATAAATATTGGTATCACGATTTTTGCTTTATAAAAAATGTATTCTCTTGGCTAAAAGGAAGGAAGGTGAACAGAAATGCGACATCAGTTGGGGGATGTAGACAAGGCATGCTAGGCAGCCAGGCAGGCTCCTAGGCTTTGTAATCTCTGGTGCTCATGCGATGCGCAAACGCGGCGCCCTTATTCTTGCGGAATCTCTCGAACGGATCGTTAAGATTGTTGCCTACGCCCTAAAAGCAAAGAAGTTAATAACTGGAACCATGAGCAGGCATCTGCAGTTGCTCCTTACCTTATACATATCCTTGCGATCACGTACTTCGCCGCCTGATATGGGCGTATCAATACCTTGACTTTTCGAGCCCAGACCCGTGCCCGTGCCGCCCCAGCCCATTTTCATGAGCATCTGATGGCCTTTATTTGTCTCCTCTATGAATTCCTGCGGCTTGGCAAAGCTGCTGCCACTGCAAGAAAGATTCATGATTAGAGTTGTAGTTGACTAAGGTTGGAGTGTTTGGACTTACAAGAAACTAGGTGGCGTGGGCGATCTGTCGCGTTCCACCCGCCTGGAATTGTTTACGTTGTTGCTATTATTGTTGGTACTATTGTTGTTGCTACTGTTGTTGGTGCTGTTGTTGTTATTGCTATTGTTGCGATTCTCGCGACTATTATTATCGCGTTCATGGCGCGGCGAACGATTGCGAGCCTTGCGATTGCTACCACCTCCGCTACCTGGTCCTCCTCCTCGACTGCGTTGAGACGGCGGCGTAATGACGCGTTCCATTGAACGTGACTTGGATCGCGAGCGGGACTTGAGACGACTGATTGGCGAGCGGGTACGCGAGCGACTTCGACTCTTGGAGCTACAAGCAAAATAGGATATAAATATAATTATATACATATCTTAAAGGCAAACCCACCGATAGCAGCGCTTATTGCTCTTCTTCACTTTCTCTAGGATTATGGGACTGGGTGAGCGTGATTTGTTGCGTGTGCCATTCTTGATCTCCTCCTCCTTTTGTTTGCGCGCCGCATTCTTCACCTTGTAGTATTCGTACAGACCCAGCTTCTCCCAACCCTCACTGCAATATCATTTGATTGAATTAGAATTTACAGAGGATTCATTTAAGCTACTCACTTGTCCCTGGGACGATCGTGGGAAGGCGCCGCATAGAAGGCATTTAATGCATTTGTCAAACGTTCGCTTTGCGGTGCTGGTGCTGGTAAACGTATTTCCGCCGGATCTAGCGCTTTGTAGTTGTAATCCTCTAGTCGTATAAGTGGCACAATGAGACCCGCTGGCAAATCGTAATAAGGCGCTGTCGGCACTTGTGGTTCCTGAATGACCATGGGCGGCTCCCCCGATTCCAAATCACAGTCCGCGTGGGGCAGTTGCTCAGCCAGCTGATCATCCGTTCGCTGTTGCATCACCACACTTATGGCTGTATTTAAAGACCCCATATTGACGCCAGGATCAGTCAGATTCGAGTGTGGCATTTGTCCAAATGGCGGTGGCTGTTGTACCTGCTGCTGCTGTTGCTGCTGCACTTGTTGCTGGTGTTGCATTTGCAATTGCTGCTGTTGCTCGTCGGGATGTCGTTGCTGATGTTGCTGCTGATGCTGCAGGTGCATTACGGCTTGTATGGCTGCATTCAAGACGCCCAAATCAACTGGCGCATCGCCAGCTGCAACGGGCAATTGTCCAGGCAAAGGCGGATACTGATTCGGCGGCTGTTGTTGTTGCATCTGCTGCTGCTGTGGTGGCACCTGACCGTGTATGGGCGCTGGAAAGCCTGGCGGCGGCTTTGACATATCCGGAATGAAAAAGTTAGGACCGCGGGCATCCACATAGTGACTTCCAGGTGGCGGCTGTTGTTGCTGCTGCGGCGGCGGCAGCTGCTGCTGTTGTTGTTGTTGCTGCTGCTGTTGCTGAGGATATCCTGCGAACATGTTGTTGCTTGGCTCATGCGATCCCGTTGGCGGCGGCGGCGTATTCATATGTTGCTCCTCCACTGCGCCTGGCATCGTGATGCGTTGTGCCATCAATGAAGGTATGGACTTGCCTTGCGGTGTGCCCGGCTGTGGCTTTTGTGCGACCAGTATTTGTTGCTCTAGCTGCAACTTCTGTTGTTCCAGTTGCGCAATTTGTTGCGTAGCATGTTGCAGGAATATCTGATGCTGCTTTTGATAGCTGCAAAAAGGAAAGGGAAATTGTAATGAAAACACTCAAAAACTCAATTTGTCCACTCACTTGTCCAGCGTGGCCTTCGTGCTCTGCGTATATTTGGCCACAATGTCGTGATGCGTATTCTGTAGATTCGTTTTATACTCCTGCATCGAGGAATCCGGCGATTGCAGTTTGGATATGACACAGGCATCAAAGAACTTGGCCTTGGACTCCCACAAGGAAAGCAACTTCGACAGCTTCTGGCGCTGATCATTGGTGGCAACTATACGAGAGAAGGTATTATTAGTATACTTTATATAGAGTCGGATATTTGCTATATAGATGCTTACTCAAGTCGGCGCTGCAGAACATCGGTATAACGACATTCTCGAGGCTGTTCTTCAAGTCGCTGATATTTTTGCGCATGCTGTAAAAATAGATGTGGGCGCTTAAGCAAAACAGCATCTCGCATTTAAGGATGCTGTGTCGTCATGAAGCACAAAACTCAACTATCTCTCTATCTGTCTGGCAGTCAGTCAGTCTGATTATGATCTAATATTATATTATGGCTGGCTGCTGAAGTAATACCCATTCAGAGTGTCTTCAAAAAGTTTTTTAAAACATCTTATCTATCATAGAAACTAGAACTTCATCTTGTGAGTACTGCTATATATAAGTATAAGATATAGACATATAATATCTATAGAGTATTCAATTTTGAACAGACGGTAAGAAAGTTCACTCTTCCCTTTAGCAATTTTTGATTTTAGTTTTATACAGTTTATATTCAACTCGGATAATAATATTTCCCTAAAATTTTCTTCGCTGTCTTTCTATACTCGTTTCGTGCACCGTAAACGAGTATTATGCAGTCGGTCACACCCGACAGAAATACTTGTACTTGTCGCTCTTTATTAGTTTTGCTCTGTTACTTATAGTTGGGTTTGTTTCTTATTTGTTTTGTATTTTTTATTGCTAATTACTATTTTGTTTATGCGAACTTACCAATGATGGAGTATATCATTAACTAAATATATAAGATGCAATTTTTGCTGAAACGTTGAACCATTGACCAAAGCCCTAAAAATAAATTAACAAACGAAAAAACATATTTTTGTCCATTTCTCTTTTCTCTCATTCTTTCTTTCTTTCATTTTATGTATCTCGCTTGCTGTAAGCGCAACGACAACAACAAAATTTGCCAAAAGTGTTTGTTGTGCTGCGTGTTGATTCGTGAGTGTGTGTTTGTTAAGTATGTGTACGTATAAGTGTGTGTGTCTTAACTAAGCAACTCTTTATTGCTGCCTAACTAACGGGTCAAGGCTCAAAGGCCTCTAGCGACGCTTTGAGCCTCGTTTGCAGCTTCAAAATTCTAACTTTCAAAACGAATCAACGAATCAAACAGGATTCTTTCTTCTTCTTCTTCAGAAAAAAGACATCGCTCTCTCTCTCTCTCTTTCGCTCACTTGCAGACGCTCTTGCTGCGTTTGCTTGCGTTTCGATTTCATTTCGTTTCGTTTCGATTTCGTTTTGTTTTTCTCGTTTTAACACTCGATTGAAAGAAAGAAACACATGTAATTAATAAATGTTGAAAGATCAATTAATTAAATATATACTGAGGCATACTTCTTTAAAAGATATTGTAAAACGACATTGATTTTTGCGCTGTCGGTTGAATGCTGTAAAATCCAGTTCTTGCCTAAAATTGCAATATCAAACGGGTTACTCATATTGTCATTGTCTCTTTAATGCATTATTAAGTTTAGTTTAAAGTTTCAATTAAATTTGATTTATTTTTAATTTGTGAATTTGGAATTTGCAGTTTGTCTAGCTCAAAAAGTTAACTGACGTAAACGTATATATATATATATATATAAATATATTTATTTAGATTTTAAAAACTACTTTTTTTAGTTGCCACTCGTAGCTGTAGCTGCTTATATTTACCTGATGAGATGCTATCCTTAGTGCAGGACTCGATGATGGGCTGGAGTACGGCATCAAAATCCCTCAGCACAATGCCCTGTTCATTGGCCAGTTGTTCCAGTTGCGTCGTCTGTGCCGCTGCCATCGCGTCGTCGATCTGTTTTGTCTTTTGTGTCATCAGCGCCTAAAGGTTTCACGATTTCATTTCGTTTCGTTTCAGTTTATTTCATTTCGTTTCGGTTTCGAGATTTGCCATTGAATTGGTATGAAATTTTCAAATATTTCGTATGCGACAATAAACGTGGATTTCGTTTTGATTTTTAATAATTATTTGAGTTTTTTATACACAATTTTTTTTTGTATTTTTTTTGTCAGTTGATATGAAGAGTGGTTTTTTTTAGGTTTTATGTTTCAAAAAATATACAATAAAGCAAAAATTTAATGTAGCATTGTAAAATTAGTTATTCAATAGGTAAAAAAAAAGAATAATAATATAAACATATTGTAAAACGTGAATCATTAAGTTAAATGCATTTATATAAAAGCTGAAAGTATATATGCACGTTTATATATATATATATATATAGAATGTATCCAGGTCAAGGGACTGAAGTATATGGAAAGAAAGAAACACAAAGTAGACAAAGCAGAAGAAGTAGGAGCCCAGTTGAGGTTTGTTGTAATTGCAATGTTATAAGTTTCGAATCGAAAACGATAGAAAAGTTAACTTCGGATGCCGAAGTATAAACACCCGTACAATCAATGCCTGCAGACACACAGAAATTATTCGATTAAGGAATTCTCTTTATGGAACAATAAGAATAGAAAAGTCTACTTGAAGCCCAATTTAGGACGGAATCCGATGGGAACTTAAGGTATCCAAATTGAAATACAACTGTCAAGATCAGAATATATATATTCTGGTAACGTTCAAATGCTGATAATTGTGAAAAGACTACGTAAAAACGTAATTCATTTCAGATCAAGTAAAATTAAAGCTGCTTTCCTTAAGAAGCAGTAACAATTATATATATAGCAGTCAACACCTGTGAGAAGAGAGAGAGACTGAGAGAAATGGGGGGAGTAGTAAATTATTTACCGTATGCTGTGCGGAAAGATTCGAATCCGATTGTTTGATTTGCTCTCGCAGCGTATTCTGTTGCATTTTGATGGCATCCAATTGGCTGGCCAGATTCAATGCCAGTGCATTGCCGTTAGCTGACTGCTGTGCTGGAGCTGAACCAGTTCCGGTTGCAACGGGGGCGTTGGGCCACAAATGTTGAGATTGTTGTTGCTGCATACTATCCTGGACATTATCATGCAGAATGGGTGGCATTTGCTGCTGCTGTTGTTGTTGCTGCTGCTGCGACGCATAGAGAGGATGCGTGGGCGGCGGTTGTTGCATGTAGAGCGCGTTTGCTGGCATGCCACCTTGCTGTTTTAGCACTGAATAGCAAAAATATATCAGTAATAATGATAGTTAAGAAATGTATCTTCTACTCACTTGCCTGCTCCGCGGCCACACGGAACTGATAGTAATTGGCGAATTCGCCGCCATAGAGAAATTCAAACTTTGGATTATTCTGTTGCTTCTGTTTGGTAATTGCTTCAAACTCGGGTCCATTGCGTGCCACAAATTCAGCCATTTTATCTATTATATTGCGTAAACTTGCATCTGCAAACAGTTAATAAGTTCACAAAGTTTTTTTTTAGCTGAGCTCCGGAACGTGCGTTTGTGTGTGTGTGTGTTTTGGCAAAAGATTTGTGTGCATACCTCTTGGCGGTTGAGCATCCATTGTTTATAGTTTAATATTTGTTTACAAACTACCTACTTTGTAAAGGCTTAAATAATCATAACTTTTTACAAACAATTCATCACTTTTTGCGGCGACCGCAAAGAATTTTTATCAGCAGCACCCTTCTTCTTACTCTTTATTCAGACGCCATATTTAGAGCTGGAGCGTTTGCAATTCGCAATTTATCGATAGATTTTCCAATAGGGTTGCCAGATTCGATAAATCGGTCATATTCATTTTTGCTTTTTGTAAAAACCTGCCAGTCATTTTGCATTTTATTCTATTAGAAAAGCAAACATGGCAGTACGTGTAATAAACGACGAATCACATTTTCAAGCGGAGCTCTCACAGGCGGGCATACGTCTGGTTGTTGTTGATTTTACGGCAACATGGTGCGGGCCCTGTCAAAGGATTGCGCCTGTCTTTGACACGTTTCCCACTAAATATCCCAAAGCCATATTCCTAAAGGTGGATGTCGACAAATGCCAGGATACCGCAGCTGGCCAGGGGGTTTCTGCTATGCCCACATTCATATTCTATAGGAACAGGACCAAAATCGATCGTATTCAAGGCGCTGATATAATGGGTTTGGAGGCGAAAATAGAGGAGCACATTGGCACGGGCGTTGCCGAGGAGGCTGGCGAGGACTACGGCCAAGGATTGGTGAGTAATGCATGTGCGCATGTTCATTTAAGAATTGAATCTAATTGAATGACTCATCCATACAGATGGAGCTAAACACGTTCATCTCTAAGCAGGAATGCGAATGCTTGAATGAGTCTGATGACCACAATTTGAAGCACGCTCTTGCCTCGGCCGGCGGCTTCTTGCAGTCGGACTGCGATGAGCAGCTCATCTTGTCGATAACATTCAATCAAGCTGTTAAGATACATTCACTTAAGTTCAAGGCGCCCCCTCAACTGGGCCCCAAGGAGGTGAAGCTATTCATCAATCAGCCACGCACCATTGACTTTGATATGGCCGAATCCATGAGCAGCGTGCAGGATCTGACGTGAGTAGAGTTGAGCTAATCTAAGACAACTTTCTATTAATCGTAAGCCACTTGCAGCTTGGTTGAGAAGGAACTGGAGAAGGGCAATCCCGTCAATCTGCGCTATGTGAAATTCCAGAATGTACAAAACATACAAATCTATGTGAAGAATAATCAGTCGGGCAGCGACACCACTCAAATTGATTACATTGGCTTCATTGGCTCCCCCATCATTACAACCAAGATGACGGACTTTAAGCGTGTCTCTGGCAAGAAAGGCGAAAGCCACTAAACTCGGCATTCAAATTGAAGATTTAGTGATTGCTCCTTGTACTTTCAACTTAAAATTAAGCATAAACCATAACTAATAGAAATGCATTAACAATGGACAACTAACAAATAAATCAAATCAAGTTGGCAATTAATATCCTCGGCCTCGATCACAGATTACTCAGGGGTCGACCATCCAGCTCCTTGTTGAGCATTTGCCAGGCGCGCTCCGCCTGCAGCTGCGTGAAATCGTAATCCCACTGGGAGCTGAAGATCACTTGGGATTTGGCCACAATATCCGCGTTCTTCACTTGACTGGCCAGCCGATTCCGAGCTTCCTGTTCACTCAGGTTGTTTCGCTCGATGATGCGCCGAACAGCTTCATCGGGTGGTACAATCATTGACCACACCTCATGGCAGTGATGTTCCCAGCCCGCCTTCAATAGCACCGCAGCTTCCAGCACCACCACCTTGGGCACCTGCGCTGAAGCACGCAACTCCTCGAGGCGTCTGTTCACCTCCACCATCAGCTCTGGCCACACGATGGCATTCAACGTTTCCAGCTCCTTCGCGTTGGCAAAGACTAATGGACCCAGCTTTGTGCGATCGATGCGACCATCATCCGAGAGTATCTCCTCTCCAAAATGTTTGACTATTTTTCCATAGCATGCCTGTCCGGGCTCGTAAACATCGTGCGCCACCTTGTCACAATCGATCACATGGGCGCCCATCTTGCCCAGCCGCTCAGCCATTTTGCTCTTACCCGAAGCAATGCCGCCTGTAAGTCCTATGATATAGGGGCGTGCTGGCAATTGTGGGCGAGGCTGAAAAATGAGTAAAGCTAGTTTAGACGATGTCAATATAGTGGAATAGAAGCTTACCTCCGGCTGTCGCCAGCGTGTGCCAAGCAGATCAATGCGTGTATTGCTGGAGCTGACCTTTGACTCGTGTATGCCATCAGTCACATTGCTCTCCACAATGTCAATGGCAAAAATGTCCAGTTGACGCAGTTGCTTGGTGGCCCGAATCTCGTTGACCTTTTGGCCGCCACGCAACGTCTCAGCACTAACCACAATCATGTCCATATCAGGATCATGCTGCGTGGGTCCGAATGGATCGTCAATGGGCACAATATCATATTGCAACGTATTATCTATGTCCAATAGGAACTCGCGCAGCTCCGCAATTCGATGCTCTACGGGCAATATGAGCTCTGGCAATATTTTGCCTATATTTATTTAATAATAACTGATTAGTGATAAGGAAGCAGATGTGCTGAATCATTATAGTTTACCTTTAGTCATCGCAGCCGTTGTTACGCCTACGACGAGCCGTTTGCAGGCACGTAGCACGGCCTGCGTCAGGAATATCTTGTGGCCAATATGGATGCGATCGAAGGTGCCGCCCAGGACAACTGTGGGGTAAACCTTCTGATTGACATCGGCTTCCAGTAGCCGGAAATCACAGCTGTTGTCCTCGTTCAGAAAGATCGTGGGCTGACTTATGTTTAGAGCAGTCCGTAACCTATCGCATAGCTCCGGTTGATGCGCATCCGAGAATATCATGTCAACCGGTTTTCGCAGTGATAGATGGCCGACAGCAGAGTGCTCCTTGAGCGGTGCCACCAGGACGCGCAGATCCACTTTGTTGCCTACATAGCTACTACTGTCGGCGTACAACTGTGATATAAGCCGACCCCAAGCTGGTGACGCAGCTGACTGTGTTGAACCTGCCACATTTAGGTGTATGTACAGCGAGTTTACGTATTTCTCAATGCTTCGCAGAGATTTTCCCAGTTGCTTGATGTTGGACACCACCAGCAGTCCAGTTGAAGCCATCTTCTTACCCTGTTGAATTCGCAATTAGCCAACTGCGGTTCTTCGTGTACTTTGGACTTGGATTGTTATTATCATAACGACAAACTAGGTTAATCGATATGTATTTGTTTGTTTTGACTATCGCATTGCAATCAGGGCTACGCTAGCTTAAAGATTTTGTTTCTAACAATTAATAAATATTTAATTATATATATCTCAATTTTTTAATTTAGCACATAATTTACATAACAAAATTTTCTCATAATACAAAACAAAAATAAATTCAGATTAATATATAAATATTAAACATTTGTATTAAATAAATATGTACCAATTTTCGTACAACTGGACCAATCGTCGCAACCGTGACTGGGACCATCATCTATCGATAACAAAATATTGTATCGCAAAAGTGTCTCATGTGCTGTACACCCACCACTGAAGAAAAAAGTTTTTCACGAATTTTGTAGCATTTTTAAAAAATTAAACCATCTCAAAATGTCCCGACAAGCCTCCAGATTGGATGCCAAGAAAGTGGTAAGTAAGCTGAAAGCCGAATAGAAACCAGAACACTCACGGTTATTAGCTTGTAAGATTAGTTATTTGTTTTTGGTCGTAGTCTTAAGAACCGAACCATTTGAAGTGCCACCCACCCTCAAAATCGGCTTCACATTCGCTTTTGCAGTAAGTGAGGGCGTGTGAGAGGGAAACGCAAGCGAAACAAAATAGCGCCACCTGCGCGCTATGGATAACCATTTCAGCAGTAACCGCACAGCAGCACCAACAGCAACAAGAATGAGCAACAACACCAACACCAACAACAACAGCAACAACAACAACAACAATGCAAACAACACGAGCAACACAAGTGCCAACAATCCGAACGTAAACACGGCAACGGCAACAGTTGGACAGCCAATTCAAGTGATACCCATGCCGCTGCTGTCGACAGCTGGCGGCCAAATCATAATTGGACAGCCGCAGGCACAGGCGCAGGCAGGCGGAGCAGCAGCTGCCCTGCAGCCTCAACTGATACCACTGCAAGCGAATCAAATAATGCTGCAGGCGCAACAGCAGCCACAGATGCAAGTGATGCAGTTGCCCGACGGCCAGACCATATTCTATCAAACGCCCACGCTCACATCGCTCGATCCGAATGCCGCGGCAGCAGCAGCAGCTGCCGCTGCAGCTCAGCCCGCGCCCCACTACCTCAACATCAATGGCCAATTGGTGCAAATAACAGCGGCGCCCAATGCCAACCAAGCGGCGCCCGGAGCCGGCCAGCAGATTATAATGCTGCCACAAATGACGGCGGTGAACGCCGCAGCCGCTGTTGCTGCAAATGCTCAGGCCCAGGCCAACAACAATGCGCAACAGCAGCAACAACAACAACATCAGCAGCAGCAGCAACAACAGCAGCAGCAACAACAACAGGCACAAGTCCAGGTGCAGCTGCAGGGAACGACTGCCACTAGTGGTGGTGGTGGTGGCGGTGGCAGCAATGCGAGCAGTGCCGATGTGAGCACCAGCACCACGGGTACGAATACAAACAGCGAGGAGGATGAGAACTCCAAAGGCGAGGCGGACGAGGAGCCGCTCTATGTGAATGCCAAGCAGTATAAGCGCATCCTGATTCGTCGGCAGGCACGTGCCAAACTGGAATCACGCATACCCAAGGAGCGCTGCAAGTATCTGCATGAATCTCGTCATCGGCATGCCATGAATCGAGCGCGCGGCGAGGGCGGACGCTTTCACTCCGCCCAGGAGAAAGGCGACTCGTCCGGCATGGATCAGATCGGTATGCCATTGTCAGCGAGTGGCGGCGCAACCCTGAGCCGAGGCACAGCGCGAGCCCCACCCAAGCTAATCGCACCACACCAAACGCCGAGCATAACCATTACGGCCATCAAGACGGAATAGCCGATGTTTGAAGTTTATACTGTAGATAGCTCTTACCAGCCCCCTTTCCCCCTTTAACATAGTTCTGTAAACTTTACATAGTTATTTAGATGTAATGATAAGTCGTAAAGTTAAGCCTCAGGACAAGTGAAAAATAAATGTTTATTTATTTAAATATGTGCATATGTAAAGACAACAAATTCTTCTGTTAAGCTAACAGAAATTATAATAGTGAGCACTGTTAAGTTGACAGCACTGCAAATCGCTTGACTTAGCAGCTAAAATTGGAAAATGTAAAGTAAAACCGAAAACTCTTACGCTGTTAACTTAACAGCGACTTGCAGCGATCACCTCTGTAAGTTTGGGAAAACTCAATTATTAGCGAAATAAAACATGTTTTAGCCTTAGATATAGACAGTGTGAACAGTGTCTGCAACGATTTTATTTCTTCTCTTTCTCTGTACACACGCACACACAAATATATATAGAACTCGGAGTTCCTGACTTTAACATACGGCGCACTGGTCACACAGATGCTGCGCGACTTCGAGAATGTGGATGATGTGAACAAGCAGCTGGAGCGGATCGGCTACAACATGGGAATGCGCCTGATTGAGGACTTCCTGGCCAGAACCTCGGCCCCTCGCTGCCTGGAGATGCGAGAGACAGCGGATCGGATACAGCAAGCGTTTCGCATCTACCTAAACGTACAGCCCACCATATCCAATTGGTCGGCAGCCTCCGATGAGTTCTCGCTGCTGTTCGACACAAATCCGTTGACCGAGTTCGTCGAGCTGCCCAGCGACCTGAGCAATCTGCGCTACAGCGCCATACTCAGCGGCTGCATACGCGGCGCCCTCGAGATGGTCCAGCTGGAGGTGCAGAGCTGGTTCGTGCAGGTACAGATATATATTATAGTTTACATAGTTATAGTATCTTATAGTGTTGCATAGTACAAAGAAAATTCAGTCAGTGGGTACAGTGAAAGCTCTGTTAAAGCGAACAGCAGCTATTCCCAATTCTATAAAGTATTCAACTGCTTTGGAATCGAACTTCAATTTGATCGAATTCGAACTCGAACTCAACTTGAACTGTTTTAAAGCAAAGAAGAAAAAATGTTGACTCAAATTTAAATATTTTTATTATTTAGTAAAATTTAAAAAAATTTAAATTCAATTTTAAAACTTTTCATTGATTTTCTAAAATTTCAATCATACATTTTTATTTCTCATTAACAAAAACAAAGAAAGCTTTTTCAAAATCTGATTGAATGTTGCTTTGACAGTGTCTCAAGCCTTTGATGTTCGCTCAAGAGAGTCTTCACTGTATGTGTATGTGTGAGTGGGTGTGTGCGTGCGCGTGTGTGGAATACTTTGTGGTTGCTGCTCCTTCAAGGCAACTTTTTGGCTTTTGTTTCATTTGCAGGATCAATTGAAGGGCGACAATGTGACGGAGCTGCGTGTTAAGTTCGTGCGACGTCTAGAGGAAGCCATACCAGCTGGCGAGGATTAGATAGAGATAGACAAAGAAACATCCACAAATATATATATAAATGCATATATATTAGAGCAAGAGAAACATGTTTGAAATGCTTCTCAGTTAGAGTTTAGTTTTAATAAAGTATGATTTAAAAAAGCAACTGCATTCCGAAGCGAACTGCACAAAGGAAACAGCAACAATAACAATTATTATTAATAATAAAAAATATAAACATTCAACATTTTTGTTAAATTTTTATTCGGCTTTTTACATCAATTGCCAGCTTTAAAATATGAACATTTATATGTGTAGATATACATATTTATATTGTTATTTATCATATTATATATATGTAAAAGTATTTAATTTTGATTTCAAGGCATTTTTTAGTTAAGCTCAAGTTGCAAGTGACATAGGTCTAAAATGTGACGCTCTAAGAATAAGATATGTGGGTATTTTATATGTGTATGTATGTGCCTAAGTTTTAAAATGGCTTTAATTTAAAAAGCAGTTGATATTAAGTAAAATCGCTGTCGATCAATCTGATCGTCATTTGCCCATCTCTAGTTGCATCCTTCCTGTCTGCACGCGCTAAGTGGCCATCTCGCTCACACTCAGCAACAGCCACTGTTAAAAAAAACTCGGATTTTTACACAGCTTCGCCTCTCTCTCTCTTTCTTCAGTAAGTAAGATTTCTCAAGCCAGCCACTTTTACAACTCTCTCACAAATACTACTGCAATAGTAGGTGGCAATCACTACTAAATTGAACAGAATTTGAAAACTGTAGACAGACGAGTTGAGTTACTTTAACAGACTCTGTTATATTATTTGCATAATTATGTAAATATGCCTCTGTTATTGCTATAATACATCTGTATTTAGGTATGTTTGTATATTTAAACCCTTCTAGTTGCAATTGTATTCAAACTTCGGCTAAGCGAAGCTAACATTTTCGCATTTCACAATTAATATTTTTAAAATATCTATTGAACAAATGTTAAATATTTTCTTTACTTAATAAAAACACAACAAATCTTAGCGTTAGATAAAAGCAGAAAAAATAATATTTTATAATAAATTTTTTGAATTTTTTAGTTTTTGAGGGCTTTCCTTTAAGTGTTATTTTGGTTTTATTTAACAAAATTAACAACAACAAATAACAAAATTATATAATTCTTTTTTTCTTTCGGTTTTTGGTTTTACATGGAATACTTTCTCAGGCACAAAGACAATACTTTTCTTTTATAAATTTTAAGTTTAAAGCGTTTTTATTTTGGATTTCAGCTGCAATTGTTGCTTGTTGTTGTTTTAGCAAAAGTTGTTCTTCTGGTAGTTCTGTTTTTGTTTAGTTCTGTTGCGGGCAAAGCATTAAATTGAGGTTCCTGCGCGTGAGCACTTTGCGCAAAGCTTGCAACGTCTTCATGCAGATGACAACGCAACAGCCATTGGCCACGCCCTCCGCTGGGCTCTTGCAGGTGCAGGCCGAGCTGCTGCTGCTGTTTGTGATGGCCGGTGGCGGCAGCGGCTTGGCCGAGCAGCAGCCGGAGCTGGCAACGGGCGGCGGGGGACTGCAGCAGCCGCCGCTGCTGGGCATGGGCATAGCTTGCTTGCTGCCACAGCAGCCAACAGTAGACTGAGGAGGAGGCGCTGGAGCAGCACAGCAACCACCTCCACCACCGCCACTTGGCGCGCAGCCACAGCCACTGGCTGCAACTGGAGCTGGCTTTGGCTTTCCACAGCTGCCACCACCGCCGCCGCTCATGGAAGCCAGATTCTGTAGCAGCAAAGCAACATCCTCGATGTTTTGATTCATCTCCGCTTGGCGTTTACTCACTTTTTTGCTGGACACCGACGAGCTGCCGCAGATCCGTTTGCCGTTGTTCGTTGCGCTCGCTGTTGTTGTTGTTATGGGCTTGGTTTTTGGAGTGGATATGGCCGTTGACGTAGACGTGGCTGTGGCCGTGCCACCACAGCCGCTGCCACAGTCGCCATGACAGCTCTTGGTCTGATCACACTTGCAATTGGTGCAATTACAGATGCCCGCATCTGCTGTGATCTGTTTAAGCGTCGGCTTGTTGTCCCTGATGTCCAGCTCGACCAGGCCGGAGGCATCGCTGGGCACCTGGGCCGCCTGCTGCAGCGTCGCCTGTAGCAGCGCGCTGTTGTTATCAATAGTCATGAGTATGTCGTTGAGCAACGACTCCGTTTCCATGTCCTCATCATTGTCATAGCTGTCGTCCTTGAGCAGCTCCTCGATGTTCTGTGGATTCAGCTCAAGCGTGGGCAACGTGGAGCTGTCTGCCGGCTGATGGTTGCCACCATTCAACATCTCAACATCCAAGGGAGCTGGCGGTGGCATGGAGAGCTCCTCCATCTGGCCACTGATGGCGTTGCCAAAGCTTGGCTTTAGATCCACAAAGCTGGGCATTTCGGTTGGCAGCACCACGCAGGCATCGGTCAACGGTGCCCGGGCCATGACGGGTTTGGAGGCTAGTACGCCCGCATCTATCCAGGGACTGGGTATCTCCTCCTCGGCGGCATAGGATAAAGGATATGCCTGCGATGTCTCAGGCAGCATGAATACATTAGACAACTGCTGCAGCACAACTCCGCTATCGTTGCTCGTTGTCTCCGAGCTCTGACTGCCCGGATTAAGCAGCACCATATCTGTCTCCGACTCCCGTTCCAGGTCCAGTTGCTCCTCGAGTTGTTGCTGTTCCTGTTGTCCCTGCTGCTGCTCCTGGAGCAGTTTAAGGGCTGCCCGCTTGGTTTTCTTCTTGCTCTTGTTGAGCAGCTGTCGCTGGTGCGTCTTCTTGTGCGACTTGAGGCTGTGCGAGGTGCTGAAGGATTTCTGGCAGCTGTCCTCCTGACAGGGATACGGTTTCTCGCCCGTATGCGTGCGTCGATGCGTCTTCAAATGATGTGACGCCGTGAAGGCCTTGCCACAATCGTCTTCCGGGCACTTGTAGGGTCGCTCCTGAGTATGGGTGCGCATATGCTTCTTCAGATCGCTGAGGGTCGTAAAGCACTTTTGGCACATTTCACAATTAAATGTCTCGCCATTGTGCAGACGCAAGTGGGCGTGCAATCTGATCAAATATATAAATAAATATTGATTAGCTATAAATATACATGTGTATATATTTTATTGCTTACCTGTATCTTGTATTGAAGGCCTTATCACAGCCGCTCACCTCGCACTCGTAGGGCTTTACCTTTGTGTGGACACGTACGTGTATTTTCAGGCTGTATGAGGTGAGAAATGCTTTGTTGCAGCCCTCTTCCGTACACTTGAAACTGTAATCACCTGTAAATGATAAATAAGCACAGAGTTAATAACAATTTTACATTTAATCAAAAATAACGCTCTCGCTCAAAGTCAACGGCGATTGAACACAACGTATGCGTTGCCAGTGTTGGCAAACTTGGTACTTGTCGTGCCTGCCATTTATCGATAAATGTAAACAGATGGAACAAAATAAAGGTTGGTTAGCGCTTTTACATTTTTATATACATAGAGTTACTAAAAATGAATATAATTAATTTTAATCAATATATGCCCTCAAAAATAAAATCGAGATAATTTTAATTCATTTTCTCATTGCAAATACAATATGCACAATTTCACTTAGTTCATTTCAATGACGTCACAACCTTCGTTTGCACACATAACACCCCTGTCTCTCTTATTACTAGTGTTGCTTAACGTTACAACGCGAACAACTGTTTGAGTTCACGACGAGGCGCTCGCACGCATGAAAATTAACAAAAGCAAGCGTTTTTTGAAAAATTAAAAACAAATAATGGTCGACTATGAGGAGAAACTAATTAAAAGTGTTAAGAATCATGTTTGCTTGTATAACAAATCACACATTGATTTTCGTCAACGACATAAAAGGCAAAATGCGTGGGTGCAAGTTTCGATTGAATGCGGATTGCCAGGCAAGTGGTTAAATTATGTATAAATATACATATTTATATTTACTTCATTTTTAGTTAAGCAAAGTCAAAGCCGCTGGAAAACGCTGCGCGATCGCTTCGTGCGGGAATATAATAAATGCATTGAGACACAAACGGAGTCCAGCAACTGGATCTACTACAAAAAGCTCAATTTTCTTCTGACCCACATTAAACTACGAGGCGACCGGTAAGATAATAGTTAGATTAATAATCCATTCAATTATACATATGCAAATCTTACAGCTATGGGATTGATCAACATAGTACCTATGTGGCAAATAAGGACTTTTCCAGCCAACAGTTGCTCAGTATTAAGAATGACGATAAAAATTGTGGCTACTCTAGCGACGTGGATACCGAAACGCCAATCTTTGAAACCTGCAATATGGACGATGCGCTAAGCGAAGCATCCGACACAGAACAACAACAGGTGCCACAGGGACTGCCGCAAGCACAGGAAGAGTTCCAAAAAGTCATGGGCCTGCTGCAGAACGTGCTGGAACAGAAACTCAACGAGCAAGCCAGTACCGCGATCCAAGCGGAAACGCTGCAAGACCCCTTCTACAAATACCTCGAGAGCATACTGAGTCGCGTGGAGGTCAATGCACGGGCGGATATACAATTAGAACTACTCAATGTTGCCAATTCGTTAGTGAAAAATGCAAAAGCACAAAGTACAAATATATAAACAAAATATTACTAGAGAAGATCTAAACGCCACTTTTTTAAATATCGATATTTATGTAAATGTACTTGTTATCGATATATTAAAGCCAGCTTAAAGGAGTCAATATTTTGTAAAACGATTCCTATTAGATTAGCAAATTGGATGTACATATATCAACAACGTACTCTCGATGTTGATAACATTTGATGTTATCGTTAAACAAACAGTTTCCAGTGTATGTGTGCAGACAGCCTGCTTTATACGGTTAATTGATTAGCTGATCTGAAACTGTTATATAAGAATTATATTAATATAGATGTAAACTCACCTGTGTGTGTCTTTAAATGTGTGCGCAGATTTCCGATTGTGCTGTAGCTGCGATAACAATTCTCATAGTTGCATTTATATCGGCTGAGAGCTTCATCGGAGCTCTGCGAGTTGCAATTGAAATAGATATAATTTATTAGCAATGCGAGCTTATATAATTTAAATCATCATTATGTAAGAAACTATGTACAGAGTCGTCTTTAGGTCGTTAGCTAGTAATGTATACTTTACGTAGTCGTAAGTCGGAACAATAAATCTATATATAAGGATTAAGTGCATGCGATGTGTGTAAGGAATTTGTTTGTCGATGTTTTTGGATGAGTTTTTGGAATGGATTGTGTCAGGTGTCGAAGGGTTTCTTTTTTAGCTATAACTACGCACCGAGTTGATTGTTTTTTGTGAATGCGAACAATTTATGTTAACAATTTTCATTAGACGACTAGCAGTTGATTAAGTGGGCGGGGCATTGGAACGCCTGCTCCTGCCCGCCTGCTGACTTTAGCGCTAGGATTAAGAAGTTCTTTTTTTTCGTTTTATATAGCTACAAGCGGAGTTACAAAAAATTAGTTCAAAAACACATTTGCGACTGTGTGTGTGCGTGTGTCAGTTGGCATGGGCGTGGCTGTGCATGGAATGGGGGCTGAGTACCTCGTACGCCATCGCCATCAGGTGATCCTCGTCGGTGTCCTTGTGCAGGGCGCCCGGATGGATGCAGTGAGACAGCTCATCTTCCTCATCGGGCTCTGTTTGCTCTTCGATAAAGCTGCAAGATCGTTCGGTTATATATCTCTCTCCTCTCTCTCTCTCTTTCTCTGTGTGTATAAGTGTGTGCGTGTGTTTCTATGTACATCGCTCGCCAGTTGGAAACAAACAAAAAGAAATGCGTCGGGCGAGCTGCTGCGTTTAATTTGTGTCAGTGGGCCGTTAAAATCGCGATATATAAATATATATATCTCGATACATGTATATTCAAAAGCACATTAACCATATACATACATACATACATACATACAGTGATCGCTCGCAAAGTCAACTTACGTTACTCTCTTTAACTACCAAATTTAATGAAATTGGCAAATTAATTTAATTTAAACTCAAGCTTACAGTTCATGGTTCGATAAATAAATTCTAGTTCTTAACTGTAATGATCATTACAATTTAAAGCCAAGCTCACAGACCAGGACTGCAGAGTCAGGAAGAATACTCTCGCTGGTTCCTTAACTAGTTTACTATAACTGCAAACTATTTTCGTTAAGATTTAAATTTTAGTGTGAATAATTTTAATCTCTAAATGCAACGTTTGCGAGCGATCACTGTACTTGCAAATTAAAAACATATATGTTTAAATATATGTATTTATATATGTGTATATAGTTTTAGTGAGGTTAGGGCGCAACAATAAGAGCAGAAAACAAAGAAACAAATTCATTAATTAAAACAGTTGACAACAGGCAAAGCAGAAACATCAATCAAAACAAACAACAAAAACATAACAAAGACAAACAAGATTTGTTTAGCTGGAAACGCCTTAAAACTTTAATAAGCTGATTAATTCATATTTAATATTGTCATGGTCAAACACGAAATATACACACAAAAAAAGGAAAGAAAAACTATAAAGGAAAAGCCAAAAGAAAACAACAATAAAACAATATTGAATTTAAGAAATTAATGTGGGGGCGTGACTGACGGGCAGCGCGCGCAGCGGCTTGCCGCGTCCCCTGTCCCTCCCCTGCTCGTTCGCACACTGCCCACACTCTCGGATGCCAATCGCTGTCCCTGTCACGGACACAGCTGGTGACCTCCCCTCTCACGTGCACTCTCTCCCACTCTCCCTCTCTCTCTCGTTAGGTGCTCTGCCTGCCCCTTCTACAACCTGCCCTAATCGCAAGTGCTGAAAAATGAGAAATATGATTGAGGTGGAACACTCATAGTGATAAAAATAGCGCGTCGCAGACGTAGACGTAGAGGGTCGAACAGCACTAAGCGACAACAACAAAAAATATGAAAAAGGAAAAGATAAATGTATATATATAAAATGATTATTATTGTACTAAAAATGAAAACAACTACAAAAGCTGAGGCTAACCACGTCATTAAAAATCATTTAAAATTATGCTTCCATTGGGATCGAAAATTGGATGTATGCATATAGCCAATTGGAATGGTGAAATTGCATACGCAAATAGCCAATCAGACGATGATATAAAAATACTCAAAAATATCGATAAATATTTAATTAGAATCTTATTTACTCTAACCAGAGTAGAGGAATCAAAGTAATTATAAAATAATTAAATAAAAATTAAAACGAATTTATAAAATATAATTAAATCAGTTTTTATAAATAAAGCACATTAACTAGACTGAAATATCCCAGTGGAAATTTCCCAATAGAAGTTAACAGCTGAGATCTAATTGGAAATTGTTCGTCTAATTAGAATGAATTTGTTAAATAAAATTGCAAAGCCTATGAAATATTATATTCCAAGGTATTTAACAAAAGCAATTTCTGCAGATATTAAATAAAATCTTAACTAAAATTAAATCAACAAACTCTAAGCCTGTGGAAAAGTTACTAAGAACAACGAGTGTGGGCCAATCAAAACAAGTGTCTTAACTGCTAACGAATGCTGATAAGGAATGCAAACATTGCCCCAGCCCACTGATTTATAAGCTTGATTTTGAATATATACATATATACATATATATAATAAGAGCTAGAATTGATGTCAGTCTTTTTTTTACATCATTCTCTTAATTTGATGGAATATTCTGGATTTGAATTTCACAATGGGCAATCCAATTGGAAAGCGGCTCATTTACGGATAGTGTGAATGAATATGTAAAAAAATTGGTTGTTTTTTTCTCAAGTATGTATACACAAAATTATATATGTATATAGTATACATATTGATGTAGATACGTAGCTGTGTGTTTGTTTTGTAGTGGGGGGAATATCTAAATGCGTTCATCGGCATAATTATTTTTAGACCAAACAAACAATCATCGCAGAAGGCGATTGCAACGCCGCCGTCGCAGCAGCAGCGGCAGCAGAAAACCGTTACAAAGCATAGAGTACACACTTGCATATACATATATGTACGTACATGTGTGTGTGTTTCTGTATTGGTATGCATTAGAGGTGGGCGAACACCGGCGGAACACAAATCAGGCAATTAGCAAACAACTTGCAAGCATTTCGGACACTTAACGAACGCGAGTTGTAATAAGTGGACATTGGAATTGTTGAAATTTGCCAAAATTGATGAGGAAAGGGCAAGGAAGAGAGATGATCGCTTTTTACGGCCGCCTTTTGAGTCTAATTAATTTTGAAATAGAAACGAGTGAGATAGACAAGGATAGATGGATACAATGTATGTGTATGGGCTGGCAGCACGTCACATTCTAAGCAGACGATAGAAACATGCAGCAGCGCCACATTTGTGTGGGCAGTGGAAAATTTAGCCATGGGCGGGGGTCAGCAGCGGCAGACAGGGAAATTCAGGCTAAAGTGCAAACACCTGGCAACATTCAACGTTAGCTCAAATGCCACTCAAATGAACAATCAAAATATCGATTATAATAATGCCTATCATTCATTATAGTTAGTGCTACCATGCATACCAAGGCAAAGACAAAGGCAAAATCGATAATCGATAAGCGTAAACAACAACAAAAACAGTGTTGCAGAGCATGCAAGGGGGTGGCTGCCAGTGCCTACTACCTCGTCCCGACAGTGAAATATGCAGTAGAAATAGTAGTAGGAGTAGAAGTTGTTGAATTTGGAGTTGAGTTGTTGTTGTTGTTGCTGTCACTGCTAGCTGTTGTTGTCGAAGGATCTTCATTTGACGGCACCATGCTGAAGGACACCACTGTGGGTGGCTGCACCTGAACGAGCTCTTGATTTTGAAATTGATATTCCAGCGTAAAGCAAATGTCATCCACATTGTATGCACCGACAGCTGCTGCGTTCTCTGATCGTATGGGCATGGCAATGGGTGTGGGTGTATGTGTTGGTGTATGTGTGGATGAGGTTGTGGTGTTGTTGTTGTTGGTGGTGGTGGTGGTGGTGCTGGTTAGCAACAGGGGTGCACTTAATGTGAATATCGCATCGTCGGCTATGTCAATGTTGTTGTCTGTTGTCTCCTGGAGCAATGTGTACGTTGTTGTTGTTGTGACTGCATTGTCCGCCTCAAGTGTTAAACTTATGCCTAATGGTTGCAGCACCTGTTGCTCCCCAGCCGCATGACTGTAAATGCTGCCGCTGCTGCTGCTACTGCCGCTGCCGCTGCCAACGTCCGCATCCAGCTTGGGCGCCAGCAGCGATGCCAGCAGCGCCTTGTCCTCGAACCCGTCAAAGTCCAGCGTGATGGGCGGAGAGTCCGTTAACGAAGTGCGCGTCGAGTTAGTATCATAATCCCTACTGTCTGATAAGGAATTTCCGTGATTCGATGACTTCCAGCTGTGCTCGTATTGTTGTTGCTGTTGTTGATGTTGTTGGAAGGTTTCGTCGCTGCTCGCATCCATTTTGTACTTATTTTACTTCTATATCACACTCACACTCACTTATGCGCTCGTATTCATGTATTTTACGCATGCAATTTTATACTATTTTTTACTTATATCACTGCGCACTGCTGATACATATATATGCATGTGTATTACAAAGAAATTAGAAATATTATAAAGAGCACAGCGGCGATCCGAGCGCAGAATGAAAAATAATCACGTCCACGCAGCGCAACAACAAAGATAAGACTAGCGATGGTAGTGGGTGTGTAAGATTTGAATCGATGTATCGATTCTCTTTTGATATTTAGTATATCGTTTTCTTATTGTTAAAAAGGGCATTCCTTTAGTGATTATGACTTTATATTTATAATTAATTTCAGAACATAATCAAGAATTTAAAGAAATACAATTATTTATGAAATAATTTAAATTAAGTGACAGCTATTTGCATATCAATTGAACTCGTTTATTTTGAAAAATAATTTACTAAATGATATATAATATTAGTTTAATATAGAATTTAAGATTAAGAGCGTTGCATTATTTATTATTGGTGTTATTTTAAAGATATATTGTATCATGAGCTTAAAATAGAGAACTACATTTTTCTATTCCCGAGTACATTTTGTTCAAAAAACAAATTATTAATAAAATCAGTATTAAAACTATATTAAGTATAAGCGGTACCAAACGCCAAACAAATTTATGCAAATTTGCATATGCTAATGAAGTCTGAATTCAAAAAAAAACTTTTGGCGCCTTTAGGTGGTGTTCAAAGTATCGATATCGATACCGCATGAAGTACGGTCACACTGCAGAAAAGGTAGTACATATACAAAATTCATTGATTTTGTCAACGTAAAACACACAGCGCATAGCTGCACAGGCAAATCATATAAAGTGAAGATAGTTAACTAAATTAGGAACGCTGCTGGAACGAGGCACAAAATGCAAGAGATGCCAGAGAATCAGACGCAAATGCTGTAAAGACTCGCCAAGCAAACGAAAGGCCAGCTAAGAGTAACAAAAAAAATTCCAATAAGAAAGAAGTGCAAGAAAAAGAGCATACGGTGTAAAAGGAAAAAGCGAGCAAAAAAAAAAAAACTAAACAGTATATGTACGCAAAATAGAAAATGACAATCGTTGTAGAAGATTAATTATTGTGGCAATTGTGGCGCACAAGCAGCCGGTCGTAAAATGCCAAGGAACACTTGCAGGCCAAGTGAATGTGTAGCTAACGGTAATACTGGCAACAGCAACAATAACAACAACGGCGATAAGGCTAACGGTAACCATGATGATAGCAGCACAACAGCGGGCAGCAGCACCGTTGCGGTTGCCGCCGCTGCAGCTATCGTTAAACAGGAATTCGATGCAGCGCCTCCTGTATGTCACAGAAAATCCGAGCGTCGAAAAATCGCTCGCGACATATTCCTGGTGTTCGAGGAACAGCCATCGCGTCGTCGACGCGGTCGTGGCGGTGCACGGGGCACGCGTGCCAAACAAAAATTCGGCCACCTAAAGGTAGCCAATACGCCGCGCATCAACAAGAATCTGTTGCGCGACATTAAAACGGAACCAAAGTGCAGCGCGGCAGCGAGTGTGGAGCTGCCGGCAGCCAAGCCAATAGAGACGGTCCTAGAGCCGGAACCGGAGCCAGAACTGGAGCCACATCTAGAGCCCGAAATGGAACCCGAACCACAAATACAGCTACAGCTGCAGCTACAGCTAGAGCCTGAACAGCCGAAGGCGACTGTGAAACTTGAAACCAAAACAGCATCAAATGCAACATTAGCAATTGCATCTGCAACAGCAACAGTTGCAGATGCACCACCAACAACAGCAACAGTTGCCGCTGCGCCGGCTACAATTGCCGCTGCAGCAGCAACGCCTCAGCCCAGCCAAAGCCAGCAACTGTCGCCAGCAGCTCTGCAGACAGAAACAACTCGAACACCAACACCGACTTCAGCTTCAGGTCCAGTTGCAACTCCGACAACGCCCAGCGTGAATCCCATATTCCTGTGGGTCAAGCAGGACGATACGCGCATTGTGGAGGTGCGCTGTGAGGATTACGATAAACGCAATCGCATACGCCTGACCAAGACAACGAACGGCTGGCGTTCCATGCCACGCACGGATGCCTCTTCCAGTCGCATTGTTAAGTTCTTCCATACTACAGCGGCGGCGCCCTTGCTGAAGGTCAAGCGCGAACAACTGCAGCAGCAGCAATCCATTGAGCAGGGGGAGGAAGAAGAGGAGGAGCCAGTCGAGCAGCAGCCGGAGTGGACTGTTGTGGATCAGCAACAACAGCAGCGACAACAACTGGAGCAGGATCAGGATCTGGACCAGGACCAGGAGGATCAGGCTGTCATTGAGAATGTTGTTGTTGTTGTGCCGCCCCAGCAGCAGGAGCAAGAGTCGGATCAGCAGCAACAGCAGTCCGAGCAGCACCTGTCCACGGAAGTCTGCTTCGATGCGCTGCTCGATAGCGAAACGAATGCCTCGACGAGGGCCACAAAGACCAGCACCAGCAACGCCAATACGCCCACATATCAGAGCTCACGCTCACGTTCCCGGTCCGGTTCGCGATCGCCGACGCGATCCCGCACGCCAACACCCGCGCCGTTGGAGCTGCAGCTGTGCCCCAAGACGGGTCTGTTTCTGCCCCAAGGAGCCGCAGGCGCTGCAATTGTAGCAGCTGCTGAAGTGCCACTCGTTGAGGAGGAGTCAGCAGCGGGAGAACTGGAGACAGCTCCAGCGGATCAGGCAACCCTTGAAGCGAATAGCAAACATCTCAAAGATCTGCTAGACGATGCCGATGATCTGCTGCAGAATTGCAGCAGCGACAATGGCAGCAATGGAGCCGAGCTGCTTGAGTCGCTGGTGCAGCGTGGCTGCGAAGATAATCTCATGGAGCAACAACAGCAGGGCACAGCAAGTGGGGCGGCCGGCTTGAGTTCCTTCTGTGTGCCGGATGTGGTGGCTGGCAAGGAGCTGCCCAGCATTTTGGGCATGGACAGCAGCGATGCACCCAAGTGCCTGTCCTTTAATGAAGCTGGGGAGATCGAAGGACTCAATGGTGAGCTCTTCCTGGGAATGGATAGCTTTGACAAGCAGTCGGAAGCCGAGACGGAAGCAGATGCTGTGGCTACTGTGCTACCCGACAAGGAGCACCAGCAGCTGGAATCCATCACTGTGCCGGACGAGACGCCCAAAGATTTGAGCTACAAGAAACGCGAAGAGGTCTGCCCGCCCTCAGAGTCGCGTAGCCAGTGCGCTGTTACCTCCAGTTCGGATATACTGAAATCAAAGTCGCCCGATCCAGAGCTGCTGCCGATGCCAGCGACGAGCATACCAGCCGAGGTAGAGACCACCTCCGAGACGATAAAGCATCTCATATTCGAGCAGTTTCTCAAACTCAATGGCAACGCCCAACAGCAACAGCAGGCGGAGCCCATGGATCTGGGCAAGCCTACGACAACGCGGGGGGGAGTGGACAAGCTGCACACGGTGGTCATCGATGACGAGGATACAGACGCAGCGGAGCCACTGAAGAAACGTTCCAAGCCCATCAAAATGGACAAGGATCCGGATGCATTGACCCAACTAAAGATGCTATTGAACAATCCCCAGTGGAAGGTGCCCGATCCCATACTAGTGCCAAAGGATCGTCTAGGAGCAGTGCTGGCATCCCCTGCTCGCGAGATTCCGCTGCTGCTGACCACCAGACCGGAGTTGCGGCTGCCCGAGGCATTCGCCTATCCAGAGATAATACAGAATCCCAATATATTGGTCGTCACCATGGAGCAGCTGGAGGCCATACTCAAAAATGATTCAGAACAATCATCCAAGTCGTTGAAGCCAGGCGATGCACTGGCTGTGCCTGTCCATGTGCCCGCCTCCGCCTCCGTCATCCCTGCCTCGCCACTGCCGCTCGCAGTACAACCGAGCAGCAAAGCCGCTGCTAGTCCCAGTCCTAGTCCCATTCTGCTGAAACATGTTGCTGCAGTTGGTCCGAAAGCAACGCCACCTGCTCCTCCGCCGCCCACGCAACTGCTTGCCAAGGCGAGCTCCGCTGCAGCGCCTCAATCTTCGCCAGCGGCTGACTCGAGCATGTCGCAGGAGCTGAATGCCACGACGCTAGCGCTGCTACAGCAGATGCTCTGGCTGCCCTACTTTGGCCAATTCTCACAAGAGTTCTTCAAGACCCTCAAGGACCCACTGGGATTGCAGCGCAAGTTCATGAGCAATCTGCTCCCTTTGTACAACAGCCAGTTCGGGCTGCAGCATCTGGATGAGCTGTACAAGCATTGCCTCAAGCAGAAGTCCAACGCCAGCGAGGATCAGACGCCAGCCAAGCAACAGCCCACGACAGCTGCCTTCAATGGCTTCTCCAATCCAATGGAGTTGGCATTTATGCAGAAGCTGCTCCAGCAGCAGCAGCAACACCAGCAGCAGCAGCATCTGCCTAAGGAATCACAGGAGTTGCATCTGGAGCATAAGCGTGCTAGGCGTGATCCTGCGGACGCCACGCCCCTGCACATACCCGACTTCAGTAAGCAGCTGCCAAAGGCAACGTCCACAGCAGCTCCAATTGCCGCGCCCGCCACGCCAACTCCCACAGCGCCTCAGCAGCCCGCAGAGCACAAGCCACGGCTGACCTGTAAATCGTTATCTAATCTGCTGGAGCCTGAAAGCAATATGGTGCCATTGTTGCAAGTGCCCTTCGATTCACTGCGTCGCAATCCGATGCAGAAGCAATCGACGCTGGAGTTGACCAAGGAGGCGAATACCGGGCGCACGCTTCGCAGCAGCAAGGCCTGTGTCACCTACAATCCGGTCGATCATACTAAGCAATCCCAGTCGCAATCGCAACAACAACAGCAGCAGCACCAACAACAGTTGCAACAACAGCAGCTGCTGCAGCAGCAGCAGCAACAGCAACGCAAACGGGGCAACATGTTGGCCCACGAAGTGCAACAGCAGCAACATTTGGCAGAGGCTGCGGCCGCAGCTGCAGCAGCAGGTGGCGCCGCCGGACTTGATGCCAACTCGGCGCTGTGGCATCCACTCTTTGGCAGGTAAATATTAGAAATGTGAATCTTAGTTTAAATTTATTAAATTCTTCATTCGCTAATTTTATAATCGAACTTAATCGATAATTCAATTAACTCAGAGGTTCATGAACAATATAAGCAATTGACTGGGTCGTGAACTAAGTCAATGTCTAAGGTGTTCGAAATTTCGATATTTTTAGATTGATTGTCAATCGATAATAGAAATTCAAATTTTAAATTCTAGATTTAGAATACAGAAGACTTAGATTTTGAAAAGAAATATTTTTCTGAGATTGTATCTTAGTGGAATTCAGTCAGCTAGTCAAGCTATACCTATATTGTCAATATATATTCGATAATCAATGATATTTGCTCTAACCTTTGAACAGCAATCCAAAGCAGGGCTACAACAGCCCTTGGCAATGGACGACGGTGACGGCAACTGGCGAATGACAGTCAAGCCGGGCTCACAAGGAGCCAGCAGCGGCGGCAAATATGGCCAGCAATAACAACACCAACAATAACATCAGCAACAGCTACGAGGAGCAACAGCTGGATTACAACAGCAATGGTTGCAATTACCATGCAGCAACAGCGACAGCAGCAGCAGCGAAACAACAGGGATTGACAGCAACAGCAGCCAACAATCAAAATAATCACAATAGTAGCAACAAATTTAGTTATCCAATGGCAGCAGCTGCTGCTGCCATGGAGAACATGTTCCAAAACAATCATCAGCTGCTCAATTCATATCTGTATCAGAAGAATGATGCCGCTTCTGCTGTTGCTGCTGATGCGGGTTACATGACAGAGCAAAGCTACTGGCAACAGCAACAGCAGCAACACCATCAACACCAATCACAGCAGCAGCAGCAGCAACATCAACAACAACAGCAGCAGCACAAGCAGCAGCAGCAGCAACATTGGAACAATCACAACAGCAACAGCAACAACAGCAGCAGCAGCAGCAACAATCAGCGCACCAGCAACAGCTATGCGAACAACTATGCTGCAGCAGCAGCTGCCTCCATGTACATGCAACACTTCAATCCGTACATGCAACAAAAGGCCGCGCTGCTCGCCGAAAAGGCAGCCCAAGCGGCGGCGGCAGCAGCAGCCGCAGCTGCAGCTCACGGCAACAGCAGCGGCAACAAGCACGGGAGGTACGCGGGCGATTACGGTTAGGCCGAGGCCACCTGGCGGGAATCGTGCGAGGGCAACAATTAACCCAAAGGAAAACACTTGCATATTAACATAACATAAATCATATAGAAATAACTGCATAATAACATAATAATAACTGTACTTGGAATATAGAGGCGGTACGCATAGGCCATTTTAACGCAAGGAATTGCTAAGGAATACAGAAATCCTTAAATTAATATATACAAATATTAAAAGTAAAACACAGCAACAAGGTAAACAAGGCAAGCAACAATAATTAAAACAAAACAAAAAAGAAAACAAAAATAAAAAAAAAAATTAGTAAAAATTTGTTATCGGTAGTTTGTTAAAAAAAAAGAAAAAACCTAAAAAAGTAAAGATAAAAACAAAATATTGTAGATGAGACAAGTATGAAGCAGAGGCAAATGAAAGCGACAACAAAAAAAAAAAAACAAAAGTAAACCTAATTATTGTATTATTGTTAACCCAAGCTGCGTTATATTATTATTATTATTATCATTATGATTATGATTATTATTATTATTATTATGATTATTATTATTAACTCAAGTGTGTGTGTATATAGCGTTTTTATCTAGATGTATTACACTTAGTAGGACCCCCAACCACGCCCACTACTCCCAGGCCCCTAACCTTTCCCAGCTCTTTGAATCCCTCACGACGCAGCGCTAAAAGGCAACAGAAACAACAATTTTTATATTCATTCCGCATAAGCAAAGCTAACAACAAAAGAAAGTTTTTCTTTAATCCCTCTATTATTATTATTATTATTATTATCATTATTATTATGCTTATTATTTATATATCAAAATGAATCCCTTAAAAACAAAACCAGAAATTGTGCAATCTTACATCAAAAATATATGTTTATGTTTATGTTTTTTGTAACAAAAAACAAAATGAAATGAAAAATCACAAAAAATTTATAAAAACAAAAGGAAAAATGGCAAAAGCAAAAACATGAAAAATGAAGTGGAAAAAACCTTTTAGAGAATTTCGCTGATAAAGGCAACAGAATAGCAAAAAATAAATAAAAATTTGAGTTTGTTTTTAATGGGGCGGCGTTTAATATATGGAATATATTAAATTAGAATATATAATATTTTTAGTTGAAGTTTGAAAGTATTTATAGGTAATGCAAGCAATCAAATTTCGAACTCTGGACTAAAATTTGCATGCGTTCAAGGTTCGACATATAGATATGCCAGATCTGTTCAAACATAAATATAAATATAAGTGTTCATATATAAACTCATCGCGATTCAATATAGAAAAATAGAAATTGGTCGCATAATTGATATCGCAATCATAAGTAGAATCATCAGAATTATACAAACATATTTAATTATATACATATATAAACTTGAGTCATCAATCGAGCTTTGTTTTTAATACAGAAATCAATGAATCATTTATATATATACAATTTGATGCATAGAGTTCGAGCTTAGATTATGGATTAGTTTCGGGCTAAATCAAGAATTACATTGCTTCGTAGGTTTATAAATAAATGTATAAGTTTATATTTTTAATTTCGGTGTATAGATATTTGTATATGTACGTATAAATGTTAGATTTTCTTTCTTTTTGTATAAATACGCAACTGTTTCACTTACAGACAAGATTATTGATTAGGGTTTATAGTTTAATTAAGAAGAGTTCTGTTTTCATTATTGTTTTTGTGATTTATGTAAAGCATTTGAAATGCGCGCGTGCGAATGTTGTTTTCAGCTTATTTAGTGTACGTGTTTGCTTGTGCTCCCAGCCGATTGAACGTGATATCGTGATATATATATTTATATAGTATATCCAGCTCCGAGAATTTGTTTGCCTATTCAATTTGGCGCTGCGCCTCCTGCAGTCGCGCCACCACGGCCTGATAGAACTTAATTTGCTCGCCAATGAACGCTCGAATCGTTTGCTTCAGATGCGTATCTCGTTCGGCTTTGAAGTGGGTCAGCTCAGCTAGTACCGTATAGGAGACGACATCTGTACGTCGATTCACGTCCTGCAGCTGGGCGTTGCTCATCTTGCCCTCGGCCGTCGAACGCTCGCAATCCTTGCGCTTCTGTATGGCGCCCTTGTGCGTCGAGAAAATATCCGGAAAGCAGTTCAAGACACCTCTGAAAAACCGAAAGATGATTTATAAAGTTAAACAGTTATAGCAGGCATATTTCTAACTCACCTGTATATATGCAACCGATCGGAGAGCGGTATCCAATCCTGCTTGGGCTGATCGCCAAACAGTTGGCCAATGCCAATGTAAATGCCGCCAATACGGCCCACACTTTCCGACAGAGCCACACCGGTCCGAGTGGGCGCGCGCCGCTCGTCGATGCTCAGCGATTTGGCCAGATCTGAGAGACCGTCTCCGATTCGTTGGAATTCCTTTTTGCTTTGGGTTAGGGAACGCTTGGCCATGTCATTGGAAATGTTATTCAGATTACGAATGGCCATGTCCATACTGTGTATGAACTGTGTCCCGCTCTCCAATTGGGCATCCACCTTCGAGTGCAGCAGATTTTTGTCCGGCGGCGAGATGGCCAAGCAGTAGTTGACGCCCATATACGGATCGCGTTCGGCTTTCCGCTTGCCCGACTTCCAGATTTTCTCATCCGTGCAGGTCAAGAAATGATACCACACTTCGCATTTCGATATGACCGGATGCCGGCAGACCCAGTCCACGAATTCCTGCAGCTGTACGCGCCGATGCTCCACAAATTGCTCCTCATACCTGCCCGAGATCTGTTTGTCCGGCAACGGGGGCACGGGTATCAAACAGAATTTATCCGCCAGCCGTTCGTGCAGCCAATCGAAGTGCTTGTAGCGACGTGATACCTGAATTGTATTCCATGTTAGATTAGATACAAGAATTCAATTTCGAAATTGTGACACAGAGCTGAGTCATAAAGTGTGTGTATGGGTGTGTGTGTGTGTGTGTAAAGTAGCAGTAAAAGAGCAATTGCAAACAAACAAACACACACAGACAGCGAGTGGGCAATCACTTGGTCAGCTGCCCCCTATGCTTGCCCCCAATTGAACTCGCAACTTCAACTGCAACTTGCAGCAGTATAAATAACACTAGGCTACATAATGTGGGAAGCAAATACTTGATAATATATAAAACATATAAAGATTAACCAAGTAAACCAATAAAATTACTAATATAACAACCAATTACATGTTACTAAATTAAAGATTAATATTTATAAAAATTCTCTCAAATTTCCCAACTGGTGTCAAACATCTAATGTATATAAGCAAATGTGTCGTTTAGTTCTAGTTTCGTTAAGTCTCCAATTGGAGTTTGGCAAGAACAGCAACTTGTTGCACAATAACTAGTTTCTTGCAAAATGTCTTTACTACATCAACTCAACTCTTTTTATTTTGCTCAGTTATATATATTTTAAAGACTCTGACCGACTGCATTATATGAAGAAAAATGTATAAAAAGAAAATCTTCGTCACAGTTCTTATTGGAAAAGTTCTGCAACTTGTTGGTTTGTGTTATCAGCAGCTACACGCACACACACACAGACACACTTCAGCGCTTCTCGATTCGTTGATCTATAATAAAAAGACTAAAAAGCTCATTTATACTCACAGAGATATTATTAAAGCTAGGTGTCAGCTGGTAGGCAATGAACGTCTTCATGCCCTTGAATTTGGACTCCTTTTTGGGACTGGCCACAATAACGGAATAAGGCGAATGATTCTGTGTCCATTGGTAGATGGAGTCCTCCAATTGAGTGATGTACGCCATTTCGCATTCGGGTATTTTCTCCTTGCTGCTGGACAGGCCGAGTATATAGGAATCGGAGCTTTTGGCAAACATGCCCTTTTTGATCGTGCCAGCACTAGCACCTGTTGCTGTGGAGCTCAGTGAGATGCCATCTTCGTTGGGTGCAACAGGTAGATGCCTGTTGTCGTAGTCGCTGGCAGAATGGGTAAGCCCGCTGCTGCGTGCCACTCCGCCCATTTTGCCTCCTGGCGGCGCTATCTCCGAATATGTTTCATTGTCCTCGCTGTCTGTCCAAATGCTGTCGTTGTCGTCATCGGCGGTTTGGTCGTACCGCGGCGCTGGTGGCGGCATATCGAAGGGATCAAAGGGCTGACCACTGCCCGCAGCTGTTGCAGGCGCACTCGTATCTCCGCCGCTGGTAAATTGGCGCGCTTCAGCAGCGGACATCACTTCCACGTAGGCCGCTGGAAAGAGCCCGATTTGGCCTCGACTGTTTTTACCCTCCCACCAACCTTCGCCCACATCGCTCCTGGTCACAGTGAGAATGTCGCCGGTGGTTATGGATAGTTCTGATGATCCGGCCTCACCAGAAAAATCGTACATAGCACGTACGTAAGATGTCATTTTTGGTTATTGCACGATATTTACGCGTTTCTTTTTATCTAAATCCGCTCCCATAAAGCAATTGAAAAAGCCAGTGTCTGAGTCAGTGTGTGTGCCTGACCTAGTGTGACCATTGACTGTGTTACAGTCGTCGGCGCGCAATCGTTAATCGATAGCTATCGCAATCGTTTTCATTACAACTCTGTGCTCTTACTAAAAAAAAAAAAAGAAAATCTGTTCGTGATTCGTTCGATTGGATTTTTATTAATCATTCGCTGATTGCGCTTAGCCGATTTTGTTGGTAAGTCAAGTGCCGAGCATTATTCATAATTAGGCAGTTGCAATTAAACTTGCAGAGATTTAAGTTGACTTGTGTACTGCCTTGCTATACTTGAGATTTCCTTAGCTTATTTTGGTTTTTCACCGACTTCATTTTTATAGCGAAAGATTGACTAACACGTCTAAAGAAACCCCACAGTTAGATTGAAAAACTGCGAAAGAAGTAAACAAGCTATTAACTAATAAAAACGTAATAATGAAGCTGCAAGCCAAATATTTGCTATTATGCCTGTTTGTCGGACCGTTTGGCTCATATCGTTGTCAAGCGGCAGGCGGAGAAGAAGGTAAGCGAGTGCCACAACGAATTTCATTCAACTGCGTATGAGTGTGTGCGTGTGTGTGTGCCTGCACTGAACAACAAATTTACAAATGCATATGTATATGTGTAAGACTGTATTGGAATTTTAAATGCCACTCTCGTCTGAATGTATATATATACATATATATATATATATATATATATATATATATATATGTATTTGTGTGCAAGCATATGCGTGTGAGTGTATCCGTTGTATGTATTTAGGTGCGGAACGTAATTGAAGAAGATTTCGACATAAAGAACTTTCTATTGAGCCAAGTTGAATTACTTTAAAACTGTTTCGCTTGTGTGCACGTGTGTATGTGTATACACTGTTCTTTTCTCTCTCTTTTTTAGCAAAGGAAACAACTGTCACTACTGAGGCAGCCACTACTGTGACGGTACCGGTGCCAGATGACAAGAATACAACAACAACTGAGATTCCGACTACATCACCAACCACGTCAACAACCACAGTGAAGCCAACCACAACTCCAACAACTTCAACGCCTCCAACAACTCCACCAACTCCGCCAACAACTTCAACTACTTCAACAACTACCACCACTAAACCAACAACAACTCCAGTTCCAATCACTACAACAGCGGCTCCAAATACAACAACATCAACTACAGTGGGCCCCACCACACCGAGCACCACCACACCGGTGCCATCGACCACCACCACGGCCAAGCCAACGCCTGTGCCATGCGGACACTTTGATGGCTCCTCGTTCATTGGTGGCATAGTGCTAACCCTTGGTCTACTGGCCATCGGACTGGTCGCCTACAAATTCTACAAGGCACGCAATGAGCGCAATTACCACACTCTTTGAGCCGCCAACGCTTTCACATCGGCGTTCAATGCAGCAGCCGGTGCAACGGCTGTGAACAATGCCGCCACGGATGCCGAACGTGTGCGCTTTGTACAGCCATCGATTCCGTTGCGTTCTCCACCCGCTCAACCGCCACCACCACCACCCACAACAGCAGCAAACCCAGCGCCCCATCATCAACAGCTCCTGGCGAGCGCAGCAAATCAAAACTCAAATAATTCACCCTCAGCCAGAGATCGGCTGCTGCACACGTAATTTAACTCGGGGTACAAATGTAATACAAAACAAAAAAAAGAACAAAAACAAAAAAAAAAAAAAAGAAAGAAAAATAACTATCCAAAGAGCCCCCGGATATAATCTCTATGAAACAAACGAAATCTTCAAAATATCCTTCAGCTATCTCACAGATTTGTCCGTTTCGAAACAGGCTGCACATTCAATCCTTATCAATTATATATATATATATGCCTATCTATATATCTATGTATGTTTCTATATACATATAAATGTATATGTGAATATATATTTAATATAATATACATTTCGTATGATTCACGATTTTTGCTGCAATTTTTTATCAGCGGATGTTCAACGCCTTACTGAATCTGAATGCCCTTCAGCTTGAAATGAAACAAACAAAAACAATTATGATATACTAAATTATATAAATATATATATATATATGTATATGTATATGAATATGTATGTATGTACTACAATAACAGCAAAATTAATGTGAAGACTGTGGAAGAAATGTCGCGGTAGGTGAAGCAAACGTTAAGTAATCTAAAGAAAAAGAGAATGAATGAAGCAAGCGCGCATATAAATTTTGATTAAAATATATATATATTTACAAAAAGGAAAAACTAACATTTTATAAAACTAAACAAGAAACGCATTCGACCTATAAACTAAGCGAGCTAAACTTAAACTCCAGTCCTAACTATCTGTATTGCATTATAAAACGCTTTTGCATTTTTGAATATATAAATTTATAATTAATGCTGATTACTTTTCCAAACATTCAGATACTTTATCAATATATATATATGTATATATATATATACATATAAATATATATATATATATATATATATATATGTATATATATATATACATATAAATATATATATATATATATACATATACATATAAATATTCATGTACGTATCAAAGTTGAGCAGAAAAAATCAATAGCCGGTGCGGCTATTATATATGTATGTATATGTATATGAATATGAAAGAATGTAGTTTTTCGCCTCTGGGGGGAAGTCCCCCTTTTTCAATTACGGATATCAGATATCGTTTGACATCAAATAATAGTAACACTGTGAGTTTTACATATATCTTATATATATATGCGAATGTTGAATATTTTGTATTTGATAACACTGAACAACACATATGAATTATCCGACTCCCACACAGTTACACACATCTATTGTTGGAAGTACATACCCCATAGATCCCTCCCTGTGCACAAATTAATCTCATTAATATATATATACTATATACGTATATATATATATAGGCTTAGTGAAGAATATTATGTATATCCAGTAAACTCGAAACTCGGCTTATTAAATGAAAACAAAAAACAAATACCTAAAGCTATGTATGTATTGTATATCGTGTACGATAATAAATATTTTAAAATTTAATTGACGCTTCATTATACATATATCCATATGCTATAGATGCATGAATCGGGCAACTATATCATATGATAGATTGAACATTTCTTTACAGAACTTTTTTGTTTTTCAATATAGTTTATTGAACATTTTTATCAAATCTTATACAAGTTTAGTTACTTATTACATATAGTTTATATAGTTAAATTTGTTAATCCGCCTTTACAGCTTTTTTCGCTTTTTTCTGCTTTGCTATTTTGGGTAAATCCCCATTGCATGCTTTACGTTTCAAGTTGTTCCTTGTTCGCCTCTTCTGCTGCTGGTGAGTATTGAAGCGCATGTTCAGTTTGGTGCCTCCGATGCTCAACTCCTGCTTGATGGCATTGCGAGCGTCCATGGTCGTAGGGAGCGTGACTGTCGCAACGGACGAGTCGCGGTATTTGCCTTTGCCTTTCTTGATTTGTATATCGACGGCAGTTTCGAACAGCTTGCGCACTTGTGCCACTGACGTTGTCTTGGGCAGATTGGTGATCACCACGGATGACGTGAAGATTTCCTTGCGCTGCACCTGTTTGCTTGCTCGCTTCAGCAGGTTCTTCGATTTCTTCTTCTCTAGCGATTGTTGCTTGCGTGCCACCAGCTCGTTGACGAAGTCCTCGGAATCGGTTTTTGGTAGTGAAATGAAGATGCCCTTGTAGGCTGCATCACTTTTAATTGAAGCCTTAATCTCCTCCAGCGCTGCATCGCGATCTTCTTGAGATTTGAATTCCACGAGGCAGAATCGTGCATGCTTTTGGCGAGGCTTCGCGGCTTTTGATACTAAGGGATGCAGAGATTTGACCTTGGCATTAAATTCCTGATCGTCGAGTGGTAGCTTCTGAGGAAAGCGTACATAAAGTCGTGTGCCCTTTAGCTGTTCGTATTTATTGTGTATTTGTTCCTCAATTAATTCGGCTTTCGTTTTTTTCGGCGTAGGGTCATCTTCATCCACATCTGAATCATCATCCTCGTCGGATTCTGTTGCGCTGACTGCTAAATCCAGCTCGCTTTCATTTTCCGATTCGTCTGCAACACTTTCTTCCTCGTCTGACATTGTTTCCTCCAATTTTTTCTTCATATTTAATAAAATACAAGTTGTTTATATCGCTGGAGTCGCACGTGCTATAGCCAGAGTTAGAGTTGTCACCTATTGTTCACAGGGCTGCATACCACATCTGAAGTCAGCTGTTACTTTTACAGACACAAATATGCGATAGTTCAATAATATCGATACATTCGATAATTCTTGCAAGTGTTTCTGCCTAAGTGATAACTCTGTGTGACTATCTGTTTTTTGGAAAAACATTAAACGAAATTTACAATGGCTTTGCTAGGAAATATTAGGGAATGGTTCACATCTGAAACATCAAGGAACAAAAATGCTGCGCTGGCTGCAGGATTACTGGTATGTGCAGGTGGAGTATGTTAATGCGCATTGCCTAATTATTTGCTCCTGCCTCTTAGTTTTTCACTGGCTGGTGGATAATAATCGATGCTATGGCTGGAGATGGACAGCACCAAATAACGACAGGACATGTATTTATCGGTATATTTGGCACAATTAGCTTCTGCATGATCAATACGGTCAAAGGCGAGCATGTAAGCCAACAACATACACATTACATATATTTGTGAATCTTGTATAAAAAGAAAATGAGTCATTTTTTGTTTGTTTGTTTTTAGATTTCGGAAGATAGCACCTCAGAGTCGGGTGCAAGGATCGCCAAGATATGGCTTCTTATTGGCTTTGTAATTGGATTTGCGTCAATTATCGCGGCCGTTTGGGTAATGGTCGATGACTTTATTAACAATGGTAAGGGAAAAAAAGCATAAAAATATATAAGTATATAAAGATGTACTACTATACTACTGTGCTACTATACTATTATAATACTATACTACTACTACTTCTATTTTACTACTATACTGCTCTGCTATTATACTACTCATCCGCTACTACTATAATAATTGAATATTTTATCTTTACAGATAAAAAGGACACAAGTCTGGGCGTCGCGTTACTTTTGCAAAATGTTTTCATTCTTATTGGCAGTGTAGTATATAAATTTGGACGCAACGAGGACGATTGGAACGAGTAAATTCCAAATGCCTATTTACTCAGATCTGTGACTGGGCCGCTTTTAGAAATAACATATATACATACACACACACATATATATATATATATATATATATATATATATATATATATATATATATATATATATATATATATATATATATATATATATATATATATATAATATACATAATTGTATTTCATTTAGAGTAACACAAATCTCATAAATTTATTAAACGACGAATCACTCGCACACTTTCAAGTGTTTATTGCAGGCACAAAGCAGGATGATGACAACGAGGAAGAGGCTAAGCCAATGCCTTTCGCTGCGTTGAGCATATCTATAAGTATAATAAATTGTACAGTTGACAGACTCTCGCTAAACACATACAATATATATATATATATATATATATAGAAGACTAAAGAGCGTACGCATCAACGGGACATTCGTTCTCGTTCTGCAAGCACCACTGCGGCTGCAGTGCCTCAGCGCCGATGCCATTCTCCACCAGCCGCTCGCGATGCAGCAGCAAACGGGCCTCGGCCTGCCTCCAACCTTCAGTCGGATTCGTCCAAAGACGTTCGGCCAGGGCGCTTGCGCGTGGCCAGAAGCGGTTGTCCAAGGTGTATTCATCGATTTGCTCCGACCAAATGGCAGCCTCGGCGCCCAGAACGTGATGTTGATAATCGCCCGCAATTTTGCTTAAATTGTTTTGATAGACCTTCTGCCAGCCAATGTAGGGCGAACACCAGTTGTTGCCGTCGGTCACCCAGCCAGCGCCGCCGCAATCGAAGTACAACGCATCATAGTTGGACACAATGATGCGATAGCCACGCTTCAGTATCTTCTTGATCACCTTGTCGTTGCCCTTAGTCCAGATCTGTATGATATAGCGCAGTGGATCCAGATATTGATCAATGTAGGGCTCGTTGGTGAGTGTGCTGGTCCACAGGATGATGGGAGTATGCGAGCTATTGGCCACACGATCCACGCGACGCAGAGCTTCCGTTTGATAGTGGCCCCACAGACGCATGAAATCCGCCTCCTTCAAATCCCAGCCGCGTTCCAGCATCCAGTTGCGTATGGTGGCACTGCTGTTCCAGCAGGCAACGGAAACTTCATCGCCGCCCATGTGGAAGACATCCGGATTGTGGAGCTTAAACATATCACTGAATATATCCTCTAGCACATTGTACATGTCATCCACAGTGGGATCCAGTTGCCCACATGGAGGCTCCACACAATATTGATTCCAGGGCTGTGCATTGAAGCAAGCGGTCATATTCTTATGCTGCCAGCCCTCACCCACATGCGCCGGACTGTCAAACTCTGGCATAACGCGTATGCCGCGAACTCGACCATATTCAACCTGCAAGGTGGAAGGAGGGAGAATTAGCTAAAGCTCTGATTTGATGCAGGATATGAGTGACTAACTATATCCTCTATATCGCTGTGAGTGTAGACTTTGCTTGGCGTATAGGCGCCTAGCTTGGAGAGTTCTGGTCGCTTGCTGACTTCCAGTGGGAAGCTATGCGAGTCCGTGATGTGCCAATGGAAGGTGTTCAGCTTGACCATGGCCATGCCATCTGAAACAGCAGAACATATGTTAAATATAGATTCCAAAAGTAATGCATTGACCTACCTAATGTTCGCTTGATAGCCTTTACGGAGTAGTAGTTCCTGGAGGTATCCAGCAGCAGTCCACGCCACTTGTAGAAAGGTGCATCTGCAATGGATGCGTTCGCCACCACCTGCACCTCTCGGCGTATATCATCATAAACAATCAACTGGTTTAAGGTCTCCAGACCATGACGTGCTCCAAAGAAGTTGCCAGCTGTAATATTGGCCGTCACTTGGCCAGCGCTATTTGAGCCTATGCTCAGTGAATAGCTTTCATCCGTGTCGAGTTGAAGACGAGTGGGCGCCCCATTATCCGCAGTATTGACAATAATATTCAATTGATAGCCACCCTCCTTCAGGATCTTGCGATTGGGTATCTTCGCCTCCAGAAGGTCTAGCCAACGCTGTTCCGTTGACTGCCAGAGTTTGTCTTTTGTGCCGGGCAACTGGAATTCAATGGAGCCAACGTCCACCTGACGCATTAACGGCTCTAATTGTACCACGCCCGTTGGCTTGGGCCAGAGGGTGCCAATGTCGTTGCCACAGAACAGTCTGCAAACGGGCAAGCTAATTGCCGAGGCAAAATTTTCCTCACTCAGCTCGACCTTGCGACACAAGCCTTTGATACATTCGTAACCGTAGATCAAATCGCTACAATTAAACCAGTTAATTAATAATTAATACCATAGATAATTGTATGTTATAACTACTCTAACTTACTCAGCTCCTAGTGCTGCGCCCGGAGCTGGCGCACAGCCAAGGGCCAGCAGCGCGACCATTGCCAACGTCGCACAACGCATTTTGCACACTGAAACGCGCAGCGAATACTCAAATAGATTTGAATAAGAAATCAAAAAAGAAAATAGACGCTCAAAACGGGTTTCTCGATTCCCGTTTGGTAGCACAATCGTAATTTCTCTTTTACGCGCTACTTACAACCTGCGTGGAGGTCGCCTTGGCGTCGACTGACGCATTTTTTTGTTATGCGGCCAATTTATCGATTGCAACCACAAAAGCAAAGTCAAACACACACACAAACATCCTCTCACACACATGAATGTATGTACACAAATATACTGTTAGGTCGATTGTATGATTACACTGTTTTGCTTTTAACTGTCGTTCTTGTTCGACAAGCAATATTTATAAACGCAAATTCAGCTGCAGATAAAAAAGGAGTCATAAATCTTGGCGAAAGTTCTCTAGCGCTTTTATATACCACTTTAACAAATTTGAATTAATCTTTTAAAGTACATACATATAAATTCTAGGTCTTATCTTTTGCAGATACTCTGACTTTTACTTATTAAATGTTTTCGATTGTTTCTGATAGTGTTATTCCTTACTAAGAATATGTACTCAACTTATTCTACTATGCCTTATTTACTACGTGGGATTCGCGCCCTTTTGTGTTAGGGTGTTGTCCTCGTAGGTTTCCAAAACATCGGCCAGATGCTCATTGTCTCTGGGCTTCTTGAACTGGCGCTTTTTGTTGGCCGCCTTCTTGCGTTTCGGCACTGGCTTCTTCAGCCCATGATCCTGCATCGAACGTATGCCTGCAATACATTGGATATGATATATGTTCAATATAATACTATTTCGGTTCCTCACCTTGTTTCTCAAGGTATTCATCAATTTTTGCATCGTCCATGGCGTCAACTGTTGCGGAACGCCAAAGCTTTTGGAATTCATCATCCACCTAAACAAAGGTAAATAAATTTAGTTAAGAATTTTAAGCTGAAATTTGCTTGATTGCTCACTGAGAAATTTGCGGTTCTATCATTGTAGAACAATATCTTCTTCTTGTCTATGGGCCGTATAATGAAAAGAATTTCTGACGCTCGATTTTTCAAAACCTTCTCACAATGCGGCAGAGATTCCTGTACATCCTCCAGCAATATGCCACCGAGACCTTTAAGATCGTGTTGCTTTAGCAGTCGCATCAGAGTTTTGCCATCCTTAATCTTATAGACAGGCTTGAAGCTGAACTTGGTACCATCGGGGGTGACATCAATTTTTGGATTATTATTGAGCGCTTCACCGGCGAGCCACTGTAAAAGGTAACATTAGATTAGAACAGTAGATTGGGAAGATTTTTTAATTTACATTTTTCACAGATTGGCCTATATCCAATTGATTGGTCTCATCTAGTATTTCTTCTATGCTCAATGGATGATCATCGCCATCCTGATGGCGTGTTCGCATAAATTTGACTATTTTGGCCAACACACCGAAACGATATTGAGAGCTTCCCGACATCGTTTTGTATCTGAAAGAAGGAGCTATGAAAAATCTGTATTGCAATCTGCAGACTATTGCTATTTACGTGGATGCATCCAGTTTGGGTGCCGTTGGCGGCCGCATTTTCTTTTGGGAATCATCTCTACTTGGAGGTGGAGGCACTCTTTCAGTTCTGTTTTTCTTCTCCACGCTGTGAATTAAAAAGGTAATTGCAATAATGTGGAACATGTAGCGATTATTTCACTTACGTGGGTGTGGCCATCGCCCGTTTTTTGAACGCTTCGCGTTCGCGAAGTAGCGCTGGATCCATCCTTGATATTTTCTTTTGCTCCCGTTTAAAAATACAATATACTTAACACAATCTACAATATTCAAACAAAAGACAACTCAGTCAGCGTCTAGCAAACAGCTGTTAAAGGAAATTTCAGGGCTGACACATCTCAAATAGTATATTATCGATATTTTCCATACCTTATAAACATCGATTTCAAAAATATCTCGAAAAAATCATTTTTATTTATTACAATCAATGTTTAATGTTGCGTTTAATGTCGCTTACAAGAAATTGGAATTTACTGCTAAAATCTACACTTAGTAAGCAATCGACTAACTTTATTTGAGTAATCGATGCATCGATACTTTTCTTACGTTGTGACATCGTTAAACCACGTTGCAAACGTAGCATAAAACGTATCAACCTATTTTAATTTGGAAGCCGCGTAATTCAAAACATCCCCACCAAATTATTTCGTAATTTCATTTATTAATATCGCTTTAAAGGTATTACATAAAGTATTTATAATTTTATTAGGTCATAATTGAATTGGATTTCTATTCGAAAATCTACAATCCGTAAGTTCTGTTTCCGTATATGTATCAATAGTATGTTATATATATATATATATATATATATATATATATATATATATATGTATATATTCTTATCTTTGTCGTAATACGTTAGTAAATTGTACAAAGAGTTCGTTTATGTATAGTTTCTTGGTTTTTTGACGGTAACGGTAATGCAATTGATACGATAGTCCCGTTAGTGGTTCATAAACAATCATTGCGGTTTCGTTGGCTCCGTTTATGTCTGGTCTATATATATATGATATACATACATATTACATATGGGTCCTCAGTACTACAGCGCACTTGGAACAGGTCAATTGTACGGTTGGTTGTTGGTAATTCTTGTTTCCGTATTCCGTGTCTGTATCGCTCTGTGTGGTTTTGTTTCTGGTATTGGTTGATTCCGTAGTGTTTTTATTTTTTTGGCGGTTCTTGCGTCAGTTGAACTGTTTATAATTGAACTGTTATTCTTTTTGTTGTGGTTCTTTACTTTTTGTTTTGTAAACTACTCGTACATAATGTTCTCTGTTAAGTACAAATGTTGTCAGTGGGTCTGTGGAGAATAGAAAGATAAAAATTGTTTTGCTTATTATGTACGTTCGATCGGTCAAATCGCTGAATGTGTGTAGAGTTTAAGTAAGGTACAGATCGTAAGTAGTTACTAATTGTAATAGAGAAACAGAGATATATATATCTATATAGAGAGAGCAGTCTGAACAAATATGCGATGAGTCTTTTAGTTTAGTTTTGTATTCAGCAAAAGCAATCACAGTTTTTGATTTGTTGTTATACTAAAAGCTAAAAACTTACCTCTAAACCCGTTGATTAATTCCAAACTATGGCTACATTAATGCATATAGGATACGAAGAATCAGTTGTGTTTATGATTTACTTACTTAATTGCGACGCAGCCGCTTTCTGCCGCTATCATCGCCATCTGAACCGCTACGCTCCTCTGCTTCCATGACCTTGATTTTCGTTCCACATATTTCAGCACCATTTAGCACGCTTATTGCCTTCTGTGCACTGTCTCGTTCCGAGTACTTAACGTATCCACAATTCTTGTTGGGCAACAAATATACATCGATCAATCCCTTCCAGCAGGAGAATATGTTCTTCAGTATCGAGTGGGGTAGATTCTACAATTGTCAAATTTACATAAATAAGAACTGAACAAAAATATATTTATGATACATACCGCTGACAATACAATGAACAGTCGTTGTGCAACTTGTGCATCTGGCGATGCCAGCGGCTGCGTTGGCGGCAATGGTACGTTGCATATAGCATCCTTTTTAGTGCGTTCTGAAATGGCAACAGGTTAATGAGATGAATATAGCTTTATGTAATTATTTCTTACTGTCTATGAAGGAGGTGTCCATACGAGCTGAACTCATGCCGTTGACCTTGACAATTATGCGCTCGCCCATGGGATATTCCAGGCCATGCAATTTGTCCCTATAGAAATAAAAATATGTTTAGGTAGATGTTAAATGCTATGTTAAATCTTATATACTTGGCATAGATTGCAGCTTCGGGATTATCGTAGACGACCACAGCTTCGTTTGTGCGTGGACCATCTAAATAGAAGTCCATACGATGTTAAATACATAATTATAATATTTCAATATAGGTCCCGCTTACGTTCGCGCATAATTTGACAGTAATCCAGCCCGGGTATTATATCAAAGAGACGCCATAGCTGATCCTGATTCACACAATTGCTAACAGTCACTTCGAGGCACGTAGGCTGTGGCACAGGCACATTTTGCATGCGTAGAAATGCAGACATGTCACTGTTGACTGATGCATTCCATTCGTTGGTGAAGCTACCGCCACTTCCGCCTCCGGCGCTGCCACCATTATAGTTTGAGCTACTACCACCGCCGCCGCCGCTACGTCCCGATGGATAAACAGGACTATCATCAGCAAGCCGACCATATTGATCTCGTTGTGTGCGTGTGGAGCCTTTGGGTTCGGCAAAGACTGCTTTATATTTGGCTGAGCAGTTTTCAAATGCCACGGCCGCGTAGTAGAATCTGTTATATATATATATATATATATAATATATATTAAACAATTTATTTAATTAGAGATCGGTGAGTGAGCGGATACATTACGATGCAACTTACGTCCCACCTCTAATGATAGCTGAATACATACTTTGAAAAGCGCACATAGCCGAAACCCTTGGGACTGCCGTTGTTCTTTTCCCGTACGATTGTGACGTTCTCCACCTCACCCCACTGGGCGAATTCATCGCGTATGTCATCCTCGGTGGCGGTCTTTGGAATTACAATAAACAAGCGCACATACTTTTCCTGTTCGTTTTCCGATTTATTCGAGCCCTGATTACGACTGCAAAAATTTATGACAAATTTTTTAATTTTAGCTGACCTCAGCAAAAAAAAAAAAAAAAAAAATTATGCCAGGTCACTACTTACTTTGCGGCAACCAGTACTTTGAGGGTTCTGTCAGTTTTTCCAATTGTTTTGCCATTCATTTGCTCTTGAGCCTTCGCTGCATCAGAGGTTTTCGAGAATTTCACATATGCAATACCTTTGTTTTCCTGCGTATGCTTATCCTTAACCACCCAAATATCCTCAATTTCGCCGTAAGGTGCGAACGCTTCGCGAAAATCTTCCTCGGTATGTGCTTTGTTACATATTATAAACAGACGCGACATGGGCGGATCGTCATCATTTGAATAATCTTGACCGCGTCCACCGCCACGGGATTGAGAACGATAGTCTGACATATTTTTTTATTTTCAAATAAAATTAAAATTTTGCGACACCTACTTTTCCTGCGTTTCTGTTTTGTTGGCCGGACGCCGAATACAAAATGGCAGAATAATCAGAGAAGGCTTTGTGTATACTACTAAACAAGTTATCGATGAGACTTATCGATTGCCATCGCATTTCCTTGTATTTTTTTTTTGTTTTTGCTAATAAGTTCATCACTTTGCAACACTAATGTTTGGCAAATGTTTTTGTTGAATCTTAGGTAGGCGAGCAGATGCTCTGTTCATCCTGAATTACCTGTTGCGCAGCCGTAACAACTTGCGCTAGTTTATCATAACCTGCGTGCAATATTTACATAAAACACAACCCACCAATAACAAGCAATTAGTTCTTAATAATGAAGTCAATACAAAGAGGAGCAATACAGATGCTGGTGATGGTGATCTACATCCAGCTTATACGTGGCGATATGGCTAAGATGTCCAAAAAGTCGCATGTGGAGGATTTCGATGGAGCAACAGCGCTATTCGAGGCCCTGACATCGTCACCAAACGATGGATACACCTACAATTGGCATGTGCACTCATTTCCAAAAAACAGCAATGAAATCAATGATGAACCTGTGATGCGCAATTGCACAGTTTTGTATCTGGACCAGTGCACTTCCTGGAATAAGTGTCGACAAACCTGCCAAGCGACAGGTGCAGCTAGCTACAGGTGGTTTCACGATGGCTGTTGTGAATGTGTTGGTGGCCATTGCTTGGGCTATGGCATAAATGAGAGCCGTTGCAGCCAATGCCCCGAACCTGGATGGGATAGTGATGAATAAGAATAGATTATATGCATATTGTTATTATGATAATTATTAGAATTAAGTTAATTGTTGCAAATTAAAATGGGGTTTGCTAAAGGGTTCAAAAGAACAACATTTTCTGTGATTGGCTAGTTCGATAATATCGAAGTTATCGATATTACATATCGTGATTCTGCACATCGCTATTCATTTCAACTCCACGTTGTTCAGCGTGCTAAACACTTTTACCTAGAAATACGCTAAAAACGACAAATGGGCCGCAAATTCATAAAGAAAAAGAAGGTTGAGCAGCTAGAGATAGTGCCACTAGATGAGAATCCACCTTTACCAGCCCAAAGACCATCCGATGAGGTGGTTCCCAGGAAGGTAAATCTATCTAATACCAAAACGAAATTAATTTTCATGACGTTTGTAATATTTTTGCAGGAAAAATGGATAAACAAACAACGCGTTTTGGTTTTCGCGGCACGTGGTATTAGCCATCGTGATAGACATCTCATGCGCGACATTAAAACTCTAATGCCCCATCATCGACCCGAGTCGAAAATGGAGCGATCCAAGACTCTGGCGGTCGTTAATGAAATGTGCGAAATGAAGCACTGCAACAAGGCCATGTTGTTTGAGGGACGTCGTAAACGAGACTTGTATATGTGGCTAGCCAACACAGTGGGTGCCACAGGTCCCTCTGCCAAATTTCTCATTGAGAACATTCACACAATGGCTGAGCTGAAGCTAACAGGCAATTGCTTGAGAGGCTCTCGTCCGCTGCTTTCCTTTGATGCCAAGTTCGACGAGTTGCCCCACTTGAAACTACTTAAAGAACTGTTTGTGCAGACGTTTTCAGTACCCAACCATCATCCGAAGAGTCAGCCCTTCATCGATCACGTCTACACATTTACCTACCTGGATAATCGCATTTGGTTCAGGAATTTCCAAATACTGTCAGAAGACGGTGGTCTCTCGGAGGTGGGACCTCGCTATGTAATGAATCCCGTCAAGATATTCGATGGCTCTTTTACCGGCAAAGCCATTTGGGAGAATCCCGACTACGTCAGTCCCTCCAAGCAGCGACAAATGCTGAAGAAGGCAGCCAAGGACAGATACGTGAATCGTGTGGAGCAAAAGGTACAGCAGGAGGCAACGCGGCCCATTAAGGCTTATGAGGGTCTTGACAATGAGGAGCTGTTTGACGATGAAGATCCACTGGAGACAGCTAAGCTGCTGGCACTGAAGGCCAAGAAGCAATTGGAGCAAAAGAAAACGCCCAAAGCAGCGCTAACCAAGAAAATCAAGGATAAACAAATGGAGGCCGTCAAGCAGGTGATTGAGCAGCGTAAGGCAAGGGTCAAACGTGTGAAAAAAGTTTAAAAATGTTTTATTTCGCGTTACATTAACGAATAAATAAATACATATATAAAAAACTGAATATATTTAATAAATACGTTTACAATATTGTGCCCCAGTTACTGTCGTTTACGTTTTACAAAGTAGAATATACGCGTAGATATAAATATATATAAAGTTATGTTTGTTCACACGGAGAGAGATGAGTATCTTAGTTATGGTGGGAGCACGGAATACGTAGATATACATAGAAGAACAAAGCGTCTTTAATTGCTGGATGAATGAGTTGGGTAATTACACCGCCATTGGGGCGACCTCAGCGTCAGTGGGCGGCAATCGAGTGATGCTAAACGGCTGTTTGTTAATAGGCATCATCTCATATACCTGGATGGGCGGTTCTTCGCCTGGCTGCAGCGGCTCCTCGCCAACTAGTTTGGCCAAATTGCTCTGAGCCCAACGACCAGCGCGACCATTAATAGTCTTGTCCTCGCACACGCACAGGAAGAGCGTGTCGACTACCATCTACGAATAGATTCAAAATAGTTGACAACTGATCCTTTTCAATTAAATTTCACATTTCTCTTACCTCAAAGAGCGACAGCACAATGTGTGCAATGAAGAAGGAGAATATTATGATCAGAATAACGGGGGCCATATAGAAATTCAAGCCGGGCTTATCCTTGAGCATAAAGATGCCCAGCAAACCCGACAGAGCAGCTACTACAACTTTGCCCAAGAACAAAATGAAATCGCCAATGCTGTTAATTGTGGCCACTTGGAGCACATTCGTGGCCATGGCATTCCAGGCCTGAAAAAAGAGAGAACAAGCATGAAATATATCAAGTATATATATATAAGAGACTTGTGCATACAATGCCGGCAGCTGGGCAAAAGTTGATGGATTCAATGGCCACCACAGTGTAGGCATTGTGATTGAGGAAGCGTATAAACTTCTCCAGCAGCCAAAAGCCACAAATGCAGCACTTCAAGCAGCAGGCAGCGCATTCCGAACCCTTATCCTCACCCTTCTTTAGTCTGAAAAAGCACAATGAATATATATATTTATATATTTGTAATATGATAGTATAAAACTCACTTGGCATAGAGATAGGTCAGTATCAAGCGCGGTATTTTGAATATGGTTATGACAAAGGAGCCCTTCGCCACGGTGCCCAAATGATATTTAATCAATTTACCAATTGCATAAAGAGTGGGCGTTGTTGTCGGTTTGCCAAAGTACCAGAAGGACACGGCAGCGGCCAAAGCGAATTGCTGACAAGCAAAGATGAATTCCACTGTCCAAATCAAGCCAACCACATAGACCCAGAACATGCTGCGCAAAACACTCGCATCGGCATATTCTATGCGTGTGATGGCTAAATGGGGATAGAAGAAATTGTCAATAACATTTTGGAAGTTATGATATAAAAATATGAGCACACATACATCAAATATAGCTAGAAAATAAGTTTATATACATCAAGATTTATATAAGATATAGAATATAGAATATATACAAGTCTTAAAATACACAATTTAAATACAAAGATATTACAAAACTCTCATACTTATATATTAAATATATAGAATATATACAGGCGTATATACATAAGGATAATTATCCATTAGAAATAGAATACCAAAAGGAAGCATGCAACAATTTAGAAATGAAGCTTGACGCAAACACTTACACATTTTAAATAACCCGATTTCGAATAACCAACCAAAAATATATGCAGAGGATTAATAAATATTGAAGTACATTTTTGGATACAATAAAGCCTAAAAGGTTTTGAATTTAGTAGATCTTTTAGGGCATATCAATTATGCTCTTAACTCGCTTGAGTTGTAGGTGTCCTAGTTATAGTTAGTTAGTTATAGTAAAACAGCCTAGCCTTATACCTAGTTAACTTGGTAGCTTACTTCTCTCATCGGTGCTGGGAGCTGTTTGATTGAGCAGCATTGAAGCTACATTGGGTGGCAGGGAAGGATGCGCAGCAGAGCTATGGAACGGTGCAATGGGACTTTGATCGGGCGTAGATGCGGTTACTAAACAGATGACAACAACTACCCAAAAAGCAAGAAATGCAATGAGCACCACGAATGCCAAGAGTGGAGCTATCAAAAGTCCTGGCAAGTTCATCATGCAGACGCCAGCCTCCTCGAAGAGCGCAGCCAGCCCAGAGAGCTTGTTCTTCAGGAAATATATAATAACCAGCAAAACAACCTGTAAGACAAAGCAAAACAATTATAAATTATGTATACTAAATATATATATATCATCTACAAGTTCACCATAGTTATGGTGGCCAGCACAGCGAGTGTGAGCACAGCTTGTTGATTGCGTAAAAACTCCTCCAGTTGTGAGTACTGCGTGTTGGCCGACTTGTTGCGTATGCCATAGTAGGCATACCACAGAGCTGCTGTCAGGCCAACGCTGGCCACAATAACAAGCACGCAAATGAGCCAGGAGACAATGCGGGAGAGCCAGTGCATCATGGTGACCAAAGCAATGGATATGACTAGACACAGATATCATTAATATAGTTTATAATTTAGAGTTTAAAATATAGATATAGACATACGCAGGGAAACGGCACAGACACTCGCTATGACATGCCAAGTTGAGTATATGTCGCCAAGAAACTGCTGAGCTACATCCCAGTTGTTGAGCATCTCGTACATTTCCTTGACCTCCTTGCTGGATTGCTTCGGCACGCAGCGATGCAAAACGGGTGAGCTAGAAGAAAAATGGGGCGAAAGGTTAAACATATTTCAATTTATGTACAATCAACATTTACCTCTCGAAGATGGGCAAACTGGGACATGGTCCGAGTGTATCAAAGGTCTTATCCTCTTTGGTCATGCCCGGCTTATCCAGTAGTGCCATATTATAGTCATATTTACAATATTGGGCACCCGTTTCGCTATAGTATTGGAAAAGTTCTTTTGGCTGGTTGAGCGTGCGTTTTGGACAGCTTTTAACGCAAATCTTCAAGGACTTTTTCAGCTCCTTAACGTCAAAGTAGAGCAACTCTGGTTTGTCGATCGTATTCATGCCCGATAAAGGAAAGTTGTGAAATTTCTCATTGTGCTTAACTCCGCAAGTGTTGCCAAAGGAGTCATAGCCATTAATCAGGCGCAAAGGATTCCCGAACACAAACGAAAATATCGCAATGACAATCTGCAAGTCAAGTAAACAAATGATATAATCTGTATGCTAATAGAAATACCTTTTCTATATGATAATATTCCTATGCATGTGCTATAATATATGATAATATATGTATGTGTATGCTACTGTCGGATTGCCAACGCCTACGCCTTAAAAATTGACACGAAGCATGGAAATCGCGTGAGGAAAGCCAATTGTAAAAAATAACAAAAGAACTTTAATAACTATTCATAGGGCCAACAGGGGGGTGGGGGGCTGAAGTAAGCATATTAGCCTCATTATTCATTGTGGTCAGTTTTACATTAGTAAAATTAGCAATTCCCACTCATATGACAACGATGACGTCACACGCATCTGTTTCATCCGGCGACCTGTTCCACCCTTCGCCCCTCCTCCGATGAGACAAATCGCAATTGTTTCTGATTAATCTTTGCAGCTTTCACTTTCTTGAAATAAATATATTTAATTTTGCAGCACTTTGATAAGTGCGCATCATAAACTTAACCATAAATTTATATGAAGTTTAATTTAATTTAAATCATTTACCAAAAAGAGCCAAAACAGTATGTAAATAGTTAGCCAGAAGACATCCGTGCAAGAGCGATATTTGGGCCTATTTCTATTACTTTGAGCTTCGCTTTCGCCATCCTTGCTCTCGGCACAACCCATGGTTTCAATTAAATATATTTATAGCACTTAATGAATTTAACAACTTATAATTCTTGAGCCAATTAGTATTTGTTTTCTTTTTCTCACAACCAAAACCGCGAAATAATAGACCAGTCTGCCAGGGCTGGAACAGAAAAAGCAGCTAAGCATTTAGGGGTACCACACTTTCGATAACCTCATTTTGTTGCCAACTAAATAATCGATAGCCAACTACTGTAACGATATTTCAAGCACTCCAACTGAAATTGTTTACATATAAATTTATTTATTATTCGAGTTTCAAAGTTTTTGACTAAAGTGTAACTTATTTATAAACTTTTAACTTAGTTTCGTAAGCTGAAGCTGTAGGAGATATAATATTTTATTGTGTGTTTGATAAAAAATGAAAAAAACTAAACAGCTTCGAAATCGTATACAATAAATAAAAAAATCTTAACTAAGTTTGGCTTTTGCCAAATACTAAAGAAATTGTCATTCCAAAATTGTTCGGTTTCGGATTTGTGAACAATTTTCGAACAAGATTTTAATTAAATTTATTTAAATTAATTTAATTAAATTGCTCTTAAATTCTCTACTTATTAATTACATATTTTAGAGACGCTTTCCTAAATTCGTGCGTGATTTATTTTTGCTTCATTTTTCTTTTAGTGAGTTTTATTTCTTTACCGTGACCTTGATTCCACCTTTGACAACCGCCTCCGCTGGCGGCGGACCAAATCTTCGACTCTGATTCGCGTTGGTTTTACGGCGTATGCTGCTGTTGCCTTTGGATCGTGGTATGGAGGATTCGGGAGCAATCTCTACTTGACTCTGACTACGCTGTGACTCCTGCTCTAAGTCTTCTGTGAGTGGTTTGTAAGTGCGAATGCCGGAGTTAGAGCGCACCGGCAGCAGCGTTACTAAACGATGTGGACTCGGTTCCGTGGACGTTGCCTCCGCGAATTGGGAGGTCTTCAATAGCTCCTCATACTTAACGGGATCCACCACTTCCACCTCCGCCTCGCCCACTACGGGAATTGCAGCGCCCAACACTTCTGTGGAACCATCATCCATAAAACTGGACATGGGTCGGATGAAGGGTTCGCGCTGTTGCAACGGCAGCTCCACAAAGTTCTTCACACTCGAGTGCAGCAGGGGCATGGATTCAGTCGTCGTTGTCGTCGGCTTCAGCTTCGTCTCATTCCTCTGACTGTGCTTCAGTTTGTTCTGCGAGAAAGGCGGAAATTTCATTGGCACACTGGGCGTGATGCCCAGCTTTGAGGCCAAGGTGTCGAATATCAATGATATATCCTGGATATTGCTGGCATTATTAATCCTCGTTTTGATGTCGTGCAGCGTATAGTTCTCCGTCTTCTCCACATCCTCAGACACCCAAGCTTGGAGTGTTTTATTGAACACCTTCCGCATGTTGCCGCCATAGCCAAAGTTTACGGGCGCCGAGCTGTTCACGAACTCCCACTTGGAATGGGAGGGAAAGAGATTAGAGTCATCCAACATGGTGGGTCGTTCGCTGTTTGGACGTATGCGATTGCGTTTGGTGGTGCTGCTGCTGGCTGGTGCCTCTGTGGTGGTTGTTGTTGTTGTTGTACTTTTGGTTGTTGTTGTTGTTGTTGTTGTGGAGCTTCGCTGTAGAATCAACTCTTTAAGGTTCATAAAGTTTGGCTTGCTTGGACTCTCAATTTCCGCTGGCAGTTCCAAATCTCCTTCCTTATCCTCAGCTTCAATGTGTGACTCCAGCTGCTCCGGTTCCATTGTAGTTGTGCCATTTTCCTCCTTGGGCAGGTTCAGCAGCTCCATGAAGAACTCTCCTATGGTATCGGCGAGTACAGAGTTCTCTGGTTTCGGGCCAGGCACAACAGGTGCCAGAGTTGGCACAGCATCCAGCTGTATCTTCAAGGGAGTCGTCGAGCTGGTGACCGTTGTTGTGGTCAACTTGGCTGTGGTGCTCTCTACTGTAGGCTCCGCACTGCTGACATTTTCCTGCTTCTTGGCTATGACTCCACCGCCCAAATGCTCAAATTTCTCATTGTTGCCATCGATGTTAAACTGTAGCTTGTTGACCCCGCCAAGTGTGGGATTGATGGGCCTAAAAGGTGGCACAATGACATCATCGATCAGTGGTACCGGCAGCGGATGTGGCTCAACCAAGGCACCACCCAAACGCTCAATGTTTTCCGTGCCAGGCATAAAGACGGGACTACCAAAGTTATGATAGAATAACATATCCTGCTCCTGTTTCTGACCGCTGGGCAAATCCAGCTTGCCATCTGCTGGCTGGCGGCTAACATAACCTGAGAGGGCTACAAATGGATCTAGTGTAACGCCCATGGCGGGCATTGCAGCTGATGGAGGCGTCGGATTATCCGCAATAAACGGCAGCTCCAATTCATCGATTCGGCGTTGCGGCAGCATCTGATTCATGGTTGGCAATGTTTTCGTGGGGAAAGCTGGCGGTGGTCCAGGCATCAACTCCGGCACCTCACGATGTATGGGCCGCCACGGCTGAGTGTCGAGTATGGGGAAGGTGGTAAATAAGTTCGCATCTAATTTGGGCAACACCATTGTCGAGGAGGCGGGCATATATGTGGTTGTTGTTGTCGTCGAACTGGGCGTGGTTGTTGCTGGCGGAGCAGCAGTTGTTGTTGTTGTCGAGGGTTTAGCCGTCGTCGTTGTGGTCGTTGTTGTAGTAGTCGTCGTGGTTGTTGTGGATGGTGTTGTTGCTTTAGTTGTACTTCTTCTAGTGGTTGTTGTTGTTGGTTTCCTAGTTGTAGTAGTAGTAGTTGTTGTTGTTGAACTGCTGATCATTTGATTTTGTGGCGTAATAGTCGTCAGCTTGTCCACGCTTGTCTTTTTGGGCTTCACACGCAGCGAATAAGGCGTCACCGCTATCGACTTGGGTGGCAGACTGCTGCTCTGATAGGACCGCGTGGGCGAGGTCTTCTTGCGTGCAATATCCGCATCCGTCTTGGTTATCTCAAAGGAGCCCTCAAAGGATCCTTGTATAACAGGTGCATTCTCCACATCTATATCCGGTTCATCATCGGGTGAATGGGGACGTGAAGCTGGCCGTGGCTTGGCTGTAGTCTTTCCAGGCAGTGGTGCAAGTGGTGGAACGGCTGGAACAGTGCCTTTCTTCATCAGACGCTTCTCCAATTGGGTTTGGCTGGTGGGCACCGTTTGCTACAATTTATAGAGAATATAGTTTTTCGACAAATTTTATTGCTTAGGTTTCTTAATAGTTACCGCTTCCTTCAATATTGCTGCTGAGCGTACCACTTGCTCATCTAGAATACGCTTGATCTCCACAGATTCGGTGTCCAGGCGTAGTGAGCGATAGAGCGACTTGCTGAGTGAGGTTTCCAGGAACAGAGACTCTTTTATATACTCCTCCACGCTGATTATGTTTCTGAAATAGAAAAGATTAATACATCTATAGAGGATTGATTGACTGATTGAAGTACTTACTGTGGCAGCTTGCGCACATCTAAAAACAAGCGGAAGGATACTTTTATCAATGGACCCTCGCCAAAGCCCCAGACATCGGTGCGCAATGGTTGCAGTCCATTGTCCGTCAGCGCGCGCTCCACAAATCTCTTATAAAACTCAATCTTCTGCTTGTAGGTCGTTGTATGATTGTATTTGAGGCCCGTAGAGTACAGATCGCCCTTGGCTATGCGAAAGGAGCCTTCAAAGCCAAGAATTGCTGCAGAAAGCATTAATATACAATATTTAATAAGTTAAAACGGTTAAACGGTTATTTTTAGCATCCAGGGCTGCAAAGCATGATCGATTTTTGAACAACTGGCTCATTGCGCCATTTATTTTTAAGCCAATCTCATAGCGCTGGTTAATATGCTATAAAAAATATTGCGCGCATATTTTTTCAAATGTATTTTAATCATTTTAGATATACATCTGTAAAATACTTACGATCCTCCAGTGTGGCCTTGATGGAGCTAAAGTAGAAGGCCAGTCCGGCTATGGAGATCACCGCCAGCAGCACTATAAAAGCCGCTGTCGTTAATATAATCGAGAACGATCGATTCTTTGGATAGTGCGCATGCGTTTTAGTTGAGAATGTGGATGGGGCTATATTTCGTCCATCCCGCCAAATGCCCCACGTATTATAGCCACCATACTGACTGTTGATGCTGTGATCGTTCGTATACGAGGGCTGCTTGTTCATGTGATAATAAGCGCCCAGCTGAGAGCGACGGCCCAGCGTGTTCTGATAATTATATTCGGAGGTGTTCTAAAATAACAAATATATATATTTACAAATAACTAAGACTTTCTGTCTGGCTTCAATAATTATTTTTAAGATTATGATTGATGGTTCGGTTCGCTGCTAAGTTCAACTTCCTGTCTATAAGCTGCAGCCCTGGTCGCATAACAAATTCTTGGTCCATGTTTTGCTTAAAGTGTGTTTCTAAAACATGTCAAACAAACATCAGGGCAAGTCATCAGAAACAATTAATCGCTGCAAATTAGATAATTATCTAAGCACTTGGCTAATGAGTCGAAGGCTTGCAAAACTTTCTCAAAAAAAAAACCCGCTAGACCTTTGCATACTTTCTTTCAACACATAAACTAAAATTAGAGATCACAAATCTGATTAGCATTCGACTTTAACCTTGATTAGAGTTAACCTAAATTCTAACGGTTAGCTGGGAGAATTACAATCATTTGATATTATAAGAAAATCAGTTAGTAGCTGTCATCAGTTAATTAATGCCGTCATCCGTCGTAAAAGAGTTTCCCTCGTATTACGCATTTAACTTAGTAAGTCATTGCACTTGGACAAGCTGTGGAACTGCTGTATAAGACTTTATTGATGTATCTTTGATGTATAAGACATGACTGGGCTTATCTCATATACACAGGGTATCTTCAAATCAATCAAGCGCTCATGCTTCCTGTTCTTTTTTTTGGCTGTTTTGTCTTCCAATTGCCCTTTAGCAGTCATTAGCTGTGGAGCTTGATATACAGGCCGTCTTTATTTCAACCCCCTCTCTTGCAGTCTACCTCTCTCTCTCTCTCTCTCTCTCTCTCTTACTAGAAGCTTTGACAACCTGTTGCCGCAACAGCTGTTTTCCAAGCCTAGCCAAATTCTTGTTAGTTTCTTTCTCTCTCTCTCTCTCCCGGTCGTTCCGTGCTCTTCGCTGTGTGTGTACGTTCTGTTGTTTGGTTCTTTGAAGAGAAAGTCATTCACCTTTAGCGTTCTTGGCTGTTGAAATTGTTTGACTTAATAACTAAGTTGGCATCTGGTTTGTAGAATGGGCAATGCAAACAGCTTCACTCGCATCAAACAAGCCTAAATAAACATGCAGCTGAGTTCTTTGTCGTTTCATCTTCAGTTCTCAAATGTGGAGTGGGTTTTACGTAAGCGCTTATCAACAGCAATTCTTTATTCTACTGAAGATATTTAACCCAGTTTTGCTTGAAAAAAGTCTCTTGTCATGCAAATCAGCATATAATATTATTCATCGTCAAGTTGTATAACAGTTAACCGTTCTTTCACAATGATAGATAGTTAGGAAGTTCGTGAGTTAATTATACAAACCATTTGTCGACATGTCTGCGTGCGATATATATCGCTTACACCGGACAAGCTCTGAAAGTATTTCTTGGTGCCATAAACCGTGTCCATTTTGCAGAATTTCTGTCAAGATATTTAATTTTCGGATCTGCAACAGTTGCTCTGTAAGTAAATAAAGCATTAAACCAATTAATTTAAATGCAGATTTATTTTAAGTGTTCTTTGTATTCGAGTGAACTAGTTGATCAAGAGCTCTAGCATACCAGAAACCGACTTTGAGTTCTTTAAGGAAACAACTTTAAAAAAAATCTAGTTAACAAAGGCTAAAGTTCTTAGCATTTCGAACTAGTTATTCAGGGAACTCATTTGTTCTCAAAGCGAACCTGTTATCAAGAGTAACTGCAATCATGGAACTAATTAGTCTGCCCAACCTCTATAATAATTTCCTCTACTTAGTTCACTTTCGATCAAAAAAAAAAAAAAAAACTGCGAAAAGAGTTTGCTTTCTATTGGTCTAAGCTTTGAAGCTGATTGCTTCATCAGACTTTGCAAACATGCTTCCGGTGGCCAAAAAACCGGCTCGTCCTGTTCCACCATCCTATGAAAATTCTCACTTTTCGCCAAGCAGAAGAAATTACAAAAAGAAAATAAGAACGACAGCGAGGTGTGGAAAATTGTTATGCAGCAGAAACTTGTTAACCGGTTTACCTGAAATAAATCTACTCCAAAAAGTGCTTTCTATGGGAACGCAGCGCTGACATTTTCACAATTAAATTATTATTTTTCTCACATATATATATTGTCATAATTGGTTTATGGAACAAGTCAAGTGCTTTCCGGACAGTCATAAAAAGCGAAAGCTTTTCCAAATTTCCAAAAACCAAAACCAAAATAAGTCAGCTGAGCCAAATCTAATTAGAGAACTCCAACACTTTGGATACGCTTGCTAGGCCTCATCTTGAGCTACAAATTCGAAACAATTGTGTTGGCATTTTCACTCATGTTGAGAGGGGAAACAAAAAGAAATAACGAAATGCAGAACACAGTCGAGTGACTTTTTTTCAACCCAAGTACAAGCTGAAGATCAGGCAAAGAAACCAGTTCTGGGTTGGGTTTGGATGGCTTGGATGGCTGGCTGGGCAGGGTTATTGCTCGTGCCAGCAAGTCATATACATACGTAGTATTTATATTGCCACTATGTATAATCAAAGCTTAGAGAAACCTGTGTAAAAATAGTCTTTCCGCTGGCTACCTGGGATGCCAAGCTGCGCGAGTCGCCAAGTCGAGCCGAGCTGAGCAGCAACAAAAATGTTAGTCTTGTGAGTTTTGAGCCTCGTTGCTGAACTGTCAAAAGTAAAAGTTCTGCCTTGGAATGCGCTGATGATGTTATTGTTGTTGTTGGCCCAATGTTCGATGTTGTCTGTCTTCAGGTGAAACTAATTGGTTTTCTGTTGTTTTCAGATACATACTTAAAGATAATATTGAAAGACTTGCATTATTAAGCAGCTTAAAAGCTATTAAGGCGGGCTTTTTTTAAATGAAACGGTTTTTTGCCGATAAGTGAGATGAACTATCGCTAAATCCACAAGTAAATTAACGCAGCTCGAAAGCAGGCTCAAAGAGGCGAGTCAAACTGGTTCAAATTATCTCAATCAGGCTCAAGGAAGACGGAGCGAGCTGCGGTAAGTTGGTTCCAGCCGTGAACGGAACCAATGCTGATCAACTGAATTTGCAGCCTCCGCCATGTAGAAATTGTAGCTCTAGCCTAAATCTGCAGTGACTTAATAAGTTTAAGGCAAATTATTTAGTTAGTAAATAAAACGGCACATTTTCCGCATGAGGAAAACAAAAATTTGCATAAAAAACAGCAAAGCGGCGAAGCAGAAAAAGCTTTATATACAACCTGCAGTATATGTAAGTACAATTAATGTAAGCAGACAAGCACACACACACATGCGTATGTGTATAAGAACAATCATAGAGTGTGGCCAAACTGACAGACACGCACTTACAAATGTGAGTGCCGACACACACGCATACGATCATAAGAACCATCATGGAGTGTGGCCAGACACACACATGTGACTGCTGCCAGAAAAACGCCTGGCCGAGCCATTGCGATTGCCATTGCCATTGCCATGGGTTGACGTTGACCCAGTTGCGCAGCCACAACTCGAGGCCGAGCGGAGCCAAGCAGAGAGAAGCGGGTGAGCGAGCCAAAAAGAGTCAAAGAGTCGGCACTTGAGGCGCAGGCCCAGACCCCAAAACTGGAAACCTGACCGTTTATTCAATATACATTCGAGAATGCATGTGTGTGTGTGTGTATTTACGGAGAAAGAACAAATTGAATTATGTGCGTGAAGTAAAAAAATAGCTGAAAAAGCCAACACTCACTCACAATTCGGTGGCATTAAGACGTTGTCAGCGTCGACAACGAATAAGTTGATTAAATTTCTCGCATTAACCGATTTTCACCCATTGGTGAAACTGTGGAAGCAATGCGACAACAACAGCAACACCAACAACATCGGCAACAGAAGCAAAGAATGATTGATGAGAATTCGGTCTAGCCGAATTTCTAACGGAAGCGTGCAACCTGTTTGGTCCACATAACCATTGTTAAATTATTATTGGAACTGTTTGCTGTTTGCAGTGTTGAACAGCGTGGAACCTGTGAAACGATCTTTCGAACCAGATTATAATCAAGCACATCCACTTTCAATAATAATGGCCACACAAAGTGTCAGCGGCGAAGAAAGTGAAATGTGAACAACATTTCGGCATTTGGAAATGTTTATCAACATAAAAAAACAGTAAAAACAGTAAAAGATGCCAGCGAAATGGAAAGTTTATTTTTCGTCAAAAAAAAACTAGAAGATCAAAAATAAAGCATTCCGAACAATGCAACCGCCACAAAAACCGGCAAACAATTTCCTAAATTTGAAAGTATTCATTTATTTATTTATTATTTTTTCGCACACGTCTGGCTGGAGAGATGTCATAATTATGTTGCTGATTTATTGGCTTAGATTGAGGAGGTACACTATGATTTATGCAATCCATTGATTGAAAGAGCCGAGGTAAAAGTAGCTCAATACGAGCGCGCACTCATGAATGAAAATAATTGTATAATATTTATAGTCAGTAATTGTTTCGCATGCATTAATATGCAATATGCAACACACAGCTTTGCAATTTCATAATCATTCTAACGGCTTTGCGTTTTGAAAGCCTTACTAGAGCAGAACAACAACAGCAACAAGGGCAGTGGCAGAGTTGGAGACGACGGCGGCCGCGATAGCCATTAAAAGTACTGGTAAACGTCACCAAAGTTCCGTATGCGGAACTTTGGAGCTTGGAACCAAAAAGTGCATTTCATTTGGAATGACTTGAGGAACGACGACACTGCAGCGAACTCTGCTACACGCGAATAGGATGGGATGGGCTGGCAGGCGGGTGAGCTTAGTCATTAAAAGCATTAACCGTTACGCTTTAACCAAACTAAATATGTATGCAATTAAAAGCAAACAAATCTCAAGCCGTAGCTCTTTCCCAGCCATGTGTGAGAGCAAGTGTGTATAGACTGGAACAGAATTTGGCTGGAATTGCTTACTTGATTCACAGGCATGCGAGCTGCAACAAATTTTGTGTAGTCACCCTGTATTTATTGTTGCTGTTCTTAATACTGTTATAGCAGTAGCTAACAGCATTGAATAAGTGCTAAACGGTTATTTTTGACAGTGCTGCCAGACAAATTTGAAAAATGTATACAAATAGCAAAATGGCGTCGACTAAGTGCTAAACGGTTCTTTGATGTATATTTAGTAAATTGAATAATTATTTGGCGCGAGGGCTGAAATTGTTAAGTCACCCTGTGTTGTTAGAGAGTTTTAAAAAGCGAGATATAGCAAACTGAATTTGGATTAGTGTTGTGTAATTTTCGTATTTAGTGTCAAAGCGTGCTGGTATATTGAATATAATTTTAAGGCGAGAAAAATAGAATGAAGTTGGTATATGCATATGCATCGAAATATCTAATCTCAGCTGAAGGTGTGTACAGCAAATGTAAATAAGCAGCGAGTTGAGTTTATGTAGTATGCAGCACAGAAAATGAGAAAGAGAGAGAGAGAGAGCAAGATACGTAGATAAGAACCAAAGAGCAAGTGTAATTAAAGCCACGATCAAAATGCAAGACACGCAGATGAGCGAATGCATTTCATTTTCTTCTTTTCTTCCACTTTTTTCTCTCCTGCTTTTTATACCCTGAAACCATAGAATTGAGGGGTATAATGGTTATAATGGCGCTAATGTATGTAAGAGTCAAAAGTAGGCGAGGCACATATGTAGTCTTAATCAGGATGACAAGTCGAGTCCATCTAACCATGTCCTGCTGCCCAGCTGCTTAGGCTTCAGGGTATCTCCTAGTCGAGCACTCCCCCTCTAAAGCTTTCTTACTCGTTATTTATGTTTTGTTGTTACTTCTCGGAGTGCATTTGCTTTACCGCTGCTGCGACTCACAATTTGAGGTCGGCGCGACGCGGCTCGGCTGGCGAAACAAAAGATCGGCCCATTAGCTGCGATTTTTACATCATTTGAATGCAATTTAGCTGCAGTTTAGCGTTATGTTCTATTTCTCTGCCCAGCTCGAAGCACAGCAGTCGCTGCAATGTCCGGCCCGCCGTCTGTTTGTCCATATCTCTCTCTGTCATTTATTTTCATTGTCTTTTGCGCCGCGAGTCGTGCGGCACTGTTGACCAGCAAAAGATGCCAACGTCAATTGTAATTTGGGTTAGCTCATAATGATCGAGTCAATCTTTCTTGCCAATTTGCGATTCTACACAGTCTCCGTGTGTGTGTGTGGGTGTAAACTGGTAAAGTAGTAAGCGGTGAGGGGCGGGAGGAGCCAGAGGGGAAAGCGGGGAGTTCTTCAAAGGGAGTTTGCGACTCGGGCAGCGAGCTTAACGAGCGAAAGTGTTTCATTAACGCAGAATTTTGCTCGCAAAAAATGAAATCAAGCACACAAAAAATACAAATAATAAAAAAAATTCAAATCATAAAGCTGACAGTCAAAAAAAATTTACATAATTTATAATCTAGAGAAATTAGCAAAAGAGATATAAAGCAAAAGAAACATGAAATATTTCTTTCAATATAAATTGATAAGAAAAAATTTAATAAAAAAATAGATAAAAAATATTTTCAACAAAATTTACATATTTTAGAATCTATAAAAGTTAATGAGTGAAATATATAATATTTCTATTTCATATTTTTCTTGAATCCAAAAAAAGAAAATTTGTTTTGATGTAAACAAATACTAAAATAAATATAAAATAATTTTTGATTTCATTTCTTCTTTATAATAATATATATATCCATAGACTTTTTATATTTTTAAAATATGTTTCAATATGTATTATTTTGTTGTTTATAATTCTTTTCTTTATAAAAATAAAAAAAAGGAAATATTTTTATTAATAATTCCTTTCTTGATCGTAAAAAAAAGTACTATCAGAAAAATCAACATTTTAACACTGGTATTTCTCTTTCATCAATAGAGACGAAGAAAGAAGATATTTTTCCAATTAGTATTTCTCTTTTGATCCACTTCCGTCACGAAAACTGAAAACTGAAAATTATAACGAGTGAAAATGAAAATTAAGCTCAGACAGCAATATAAAAAAAATTGTCGCTTCTTTGACACCGATTTTAAAGTGGGCGTGTCCCACCAACTAATTTTCAGCTGTCTTCGACTTGACTTCGGATTTGGATTTGGTTTTGGTGCAGGCTGACAGCTGATTCATGCCATTGGACTTTCACAAGTTGGCCAAGTGAATTTTCGGATCGATTTGGCTAAGTGAGTCAGAGTCTTGTATGATGCTTTACAGCTTCCGCTTTTATCTTTAACAGTTTGCTCCATTTATAAATCAATTTCCGGCAAATCGGTTTGCCTAATTGTTCAGTTTAGCATATCAGCTATCGGATCGGAGCGATCTGCAGTGCATAATAATGGAGCAACGGGTTCCATCGCCGCCAATTGGCCCACTTCATCATATGTTGTTCGTAATTGCGCACGGTTAGCGACATTAAGAATAAAATGGACAAAGAGAATGTTGCCAGCGATATTCTTCATTCTACATTGTTTATCTGAAGCTAGAGCCGAAGCCGAAGTTGAAGACTGTAGAAACGAATCAGAGTTTGTTGGTCAGTTCGCCCTTTGCTTTATTTTCTTTCGGCTGCTTTTCGTATTTTCTAATTTTTCTAACATTTTATAGCACCTCGAGCATATGAGTCTTGTCTTTTATAGCCCAGAGTTTCTTTACGGCTTTAGTTTTTATCGTTTTTATTGCGAAGAAATCATATTTTCTGCTACTTCTTTGATCATGTTCGGTAATGTAACCAGTTTTGTACCTTCAGCTTTAAGTGCGACCACTTTTTTCTAGCTTAATGCATGTCTAACTAGTTTATGACCAAAGAGCAACTAACTACGAATCATTTTCCGTCAAGCAGAGTAGCTGAACTCAACAGAAATGCAAGAAATTCAAACAGTATATCATATAAATAACAGATTTTTGAAAATAATCAATCAAGTATATCATATTCGTAATTTTCTCAGTGTATTTCTTACCAATTAGTTTATTCGCTATAGTCCAATTGGGTTATGCAGTTATTTAGTTCCATTTGACTTTGTTCTAATTCTAATTCATAATATAACAGTTAATTACTTTCCAATTAGAACATGCATTAGGACAATTGATCAACGAAACACTTTATACACCAAATATGTTTTCCAGCTGCTATTTTAGATAGATAGATATTCACTTTAAACAATTTGCACAGACATTTTTTCCGGATGACAACTAAACGCGCCCGCAGTTGCAAGAAAACTAACTAAGGAATCACAGCCAGACTGAGCTGCGAAAGAGAGCTGAAGATGAGCCCGGCGCGCAGGTCAAAGAGAAACTAACCGTTGCACAGGCGCAGTAGCGCCGCTCACACTCTTCGTTTTGTTCGCTCCAGTTGGCAGGTTGCTGGCTCTCAGTTTGGTTAGTGAGAGCATATCGATCAAGTTGGCAGTCTCCGTCGCGCCACAGTCAATTTTAAAGCAAATATATATGTAATAAATAAATATTAACCAAACAATTTAAGCACATTTATTAGAGTTATTTATTTTATACAATTCTGGTTAACATAGTTTACACAACAACAGATATTTAATTTGGGAAGCAGTTACATTTAGCCCTCGACGAGTTTGTTGTCCCACGATTTGGCAATCATTGCAATGGCATGTCGCTTCAGTTTTGGCCCAATCAATGGATTCATTTGGGCCATGTAGCAGCACAGCCAGAAGAGCCAGCAACAAGCCGCAGTCAGCATCAGAATGCAGCGTATCAGATTTTGATGTGGACCCTTTGGTGTCATAATGGGCATGCCAATGCCCACAGCACCCCAAACGGCAGTGAAAAACAACACGGGAAAGAATGCAGCTCCCATATTTATAATACTATTCTTTTTACTGGTTGACTGGCAAGTATAGTTAATTAAATTCAATTTTGAACTGAACCGAATACTGTTTGTTTCCAATAAGAAATCTGTTCGTAAAATCAATAAAATACCGATAGAAAAACTGACAAGTGTAATCGATAGTTTGTAATTGAAAATACTAACTACTCGATACATTTCGTCGCTTTTAACTTGAGGTTGTGGTGGTGGGTGAGGCTGTGGTGCGTCGCAGCTGTAATTTCGTTAAAATTTATTTAAAAATGCGAATTGTAAAATTGTTATATGTCAGGTAAGTACATAACTTAACTTAACTTATGACAATTTATTGAATATATGCATATTTCTAGGTGCAATCGCGGTTTTTCTACAATTGACCTTGGCTCTTCATGCTAGCTATAAATTATCGACAGCAACGAGCTGCTGCTGAATTTAAAGTTCGGTTTCCATGATGAGCTGGGAGTACCAAAAATATGTCTGTGCTGATGAAGGCTGCGGTAAAAAATTTAATACGAAATGGACTTTAAAGCGACATTCAGCGAAACACCAGCAAGGCTCCATAACACTATTTAAGTGTACGAAATGCAACAAAGCCTTTTCTCGCAAAGATTCGTTAGATCGACATAATCAGTAAGTTTACTCTATTAATTACCATATTTCAAATAAAATATTTTATTCCTTTATGATTAGTACGAGTCACAGCGACCTATTATTAATGTATATGTGCTCGGAGAAAGGCTGTGGTAAGCTATTCAGTCTAAAATCCACGCTTTATCGACATATATCTTCTCATACGGAGTGCTTCAGCTGCGGAGAGTGTGGCAGCAGTTTTACACGCAAGGACAACTTGACTAGACATAAAACGTAATTATTTTTATCTCTTCTGCATAATACCGGATATATATTTGAATGTTTTCTAGTATTCATACTAAAAACCTATCGAGCCATCCAGAGAAGTCTATCGGTGCCAGTCTCGCTATTAAGAACATCCCTAATTTGGCAAAGACAATGGAACGCAATGATGTAAACGATGATCATAAATATGCAGCATTGAATAGCTAATTACACAGGCCTATCCACCACTTCATCCGCCCAATAATAACTACAATTTAGACGTTATCGATATTAACATATAACAAAATTATTGAGTGTAAATTTAAAATTACAAAATGTCAGTTTCATGTGTAAGTATGCTGTTTGCCAAACAATTGACTTCTAAATTTTTCAGCAGTCTAATGTAGAATATCTCAAATCAAAGTCGACTGCTGCCGCCCAAAAGCCAACGCAACACTGCATTCCACAACTTATCGATATTTATTTGTAGCATATTTATCGCACTTATAGAGTGCAAGCCTATTCTTTTGTACAATCTTGCACTTAGAAAAGAAAGTAAGCAAAATGACGATGCGACCAGATGATCATCGGAGAAAATGGAATAAGAACGAGTATGAAAAGTTGGCTCAAGAGCGCTTGCTTAACCAAACGGCACCAAAGGACGAAGGTAGGGCAAACATTGAACCAGTCATTAGCGAGGATTCCAATTATAGAACTCTATTGATTCTGTTTTAAATAGAACCGGTGCAGCGTGAGAACCTGAAAAGACGCGATTATAAGGTTGACCTGGACAGCAAATTAGGCAAAAGCGTTGTGATAAACAAAAACACACCTACCTCACAATCCGGCGGCTACTACTGCAATGTGTGCGACTGTGTGGTCAAGGATTCCATTAACTTTCTGGACCACATCAATGGAAAGAAGCATCAGCGCAATCTGGGCATGTCCATGAAAGTGGAGCGCAGCACTGTTGACCAGGTGAAAGATCGCTTCCAGCAGAACAAACAAAAAATGGCCGAGAAACAAAAAGACTATGAACTGGAGAAGAGATTACGCGAGGCCAAAGAGGAGGAGGAGCGCTACAAGGAGCATCGGAAGGAGAAGCGAAAAGATCGGAAACGGAAGGCTGAGGAGAATGATGAACTTGCAACGTCCGGCCTGCCCGACGATATGGCTGCAATAATGGGTTTCTCTGGATTTGGCGGATCGAAGAAAAACTCATAGGAATCACTTGTTGTGTGGACGACCTCAATAGAATATAGAATATATATAGAAATAGAAAGATTTTCCACCAACGAAGCCATTTATTGGGCTAATCGCTAGGACTGTGATTGGTTTGCGACATTTATTTCATTTTATATATTGTATATTATATTATTATATGTATGTATGCGTGTGAATATGTATAAGACAATTTTACACCAGTTATTATATTGTACAACAGGGCTTTGACCAAGTTAATAATTTAATAAGCAGTTTAAAATGCACTAATTCTTAAACTAAATATTGTGGACCCCCGAAAAATAACACTCGAATACCATAGTTTTTTTGTGACTGCCAAAAACGAGATATGCGGGGTTTTAAGTAAATACAAAGCCGTGCTCGATGGGTATGTCCCACGGAATGCTAAAGAACTCGCCCGGCAGCTGAGTGCAATGCGATGAATTGTAATCGCGTAAATGCTTGCGCAACTATACGAATTGTAGAGAATATTATTATGAGCAATAGATTTTTATAATAATAAAGAATTTTATGTAAACCTACCAAAAAGACTGCCATTTGGCTGCGAGTTTCCTCATTGTATTCGGCTCCAATCAGCATGGGATAGGCCTTGCCTTCATCGGAGGCATAGGTTATGAGACGTGACATGCACAGTTTCTCTTCGACCAGGTTATAGCTATACGATTCCAAGGGCTTGGCCAGCATAGCCTTGGCATGCGACAGCTGTGCGGCGTTAAACAAATTGGGATAGCGATATTTGAGCACAGCGAGCGTGAGATAATTGCCACGATTCGTATCAATGCGATTGTCCCTGCAAGAGGCAAAAAATACATATACCGTACATAAATATAAAAATTAGTTGTATTCCTACTCGGCTATGATCTCATCCTCTGTGCGACGTATGAACAGCATCGGGCCATTGTATTTAACTGCCAGTTCAGCATTATTCAGATTACAGTGCTTGCGTATGGCAATGCGGACGACGCCGCCCAAGCTGGCGGGCATGCGTGGCTGCGCCAGGTAGAGAACATCATCAAAGGTGGCATCCAAGACCTAAAAGAAAACCATTTCAATAAAAATATGTTATCCATGGATTTGTTAATCAGTTACTCACCACACCCTTAACATCGGGATAAATGGTGGCAGCCCATAGTGTGCTGAAGCCGCCAATGCTCCAGCCATACAATATAATATCCTCAATGCTAAAGCCCAGATGATTGATGGCAAAGCGCACCACAGCATCGATGGCATTTTTATCCTGCTCCGGCTTTGGTTGACCCGTGCTGCCGGCAAAGCCCGGATGATTCCAGCCCAACACAGAATATTTTAATGCGATTGGTGTGCCCATTATGCCGACTTCATAGAAGCCAGCATTGCCCTCGGAACAGATGACAAGTGTCTTACCATTGCCTACGTTGTCGTTGCGATTGTCAATGAAGAGAGTATCGATTTCATTTGAATCGATTGTCTTTACTTTATATCGGATGCCATTGTCGTCTTCTATAAGCTTGGCGCGACCAGAGATCAAGGCGGGCCCTGCAAAGGAGAATATATTAGTTCTATATTAACGGTTGCATTGTAGTCTTTTCTCCGGCAAGGAAAACAGGCGGACATACTCATGAACTTCTGCAGCAGCTTGACTGAGCCGGGATATATCAGAGACAGTCCAAAGGTGTGTATGGCTATATAGGCAAGCAACTCGCATGGCAAGGTGGCAATGCTCGAGCTCTCGCGACGACTTACGGTAGTTGTCGGTTTCTTGGCCTCGCTGTAAGATATTCATATGTATTTGATATATAGTTTAAGATTGCCAATCTTAGCACTCACCCCGCTGTGGTCTTCACATCAAAATCCACTGGCCAGGAGGAGAAGTCGATATCAAATCGACGCAGTGCATCCGAGGATCGATTCTCTTTAGCCGAATTTAAAGCATTTATCATATTTGTATAGGCACGCGACTGTCGACGACCAACGCCGCGCATGAATAATGAGATGATGACTATCAATCCAACGCTAGTTGTGAGCTTTGCCAGCGTTGGAATCGAATCAGTGACTAAATAGCCGCGCCTATAGAGGAACGTGAAGATCAGCGGTGACGTATAGTAGCTGACCGACCAAACCACAGACAGCTGCAACAAACAAATACAATTTAGCACTAGTATTACAACACGTATATATGCACACTGTAAACACACACATACACACACTCTCACACCTCTTACCGTTGACAAGATTTGTTCACCGAATTTTTCTGCTGCACCGGGCTCATACATTTTCCTCTACAATAGAAGAAAAACTGCTTAGAATTTCATATTTCCATAACTGGTTTATCTCATACCTGCGGTTCAGGCACACCTCGATACTCCATGTACAATTTTGGCCCGAATATGTAATTAAAGAAACTCATTGTGGAAATACTTATTTGCGTCTGCGTCTGAAAATATTATTATATATTTTTTTTGTGAATTGTGAAAGTGAGTTAGTGAAACGCAACTGCAATCGCAATACGAACTAGTTCGTGTTTCGTGATTGAGATGTGCGCGTGTTGCCACAAACAAACTAAGAAAATGTTTAAATTTGTGAGCAAAAAATAAAATGCAAAATGCTTAACTGAGCAACTTTTTTTATTTGCAGTTGATATTTTAGTTGTATTATAAAATCTGACTTAACTTATTTGCAAGAGCATCTGTGATAAATCTAGTATTTGGTGTTGCTCAGTGCTGCGTAATGCTAGTAGGCCATGGAACTGATTTCTAAGTTCACTGTAATTCGCTCCAGTTCGATTACATTGAGTCTTTTGGATGTTGCAGCTCACGGCAGTCGAATTTAGAATTCAGCGCAATTTAGTAGCCGGTCGAAATGGAAAAATTTAATAAAGCGCAGGCCAAAAACTTGGCAGCTGCACAGAAATTAGTGAATGCATACGCCTCCAGCTCCGAGGATGAAGGCGAACTGGATGAAAAGCATATACTTGGTAAACGAGAAAAAAGGCTTATGACGTGTCCTCTCTTTTAAGCTTTGTCTGTTTCAGATCTTTTGTACAAGCATTACAAGGCTCCAGTGACGGCAGCGAGTGACAGTAATGTAAACCGCACGGCGACGTTTCTGGAGAATACTCTGCACTCGGGCGCTGCGACGTGTCTTATTTGTATTGGCAGCATTCGACGCGTGGAGTCCATTTGGTCATGCAAGAGCTGCTATTGCTTCTTTCATCTCAATTGCATACAGCGCTGGGCCAACGACAGTGTTATGCAAATGAGGGTCAAGGCGGAGCAGCAGCAGACCAATGGCAATCAGGGCTATTACAATCATCTGGGCGAGTTTGTGCCGCCCAAACGTACAAAGTCGCTCCATTGGTGCTGCCCACAGTGTCGTAGGGACTATCAGCCCGCCGATCGACCCACACAGTACGAATGCTTTTGTGGCAAGGAGTCGAATCCACAGCCACAGCCCTTTCTTGTGCCGCACTCCTGTGGCGAGATTTGTGGGAAGCTGCTGCAACCGAAATGTGGCCACGATTGCAAACTGCTTTGCCATCCGGGTCCTTGTCCACCGTGTGCCCAGTTAGCGAACAGCTCTTGCCTGTGTGGCAAGGCTGCAACGCGGAGTGTGAGATGTATCGACAAAAACTGGCAGTGCGAACAAAAGGTACGTCGAATGTATATTATGAAAGCTAGTATAAAATCTCATATCAAATCCTTATTTGCAGTGTCAATCGCTTTTATCTTGTGGCAAGCATAAGTGCAATCAGCGCTGTCATCGTGTTGGTCAATGTCCGCCATGCAGCAGCAAGAGCTCACAGCCCTGCGAATGCAAACGTGAGCAGAAAGTCGTGAACTGTGCGGAGCCCAAGTGGAAATGCAGCAACGTAAGCAGTTCATAAACTATAAATAGTTGCCTGAAAAACATGCTTCTCTTTGTCTAGGTCTGTGGAGCTCTGTTTGCTTGTGGTATCCATACGTGTGAGAAAGTATGTCACGCAGGATCCTGTGAAGGCGCAGAGTGCCCCTTCGGCGTGCGTAGCTGTCCCTGTGGCAAGAGCGTAAGCGTAAATGCTATTCAACTATATATATAACTATTAATATGTTTATTATGCTTTATGCAGATCAAAAGCGGAGGTTGCAACGAGTTGCAGGAGACATGTGGAGACACTTGTCAGAAGCTCTTGTCCTGTGGCAAGCACAGCTGCACGCAACGCTGTCATCGTGGTGCTTGCAACTTGGTAAAACACATAGCTAATCAAAGATTTGACTCAAATTTATAATCAGTCTAACTTTTTGTTATAGTGCTTGGTGCGCACAAAGAAGAAATGCCGCTGCGGCCTGCATGAAAAGGAGCTGCCTTGTTCCAAGGAGTTCAACTGCGAAACCAAATGCAAGCAAATGCGGGATTGTGGCAAACATGCTTGCAATCGCAAGGTATAAAACGAGCGAAATCAGAGTGTATTCAAGGCTAATGTATTCTACATCTTTTCAGTGCTGCGGCGATCAGTGTCCGCCCTGCGAGAAGATCTGCGGCAAGCAGCTGAGTTGCAACAAGCACAAATGCCAGTCCGTGTGCCACAATGGACCCTGTTATCCCTGCAAGCTGGAATCTCAAGTGAATTGTCGTTGCGGCAAGACGCGACGAAGCGTGCCCTGCGGACGCGAGAAGAACGCTCGCATTGTGTGCCAGGAGCTATGTCGGTTGGTAGCTAAACTCTTTGCTAAGAAATACAAGTCTAAGGACCTTTCTTAATCCTTAGCATTACGTCCAAGTGTCATCACGCCATTAAGCATCGCTGTCACAAGGGCGAGTGTCCGCCCTGTGTACAACCTTGTGGCTTGGTCAATGATTCCAGTGGCTGTGGACATATTTGCAAGGCGCGCTGCCATGCAGCTCAGCGTGTGTATCGACCAGCTCAGGCCGCACGTGGACAGCCGCACAAGGTAAGTCACAGATGGATTAAGTTTACCTATTCATGTTACCATATTTAATTCTTTAAGTATGAGTATCGCGTTCTGCCGCATCCACGTTGTGAAGAGGGAGTTAGCGTACGCTGCATTGGCGGCCACGAACTGGCCACTCGGCCTTGCTGGAACTCTAAGCCCACATCCTGCCAGCGTAAGTGCGCTCGCCAACTCAAGTGTGGCAATCATCTGTGCGATCGAGTCTGCCATGCAGTGGCTCAACCAGAGGATATGCAGCAGCAAGTAGGCTGTGAAAATTGTGAACAAGGCTGCGCTATTCCTCGTCCTGCAGGTTGCACTCATGCCTGTGCTAAGGGCTGTCATCCGCCACCTTGCGCACCATGTGCATTTGTGATGAAAAACAAATGCTACTGCGGCCTCAATCAGGTTATATACAAGTGCAGCGAGTATTTCAATGAAGAGGGCACTCAGCAGGAGAGGGAGGAGCGACGCCAAAAGTTCGACAGCTGTGGCAATCGTTGTCTCAAGAATGTGAGTAAAAAGAAGAATATTTAATATGTATATACAACTGTAAACTCTTATGTACACAGTTCGATTGTGGCCATCGCTGCCTGGCTGTTTGCCATCCTGGACCCTGTCCCAATCCCGAGCTTTGCCGCAAGAAGTTGCGCATCTACTGCAAATGCAAGCGTCTCAAGCAGGAAGTCGCCTGTGAAAAACATCGCGCAGGTCAAACCTCGCTTGAATGTGATGCCAATTGCCAGGCTGAACGCTCCAAGGCTCAAGCCACAGAGCAGCAACAGCAGCAGCTCAAATTGCAGCAGGAGCAGGAGAGAAATCGACTGGAGCTCGAGAAATATGAGCAAAAGTTCGGCAAGCGCAAGCACAAGGAGCGTAAAACTTTGGATGTCGAACCCACCAAATCCAGCACCGATTGGCAACGTGTAGGCATCTATGCTTTAGCCTTGCTGGCCGTATTGGGCGCGCTGGGCGTGGCATACTATGCAGACAGCTAGAATCCAACCCAAAAACCAAATGTAAGAAAATGCCAATGAGATTTGAATTTTATTAGTAAAAGATTTTAATTTTAAAACTTGTCAACAACTGTAAGTTAGTGTCTTTTGAGTATTTGTTTGTTAACTTATAGCAATTAGCTGAGGCACCTCTAAGCCGTCTTCGTCTTCTTCTTGTAAACGCAGGCGGCGACAAAGACGCTGAGACTAAGGAAAGTGGATATAAAGAAATTCGATAGCAGCATCAAATCATGCGACTGCACGTAAACTGTGTATATGCGGGCTGCAAATGGAAGAAGGATTAGTTTAAGTGTAGATAAAGATTATTGTTTAGTTATACTAACTCATGTTGGTGAAGGCGGACAGCGCCCATGTCGTACGGCTCACAGAGCTGGCGTCCTTGGTACGCAATATGGCCAAGAGTTGTAGGACTTTGCTCGTAGCTCCGATTGGCGTGCAGAAGGGCTTGGGAAGATTTAGAATTATATATTAGCTATGTCTATAATGTTCATCATTCACACAAATTTTAGATGAGAGAAAAGGTTACAGAATCAATCCTACTACTTTTTGGACGCATATATAATTAGATACGTCTTAATCAACTTATACTGTAATATAGATTTGATTTCGTCAAATTTTTCCCGTAATCAGCATAGCATAAGATAAACTATAGCCTCTGTTTTCTGTAGCTAGCATCTACTGTACTTTTGAGACACATCTAGCAGTGCGAATAGCTCTTAAAACAATTGGTCAGCGGCCGTTGATGTCCGTATATAAATAGAAGCAAGACAAATATTATAAAGCAAAATACAAATGACCTTCGCCAATGATTTAGTTAAGAGCTGCTCATTATGCTCAGCTCGAAACAAATAAAACAAAACAGGTTCTCCCATAATTAGTTAATTAAGTTGAAAAAGGGAAAACGAGTTTGCCGAGTACATTCTTATCTAAACAGTAACTTCTAATCAATATCGCAGCTATTGTATGCACATACATACATATATATATTGGTTATATATGTGAAGATATGGTTGGCTTATTGGTTTGGTTACTCACCACCAGGAACGTTAGGATGATAATGGGAAAGATTTTCAAGTAGATAAGTGTCGCGATGATGGCATAGAATATGGCAAAGATTTGTGTCCGTTTGCCCAGCATATCCTGGTACTTGAATACATAATAGATCAACACGTATTCCTGCAGCAGCAGCACAGGATATTCCATGTAGGATAGAAAATCATAGCCGGACGTATAATTGTAGGACATCATAACGGTATAACTGAACAGCTCAAGGCACAGGCCAAAGACGCTGATCCCTGCAATTGGGTGAACAAACAGTTAATGTGTGGGCGTAATAGTTGAGTGGGCGTGGTCTCACCTTTTGATGATTGGTTTGCGCGTATCGTATTTATTTGTGGCACCTTGATGACCAGACATGATGACACCGTAATTAAACTGAGAAGATCAGCTATAATAAGCACGATTCCCTTGTCCAGGTAGTGGGAGACAAGCTCGCCGAGGCCCTCAGATGGCGCCGTTGTGTCCATTGCGGCAGCTGAACTTATATTAATGGCCCACTCGGTTTGATTTAAATACAAACAATCGATTGCGGGCGGCTCTGTATATCGCTGCGCATCTGCGGTCATATTTCCTGTTAAAAGAAATTCTTAAATCATTTTAATACATATGCATCTAGATTTTTGTTATTTTTTTTTAAATCTATTCAAATTATATTGACATAATAATCAAAAAAAAAAAAAAAATCAACATAACAAATATAAAGGCTAATCGAATAATGGTATCGATTTGTTCTACTACTATTATATATCGATACTTGACGCTGCGCGCAGCGTATCGATGCTTTGATTCGATACTTTGGTGCTGCTAACATACAGTGGCAGCGCAGCTCAAGTCATTTAGTTATTTTTCTGTCTGAATTGAAGAATTTTTGTTTTTGTTTGTCAGAATAATACTAATACGGTTAGCCCTAATAGTAATACTGTGTGCTAATGATAGCACAGTAAAGAAAACGGCAGAAAAACGTACGTGGTAAATTAAATCAAACGTGTGTGTGCTCGGTGGCAAATGCTTCTTGTGGATGGGCAAGTGTGTGTATGTGTGTGCGTGAACTAAACGCAAAAAGTGTAAAACGGATGAAATAGTTAAACAATTAAGTTCTACTGCAATTGTAAAGCTCATGTGTGCAACAACTATATGAATTGTATTGTTCAAAGTGCAAAATAAAGCTATCTAGGGGTAAAGTAAACTCCTTTTCCTTATGCATGTCGTGACATTTGTTCTGTATGTGTGCGTACTTAAGCATGTGGCTGTGTGTGTGTATGCATACGACGTCCGACGTAGTCGCTTTCGTATGTTACACTGTGTGTGTGTGTGTACAACAATGTTCACATTTTTTTCTTTTGTTGCTTGCTCCACGAATTTGTGGGGCTGGCTCTCGCTCGGTGCAGGTGCAGAAAAGTGTGGTTAGGGCCAGTACGATTTAGTTAGTTTACCAACTTTTAAGAAGTTAATTTCTCTGTAAATGTATTTTCCCCCTTCCCATGCCCATGGCCGTTTCGCTGTGACGTAGATAAATGAACAAGAAAAAAGTATGAAGAAAAAAATGAAGACGACATTAATGGATGGACAAGGTTCGGCGGGGTATTCATTCTCGCTTGAGTCCTGTGGTCGCAGCACAGGTAACACGAATGCCGTGTGAAAACGCACACAAAATGAAGCAAAGCGTAAACGAAGACCCTTTAAACCTACAGAGGAGGTCGGGTCAATAGCAACATTTCTGAGAAGGGGAGGGTTCCCGACATTCTCTTGCACATCTGATCTCTTTTACGAGTGATGCAACACAGGATCTACACATACACATGTGCGTGTGAATGCGTGCGAATGTGTGTATGTAAGCGAAAATTCCTATGCGATCGCTCTTTGTTGTTTGACTGCAGATGCACTGATCCCTTTTTTGCTGTCTGTACGCGTGTGCGTGCGTTTGTATGCATGTGTGTGCGTTAAATTGATGCTGTGCGAGTGAGAGTGAGAAAGGGAGACGTATGGGCATGACAGTTCGAAGCTGATGACTATTATGCGTGAGAGAGGGAGAGAGGCAGAGCAGCGCAAACAGATAGCGGCTTAAATTGCAAGGTGTACGCTATCGTTGTTGTAGCTGCTGCTGCTTGTACTGCTGTTGTAGTTGTTGTTGGTGTGTATCTTTATTGCTTCTTCTTCCGTCCGTTACTTTTGCTCTTGTCATCGCATGCCTTTACCTTTTCTGCCTGGGCTACTGATCTGTGTGTATGTGTGTATGGGAATGTGTTTGTTGTAATACCCGTTTCATCTTCTTTGCCCATTCTACTTCGCGCCGTTTTAGCTTCTTCCGCTGATGCACTTTTGTGATTTCCTTTGCCAGAAAGACGACAGCGGCTGCTGTGACGGCAGCTTTGTTGTTGTTGTTGTTGCTGCTGCTGCGGCTGCTGCAACTTTACAAACATTTTTCCCACTGCTTTTCCTTTTCTTTCGATTTTTGATTTTTTTTTTGCAATTCTCAGCGTCTCATCATCATGCGAATGTAGTTGATAGGCAGAGAAAGAGAGAGATAGAAGGATAGAAAACAGAAAGACAGACAAACAGACATAAAAGTGCCTGCACACGATCTCCTCTCATCGTGCTTATTACTTTTGCCGCTTGCCTCTTGCCTCTTCGTCTTCGTCGCGTCTGCTTCGCGTTGCGTGGGAATTTTTTACAGAGCGTTGCTGTCGCAGCTCCAAAGCGGCTGCTTCTTACTTCTAGCGGGTTTTTATATTTCGGCTAAAAAAGGGACTCTTGTAAGTTGAAGATTTATAATTTATGTGTGATGGTTAGAGGATACGCTTATAAAATTCGTGTTATAGAAGCCGGTTTAAGGATAACTTCTAATGGAACATTCAGCATAGCGAAGGATATTGTGTAGCTTTTAAGGATTAGACAGTAAACTTCTGATGGAACATTTGGTATAGAAAAGGACATATATCGAGTGAGGATTATGCAGAGAATTGTGTTTTGATTAGATATTCACTTTTGCGTTTGCTAAGGTAGATGGATTCAAAATACAATTTACTTACATATGTATGCTACGGCAGATGTTTTCTAAATACTAAGGCAAACGTTTAACGTTTTACACATTGTTCAATCCTAAAACGATGCTACGGCAAAATCAATATAAAATATCACGAATATGCAGAAAAATAGTTTTTACTATAGTTATACTACTTCGTGAAGGGAAGAGAGTATATTAGTTTTGTGCAATGTCTATGAATGTAAAACTTTTCGAACGGAAGCCAGGAACTGAACTTAGAGCGCACTAAGATTGTCCTTATATCTACATATCAAAATCTAATGTCAAATCTATATCTCTCACAGTTTTAGAACTTGAATCCCAAAACTGAGTTCATTTTCCGCTCCTCAACTGTTCAAAATCTATATTTAACATAAATTTGACTTGAAAAATGTTATTCAGTATACAATATTTTAGCCTAAATAGAAATTGAACTGATTTTTCCATTTATCGCTTATCTTACAGTTGAGCCAAGCTGCAGTGTAAGAAGAGAGAGGAGAGGTTGACTTTACCTGCCCGTAGTGGAAAGTATTATGGAAAAAGGATGTTCAACTGCTAGCAGTAATTGTTCAGGTGCCGAGGACGACGCTCAGCAGGAGCAGGAGCAGAGCCGCCGAAGCAACAGCAGTAGCAGTAGCAGCAGCAGCAGCTATAGCATCGACGTAAAGCCGCCAACACCTCAAGCATCACAGCCAAAGGCGAGCACCAGCCAAGCCGTAGACGTAACAGTAACTGAATCTATGTCCAATCTGAGGGAACAGGACGTGGAGGACTGTGTCTCTTCGAATTCGCAACATGGCTTTGCCGTCGTGCTCGATGATGAGTCCAGTACCGAGACCACCGGCGTGCTGGAAACATACGAGATAAGCTCTTCCAATTCACTGCCGAATAGTACGGGAGGTGGTGCCGGAGCTGAAACAATGGGCGTCGTTGTTGTTGTGCCCGTCGATGATAGCTCCTCGACAGACACGCTCAATGGCAATGAAAACGAACGCATGAGCCGTGACGCTCCATCTGAGGAGGAGGAGGAGGAAGAGGAGGAGCGCAACAGCCCGATGAATAATGTTTTCTATAATGTTAACGACGAACCGCCCGTTGTATGCCTTATAAATGATGACGATTTCGACGAGGAGGAAATTGTCGACGAGGACGACGATGATGATGAGGATGAGGATGCGGCGGTGCGGTCCTGCCCCAATACATCACAAATTGATGGCACCGCTGCGACTACTGCTGCTGATGGCATCATCACGACAGCCGATGGTTCGAAAATATTTTTGGAAACACCTGTCGTCGAGGAGCCACAACAATCACATACTCATGTCGGCGGTGCCACAGTTGGCGGCAATGCCGGACAATCGGAGCTGCTGGCGGGCAAACCGAAACGGCTCAGCGATGAGTTCGAGGCGGAAGAAGAGCAGCAACAGCAACAAGAGCAGCAAGGCAATGCACCAAGAGGAGGAGTCAAGTCTGAAACAGGGCAGGCCATCGATGTGGCAAGCAGTTCGTTGCACGATCGCCAAATGTCCGTGCGGCTTAAGCAAATGAGCCTCACAGCCAGCGCCAGCGCCAGCGCCGAGGCGACAGCAGCCAATGCAGCAAATAGCAGCAGCAACAGCCTAACGCAGGCGGATATTGAGTCCATGGATCGCATTGAACGCCGCGATTTTGAGACCGAACAGCGATTGACAGGTGGCATTATACTCGGAAGCAGTTCGCTTATCAACAAAAATCGCCTCAATCTAAGTCTGATCAATCGTGCAGGAGCAGCTGCGGGTGTTGGCGGCGGCGGGGCTGGAGTAGTAGCTGGCGATGATTGGCCCAGCAGCAGCCAGGCACGCGCCTTCTCCTCGGATAGCAAGGTAAGCATTAAACTAAATATTGTAAAAGCTAAATTAAAGCTCTCTTCTTGCCCCTTGTAGTGCACGTATAAGGACTTATCGACGACGCCCACAAGCAGTCGCAAGTATACAAACAGCCGACTGAGCAAGTCCACTGCCAAACTCAACTTGGGCTCATCGCTGGCCAGTGCCAACAACAATGCCTGTCCACAGCACAGTTCCAGCTCCAGCTCTAGTAGCAGCAGCATCACCAACAGCAACAATTCCAAGCTGCCCATTGTGGTTATTGTGAAGCCCAACGGTAGCAGCAACGCTTCCACTTCCACAAACAACAATCGCACAGACGTCTACACGAACACCAACTCGAATAATGACAATCCGAGCTGTCAGCAGGCGGACAAAGATGTGGCGGTCACATCGTTTAGCTCGGTGGGCTCACAGACAAGTAGCCAGGATACCAGCGGCTGCAGTCGAACGAACGTCCTGGCTTGTGCCAGCGGTAACAGCAGCTCTCTGGATGTGGATGCACAGCCCTCGACGTCGGCCACATCGACTTCGACATCGGGACGGTGTCATTATGCAGTGCCTGCCACAGCGAAGGTTTTCATCACAAGGCACGTGAATGCCAGTGCCCAGACACAGGAACGTTTTCTGGCACGCAGTCGTCGTCGTATGGAATCCACGCGAAATAGCTCCAATGATGCCATTGTGCTTGGTATTGTTGTTGAGGAAAATTCAGGCAATGCTGATGGAGGCGGCGGTGGCGCTGGCGGCGGAGTTGTTGAACCTGGAGACTTTAGTGCCGAGGAGCCATGGGGCAATTGCGATGAGGAGAACAATTGTTCGGATTTGGAAGAGATATGCACTTGCCAAAATAGCATATTGGCCAGCAGTCGCAGCGGCAGCAATGCCAGCTTGAGTGAAGCGCTCGACATGGACGCCGTGGATAGTTATCATGAGGAGCCCATTTCAGTGCCGCCAATCGAGCAACAGCAGCAGCAGCAGCAACAACAGCAGCGGAAGCGCAAATACAATGAGAGTCGTCTGCTGGATGGTGACTACTCGATGAGTATAACAGGCAGCGGCGGTGCTGGTGGTGGCGGTTCGGGTGCTGGTGGTGCGGGTGGTGCTGGCAGCAACTCGGGATCTTGCGATAACAGCCGTAAGCGTATTGCCTATGATTTTGCCTCTACGCCCCGCTCCTCAACGCAGCCCTTAGGCACTGCTACCGTGATGACGCTAACGATGACGCCAACCGGCATTTCGGCCACATCACTGGGCGGTTGCTCACCAGCATTGGGTAGGCGTACGCCGCGTGCTCTGATGCCAACGCGTGATAATCCGCCACCCGAGCTTCAGCATTGGCTGACACAATTTCAACGCTGGTCCCATGCCGAACGTCTGCTGGCCGTGGATCGTCTGATTGACCATTGCGATCCGTCACAGGTGCGGCACATGATGAAGGTGATTGAGCCGCAATTCCAGCGCGATTTCATATCGCTGTTGCCACGGGAACTGGCGCTGTTTGTGCTCTCCTATCTGGAGCCGAAGGATTTGTTGCGCGCCGCACAAACTTGCCGCAGCTGGCGTTTCCTCTGCGACGACAATCTGTTGTGGAAGGAGAAGTGCCGTAAGGCACAGATCCTCACAGAGACGCGCAGCGATCGTCCCAAACGTGGACGTGATGGCAATATGCCACCAATTGCTTCGCCATGGAAGGCGGCGTACATGCGACAGCACATCATCGAGATGAATTGGCGTTCGCGAGAAGTACGCAAGCCGAAGGTGCTCAAGGGTCACGACGATCACGTCATCACGTGCCTGCAATTCTTCGGAAATCGCATTGTGTCCGGCTCCGATGACAATACGCTTAAAGTCTGGTCGGCAGTCAGCGGCAAGGTAAGCTACGATACAGATAGAATCTAGTTGAATCATTTCAAATCTTTTCCTCTCCCCCTTTCCTTCTCTAGTGTCTGCGCACGTTAGTGGGTCACACTGGTGGCGTCTGGTCCTCGCAAATGTCTGGCAATATCATCATATCCGGCAGCACGGATCGCACGCTCAAGGTGTGGGACATGGAGAGTGGCAGCTGCGTGCACACGCTCCAAGGACACACCTCAACAGTGCGATGCATGCATTTGCACGGCAATAAGTAAGTGATTTAGGCAGAGCTGCCGTTTAAGACAGAGGCTTATCTTTCATCTCCATCTAGGGTGGTCAGCGGCTCGCGGGATGCAACGCTGCGTGTGTGGGACATTGAGCTGGGGACGTGTCTGCATGTGTTGGTTGGGCATTTGGCTGCAGTACGATGTGTGCAATATGATGGCAAGTTAATTGTGTCGGGCGCCTACGACTACATGGTCAAGATCTGGCATCCAGAGCGACAGGAATGCCTGCACACGCTGCAAGGCCATACCAATCGAGTCTACTCCTTGCAGGTAATGCCAACACTCATAACTAGGGGCTAACAATCCAAATCTAATTGCTAATGTTTGTAGTTTGATGGCCTGCATGTTGTCTCTGGCTCACTGGATACCTCGATACGTGTATGGGATGTGGAGACTGGCAATTGCAAGCACACGCTAATGGGCCATCAGAGTCTCACCTCCGGCATGGAGTTGCGACAGAATATACTCGTCTCTGGCAATGCCGATTCCACGGTCAAAGTGTGGGACATTACAACAGGACAATGCCTGCAAACGCTATCGGGTAATTGGATTTTAATTAATTGATTGATTTAGTCGTTCATCAACTTGTTTATTGTTTTAGGCCCCAATAAGCACCAGTCAGCGGTCACCTGCCTGCAGTTCAATTCACGCTTTGTGGTCACCAGCTCCGATGATGGCACCGTCAAGTTGTGGGACGTGAAAACGGGCGATTTTATACGTAATTTGGTTGCCTTGGATTCGGGCGGCTCCGGTGGAGTTGTGTGGCGGATCAGGTAAATAATTACTTATAAATTAATGTTTGTTAAAGAGCGGAGAAACCTAGGAAGAGATACATAAACCTGCTTGATATATTGATAACTAAATGATATCTTTATTAGTTTCTAACTGTCTCTTTGAAGAGAGCTTCGTACTTGTTACACTGTGAATTAATTTCTATTTGAACTTTCCATTCACAGGGCGAACGATACAAAGTTGATTTGCGCCGTGGGCTCACGCAATGGTACGGAGGAGACAAAGCTTATGGTACTGGACTTTGATGTGGAGGGCGCTTGTGTCAAGTGTTCATAGGAACTGTATGGCCAGTTCCAGTTCGAGTTCCACTTCCAGTTCAGTTCAGTTCAGTTCAATTTGCAAACTGTGTGTGCAAAAGAAGGCGCACTCTACTCTATGTTATGATAAACGCGAGAGCCGCTAAAACGCTTTAGCTCGTTATGGGAACGAGTCAGCCGGAGGCGATATCACACACACACACACACACATTCATACTCAACTAACACATACACACACCACATACACATACAGATGGCGCGTCTATCTGTCATGCATAATCGAAACGTTATCGTCGCTTGCCTTGCCAACAAATGCAGCTGCTCACACACACACACACACACACACACATACACACACACAAAACACACACACATTTGGGAGATGTGAGTGCGAGTGTAAAAACGTTTTTAATGTTATCATTTGTTTCAAATGCGTTGCTTTTATATAGCCAAAATTTGTTTTCCACAAAAAATAGAATAATTTTTGCTTCTTAGTTCTTATTGATTATGAATTACGTACATAAAAAGATGAACATATATATTCTATATATATACATATATATATCTCATAGTAAGTCGAATGTTTACAAGCATACATATACTACTACTATATACGTATTATGCATATACATACATACATCATTTTGTTCCGCATCGAATGAACCGAAAAAGGAAAGAAAAGTTTTATGAAAAAACAGCTTTATATTGATTAAAATCGTAAATTGTTTAATTGATTGAGTAATTATGATATCTGTAATGTTAGTATTGCCGTTAGATTATTTTGGAGTCCAATTATTATTGAGTTGTCGTTTCTGTTTCTCTCTCTCTTTATATACATATATAAACATTCTGTGGTTTCGTTCGATCTGTTTTGTTTACACACACACACATTGTATGTATTTGATTTTTAATGTATTTTTGTTAAAAGGCTTCCCGTGTGTGTTAGTTCCGTTTAAACTGTATGTTGGTATATGCTAAAAAAAAAAAAACAAGAAACAAAAAATGAAATTTGCAAATTTTTTGTTGCCTGCTTAAGAGGTGGGCCAGGGTCGTATATAGAGATTTAAGTATTCCGTGGTACTCAATTCGTAAGAGAAAGAGGAGAAGGGGGGCAGCTCACACACACACTCACATACACATACACATATACTAACACAAACACACACACACATACAAAAGCGTTAAGCGAACATATATTTTAATTATAGACTGATTTATTAGTAATTGAAATTAATCTACAAATTTAAGCATAAATCTGAATAAACGCAGGAATAATTAAACCAAGAGTTAAATAAAAACAAAAACAAACAACAACAAAGATGCTGCATGTGCATGTGATTTCACTTTTCTTTTCTATCCAAAGCTTATAATTTCAAAGTGCAACGGTAACGGGCAACAATACGATCATTCGACAAACGATATACGATACGATATAGTTAAACCGTTATGTGGGTTCGGGCTAAATGGGGTATTAGCTATGTATACATGCCGATCAATCTAATCTACACAATAATTTATGATCAACTTTATGGCAAAAATAATCGCAACAATAAATGCAGAAATTCTTAAGCCTTGTTTCATTCACCTTGGCAGGGCTATAAGTAACAGTGAATGAAGCCTGAATCAACACAAACTTCAGAGTTCTTTCTAATGGACTTCTTTAATTGTGTTCGTAAACTTAAAACAAATCACTTCATTGATGATTCAACTTATAAATGGAGGCTGAGTATAATACAGAATTAACGGGAAAACAGATGTTGATCTGCTAGAATGCTTCGAGTGCGTCGTTTACATCTTGGACTTCTTGCTGCTGTGCCCCTCGATGCCCAAATTGCAGCGCGAGGCCACATCCTGCACGGACGTCAGACCCGTGGTGCTTGTTGGCAACGGGCCTCCAAATGCCGAGGCCGACAAATTGCCGTTGCTGGGCCGCTTGCGCGTGGGCGAATGGACGGGTGACTTCTGCTTGAGGCACTCGACATCATCGAACACCACTTGAGCACCGCCGCCGCAAGTGGGTATGACATTGCCTTTGTAGAGTTTCGTCTCGACATCGCCGTCGGTGTCCGCTTCCTGGGAGACGAGGCAATACTTGTTGGCTCCATGTCCGGTCAGCTCCTTCATGTCGGTTAGTTTCGTGACCGATTTGCGATTCTTCAGATACGGCTGCATAATGGTGCCGAGTGGCACGGGATTGGCGGCGCGATGCTCCAGCCATTTGTCGCCGGCGGAGCGTGATCTGCGATGCCTGTTATTGGCAGCTGCCAAGCCCTGTAAAAAGAATTACGAATTAATCCAAATTCTGATTCAGTGTTCTCTTCCACTAAGATCTTACATGTCTCGGCGTACAGTATATGTCCGTGCGTGTCGTCGGTGCTGCTGTGGACTCTGTGCGCGTGGTGAAGCCACCGCGATCCTTGTCGTTCAGCAGATTCTCTGAGCTCTGGGAACGCGGTAAACTGGGCACATCCTCGGACTGTAGTATATTGGATACCAGGCGCAGCTTCTCATCCTTGATGCGCATGCGCTCCTGCATCTTGGCGCGTTGCTCGCGCAGCTTCATATCGAATTCGCGTTTATTCTTATCCGACTCAACGGCCAGCTTTGAGTTGTACTTCTTCTTCTGCTTCTCCTTCTCCTGCTCCTTTTGCGTGACCAGATGCTCCTGTTCGCTTAGCTTCTGGCTGAGCTCCTGGATCTGGCGCTCCTGCTTGCTCAGCGTATTGTTCAGCACATCAATGGAGCTCTCATGTATGCGCACCTTGTTCTCCAAGGCGGCGCTGCGTTCGCGCTCCTGCTTGTAGACGGCCTTCATGGAGGCCAGCTCCGTGCGCAGCTGCAGATTGTCGCGATCTAGATTCATGAGCAACTGACGAAAGTTGTCACCTAACAGAGAAGAGGGAATTAGTGAAGGATATACAATAAATAAGTAAATCTCAATCTACATTTTAGATCCATATTGGAGCGCAGTTTGCGCCGCTTGTCAATGCGCTGCTCCAGGTACTCCATGAGCTCCTGTATCTTGCACGCGGCCTCCGGACTGTCCATTTGGTAGTGTGGAAAGTCCGCACCCAAGCTATAGACCAGACCCACATCCACCTCCAGTTGCTTGGCCTCGGGTATGCCCAGCTCATTGAGATTGTTGACAGCAATCTTGAAAAGTTTGTTGGCCTTGCGGCGACCGGGCGTAAGACCCAGATCTGGCTTCATAGGCGTGGCACGCGCTATTTGCACCTCCTGCGTCATCTCCGCAAACTTCATGACTTGCTGTGAATGTAGATGCAGTTATAGATAAAAGATAACAGGCAGATGAAGAGGACCTACCATATTCTCATCGTAGTCCTCGATGCGCGGATTGATGCACACGATCATGGACACCTGACCCTCGCCATCAAAGTAGTTCTTGAACATGTGCGTGATCTTCGAGTCGCGGTAAGGTATCTTCTTGGCGGGCATATTCGGAGCCAGCTGTTGGTTCTCGCGCAGATACTCGAGGCAAGTGCGCAGCGTCATCAGCGAATTGTTAATGTTGCCAGCTTCACGGAGACGCACGCCCGTATTCTTGGTACGGGATGAGCGTTCACTGCCTGCCAAATCGACCAACGACAGTTGGCTGACTGTGATCGTGTGCTTGTCCTGGATCACGCGCTCGCCCTGACAATCGGTGGGCGCCTGGACGAGTCGTATATTGAATACGGAATGACTGCGACTCGACTCAGCATTTAGGATTGTGTTGCCCATGCGCTTGCGCTTCTGGCCCATTTGGAAGACCTCGAGGGCATCCTCCACTGTCTTGACTTCAACCTCGGTAACGCCATGCACGAACATCTGATGATGTGCATCCTCCCGTATGATTTTGCACTGCAAGGATCTAGATTGAGAGTGAAAGGATTAGCAGGCAACCTATGTAAGTATATAGAAACACGTACTTCTGCACGCCGGAATCCTCGAGCAGATCGTAGACGCTATTGTTGTACATCTCCACATAGGTAATGAACACGGAGTACATGTTGTCCTCGTCGAGCACGGTCAAGGGCGTCGGCTCCACTGAGGCCTGTGATGCGATTTCCGGATCCGAATCCTTGCGTCGAAAGGCAAAGCGTCCGGCACCGGCAAATCTTTGATTCATCTCCTGCTGCCGCTCGAGCAGCGCATCCTCTTCCGAAAGAATCTCAAAGCCATTCAAACGATCCGGCTTGAACACAAACTTCTTTGCTTGATAGTCAGAGATGGTGCGAAACAGCAGATCCAAGCAGCGAGGCATTATGCCACGATGCCTTGCGTTTCCCGTCATTGTGTAGGTCTTTCCGCTGCCCGTGACGCCGTAGGTGAAGAGCAAACTATTCCGGCCACGCACCAGATTGTCGACAAGCGGCTGTGCGACAGCTGTGAACACGTCCTGTTGATTGGCATCTGGCTGAAAGACATGCCTGAAGATGTACTGCAACTCGCGCTGCGCTCCGTTTTGTTGCTTCTGATGATGCTGCAGCAGTTGATCCTGCGGATTGAGCGCGATTGTGGTCGCATTCTTTACACGCAGGCAGGTCAGATCGCCCTCCGATTGTAGGGGCCGTACGCGGCAAAACACATTCACCGGATCCTGTTGCTTGTTGGACACGTCCCGCCGTTTCTCTGAATGCATTTGTCCCTGCATTTGGCGGGGCGTCTTGGGAACGCGGAGCGGCGTGCGAGCCCTGCATGGCAATAACGTTCATACTCATCTTATATAACATTTATTGCCATTTACTACTTACATTGCCTTCATTTCGATAGATTTCGTAATTTTACTACTACTGCACTCTTTTTATATTTGTTTAAATGTTTATTCAACAAAGACTTTCAGTTCGTTAGCTTCAAATGCTTGCGCCCATAGAGACGCCACGCTTGTTCTTCCTCTTCTTTACTGCGCTTTGCGTTCGGTGTCAACTTCACGCTTCTCAAAACTGCGTTACGCACGCAGTGTTGCTTTTTCGATATATAGTAAATGTTATATTTGAACTGAATCCGGTCAGATTTACAATTATTATTTATGAAACAAATGCTAATTGAACCTTTTATCACTGCTTAAGCTGTGAAACACAAAGTTTTTATGAGGGTGCAGCTCTGCAAGTCACCTTCAATTATGTTAATTAACAGACTGCTGTTAATTAACAGCAACCCAAATCGACGTTAAATTCAAATACTCTTTTTCGTAGAATTTTCTTTATTTTAAATGCGTGTATTAAAAAAGTTATAAAAAATAAGAGTTATTGCATTTTCAGATCATATGTTGTGGATATTTCGCCAGAAAGCCACTTATTTGCCGAATTTAAATACAGAGAACAGATTACGCATCAGAGCGGGTCCATTCCAGTGTCCTGTGAGCATCAGCTTCCAGTACAGCAACGGCATAAAATCCTTTTTCATGATGAACATGGAATAGCGTTCCTTGTTCTGGGCCACTGGGAACGTCTCCAAGGGTGTCAGGCTATAATCGAACTCGGCCAATATAACGCTGCTATATCCAGTAACCAGGGGGCACGATGCATATCCATCATAGACGTCTTTAAGAGGCTTACCCTCCAGAGCTGCGATCATATTACGAAATACAACCGGTGACTGGGCAGCTAAGAGATAAGAGAACCATTTTTTAATTATGACGTAACGAAAATTCTAGGGAGCTAAGGTTCTCACCTGCTGAGGCGGCAGTCTTGGAGTTGGGTGAACCGGATGAGTCGCCTATGGCGAACACGTTCTGGTATTTTTTGTGCTGCAGCGTGGACTGGTCCACATCCACGAAGCCCGCCTCGTTGATCAGCTGCTTGCAGCGTGTCAACGCATCCGGCGCACTCATTGGCGGTACGGCGTGCAGCATAGAATACTAAATAAAGGAAAGTCCAGGTATTACTATATCTTAATATCAGCCAAGTCTCCACTACTCTCCACTCTCTTACCTTCTCCTCAAAGCGTTCGCTGGGGTTATCCAAGTTCTCAAAGACTGCAATATCCTGACCGGGCTTAACCTCAATTAGATTGCGCCGTGTATTTACCGTTATGTTGCGTTTCTTCACAATGGGCCAGAGGGCATCTGCATAGTGCTTAACACCAAAGAGCACGGGCAGAGCCGTATTGTATTTGACATTTATATTATTACGTTTGCCCAACTGGAAGAGAAATTTCGGATGAGAGGGGATTACGGAGCCATAGATCTATGACTTACCTTGCGGAAATAGTGTTCCGCAATGTAAACAATCTTTTGCGGTGCTCCTGGACACTTCACAGGGGACGAGGGATACGTAAAGATGGCATCGCCGCCTTGGATATTGCGCAGGCAATCGTATACCCGATCCACATACTTGGGCGAATAGATGGAGCACACTTTGCCATTGGGTATGGCCAGCGCCTCCTCCAGTCCGGGTATCTTAAAGAAGATGATCGTTAGATTACTGCGGAATATGTTGTCCGCCTCAGATGGAACTCACCTTATTGTAGTTCAGCTGAAGACCCGTGGCTATCAGCAGCATATCGTACTTGATGGTATTTCCGCCGGATGTCTTCACCGTATTGCTCTCCGGATCGAACTCTACGGCCGCTTCCTGCAGCCACTTCGCTTTCTTAGGCAGCACCTCGGCCATGGACTTGTAGGAGTGCTCCAGACGCTTCATGCCTCCCCCAATGAGCGTGAACATCGGCTGATAATAATGTTTCTACGGGCAACACAGTTGGAGATAAGTCCCGCTGCTTGACTTGGGAGAGGGATCACAATTTAGGGCTTACGTACATCGGCGGGCTCCACGACGATCACCTTGTCCCTGCCCAGGCGAGAGGAGAGCTTTGCGGACAGAGCACAGCCGCCAGCGCCGCCGCCAACAACCAAAACTTTACATCTGGAAAGGGCGTGGATTATATATACATGTATATATATATATATATATATATATATATATATATATATAGATAACAATTTTGTCTATTCCAAGTCTTGAACTTACATAAAAATCGATTCTATATACCCGATGGGATGTTGATTAACAGAGTATATATGTACATAAAAAAAGCTTTTGCTGTGGGTGTCTAATATTTGCTTTTTTTTTGGTCTACGTGCTTAATTCCCTCGCCTTAATCATGCTAATTGTATTTGTTTTATAGAATGTATATAGATAGAAATACTATATATGTATATCTAAGCGCATTTGCATATGCCCAATACACAAAGGCTCTGCCAACTTTAACGATCCTCTTGGGACCTGCTTGCCATTTCTTATTAGCGCTACGCCTCCATGGGGGGTGTGGCAGGTCAGCGAAATGGAAAAACACAAGAAAAAACTTACTCGTGTTTGTCGTAAAGTGTTTGGCTGGCCGAGAGATGCCGACGGAGCAGGCGCTCGCTGTAGCCGCGCGTGGCCAAGAGCTTGGCCTGCCTGAGGGCCAACGGGAGGCTGGTGTAAGTGGTCATGGTGTGTGCACTCTCAAGTGTATATTAGATCATACGATCGGCAACTTGTTGCTTATTAATCAAATAGTTATTGGAGATATAGCTGAGCACGAGCTGCGCGAAGTAACCCTCTGCAACGACGTCTGATTGACGACTGGCGAATCGAGGCGAAAGCAAACAGCAAAGCTTGCTTGGCGCAGCGGTCGAAACACCCAAAGCAAATGGTTAGTACACACGCTACAAACGGCATAGACACAAGCGAAAGCCCAAACAAATAATAGAGAGAATACAAAAACAAGTTTAAACAGCTATTTCATCACAAACGGTTTTTGTGACACTAGACAGTGGCGCAGTTTTGTATGTATGTACATATGTATGTTAATTATGCATGTTTATCCCGCGTGCCCGCCGGGCTGTACACTTTTTTTTTGGCCAGTGTATGCCATTAGCCTTGAATGAGCTTTTCTTACACGTGTTGCAGTTATTGATGCGTACGCAGCTTTGAAAGCTCGCAACAAACGCAAGCTTGTATAGCAATTGACAGCGCTGTGCGTAAATGTAGAAACACTTATTATGAGTAATATAAAAAGAGCGTGAATTGAAAATTTATAAAAGTGAGCAAATCTTAATTCATATCAAATACAAACATATAGTGCTGTTGAACGAATATGTATGCCGTTTCGTCTTAGCAACCATGCCACTCCTCAATGGTACCTAGTGGACCTATATATTCAAGGTGACTCAATACCTTGGATATAGTCCTAGCGAACCTATAGGTTATAAAATGGCCAAAAATATGTATGCTTTCTTTTTCCAGGCTTTTTCAAATCATATTTCTGGGTGGGTATAGCGCTCAAAATGAGCTATTTGCGTTTAAGAAGCTAATAAGCGGCTACAGCAGCTGTTGTTAGGGTAAAATGTTAGCACAAATGATTCGAAAATACCAGGCGAGCAGAAAACAGCAGTAGGGCTGAAATGTTAGTTAACAGTTTGTTAACATAGCAATGTTAATGCACTGTTATCTAACATAAAAATGTTAACACACTGTTAAGTAACATAACTATGTTAACCCACTGTTAATTAACAGTGTCGTAACAGTATGCTGTTAACGCACTGTTAACTAATATTTTCAGCCTGCTACTCATTTCTGTTCGCCTGGTAATCCCGCGACATCTTTGTTTATATTTCGGCAGCAATAGCTAAAGCAGCCTGAGTATTGCCGAAACTTATGCAACGCAAATATGATAATTTTGCTGGTAGGGCAATATGTAACACAAATGTTTCGAAAATACCAGGCGAACAGAAATCAGCAGTAGGGCAAAAAATGTTAGTTAACAGTTTGTTAACATAGAAATGTTAATGCACTTTTGACTAACATTATTATGTTAACGCACTGTTAATCAACAGTGTAATAACAGTATGCTGTTAACGCACTGTTAACTAATATTTTCAGCCTGCTACTCATTTCTGTTCGCCTGGTATTTTGGCGACATTTTTATTTATATTTGGGCAGCAATATTTATATTTGCAGCAGCCGCCTGAGTACCGCCGAAAGTTATGCAACGCAAATATGATAATTTTGCTGGTAGGGCAATATGTAACACAAATGTTTCGAAAATACCAGGCGAACAGAAATCAGCAGTAGGGCAAAAAATGTTAGTTAACAGTTTGTTAACATAGAAATGTTAATGCACTTTTGACTAACATTATTATGTTAACGCACTGTTAATCAACAGTGTAATAACAGTATGCTGTTAACGCACTGTTAACTAATATTTTCAGCCTGCTACTCATTTCTGTTCGCCTGGTATTTTGGCGACATTTTTATTTATATTTGGGCAGCAATATTTATATTTGCAGCAGCCGCCTGAGTACCGCCGAAAGTTATGCAACGCAAATATGATAATTTTGCTGGTAGGGCAATATGTAACACAAATGTTTCGAAAATACCAGGCGAACAGAAATCAGCAGTAGGGCAAAAAATTTTAGTTAACAGTTTGGTAACTTAACACTGTTAATGTACTGTTAACTAACAGGGTTCTGTTAGCGCAATGTTATTTAACCGTGTCATATGAGTATGCTGTTAACGCACTGTTAACTAATATTTTCAGCCTGCTACTCAGTTCTGTTCGCCTGGTATTTCGGCGACATTTTTGTTTATATTTCGGCAGCAACAGCTGCCGCCGAAAGTTATGCAACGAAAATTTGGTAATTTTGCCCCCGAATGCTATGTAATGAAATTTTGCACGCTGCATTTTTCTGACCGTTGATTTTTCGTGTGCCCGCAAAGTAAAAAATAAAAAACCATAAAATTCAGTTGATTGTTTTATTTACAATTTAACGCAAGGGATCAGAGCGACTAATAGCTAAGTCGCTGATTATAAGAACTAGTTCCGCCAGACTTATTCTATTGAACTTATTCTCTACTTTAACATAAATGTATTTTTGCTAGAGATGCTGCAAGCGTGACCAATTGCCTGCTGCAGCTCTTAACCCTACATACAAATACTAGATCACACTCACACACACACACACACACATACATATAGCCTACAGAGCAATGGCGGCCCCTAAAAGTATGACTCACTCTTGTTTTCACAGCGATGAAGATAAAGAGAGCAAAACACACTTGACGAAGACTTGCAAAGGAAAGTCAAGTCAAGTGTTGGCTAACGCGCAATGATTAGTGTTGGCTAGCAGTCGTTGCTGGGCTCGTGGGCTCGTTAAGCAAAACAAACAGAAATAAGCAAAATAGAAGCAATTGTTGTCGTTGTTGTTGTATTTAATTACGCCCTGCTGCTGGTCTAATTGGGTAGGGAGCACTGCCGCCCCTGTCTCACTGTGTGGGCGTAACGCTGCAGCGGTATCAATTGGAGACAAGCTGGCTAAATACAAATGAAGCCCTATTGTTGGCCAAATTGGCTAAAAAAATAAAGGCAAAAGCGTGGGCGAACTAAAAAAAAACACAAAAACACACACGCATATGCCCCTCTCACTGTGTGTGTGTGTGTGTCGCAACAGGCGAGCTGCGCAGTTGCCAGGCAGCGTCCCTTGATTAGCTGCTCATTATGATGATTACCAAAGTCGCAGAAGTAGAAGAAGAATAAGGAGGAGGAGACGTCGCAATTATTGCGTTACAGAAGTCAGAAGTCGCCTACCGAGCAGCGCCCCTAGCCCCGCCCCCACTCAGCTGTCTTCACCCTACTCAACTGGCCAGCTTAAAGTGCAACTCGATTTGAATTTAACGGTTTCATCGAGTGCATTTCAATTTATAGCACATAGAATCAATTAAAGCACAGCTGCGACCAGTACACACACACATATATACATAAATACATATGCAAATATTGTAGATCCGGTCTGCCAGGTGACGTCTATGCGTCTGTCTAACTCCTGGCCAATTAAATCACTCACGCACGCAAATCCTCACCAGCAGAGGGGAGAGTGAGACAGGGAGAGAGAGAAGGAAGAGCAGTTTCGAGCTGCAACTGCCTCAACCAGATTGCGGCAGCAAAGCTAAGTGGAAAAGCAGCGAATTCCAGCTGGAAAGTTGCAAAATGTTAAGTGATGGACCAGGGGGCAGGGGGAGGTCAACAGTGCTAATTATGTGAGTGAACTGATCTACATTGAACTAGCTGTGTGCGCCTGTCGTCAACTGTACCTAAATTATGTATGTATTAAGGTTAGCTAACAAATCAAATGCAGGCGAATATTAATGTGTAAGAAAAAATATAATTTAAAATAAATTTGCATTCAATTTTTCAATCGAAGGAATAACAGCAACAGCAACAGCAGCCGCAGCAGCAAAAGCGAACGCCCACAAAGACACGCAGGCAGTTGCTAGCAAGAGCAGCCACAATACAAATACAAAGACAAATACAAATACAAATGACCAATACACAAATTGAAACAAACTCAAGCACACACACACACACACACGCACACGAGCGCACACAGAGCAACGAATGGGCGAAGCAGCAGGCGATGGCGAAGGCGAAGGCGAAGGCGAAGGCGACAGGCGACGTCCATAACTGTTAATGTTGCCGAATGGTAGCAAAACTGCTGTCGCTGTATGTAACGAACGGCACTTGTTGATTTCGGTGATATAAAAGCATCGATGCTCAACTTTTCGCCGCACAGTATATCACATCACTAGCCATCGAGTCACATCTCCAATCGTACCGAGCGAGCCAGAACCAAACAACAAAAAAGACCCAACAAATACAAAACGGAACTGAAGAGAACAACAAAAAGTTTGTTAGAGCGAACAGTTTTGAAGTGTTGCGGAAAAGTGAAAAGTGAGCAGCGACTCAAGTGTTCAAGTGCCGATTACAGCGAAATGCAGGTAGGCCCTAATCACACTTATCAAATTAGCCAAATTAATCATATTTATGGTCTTGAGTTTTCTTTATCAATGTTCAATCGATTTCTATTGAGTCATGGCAGGCACCTGACACCTGTGTCACCTGTACCGCCTATCACTGTCACCTGTCTAGCCCACTGTAAGTCTGATTTACGCACTTAACAGCCTATCAGCAAAATATACATCAATTAACACATTTTCTATGCGCTGTCAAGTGTTTGAAGTGGGGTATATTGGCTTCAATTGAAGCTTAATAACTTGAATTACAAAAGTGAGCTTAGCAGAAGGCAGTTTGACAAGCATTGTGTTACACAAACGTTATACGTATAAGTATGTTATAGTATAAGAGAGACTCAACCTATATGACAGTTGTCTCTGAATTCGTCTCTTTTTTAACTGTTATATGGATATTATATATTATATATTTTGCTTTTGTTATACTTCATATATTTTTAAAATTTTTGTATATATTTTTGTTGTGTTAGTGTTTTCTGCTGGAGAATATACCCGCTCTTCAATTCATTTTTAAATGATTTTTTGTATTCTATTATATTTATGTATATTAGATATATATATTAGATTCAATTAGATTGGTTCGATTCTTGGCTCGAATTGCTTCCAAGTTGCTTCGCTCTTCAGAGAAATGATCAAAGATCGTGATTTTTTCATTTTGCGCTCTATTATAATGATATAATGCGAAATCTAAAGAAAGTCTGACGCGAGAAGCCTTATCGCAGTTGCTTAAATCCGTTTTAGATTACGGTTGGACTAAGTGTAAATTCCAATTGGCGTATTTAACTGTTATATGCATTAGAGATAGCCAACTCCAGATTAGCATAAGTTGAAATATGTAAGACTCACATACACATCCATATGCATTTCCATAAGGGAACTCAGGCAGTTGTGCCAGGACAGCCGCCGGAAAGTCTGCTGAGAAGCTGTGATATTCTTGATTTGAGTTTGTGTTTATATTGGACTCAGCTTGGGGATCATATTAGGAAGAATTCTTCAGTAGGTTCCCAGCGAATTCGATTCGAGGGAATAAGCTTTCATGTATCCGCAGCATAAGCACAAACAAAGCCCATCCATAAGTAAACAATAACAGGAACAAAATCGGAGATATAGGAAAAATAAACTTTTTAGCTGGGAATCTTTGGGGAAGGCAGCAGAAATTCTTTCAGAAGAGAAAGAAATAACAACGAATTCGACACTCTGACATTTAAAGTTGACTTTAAAGGCGAATTAAAATCAACTTTTAAGATGAAATCAAATTTAGCTTTACATTTGATGAGTCAGTCCAATTGGAACGGGGTCTACGTGCGGCCAGAGACATGCACGCAGAATTCGCCTCACTGAACGTTGCGCTGGTCACGCAGCCGCAGCCGCAGTCGCAGTCACTGTCGGCGTCGCTGTCGCAGCTGCCGTTGCAAGTAGCGAGTCGCCGGTCGAAATCAATTCAAAACCAATTAATAATCAGATCGCTTTGTAATAAATTGCAATTCATTTAATAATAAAAAAGCAGCCTAAGCAAAAAAAAGCAAAATACAAAAAAAAGTTGAAGGCAAAAAGCGCAATGAAATATGCACATATGGAATGATCAAAGCGGAGCACTGTACGAATGGAGGTGACGGCGAAGCTGGGCGAACGGGCGAAATGCGTCAGAGCTATGGGGTGGGGTGGGCAGTCGAAGAGCGAGCGAGAGAGCGGGGGGCCAATCAACGGCATTCGCTTTGGCAATCAATTTTTTTGCAATGCGGCAAGCATTTGCATTTGCCAGCGATCAAGAGCGAAAAAGAGACAGAGCAAGAGTATGTAAAGAAGAGAAAGAGCGGGCAGCAATGCTGGAGCGAATTTGTCGCTCTTTCGAGCATGTGTGTGAGTGTGTGTGTGTCTGTGTGTGTGTGTGTTTAGCCGAATGTGCGTCGTTGCGGCTGTTTGCGCTGGGCCAGACGAGCCCCCGTACTTAACAAATGAGCGAAGGGTGTGGGCGGGTGCGGCGAATTTCATGTGACGTGACACACGCACACATATACATACATACATATGCAGTCAATTATGCTTCTATCAAAACAATGAGAGGAGAATTGCATGTGTGCGTGAGTGTGTATTGATAAACGATGTCAATTAGGAGAAATTGTTAATGGTCTGGCATTTGCCGCGCTTGGCCCTGTCCTCGATGCCTCTGTGTGTGTGTGTGTGTGTGTGCGTGTGCCTGTCTGTGAGGCAACGAGCCCCCTTTTTATTATTCTCTGAATAAACACTCATACATAATTGTTTTTTAAGCTCTATTGAACTGTGCGTTGATAATGGCGGAAAGTTGAAAACATCCACAGACGTCATCGGATCTATAAGTGGAAATGATTTGATTGTTTTTCTTTTCAGAAAATAAAACAAAAATGTGAAACTATTTGGACAGCTCGCTAGAATGAATTAGAATCAGGCGAATATAAGTTTTATAAATCATTTTAATTAGAGGCGATTAAAAGATGTCAGTTGGCAGCTCTGACGTAGCACGATGTGTAGAGCGTTAGACTTGAGGCTTTATTTTCGTCTTGTTAAACCTAATCTTGCCTGTCTTTCGGGTAATGCCACCTGCCAGGCGCGATGACTCAGCGCAACACGCACAAGCATGCACGCAGCATGGGAGCGAGCGAGACAAGGGCAAGGGCTTATGGGTTATGCTCGGCTTTGCCGCTGCAAGCGCTGCCGACTGCGCTGCCGACGCTGTGTGCGGCGTAGAAATGGCTGATGCAATCGACGAACCGAATTGGGCGAGAGTCGGAGTCGCTCGGAGTCGGCTACTTCGGTGGTGGTCGGTCGGCACTCTTTCGGTGCTAGTGATGGGTGCTCGCAGCTCGCAGTTGCACAACTCAACAAAAGGTAACCAAAGACAGGGCACACGCACACACACACAGACTACAAATTATGCGCGTAGAGAATGCAAGGGAAGCAGAACACACACACACACGCACACACATATATAACAGCTAAACACAGGCATAGCACACTCCATAGGTTAATTGATAAATTACACAGGCTTATGCATATGTACAGTGGCTCACAGCTTATTTCGTGCAGGGGTGCAAAAAAACTTCAACAGCGTGTACCTCTTAAACTATTGAAGATATCAAAAAAATTTAAATGTAGTTTTATTTAGTGGTCATTTATAATATATTTAGGCACTTCATTGTTTTTCTTACTTATAAAATAACTATTATAACTAAAAAAAAGGAACATCAGTGTCTTTTTCTATGTCACAGCTTATTTCGTGCACTGCACTTTCAATGACTTTATTGCCAAAATTTCCGTGATTTTGTCACGGTTTTAAGTTCTATCCATTAACTACATGTTTATTCAAAGTTTTTTCGATATAATGGATCTGGTGACACTTGGGTACATTGTTTTATTGGGAATTACAAAAATGAGTCCACGTACACCGGTTGAGATGCGGGAATTAGTCCTATCTCATTTCAAAAATGGCAAATCCCAGCGAAATATTGCCGAAATTGTTCAGTTGAATCCCAGTACAGTGAAATATATCATCCAGCGCTTTGTTCGAGAAAATCGGGTGGCAGATAAAGGACGAAAAGCACCGAACAAAATTTTCACTGACGCCGAGGAGAGACTTATTATGAGAAAAATAAAAGCCAATCCAAAATTACCGGCACCAAAATTGGCATCGGATGTTGAGAAAGAACTGGGAAAACAATGTTCGGCAGAGAAAGTTCGTCGTGTGTTACGGGATCAGGAATTAATGGTCAGGTTGCTCGAAAAAAGCCATTCATAAATGCGAAAAACCAGAAGTGTCGACTTAACTTTGCCAAGGATCATGTTTCCCGCCCAATTTCTTTCTGGAACGAGATAATATATGCTGATGAATCCAAACTCAATATCTTTGGGTCGGATGGGATGCAATATGTTGGGCGCCAACCACATATCGAGCTTCATAATAAGAACTTAAAGCCCACTATGAAGCATGGCGGTGGCAGTGTCATGGTTTGGGCATGCATGGCGGCTTCTGGAGTTGGAAACCTGGTTTTCATCGAAGGAACAATGGACAGACATATGTATCTATCAGTTTTCAAAGAGAATTTGCTTCAAAGTGCTGAGAAATTGGGTCTAGAGGGTCGATTCCGTTTTTATCAAGACAATGACCCAAAACACAAATCCGGCATTGTCCAGTCCTGGTTGATCTGGAATTGCCCACATGTGGTCAATTCTCCTGCCCAGTCTCCTGACCTTAACGTGTTAAAAAACTTGTGGGCAATATTGGACATGGCCATCCGGAAAATGTAAATTTCCAATAAAAATTACCTTAAAAATGCACTACTGGAAGAATGAGGAAAAGGTTCTACTGAAGTCACCAAAAAATTGGTTTCCTCGATGGAAACACGCATGAGAGAGGTGATTAAACAAAAGGGAGGTCACACCAAATACTAGTTTAATTTGTTTAGAATTATTTTTAGAGTTAAGTGCAGTGCACGAAATAAGCTGTGACATAGAAAAAGACACTGATGTTCCTTTTTTTTAGTTATAATAGTTATTTTATAAGTAAGAAAAACAATGAAGTGCCTAAATATATTATAAATGACCACTAAATAAAACTACATTTAAATTTTTTTGATATCTTCAATAGTTTAAGAGGTACACGCTGTTGAAGTTTTTTTGCACCCCTGCACGAAATAAGCTGTGAGCCACTGTATGTGTGCTGTTGAGGAAGTGCTCGCGTTTTCTAGATACATATTGTTATACGTTTTACTATATACGTATTTATTTTTTTTGTTAATGCTAATGACACTCACAATCGCAGCAATTATCGGTAATTGTAATACATTTCGACCAAAAATTTTCCATATCCAAAAAAAAAAAAACAAAATTATGAGAAATAAAAGTGGTTTCATAAATTTTCCATTACAACTGCTTTACACACCAATACACACAGACACACACGTATGCAAAGCGAGTGTGCGCGGCTGTGTAATTGTGTTATACACGTCGAAGATCTGGGATGGGCTTAACTATTATACGCACTTGAAAGGGAAATTCGAGCATTTCACGACGAAAAGTAACGCCTATTCAAAGGCATAGCCTGAGGTCGAGGTCGCTCGAGGCTGTTGCCAAGCAGACTTTTTGGACTTAATCAGACAGAAACAAGAAGAAGAAGTAGAGAAAAAAATGCTACATTGGCAACGGCACAGAATTTGTGGCATGCACATGAATTTTCTCACGTCGCCAGCCAGGTGTAGATATGTATATATGGCTGTGTGTGTAGACGATTCGTACAACCTGCAATTCACATGCCTGCACACCAGTGTGTGTGTGTGTGTGTGTGTGACTTGTCTTGGCAGTTGCATGTTGCACTATCTTTTCCCCGAACTGCATATCTCTCTATCTGTCTGTCTGTCCCTGTCTCTGTCCGTCCGTCCGTCCGTCTGTTTGCTGACTTTGAATGAGTCTCAGCCCAGTTCCGGTGGCCGTTGCCCGTTAATTAGCAGAAAAGTGCAAACGTAGACGGCAAAGCGAGCTCTTTTAACCATTTCTTTTTCGTATTTTTTGTCTCTGTTCAACTATCTTTTTTGTGTGCGTCTCTTTTTGCTGTTAGTTAGCCGCGTGTGCATCTTTCTACCAGCGCTCGCTGCAGTTGCCATGATGCAATAATTGGGGCCACGAAATAATGGCGAAATGCTACGATCGGACGAGCAAACAATTAGACGGCCGCTCGCACGATCGTCCGATCGTATGATTTGTCCAGTTTGCGACCTTTCTCATTTCTAGGAAATTGTATCTGTTTCTTTCTTCTTTTTTGGATGGTAATAAATTGATGTTTTGTCGTGCTCGATCGATCGATTGCCGATCGGTACCAAGCGGTGCCAAGGCCTATGAATATGTATCGCATCTTTGCGCTCATTTCAAGCGAACTGCTTTGGCTACACTGCTCGAAATGGTCCACGGGAATGCAGAAATTCCTATAAATATTTCCTTTTCTATTCGTTATCTAATGTTGAGTTCTTTTAATAGGTAATTTCCCAAGCTTAAGTAAATATTATAAAGAATTTCCCATGTAAAATCCCCTTGGCATATGCCCATGATCTTTAAATTAAGAATTTCCCATTAAAAGTCCCTCTTAAACTACATAAAAGACACTTACTTATGCTAAGTATAACAGTTTGGGCTTATACGTAACTGTTATACTGTTATCAACAAAGATCAATCTCAAATACACACGAAGTTTCAAGAAGTAAAACGTTTTGTGCCAGTGTAGCTGTTATACTATGTGCATGCGCAACTGTTATACTATGTGCTACAGCAACGCGTACAGTTTGCATCCGTATTGGCAGTGCGTGCGCTTTTCCTGGAACGTCAGCAAATCTCGACCAATCTCGTCCAGCTGCAGCGTCGCTAATTGAATCGATATGGAAATGGCGTTTGATCCAGAAATCGATCTACTGCACTTACGTCAAATTTGTTACGTTCGCTGCTCGCTGTTACGTCGTTGGTCGCCTTTGAGCTCTGCCGTTTGCCGCTCGCCGTCTGTCATCTGCCGTCAGAAGGGCACGAGATCAATTCGCCACAGCTGCAGCAATTTACTTGATTTCAATTGAGTTTCGCTTGCCAATTGGCAGCTACCAAATGAGGGAGTAGAGGAGAGCGACTGGGGCGAGATGGTGCACTGAATACATATATATTATATATGTATATATACATAGACTTTGCCGACAAATGAATAAAACTAGTCAGAGCTAGCTAGTTGGTGCGGCGAGAATACGAACCCCGGGCACCAGTTCTGGCTGCCGCCCAGCAACAGGCACAGGCACAGGCACGGGCACGGGCAGCTGCCCCACCCGCCACCAGATCCCACTGATCCACCAGACCCACTCTGAACCACACGTAACTAGCGGCGCAGCGGAAAGCGAACACGCGATCTGTTGAATTGCTGCCAGTCTGTCTGCCATTGTGACTGCTCCCCTGTCCACCGCTCTCTCCTCTCTCGCTCTGGCTCGCGCTCTGTCTATCTGCCTGCTTCCACTCTGGCAACAAGTTTTGCTGTCCCCCTCTCGCTCGCTGGCCCCCGCTTACATTTGTGGTTTCTGCCCTCAACCGAACGAACGCAGCAGACAAACTGGCACTCACTTGATTGCAATGAATCAACTGTGCTGTGGAGCAGTGGCGCAGCGCCAGGGGGGCCGTGCTGCAAGGGGGAGCCTTGCAGCGTTGAGCTGTTGCGCGCCTGGAGGGCAGCGGCGGTGGCTGATGCCGTTTAAAAGCCATGCCGACAGGCACGTACGAATGCAGTAGAAAGAAGCAGCACAAGAATTGCTACACTGCAAGAAATCAAAGAGAAATAAACTTAAGATACATAAACATATGTATCTAAATTAATTAAAATTGACTATACACTGCGCTACTAATTACTTATATATATCTCTCTGAATTGATTTACACAAGTGTGCATATGAATTTCTCTCAGTGCACTGCTCACATTTAAATTCTTGTCGCTGTCAACTGGTTTCACTCTGCTCCCCCCGCCCCCCAGCCCACCTCGAGCGCATTGAGTCAAGGGTAAAGCAACTATTGGCTAGGAATTGAAAGTGCGACGGGTCATTCCCATGTGGGGAACGGAACTGTACCTCTACCCGTTGCAAGCTCCATTCCATTCCCGCCGCGCCGGGTCTATGGAAAAGTTTGCGCGCCGCTGCAATTGCCGGCCGCCAGAGCAGCTCAAACTGCATTCAAATAGCCAAACAGATCAAATGATAAATGAACTGTTCTTTCGTTTCGTTCCGGCTCCGATCATTCTGAATGCTCAGCTCATCTCGTGTGTGTATGTGTGCTGCTGCCAACGAAGTGTGTTTGGCCCGAAGTAAAAGAAACGAAGCAACACGAAGGGCACAGCAGCGAGCTGTCTGTGTGTGCGTGTGCGAGAGCGAGAGCAGGAGAGCAGGAGAGCGAGCTGAAGAGAGAGCGCAATGCGTTTCAATGGCGACGCTCTGCTCGGCTTCGCTCCGCGGTGCCGGAGCTGGCGCATATAAAATGAAGTCGACGGCGTAGCCAATTCAGTTCTGTGACAGTTTTCAGCTGTTGAACACAACTTAAGTGTGCGCTCCGCCAATCGCTGCAACGTTGACCGCTTTCTGACCGCTCGTGCCAAAAGAAAAAGAAAAAGAAAATCAAAGCCTACCTTGACTTGTAATGTCGATGAACCGTGCGTCTTATAAAGAGTGCCGCGTCAAGAAACCACTGTTAGTTACAGCTGCCAAGAAGGAGTCGTGCTGAAGCCCCGCCCCCCTCGCTCCACAACCTCTTCACTCTTCTACACACTGAGACGAATGTGCCCAAGCTTTGAGCTGGACATACGCTACGCCTGAAGCCAAGATTCACACGCTTTGAACTACGCTCCGGAACCGGAACAGGAACAGGAACAGAATAGAGCCAGATCGCAGGCGCCGTTGCGTTGCAAAATAAAGCAAAACAATCAAAATTTCACCAAAACTAAGCTGCAAAGCTACCAAAACGGCACACCGCGCCGACTCTATGTCATTGCTAACCCAATTGCTGCTGAATTTCAATCAAAAGGCCCAATTCCGCAGCCAGCACAACTTAGAGCTGATAAACTCCTTCATAACATAACAAAAAGTTGTCAAATCCGAGCAGCTCGCGCCTTCAACCAAGAGACGCGAACGCCCAACGCCTCTAAACGCCGCCCACTTAGGGAGAAAACCGCAAACATTTTTTACCGGAAGAGAAAAAAGAAATCAAATCAAAAGGTGAGTCTAGCCCCCAACCTGTCACATATCTAGCAGATTCGACGAAAAATAGTCAACGATGAAACGGACAAAATTCGAAGAAAAATAAATCACATTCAGCCATTCAGGCATTCAGCGAATCAGCAAAAACCCCCATTCGAAGTCGAAGGGCAAATCGAGTCGAAAATCTGATGCAACATTTGCCAGCGAATCGCCAGACGTCACACTCTATATGGAGAGACGGACTGACTATATAATGCTATGCATAGCAAATTGAATAACTTAAGTGGTCACGCCCTTGTCGAGCGCTCGGCTAGGGTATGTGCGGATCGGTCGGCTCGGCCTGGCTAATTATGCTCGGCCTTTGATCCATGGCGCGTGGGCGCACTCAACAAGGAGCTGACGTCACGACACGAAAAATGTGATTTCGATTTTCAATTCTCGTCTGGGTTTTTTTCTTCCATTTCTTTCGAATTGCTTTTTTCGTATTTTGATCCACTTAAGTGCCGCTGCCTACGTGAGCTCTTTGTCCACAATTTATCATCGTTTGTTCTATTTCGGTGTCCCCAGACCGCGTGATGTTGTGAAATTGTGAAATGGTTAGTCGATCGCTGGGAAGATCTTCATTAGCTAGGGGTTGGTCGCGCCTCTCGCAAGGATCCTTTACCTTGAAGTGCACAAATAGAAATTTCGAAACATTCTTGCATTGATTTTTGGATCAGTTTGAAGTATTTGATGAATATTTGAAATATTTTTAAAATTTATTTAATGTGAAATAAATTTTTGAAAAATATTTAAAATATTTATTTAACGTGAGTTTTCTAAAAAAAATTATTGATATTACGCAGTTGCACTATATTTTTTTAATTTCTTCTGAATTTCATTATAAGATTTAAAATATTTTAGTTTTTCTTAATTTTCTCAATTTCTGAATTAATATATTTTTTATAAACTTTTTTTCAAGTAATTTAAAAAAAAAAATCATTTTTATAAATGTAAAATATTAAAAAAAAAATATTTATAAAAATGTATAATATAATAATTAAAAAATATTATGGCTGCTAGCAGGCTCGAGCCCTGGTCCTCTTACTTACCAGGCGTGCATCCTGCCACAAAGCCAGCCGCGCCATAAGCTAAGCTGGTAGTGTGAAAGAGACAGAGCTAGAGGCAAATCACTTTACAACGAAATTCAATTGAGTTAAGCGATTTTGACTTAAACCGTTGAAAGCGAAATGTGAAACGATTTTAAGTTCATTTTTGGTGACAATTCAAACATGAAACTGCACAGGCAGCAAAATGCTGGAGCTTTCATTATTGAGTAAAATTGTGAAATCGAGTCGAGCAGGAAATATCTTCCAGAAGATATAGATAGCCGATCTATAGCTACTCTCAATGCAGTCGTGGCTAATTGCCTTATCACTCGATTCACGATTCGATTCTTATCGAGCTGCTCGGCCGGGCGTCGCTCCGTCCGTCCGTCCGCTTGGTATCAGTCGACATTGTGATTTATAGCCTCGGATTTAGCCTGGCATAACGGACTTGGCACATAGCTGATAGCTGATAGCTGCAGCGATGCTCCAGCGATAATTGCGGGTTTATTCACCTACATTATATAGCCTCGGAATGATATTGAACTTTGAACCTCGCTTCTATCACTAAGCCACGCCCCTCTCGCCTCTCCTCTGATTGCAGAAAATGAACTTAAATCTGTGCGCTATAGCGCTGCTGCTGTTTGGCAGCCTCTCGGGCGCCCAGAGTCGCGCCGTGGACATCGTGGACGATAGCAACGATGTGGACAACTCCATTGAGACGGAGGAGGCGCCGCAGTCCCAATCGAAGCACCGCAATCGCGCCTTCGAGGACGACTGGCTCAAGTTCACCAAGACGCCACCCACCAAGATGCAACAGGCGCCCGGCGCCACACTCGAGATCGTCTGCGAGATGATGGGCTCCCAGGTGCCCAGCATCCAATGGATCGTCGGCCGCATGCCCCTCTCAGAGGTAGGTCCAGCACGCCCAACCCCCCATCCCTCGAACCTCTCAGCTCAACTCCGCTCTCTCCTCTCAGATCGATAATCTGGAAACCAACTCGATCACGGAGGATGCGCCCTCGGCGATCGTTCGTGTGCGCTCCGTGCACATTGTCGATCACATGCTGAGCGAGCCGCGCATCTATACGTGCATCGGACGCACTGGCTCCAAGACCATCTACGCCAGCACCGTGGTGCATCCCTCGCACGCGGACCAGGAGCTGGGCGCTCTAGTGGTGCCCGAGAAGCAGTACCAGGGTCCACAGAAGCCGCGCATCATCTACACCGAGAAAACCCATCTGGACCTGATGGGCTCGACCATAATGCTGCCCTGCAAGGTGCACGCCCGCCCCCATGCCAAGATCACCTGGAGGAACAACGACGACAAGGAAATCGTGCAGAGCCACCGCTTCAAGGTCCTGCCTACCGGAGATCTGCTCATCGCTGATCTCAAGTGGGAGGACATGGGCAACTACAAGTGCGTGGCGCACAATGCTGTGGGCCGAGACTCAGCCGACACCTTCGTATACCCCGTACTTGTAAGTATCGATAGCGATAATATATCTTTGACACTTACCTGTTTCGATAGTCCGATTTATCGATAACACTGCCGCATTTTACCTTCACTGCTAACCCGATACCTTCTCCTCTTCTTTTCATTGCAGAAGGAAGACTAAAGATTCCACCCAAGGCTATTCGATTGGACATTTTTAGTTAGTTAGATAGATCAAATGCCTTTGAAGATGCGCGAAAGATAAAAAAAACCAAAACTGAAAAATAGAAAAATACAAAAAAAAAAAAAAAAATGAAGAAGCAGAAAAGAAATCCTAAGCTTAAGTTTAACTCTAGAATCTAATGCCGGCTTAGACTTTAATGTTTTTAATCCTTTCATTGTTTTGATTTGCTCCACCTCGAATTAGTTACGAATATTATTTTTAACGGTATTTGATTAGGTTCTTAAATCTAATGCAGCATTTGCTTATTTCTTCAATCTTAGCTTTTAGTTGTTCAGGTAAACCGATTCGTTTATAAGTAAGTAGCAATGTTTGTTCCTAACTAAATCAGGCAAGACACTAGTTAACGATATTAATTGGCCCGTTACTTAATATATATGCATGTGTATATAGTTATGTGGCTATTAGCAGCCAACCAACCAGGACACCAATCCACACAATCCACCAATACACTATAGGCAGCTCGAATTCACGAATTCACCCATTCACGGACTCTCGCAGAGATTCGTTATCTTCACCTCTACCAAATTTATTTATTGAACCCGCATCGCTCATACGCACATACACCCATACACCCATCTATAGGCATACAACGGAATGAAAAGTATTCACTGAGGGTAACAGAACAGTCTTTATATAATGTACACACACACTCACACGCACACCCATAAGTATACACTGCCCCTTCACACTATGTTTTATGTTTTACCGTAAGCTAATGGAACTGAATTATGGTTTTTTTACATTATATATATTTAAATATTATATTATGGAATTCAAAGTGTTTGTTTTTTTTAATAAATACACCAAAATAATTAAAAGAATCTCTGGCTTTTCTCATTTGGTTTCGGTTTTCAACGTTTTATTGACACAGTTTTTCGGTACAATCTATACAGCGTTACGTTAACTACAGCTAGGGAAGGTCGAAGAACTCTTTGTTTTTTCGCTTAGCAACAAATAACGAGCAAACGCGTTTACGTATATGTAAGTCAGGGCTGCGAAGCGGTTAACGAATCGAATCGGTTCGAAACGGGAATGACACAAAATACTTGAAAATCGACTGAATTTTGGAAAGTTGTCGCACAGTTTATAGCTGGGCTCCAGAGTTTGATGAACTCAAATTCTTTAAATTTACATTTTTGAAAAATTCGAAAAATTTCGAAATTTCAAAAATATGCGAAGTCCACTTCGACAGCCCTGTTATAAGTATTGAGAGTTAGTATTGGCCAGTGGAACCAAGTGTTTAAGTAAATAATTGAATAGTTGAGCTATGCTGCGGCTTGATCGCAGTGCAAGTCGAGAGTTACGCATAGTTAGGAGCTGTCGCTGTGATAATCTCTAGTATATAATCATATATATATTACGTGCTGATTGTGCGCTTGTAACAAGTTGAGCAGTAAGAAACAAACAGACAAAAACCTATCAAACGATCGTCTACTATATATTGTCAGTTGTCATTGGAAAAGGTTGTCGTAGGGTAGGTCTGCGGGGGGTGTACGAAAAGTTGCTGGCATGGATGCCAGCAGAGAGAAAAGAAAACGAGACAAAAGCGAATGGAATTTCGATGCGAAAACTTTAAACTCGTGGACGGACTCTAATTTTAGGATATATAATACTTGTTGTCAATTGGAAATGCATTCACTCGCGATTCAGATACAGATACAGATACAGATACTGATGCAGATGCAGCTGCAGTTGCAGATACAGATACCGTTGTTGTTCGTGTGCTGGCAACGAAAGTTGGCCCCACTTTTCGAGTGTGGCCAAAAAGCTGATCGCCACCGCGCGCCGCGCTGTTGCCGGGCAGATTTTGATGCCGATTTGAAAGTCGCGCGTGACTCAGTGCAAACGGAAATGGCAGCAGGCAGCAGGCAGCGAGAGAGGGAGACAGACAGATGCGAGAGGAAGGGAGACAGAGATCAGGCAGGGACAGGCGGACCGGTCCACTTGCCGGCAACCAGTTTCTGTCGCTTGAATGACGGCACGATGTGCTAATTTATATAAATATATAAAATAAGAAAAGCACAAAAGAAAGAAACACAACAAACGTCAGCCTAATGATAAATGATTTATACGAATTTGTCAAGCTAATTGGAAGGCGCGCGCAAAGTACCGCGCTGCAAAGCGATCCGGCGCGAGAGACAAGTGAATAATTGCCCGCAAAAGAAGCGGAGCGCGAGCTGGAGAGATGGGCGTGGTAGATAGCGGGCACTGGGTACAATAAAGATGGATGGGCCACCTAGAAGAGGCTGGATTTACAGGGAATTGCGCTTAGCGCTAATGGCATTCGAGTATCTGATAGATACAATTTATACTGCTGCTGAGATACTTCAAGGGAATTCACAGAGGGCCAAGGAAAGTGGACTGAGCTAGTGGGGTATGCTAGACTGTGCCCAATACTACAGGGTATTGACTTTCGAATATGATAAGTCCCAGATTGATACATTTGGCCTGCATCTGTTCACGGGGAATCACCCGGTAGATGGATAGAGAGTGAATAGGTGCAGGTCACGAAACGAGTGCTTTCATTAAAGCTAATGGAATTCGCGTATCTGATAGATACATTTACATTTACTTTAACTTTATCTATATAGAAATTATTTGAGGCGAGTCCAACTAACAAAATATGCAATTTGTTGGCCTGCTTTTTGGCCATTTCAACTTGTTTAACTTTCTTTTTGGCACGTGACGACTATAAGAAACAAACGAAGAACAAAGTGGGCGCAAGGACACGGAACGTCAAGCATTAAAAGGGAATCTAGCGAACTATTGCGATATGGAAAGCCCACAGGCGTCTAGACATTGAGCACGGAATGCTTTTTGCTGCCAGCCAGGGGCAACTGCACGGCCACCACGGCCAAGCGGCCGTCACGCAAGGGCGCGAGGATGTGCGTATTGCCAGGTGTCACGACCACCGTCTGGATGGGCACATGCAGCGGAATGTCAAAGATGGGCTTCAGCCTGCAAGAGAAAGAGACAAAGACTTAGCTTCTATCAATCGTTGGGTTTTCCTCCACTCACCCGTGTAGGCGGCTCATGGTTATGTCGCCGGCATCATCGGCCACCACCAGATAGTCCGAGGCGCAGGCCAATCCTGTGACGCGGCCCGAGACATACTTGGAGCCCAGGCTGGCTCCATTGATGCTATACACGTGCACCGAGTGCGAAGTGTCGTCCAGAGCACTGAAGGCTATGTGACCTGCAGATCATCAAAGAACAAGAAGAAGAAGATGAAGCAGGCGATGATTATTTGCTGACGTCTGTCTGATAAGGCGGACATCAACTGAGAGACAGGTTCTGGGAGGGGCAGAGGCCGAAAATGGGGAAGAGGAGGGGAAGAACCGAGTGAGAGTCGGGTCTGCAATGTTGCATCTACGGGGGCTTAACTTAGGGGATGCACTGAGAGAAAACTGAAGTGATAAGTGAATGCATATGGATCAAGATCTAAAGCCAAGCTAAGAAGAATTTGAGAATCTCAAGGAATAATCAAATCCTATTCGATTGTGCTCAACATTTAACTAAACATTAAGTGAAAAGACTTAGCTATGATCGGAATCTACAGTCTAAAGTCTACAATCTATAGGCTCCAAACAAATCAGATTAAAGATATCGTCTACTACGACTTCAAGCTGCTCTCAAACTACGCAACAGCAGCTGACAAAGCCCGAAGATTTCCACTCAATTGAAGCATAAAAAGCACTTAATTTTCGCATGAGCATAAACGACTTCAGACCCACAAGGAGAGCATAGAAAACGACTGATAGAGCTGAAAGATTGCGATATGTGGGGCAGCACGAGTGGGTTCTACGCAGTTGAGCAGCTGAAGCGAACGGGTGCCGCTTGGGCCCGGCCCACTTGCTCGTTGATAACCTGAAGAAGGCGGCGAAGAGGCAACGCATCGTGCGACAGCGCGATGGAATTTAATATTATGACACGCTTCTCAAGATAACAACAACAGCAGTAGCAACAGAAAGAAAGAGAAGCCAAGTCAGGCGAAGTCTCAATGATTAAAGCAATGCGTAGTTCTAGCCTTATCAGTGGGCAATGCCAATGAAATTGATTCAACAGAAATCAAATGAAATATGAAACTCGTTTCAAATGCTGCAGAGCTACGCAGACAACATTAGAGGAGATAGAGATAGCGATAGACTCTGGACAGACGGACAGAGATAGAGAGTGGGCGAGCATAGTGCCAGTGCCCCCTGGACTAGATATACTTGATGTGCACATATATATATATACATATCTTAAAGATCGTTTAAAGTTTTAGTCATTTCTTGTGAATGGCTGCGTTTGCGAGTCGTGTCCATGTGATTTGCGTTCAAACTAGAAATAACCATGCCGGAGCCAGTTTGGCATAGGCAATTCATAGTTGCCCCTCCCTCCTCACTCTACATCTGTGCCCTATCAGATCTCTCTGCCTTCCAGTTCCCAGTGATTCGCCTTTAGTCGCATTCTCGCCAATTGCGACATTTACATTCATTCAGAAAAATTCCCATTCCATGTCTTATTTTTTCCTTCACACACATATACTATACATATTATATATATGTTGTTATATATATGTTTTTATACATTTCTGGGCCCCTCGCCGAGTTTTACTATAAACTGTATCATAAAAAGTTTGTAGCGCCTCGACAAAAAAAGCACGAAAAATGTCATGAATGAGTGTTTTGCTTATATATTTATGCGGAGCACCCTTTAAAAGTGCTCAAGGGGTATCATGGAATTAAGAAAGCTGTGGAACAGGCGGAGGAGCAACTCTGTGAACTTAAGGAGATGTGTGTATTTCTATCCATGTAGGCCGGAAGTTCAATAACAGTTGCCTCTCTCACTTGCTAGATCTCAACTCTCTCGCTTTTTATCCCATTCTGTCTGTCATTCCCTTTCACTCTAACCCTCTCTCTTTCTTTCACTATCATTATCCCATCTCTATCTAGCTATCTGTTTCTTTCTTCCAAACTCGACTTCTCGTAGGAACTGACTCATTTCTTCTTCCATCTCTTTTCTTCCTCTGAGCTTCTCTCTCGCTCTGCCTCACTCTTACTCCGCTTTCTGCGCACATTCTTCCATATGACTCACTTCCTTCCTGATTTCCTCGAATTATTACTGCCTTACTTCCCCATCTTATCTTATAGATTGCCCTTATACGATCATGAAGTGAAGCAATGTTTAGCATTACGAATTAATCTCAATTATCTCGGTGGTATCTCCTAGTCGCACACACTCGACTCTGCACTATGTACCGACTCGACTCAGTGTAGTTAAAACCGAAGGGAGGCCCTCGGGGTGGATCGGGGGCTGTTTGATTGGGGCCCCAGCTTATTGAAGACGGGTGCTGGGACCTGAAGGCGGTTCGCTGGGTCGTGTGACTCGGATGTGATTGCGGGACTCAGTCGCTTGTGATTTGATTTCATTAGCACTGCTCGAGTGTTTGTGCATGAATGCGCATATTTCAGCTCGCATTGATAAGTTCCGATTGAGGGCTACAAAGGACTGGCCGACGATCGCCGAGTTTGACATTTAATTAAGCCCATGTTATTAATTGATTTTTTAAAGAACGCAATCAGAATACTATTTATATCGAACCAATTGAGTGGCTTAATAAATGACTAAACTAAATTTTCCAGAATATTTATTATAGATACGTAATACGTGCATATGAATTACACATTGAATCTTATCTTCAATTTGAGTTTGTCATTTTTAAATATAATAGACTGACTAACTGTAAATCATAACGGGTAAAGTGCCAAGACTCTCGCTCCATATGTCTAGAAGGATTAATTGATTTGATCATCAATAAAAATTGTAATGGTATCACGTATGATACGATCGTCACGTATTTTTGAATACTGCCCCCCTCTGCGATTCTCAAATATTTAATCTTATCTTTCGCTCAGATTCTCGTATAAATGTATAATATTTTATATAAGTTTGATGGCCGTCTGGCGTTACTGGTTTCATTTGCTGCCGGATATTGCAAAATAATAATCGAATCGATGCTTTATATTATAACACTCTACACCTCGATAAGAGGCCTGATGGCCTGACCGCAGCTGACAGGTTCTATACTTACTATTCATATGCATATAAGCTATATATTCCATACATATAAATATATGTACTCGAGTATTATACAAGCATTATAGGTCTGACGCGCATGGGGTCGATAATCAGCGAGTGATTGCTAAGAAATTGATTTACTATGTGGAAATTCAGCCTGAAGAGGCGTTAAGTTTTTGAGTCACAATGTACTTAGATGGCATCTAGGACTTTAGTACAGCAAAGAACCCTTAGCTAGGAGGCTATACAGTTGCCTGTTAATAGATATGGAGGAATACATCAAATACTGCCAATCGATATTTATCGATAGATGAGTCAGCTAACATCATATCATCACAGTTAACAGATCAAGGAAGCTAAAAGTTAAAGCGATTCCATCAACCAGATTGATGCTTTTTTAAGCCTTATCAGGAATCAGAAATTTATATACTTTGAGCCATCGAATTGCCCTCTTTTGTCTTTTATGTACGTTTGCTCAACTTCATATTCGACTCAAGATTAAATCGTCTCGCTCAATCAATCTTCTATATGCAGCTCGATTGACGTCATCTTTTGAGCCTGATCTACCCTATGTATATAGAGTCTATGTTATCGCAATTGCATTCTTTTGTCTGGTTTATATTTTATTACTTGCAAATTCATACGCAAATAGCTGTTAACTACCTGATTGTGGACGATTGATAATGATTGATATGGTTTATTGCGGTTTGCTCTACAGACCGTTCCTAACCTTGGTTCAGGCTAAGACACTAAGTGGCCCTCTCTAGTTAAAGCCCTTTATTGTTTTATTAGAACCTATTAAGATAAGATAATGATACGGCATCGGAATTATGACGAATGGAAAATGACAGAAAAAAGTGGAAATGGAATGAATAAGTGCCAGAGGCAGACATGGCCACACACACAGATAGAATGTCACGTGATATTTGAGGCTTTATCATCTTAAATATATATGCATTCATGTGTGTGTGGCAATTTACAGGCCTGCGATAAGTGAGCTGCGCTGATTAAATTGTTTGCTTAAAGCACACACACACAGAGGCAGAGAGTGGAGGCAGAAGAAGCAGATCGGGTACATCACGCAATGAGCAGCAACACGTGAATGGCTCGGGCGATGCGATAAAAATGGGGACAGTTCAATGCTATCCCCACTTACAACGGAAGCGGCTCTTATCTGCCTCTCGCCCACAGAGTCAAACACGCCACAGAGTTCACACTCCATGATCGACCACACAAATCTATAGCATACTTCTGGGCACTTGGCTTTTGAAGGCGTTGCATAAGTTCAGGCTGAGATATCTATTCTCATCACTCACCATGATATGAAACATTTACGTAGGAGATCTGCACACAGGACTCGGTGCAGCCAATGGGCTTGAGTGTGCGCACAAACTGACCCTCCTGCAGGGTGTAGACGTTTACAGTGCCGTCCTGTGAGGGGAGAAGATATTTATATAGAACGAAGCTCTCTTATGTACATAGATCTCTCGCAATTGCACTTACCAGTGAGCCCGAGACAACGAGATCCAGCTCTGTGTAGATGGCCACACTGGACACAGCATCGTCATGTCCATAGAGCACGGTGAGGGGCTTTGGTGAGTAGCTATTCTGTGTGTTCAGCTGCGTGATGGCCTGCATGTGGGATTGTCCTGTCAAGGCGTGCACTGGAATGTTGTTGGCTGGACCGCCGCTCTGCTGGTTGCCCTGTATGCTCCACACAATGCAAGTGCAATCGCGCGAGCCGGTGACCAGATAGGAGCCACAGTTATCCAAAGCCAGGCAGGTGATTATGTCCAAATGACGGGTGACCGACGCCAAGGTCTTTCCCTTGTTTAGACTGTAGACACGCAGCGCATTGTCCCAAATGCCGCCGGCGTACAGCAGTTTGCCATCTGTGCTGACTGCAAAGTTCTGCGAATGAGGCGGCTGCGAGGGGTGGAAGGGGCCAAAGACGCGCTTGCGATTTCTATAGAGATAAAAGCAGCATTAAGGATTGACTTGGCTTGGGGAGAGTAGAATAAACTCACTTAAGATTTGTCGTAGTTGCATCGATTTCCAATAAGAAACCTTGCTCTTTGTCAAAGGACATCCACGAATTGCAGCCCAGGATGCCAGCCTTCGAAACGCTGACCAGCACATCGGGACTGAGTTGCAGAAAAGAGCGTGGCGGACTGCGAGGCGGACTTAGATAGACAATGGGATCCTTGGGCGTGGATAGTTCACAGTAGTACTGCACGACCTTGTCCAGGAACTGTGTAAAGTCGGGTTTCTTCAGCTCCGAGCGCAGCAACTTTAACGCCGTCTCGTCCTGTGTGAGGCGACGAGGATGCGGCTCACGCAGCAGCTGCGACGGCACTTGTCCAAAGTTGTTGATCATGCCTAGCCAATACAAGGATTACAATTAGAATTAAGGTCAAATATAATAGCATCAGACTAGACACTCACCTTCCACTGCCTCCCGTTCAATGGGATTGGTTATTTTATCCAGATCCACGGCGCCCTCATAGGAGCAATAGTAGAAAACATTTAGAGCCTCCACAGCTTTGGCACCCTTCTGCTTGTAGCCAAAGATCAGATCGATCCAGTGATGCAAATGCTGGCTAACATACTCCGACTCCAAGGCGCGCCGATGTATGGCAATAAACTCCTCCGGCGTGTTGGCCCAAGCAGGCAAAATGACATCGTCGACTTTCTCCTTCGTAATTTGTAAGTGTCCCAAATCGAATCTGAAGTAGATGCAATATACCGATTAGCATATCAAATGTACATAGTTAGAGAAGGTCTCATACTTATTCATATTCTTGAGAAACTCTGGAAAGTAGAAGAACTCGGGTATTAGCTCCTTGACATCATTGGGATTGTCCATTAATAGCTTCCACGTTTGCGGTATGGAGTGAAATTGTCGATCGGCCACATCGAAGCGTCCGCTCTGCAGCTCCACGTGCAACGAGGTGAACGGCTCAACGCGCAGCAGATAGTGCAGCACGCCCGCCGAGTTGGAGTAGTGCGTGCCATAGTGGAATTTCGGTATGGCACCCGAGGGATCTTCGAAAGAGTCGTATTTGCAGCGTACCTCAGCCTCGTTCTTGGGATTGATCTATAGAAAGGGAGTGTAAATAAATAAGATAAAGCTTATATATAAAGAACTTACGCATCCAATGGGCTTGGATAAGTCACGAAAGGAGCGCGGATCGGTTAGATCCAATACGTCGCTGGTGTAGTCAGCCAGAATCCAGGGAAAGACGGGATATTGACTAAGATCATTATAGGAGCGGCCTAAGGGAGGTATTAAGAAGCATTATTAGTCAAGAGTGATAGTAAACTCTACTTCAAAGCTTACCGGCGATGGTATTTAGGTACATTAAGTACTCAAAATTGGATATTTCACGATTGATCCAACGCTGGGTGAGACCAGATGCGCGCAGCAGCTCTGGCGGCGACCGTCCAGAGCCATAGAGTATGTTCGGCAAGGGCAAGCCAACAATCTTAGTAAACACCTTGTTGCGGGTCTAAAAAGAAAGTAAATAGATAAGTATATAAAGGTAAAGCAACAAGGGCACGCCCACCTTAGTCGTAAAGTTAAGAAAATAGCTAGTCTGATCTGTCAGAAAGATCTCCAAGGCGCTGCGTCGCAGATTGTATTTGCGTAAGTGAACTTCGCGTATTTTGTTAATGGAAAATCTGAAATCGTGCTTGGAGCCATCCTCCAGGGGAGGACTCATGTCCACGAACGTGAATTCGCTCTGATTGACTTCAATGCGACCTTTGACCTTGGTCATCAGCGTGATCAGCTCACAATCCTGCGACATGACCAGCTTCTCTAGCGCTGTATCCTGCTGCGCCTGCGTATCAATCAACTGGCGCAGCTCCTCCTCCAGCTGGGAGCTTTCGTCGTCGGCCAGAAAATCGCGCACCACAGCATTTTTGATAGTGGAATCAAATTCGGATATCTCTCTAAAAGAGAAAGGATTTCAGGCAAGTGTAATAAGGCTGAAGTTGGCTCAGCAACTTACTTTGTGTCGTAGGCGCTGGTCGCATTGTCGCGCAAATTGGCTGCGTTTTCGTGCTTATTGGGATAGAGTTGCGGCTCCAGCTTGAGGCGCATGCGGGCCACATTTTCGTGTGGCGACAATTTCCAAAACTCCTCACCTAACTCGCTGCAAAACGGAGAAGAAGTGAAGAAAGAGCAAATTAGCAAGTTGTAATAGAGATGCGCTGCTCGCAACTTATCGATAACTTTTAGTATTTTTAGTATATTTATAAATCAAGAAAAATACATTTGGAGTGCAACGGATACTGTTAAATAATTAAAGGTAATTAAAGGTATATTGTTATCGAGTTTCGATTAACTTATGTATATCGAATTCAAATTTTAATATGGAACTGACACGAGTAGTTCAAAGAACGAACTTGCGCTCAGCTTTATCTCACAGATACATAACGGGAATGAAAAACATTTTATCAATTTTGGAATCAAAAATTTGTTTAAGTAATTTATTTAATTTTGGGTTTTGCGATGAAAGTTATTCGTTTAGCACGACAATGATTAATCGAATATGTACAAATGAAAATCCTTTGTCAAACTGTTATACACTCCATTTACACAAAGGCGCAAGCAAGACGACACGCCTCTAAAGTCCTTCGCTTCCTTTAGACTACAATGGGTCCGGCCAGGGTCTTGGCGAACAGGGGAGCTGGTGCCGCAACAACGGGTGCTGCAACAGGCGCGGCAAAGGTCTTCAGCTTGGCAACAACTGGAGCGACGGGGGCAACGGGCGCGACCACGGGCACATCCTTCTGGACGACTGCGTTGAAGCCATTGATGGAATCGGCATAGTAGCTGACAATGCGACGAGAGCCGTCAGCCTCAATCAGGGAGTAGGAGCCACGAACGACATCACCATCACGAGTCTCTTCCTGAGTCTTGGAGTCACCGGTCAGCGTATCCTGGACATCATAGGCGAACTTGTACTGTGGGTGGGCATCGACGACCTCGGTGGCAATGGGCGCAGCAACGGGAGCGGCCAGAGGAGCAGCAACGGGAGCAGCCAGAGGAGCGGCAACTGGAGCAGCCAGAGGAGCAGCAACTGGAGCAGCGAAACGAGCAGCCAGAGGGGCAGCAACTGGAGCAGCAGCCAGAGGGGCGGCAACTGGAGCAGCGAAGCGAGCAGCCAGAGGAGCAGCAGCCAGAGGGGCGGCAACTGGAGCAGCGAAGCGAGCAGCCAGAGGAGCAGCAGCCAGAGGGGCAGCAACTGGAGCAGCCAGAGGAGCAGAGTAGGCCAGAGGAGCTGTGTAGGGAGCAGGAGCTAGACCCAGAGGTGCCGAATAGGCAGCTGGTGCAGCAAAGCCAAGTGGTGCGGAGTAAGCAGCTGGAGCGGCATAGCGCAGAGCAGCTGGCGATGCAAAGTACGGAGCAGCAGCCAGTGGAGCTGGTGCAGCAGCCAGAGGGGCAGCAAAGTGCGCCTGAGCGGAGAGCGCCAGAGTGGAAAGGACTGCAACAACCTGTGAAGCGAATGTTAGCACTTGAGTATCCAATTCGAAGCCAAGAGGAGTCCAATTGGTATCCAGTGTGCAGCCAAGTGGCTCGGCTGTTAGCTTACCGTCAAAGGATTCATTGTGCGGCTTGGGGGATTAGGATTGATTGTCACCGTCGGTTAACGAAAATGAACTGACATGCCATTACCAAAAAGTCGACGACTTTTATACAATTCGCGAAATTTGCATTTGCCGTGGACAGCTAGCTGAGTGGATGGTACTGCGGCGTACCAATTGCGTGCCCGAACCACCGCACCACCCGCTACTCGCTGCACATCAGCAGCTGCTGCTTGGCAGCGTCTGCTGCCTTCTTGATCCAAATTCGTGGCACGTCCCACAAATTTTTCTGTCCAAGTTTTCAATTTCAGTTCGAACCCTGCTCCGAATCCGAGTCCATGGCTACGAAAGTAATTTTTTGGTTTGTCTTCGCTTCTTTTTGGTAATTGTCATGCAGCTGCCATTCAATGGCAATACTTTAATTTTCTTTTACACCCAAAAATTTAATCAGCAAGTGCCGAAATAGATCGTATACCGGAATGCGCGTCTTATAATTAATCAAAAACTCAGCTCAGTTCGATAATCGGTCTATGATAATCGATTGTTTCTCAATTGCTTAACTATAACAAACGACAATCGATAATCGATAATCACTAATCGATTATTCAATCCATAATGACAATACCCATGAGATTGTTAACGTAAGACCAAGCCAAATCTAATTTAATGCCCATCATAAAATCAAAAACCGATAATCGATTATCGATTATTGATCAATCATCGCTCATCAATTCAGTCAACTGGAAAGTTTCAATTAGAAATGCTAATGGAGTACGCCGCAGCCAGTTTCTCTTACGTGATCGAGACTGGTTTATAATAATCATAAAAAAAGTAACAAAAATAATTAATAGCTAGCAGTAGTCCGTACAAACTACGGCGTAGATCTGCTAACCCACTTCCAATGGGCTACCGCTGCAGATCTGACCCAATTCCGAAGTGTGTGAAGCGTGACTCGATTGCCAAGCCAAAAGACGACCTTGCGACAAACTTGGCAGCTTTTGGTGCGCTCGATCGCCTGGGCACACTGAAAAGGCAGAGTTAACTGTTAACTGTTAACGAGTTAACGGTTGTCACCGGAAACTGACAACAAAAAACTAAACTAAACTATAAACTAGTCACAAGTTGCCTTAAAAGGCTGCCCCGATCTGCGTTCTACAACTTGGCCAGACTTTTACTTGTCAAAATTTGTAGTCCATAAATTGCAGTAACTGCGCAAAAGTTGCGTCAGAAATATATCTAATAGGAAAGATCTATAAAAGTATGAATGTGTGTATAACGAATATATGTAGATCGTAAGCTGAAAGAGTTCAAATGCATGTGGGGTAAGGGAGAGGCGAGACAGAGGGAAAGAGAGAGAGAGAGAGAGATGTGGAAGAAGATAGTTTAAGAGAGAAAGGGAACAATATATATATAGATAATTGGGGATAGAGAGAGAGAGAGGGAGAGAGAGAGAGGAAGATTTAAAAGAGAAGCAGACTTACTAATAGCCTGATTTTTTACCTCTATTTAGGCTCACTTTAATATTTCTATACTTTCCCAAGATATAGACTAACAATAGATCTATCATAGAAAACCAGGTGATAATCATATTCTATAGCGCACTATATATAAGCTTGAGTCGGAAATTCTTGCATTGGAATTTTGAACGGCTTTCGAGTCTGGTTTTATTTTTGGTTAATCGTCTAAAAGGATTCTTGTTTTTGGCTAATTGAAAGTCGTTTAGACGTCAAGAGTTTCCTGCCAAAATGCCAACTAAACGTTGGCATATTAGGTGATTAGAGCGGATACTTTAGAGGGCTGCGGAGGCAGGGCAGCTCCATGCAGTGCGTAATTAAGTTAAGCTGAAAACGTGGCCGAAAGAAAAAAACATTTGGCTGGCCATATTGTGGGCAAGGTCACTCGGCTTGGACTGCATTTCTGCAATAGCGACTGTGGGCGCAACGGTGTGCGTGTGTGAGCGAGTGTGTGTGCGTGCGTGTGAGTGTGTCTGCACCACTGTGCGTAATTGCTCGATCTGCACGCCACGCACATGCCCCGCCCGCTCGGCCCGCACGCCCCCCCCTGAGCAATTGCTTCCATTTTAGATTTCTAATTAAACGAGTCGAACGATCGGCTAAAAAGAGAGTGAGAGGGAGGCAGGGGTTGTTATAGAGAGAGAGAGGGAGGGGTTACTGCAGAGAGAGAGAGAGAGGGAGCTTGATAAAGTGGGGGCTATGAATGGCTGCGGTTTCGTTTTCATTTATATATACCCTGGAGTTATTAGAACTGGTCGAAAGGGATATGATGATTGTGGTGCATGAAATATATGACGATATATAACTGAAGCATATAAATTCTTGATATTTTAAACTTGGTCATATGTCAGTCATGAAAATTCCTCGACAAGTCAAGCACACTTCGAAGACTATAAGAGCTCAAGGCCTTAAATTTTATATGTAGTTCCTTGTTGAGTATACACAGATCTTGGTTTTGGGGATTCTATCATAGACCATAGTGCAGGGTATCTTTCAGTCTCTTCTCAGCTCACTGACTTTTTCAATATTTGCAACTTGGCAACTTGGCAACTGGGCAACTGGGCAACTGGGCAACTGGCAATTGGCCATTGGCCAAGTGAATCGCGCTATTACATCAGACAAAACGTTCGCAGAACCTGAGAATTGGCCGAGATCTGGTTTTATTTACTTTTCGGCTGATGGGGGCGCAGCGGTAAACGAGTCGAGCTTGGGATTTGGAGCGGTGCTCTTGAGCGGCACACAGTATGGCTGGCTGTTAGCTATTCCATTGAGAAAAACCAGCAGCCGCAGCAGCAGCAGCAGCTGGAAATGACGAAATATGCAGCAGAAAACATGAAATTGGCGACTAGGAGCACGAAAATGAGATTCGAGATCGAGATTCGAGTTGGATATCGAGATTGAGCTTGAGCTATGTGCATCGCTGCACGAGGACGGGGTGCTAACTGGAGAGACGCCAATCAGAGCAATTGTCACTAGCCATTAGTTAGTTAGCCATGGCGGGGCCCAGGGGGCGACAGGAGTGCGGCTGCAGCCGCCTGCCACAAATGGTTAAGCGCGACTTGTATATAAAACTGAAGAACTCGAGGAAAATGCATCTCACAGTCGAGCTGAGTTCTTGCAGTGCAGACGCGCTTCACACAGCAAAAGCAAAGAAGGAAATACAGATATCCTACAGCATGTTCGCTCAGGTAAGCCCCAGGACTTGTGGCCTGTCAAGGACTACCCTCCGCCTTCCCTCTTGCAGACTCTTTGTGTGCTTGGCCTGGTGCTTGGTGTGACGGTGGCAATACCCATTGATTCCTATGGACCATCGCTGATTTCGGCTCCAGCCATTTCGTACGCGGCTCCCAAGCTCCTTGCGGCTCCAGCCATTTCGTATGCAGCGGCTCCAGCCATTTCCTACGCAGCGCCCAAGCTCCTGGCCGCGCCCACTCTCGTGCAGCACGCAGCACCTGTGGCTGTGGCCAAGGTAGCAGTCGCCGAGCCCTACGATCCCAATCCTCAGTATAGCTTCTCCTACGGAGTCACGGATCACCACACTGGTGACTCCAAGCAGCAGGAGGAGTCCCTGGTCAACGGTGTTGTCCACGGCAGCTACTCCCTGGCCGAGCCCGATGGCACCATTCGCAAGGTGACCTACACCGCCGACAAGATTAACGGTTTCAACGCTGTCGTCGAGAAGAAGGGCGTGGCTGTCGTGGCCAAGCCCGCCCTGGCCGTTGCCGCCGTGCCAACCATCACCAAGCTGGCGGTGCCCGCCATCACGAAGATTGGATACGCCGCACCTGCGTACGCTGCGTCCGGCTACGGTGGACACTACTAGACAGGCATCGCGCCCGGAGCTCCGTAGACGACCTCAGACCGTTGTTGAATAGTTCTAGTTTTGCTACCACCCCTCCAACCCAATCCGAAACCCAAATGACGTGCGTGCTATATACTCAACTGAAAGCCAACTCCGCATCCTGTGGCCACTGTAGCTTCTAGGGATACCCGTTTCTAGGGGATTTTGGGGAACGGCTATCGGCCATTTATCTAGTGATTTACTAATTGCATCTACTGAATAAAAGTTTCGGTACAAAAAAAACTTTTTGGTTTCATTTAACACAGACTTCTTCCCTAGATACCAAGAAACAAGGGAGAACCCTATGCTGGAATGGTCTAATTCAGCTTGTCTAGGAAAAGAGATTCACTGAGAGATTCCAGGCAACCCAAGCGGATCTAGTTCCTAAGCCAATGCTTATAATGTTTGGTTTCTTTGAAGGCTAAGAGCTGAGTCACCAAACTCTTGAATGTTGAGGTAGGTTCGACCTCAACCTCAAGACGCGCCGCAATGGGAAGCTATTAATGCGCAGCACGTGCCGCCGTTAACGTTATGATTGCCATAAGGCGGGGGCTGCGGATTGTGCAAATGGGCCGGAGAATGACTGGCACGTCCATTGAGGAAATATGAGTTGCTAAGGTTCGATTGCACCTTACGTCAGAGTTGGCCACTGGCTGGTCGCATTTGGCAGCGGTTGCCACAATGCACCTGACCACCAAGGCGGGTGGCAAAGCGCTTAAAACCAAGCAGCCCACGGCACCAGAAGACAGTTCAGAAAGTGCAATCAAACCACACTCACAGCAAACAGCTCAAGCAAACGACATGGCTCCACTCAAGGTAAGTTCGGCAAGGGACTAGGTGTATTGCAGGAAATCTAAGTGAAAGTCCTTTGCAGACTCTCATCATCAGCTGCGCTCTGTTCGCCGTCATCGAATGCGCCCTGCTCCCAGCCGTGCCCGTCAACACAGACTTTGATCCTCATCCGCAATACGCCTACGCCTACAATGTGCAGGATGCAGTCACGGGCGACAGCAAGAGCCAGCAGGAGGTGCGCGACGGGGACGTGGTCAAGGGCTCCTATTCGGTGGTCGATGCCGATGGCTCGCTGCGCACCGTTTTCTACACCGCCGACCCCATTAACGGCTTCAATGCGGTGGTGCAGCGCGGTCCAGTCCCAGTGCCCGTGGTTGCAGCCGCACCACGCCCCGTCGTACCCGCTGCCCCATTCCTCGGCTGAGAGCCAGCAGCTGCTGAGCTGATCTTAGCTTGTAGATAAGTTATTGTCCGATACTGTTCTGTAGATCTAGCCGCACACTCATAAATCATCCAATAAATCCAGTTAGCCAAAGAGAACACGCAACACGGCTAATTGTGGGGACACCTGGTTGTGGATAATAGCACTGACAAATGGCTCGAGTTCGAACCAATTTGCATGAGATATGCATTGAGATCCAACTGGGGTCGTGAGACACGCAGGAATTGAGTCGCTAACTCGGTTACACTTATCAATTGCGTTTAGCTTGGTTCGGGCGCAACTTTTCTGCTTGACTCTATATATAGGGCTGTTGGTACTCCTTTCATCTGTAGGCTCTGCCTTTCCCTTTGTTTACTGCTATAGATACTCATATGCACCTTCCCACCCTCAAATCTCAAGCCTCTCCCGAATCTCCACTTTCCATTTCGCATTTTGCAACTCCCATATATACCCCACCCGATGCCGTAACAGCCACCCACACTCGCAGATATCTCATATATCAGACGAACTGGACTATAACTCTAATGGACCCCACCCGATGCCGTAACACCCTCGCAGCGCGCCCATGCCAAAGAACACTCTCCGCCATGCAAACGGCACCAACATTCACTCGATCAACACGCACTCGAATTATTCAATAGCTTAATTGAAAGTACTCGACGCGTTACAATTTTGTGATTACGCAAAAAACAGCGCATGTCTCCGATGCAGTCGCCGTCGCAGTCGCTGTTGACGTCGACGCCGACGCCGCTGGCAACTGCGACGCCTAACAAGGCGCAACGTGCGTTCAAAATTAGTGATAATGGGCAAAATTGTCCCAATGGCAGTAAAATGTGCGCAAAAACCAAGTAAGAGTGAGCTAAAGGTGCGAGTGATCGACTAGTGAATACCCTGTAATAAGAGCAAAATGTAGTCAGAGGTCTTTCAGGCGAAAGTTGGCAATGGCAGCTGAAATAGCATAGGGTTGTCAAGTGTGCATTTAGAAGTCGCGAACTATATAGTTCATGAACCACTAGTTCAGCGTAGCAGTTCATGGTACTACCACTCTTGCAGCAGACCTATGATCAACGGATAACCGAGTCCAGATTATAGTCAGACCGCGCCTAATCAGTGAACTATATAACTTACAGTCACCCACAGCTGTGGCATATGTTATATAACGTCAACGATAAGCCCACTTGCTTCGTCTACAGGGTATTAAAAACATTGTTGCAGTGGCAATTGCCTGCTGCAATTTGGGGAGTCGAGCTGTTGATGTCGAGCTTTACGGATTCGGATTCGGAATCGCTGTCGGAGTCGGAGTCGGCCAGTCTGCGGGGTGAACCGTTTGCTGCCGCTGCGGCAGCCGCTGCAGTTGCAGTTGCTGCTGGGCGCGGCGTGTCGCTGCTTTGTGCCAGTTTCGAAGGCTGATCGCGGCATAGAGAGACGGCGACGCACACACCTTTCAACAATCGACTGGGTGCGTGGAGCGATCTATGTGTGAGTGTGTGCCACACACACACACGCACACCTGATGCCGCCTGGCCACCCGGACCAAAAAAAACGCTTTCGAATTGAACTTTTTTGTCACGATCAAATCCCCGCCTGCTGCTGCGGCTGCTGCTGCTGCTGTTCCAAGCTCATGTAGCCGTTCATTTTGGCGTTGTCCACCACTCGCCGCTAGGAGCCGACCCAGCCAGCTAGCCAGACAACATGCGTGCCATTCTCGTAGGCCTAAGCTGTTTTTTGTCTGGCCAAAGCACACCTGCCCCACCCCTCTTACCTGCCAGCCAGGCAGACACCCAGACAGACATTTGGCTAACGCCCTCCCCTCTCGCCCTGCTTTGACTGCCAATTGCCAGGGGCAATTGCGACGCAACGAAAAATGAATTATTTTCATTTATAATACCCTGTAACTGTGGCACATGTTTAATAAGGGCTATGCTAGACTTAAGTAAGAGCACGTAACAGAAGGGCGACTGCAGTAGCCGCAGGTTATACAAGCAATATGAGCTTGGGCCCAGCTAGGGCTATCTATCTATCTAGCTGTATCAGTGATCAGAGGCTTTAACATACAATCGACAAATGTCTCTAGAGGGCACTTGAAAGTCGTTCACACCCTCACGCAGCACTCACGCTTGTTTCTTCTCGTTGTGGTTGTTGGTGGTGCTGCTGCATTTTGCGATCTTAGCAAGCATTTTCAATATACTCCACACGCATGCGCACTTTTTAGTTGCTTTTGTTGATGGTGATGTTGTTGTTGTTGTTGTTGTTGTTGCTTTTGCATAAATATTTTTGCAGGCAGCGTCGTCGTCGTCGTTAGAGATTTGGTTGCGGATTTTGGGGCTTGGGCATTTGCAGCTCGCTCGATTTGTTGGCTTGGCTATAAAAAGCAATTGTCGCTCAGCATCAGAACCACAGAGTGAGTTCATTTGTCAGCCAAGCAGCAGCCAAATCTCTAGCAAAAACTCCAGTTAATCTTCAAAGAAAAATGGCACAAAAATTGTTGCTCGTTGTTGTCGGCGTTTTGGTGGCTGTGGCCAATGCTGTGGTGGTGCCTGGTCCTGGACTCGCTCTGCCCGGATATCCTAGCCTGGCTGCGCCCGTCTACCCCAAGCTGGCGGCGCCCATCTATCCTGGACTGGCCAAGGTGGCCGTTGCCAAGGTGGCTGGACCCGAGCCATACGATCCCAACCCACAGTACAGCTTCAGCTACGACGTGCATGTGAGTATCCCAGAGCCACCAGAACGCGGACTTAAAGCCACTAGAACTAATCCATATTATCATTCTCTGTTGCAGGATGGCTCCACTGGCGATGTGAAGAACCAGCAGGAGACACGCAACGGCGATGTTGTCCAGGGCTCCTACTCGCTGATCGAGGCTGACGGCACTCGCAGAATTGTGGAGTACACCGCTGATCCTGTGCATGGCTTCAACGCGGTGGTGCATCGCGAGGGTGTCGCTGTCAAGGCTGTGGCTCCAGTTGCTAAGGTCTTGGCTCCAGCTCCACTGCTCCACGCTCCGTTGGTGGCCAAGCTCCCAGCTCTGGCGCCCGCATACGCTCCAGCTCTGGCTCCCGCCTATGCTCCAGCCTTGGGCCATGGCTATGGTCCAGCTCTGGCCCCTGCTTACCGTCCAGCTCTGGCTCCCGCCTACTCGCCCCTGGCCTACCACTAAGTCAAGCTCCACCCAAACGGAATACCGAATCACGCATGTTGCCGACCTCTTGACCCGCGAAACTCTTCAACTCGAAGAGTTGTAAACCTATCGTAGTCGATAGTTGTAGTATTTAGTTAAAACCCTAGCGATATATATCGTTGTACATACGAATTCACTCGATTGGTCTTGATCAGCCACATCAATTCCAATCGCTCTCATCTACACTCACATTCGACGCCTTTCCCATGTACGTTTCTTGTCTACTTAATCTTAAGGCTGTTTCGACCGCGATAAAAATGAAATAATATATCCGATAAAAAGAAAATATATATTTAATATATACTATATAGCTAACCGGCTAACCTCTTATTTAGCTTGAGCCTAAACATGCTGTAAAAGTCGCGAAACGAGACAAAATGCAATAAAAATGAGAAGCAATTATATGATCTATGGGATTTAAGAAGATAAATATTGAGATTGGTACTGGAACTAGTATAGTTCTTTATCTATAAACAATAGCTGAAACTGAACTAGTTCCATTAGTTCCGCATATCATTTTGAAACGATTTGATCCAAAGCTGATTAAGCTAAACTAAGGTCATAGACGTCATCAGCTAGTTTTGACAGCTTTTAGATAAGCAGCTGAACAACCCAAAAAAAACTAATAAACTAATAATCTCTTATGAACAATTTGATAACCACGTAGAGGATCTAGCTCATGAGCCGCTCAGCGGTTCGATGATTAAAAGATTCAGTTCAGTAGCTCCTTGATTTAAGCAAATCCGTCTTAAACCAACAGCTACTTAAGAGAGTGTAGGGTATAAAACATATGTCTCTCAGTCACAGAACTAGTTCACTAACTCATTTGAATAATCTGTTCATTTGAACATATTTTGAATACCTTCACATTTCTTCTAGCTATCCGCACACTAATTCAAGTCACTGTCAATGCGAACTACTAATGCGTACTTCTAGCTAGAATCAGATCCAGTTCTGCCCCACACACACACGCGTGAGTGGTGCGACCTTAGAACATGCGCACCACTCAGACTGACTTGCTTTGGCCGTCGCCATGTCACAAGGTTGGTAATTGGCAATTGACCAAGTTGATCTAATATACATATCTATATAGTATACATATCAGACTTCATTTACATTAAATTTGAAACTAATTGCGAGTGGTTTGAGCTGAGGTGGCACCACCCTTTCCCATTTTCTTTGGCAGTGCCACACTTGGGTGGGTTAGTTATGCAGCTCTGCTTCATGCTGGCACGTCGAATACGTCGAATGGCATTGCATAAATGCCTTTTTGATGATTTAATAAAATTAAATCGTAATTTTAATCGCGCCTCAACTGATGAGGCGCCCGAACGAACGTAGCGAAAGCTTTCAACAATTGACAGCTGCTACAGTGGGCAAAAACCAATGAAAAGCGCTAAAAAAGTTAAAGTGTTGAATAAGTAATCAAAACTGAGTCTGGTTTGGTTGATCGATCACTACCGATTTAGCCAGACTTTGTGAAAATGATCGAAAGGCAATCAAAAAATCGATAGTTCTGATCACTTATATAGTAAATTCTTAAAGCTTAGTAAGCACATTAAAGATAATCTAGAATATAAAGATCTATGTATATTTGATCAGCATATGGTATTATCGATATCTATGTAAATTTTAATCGATAACTTAAGCCATAAATCAACCGCATTTTGCAAGGGTTCAATGCCCCCTTCGGATTACGCCCTACTTTAAGCTGGGCCTACCGAAATAGTGAAAATTAATCAGCTTAAGCTTAAAGCTAGAAAGTGAAATTGCCAAATGGTTATTTTTGGGCATATATATATAATGTATGTATGTATTTCTTAGTCTCTTCTTAACGGATTTTGTATATTGTTTTAGCAATTTCTCCCCATTGTCAGAGAAACAACAAACACACTGAAAACTAATGAGTGCATTTGTGAGTCGAGAGTGAAATAACAACAAAAGCGTGGCAGCCACAACAACTACATAATGGCCGCAGCTAACAGCTGCTGATATATATCTTATATAGCGTAGTATATATCACATGTGATGACGATTCAGTGTTCGTATGTAATCATTTATCTTGGCGCACGCCCCATTTGCAATTGTCGCCTTAATTAAATGCGCTTTCATAATGAATTATATGCGGCGGTTGGGCTTTACTTACCCGGTAAACCACGGGCCCCTAGGGCCGTACAAGAAACGCTTGGCGGTCTTCCATTTCTTCCGTATGTGGCTGTCGCTCGTCTTGTGCTGCAGCGTGGCATTTTGCAAGCGCTGCATCTCCTCCACCTGCCGCACCTTCCACGGCATGTAGATCTTCTGCTGAAAGACCCGACGATTCGTGGCCTGGAAGCTGGCCCGTTGCTTCGATGCCGCTTTGCAGGCCTCATAGCACTCCGCCCAGAAGCGATTGATGGGCTCCCACAGATGCAGCTCGATCTCGCGTTGATAGCGATCGTAAAGCGGCTTTACCTGTGGATAATTAGAGGTAAGCATTGCAGCTGAACTAAATTTGACAGTTGGCATCATAAGAGAGCTAGAAATTTTGACAGTTGACATCTTAAGTGAGGTATTTATGTGGCACTAAACGTAAATCACGCATACCCTGTACTCTATGACAGAGTGAGGAGGGGTATACTGTAATGTAACATACAGAAACAATAAAACCTAACCATAAAACTAACTTTTATCAGAAAATTCGAGAGCAAACATTGATTGGTTATACCCTGTATATATTGCTGTTGAGTTAAGGGGTATATACATCACACACAAAAAGAAAAGTTGAATATATCATGTTGCTCAAAGAGAGACAAGCGTTATATGCTGACTCTGCTTCTATACAGCTCCAACTAATCTCGTTTTTACAGGGTATCCATGCAGTTTATCAACCGTAGCCACACAGCAAACCAGCTTGTTTTCGCTTTCATTCATTCGCTTCGCACAGACTCAGATGCAGAGCGATTCGGAACGGGTCTTACGAGACGGGCACGACACGTCCGGTCAGGTTCAAGTTCAATGTGGATGCAGATGCAGATGCTGCTGCAGCTCGAGGAAGCGCCGTTCGCTCGAGCAGCTCGAATGCAGTTTTGGCCCACGGCAGTAGCCAAAACTAGTTTTACCCGAATTCAACAAATTTGTTTGTTAGCCAAAAAACATAAAACAAAACGTTATAAAATCAGAGAAACATCCGCATTTTGGGTATTCTTTACATAATGGGTCTTGCAAGCTCGCTCGGCTCGAGGGCAGCGACGATTGTTCCAGGGCGATGCGCCGCGCCGGGCGCTGCACTGGTGGGTGCTTTAATGGCAAACGCTTTGTCTTTGCGACTGGTTCCAGCTGCTGGCGACGTCTCCCCATCGCTGGCTGGCTCTGTCTCTGTCTCTGTCTCCGCAGCAATAGCTAACAAAACCAGCCCACTTTCTTGCAGCTCGCTCAGTTGCCGAAAGAAAGTCCAACGAGTCGTGAACGGGTGCGCGCGCTAAAGCATTTACGCGATTCAAGCTCCAATAAAATATCATACATATATAAATATATATACATATATATAAGCAACATCTGCAGACCAGCCCAAACGTTTGCCTCCAATGAAAGTTGTTGCTGCTTGCCTCAATTCAAATGTGCAAACCAATCTGGCTTTATCTGCTGTGCCTAGTAAGTGCTCGAAGATCTACAGAAGACATAAAGAACTTGGTGTGGTAGAAGTAGAATTAGAATGAGCATCTAGCTGTGGTGGCTATCTAGTCAAGAGAAAGGCATTTCTATTTGAGTACTAAGCGAATCTGAGCGCTAAATGAGCTAGCATAAAAACAACTTCAAGTAGAAGTGCAACAGCATCTGAAGTTAGAAGAGATCTCGAAAGAGTTTATGTGTGGAATAGTCAATGAAAGACTATTCGATTATAAATGTTAGGGTTTAAGGATTTTAAAGGCCTTAAGAAACTTATCCGCTACTCAAGGAAAATTAACAAATTCGCCTGTGCCTGACTGTTTGCAAGAAAGAAAGGCAAGAATCCTTTCTTCGAGCATGCAAAAGGTATCTCAAGATGCCTTAATCTACCAAAGTAGAAGTAAAAGGATTCATTAAAAATTAAAATTAGTTAAAGCAGTTTTCTCTGAGTGAAGCTTCAAAATAAAAAAGAAAATAGACAGATTTCCTAGCCCCAACCACAGCCATTGAGTAACTTTTAGCAAAGGATATATTCAATCAGATATCAAGAGAAATTGAGGCAAAGACAAGCCCGCCCAACTACAGCCGCCCACAGTCACAGCTCTTCGAGTGCATTGCGCCTCTTAGCCTAATCCGTGTAGACTCCATTGTCTGTCCGCAAAATTGTGAACAAAACAAAAAACAAAAGCATGGCAAAACGGATTACGATGCTTACTGAACCTGAATTTGGTGACGACGTCGAGGTTCAATGCTCAGCGAAACAAACGGTGGCTGTTGTTGCGTGTTGCAAGCGTTGTTGCATGCCACGCAGCCAGCCGGCAATCGATGGCAGCCAATTATGAGCTGGTGGCAAGAGAGAGTAGGGTGCAACTAGCGAGTGAGGCACGTGATTACGTTACGTGTTTTTTTGCGGAAGCTGCCAAAACACTGAACGAAAATGCGTCATACAGCGCGGGTTAAAAGTTAAAGGTTGCCAAACACCTCTGACAAGTCGTTGCCAAATGGCGAGATAGTTGGGAGAAAGCTAACATAAATCGTTTAACACTGACTTCTCTTGCAGCTGCTGCCTTTGGCGCTGGGCGAGCAGAGTCCAACCGACGCCACAGCTCTAACTCAACTCGGAAGCAACAACACCAGCAGCAGCAGCAGCAGCAGCAGCAACAGCACCGAGCTGATACCAAATGCTGAGAAACTCATACGCTATCGAAGACATCCACCTCATAGCAAGCGCAACAAGCATCGCAGGCGCACCAAGGGACCCAAGACTAAGTATGGACCGCCCAGTTATCCGGCGGAGCCACCGATTCGCTACTACAAGCACTCGCCCTCGTTTCCGACCCACCACGAGTTGCCCAGTTTCTCTCTGGATGATTTTCAGCACTTGAAATTCGATGGCGCCGACTTTCAGATACCCGCCTCCAGCTACGAGGCACAGTCCATGGACCTGGATCTGTACAGACACGATGAGCCGGATCTGTATGGCGCCCACAAGTTTCCCAGTCTCGAGTACAGCCTAAGCGATGGCCATGACTCACATTCACCTGCGCTCAGCTCCTATGATCATCAGCCACATCAGAAATATGGCGTGCCACCGCAACACCAGAGCTATGATTCGCCCGACTCCTTTGTGTCACATCATTATGAGCCGCCGCCGGCTCCGGCGCATCCACCAGCAACCAAATACGGAGCGCCCGCCGTGTCCAGCTTTAGGCATTCGGCTTCGCTACCTCCCCCCGACTCTTACTCTATTTACGAACAGAAGATACCAAATTCCGGCTACCATCACAGCTTTGCGGAGCCACCAGCTCGACCCCCCGCACATAATACCAACTTTGAGATCGCCTACTCACCGCCTGCCTACGAGATATCCACCTCCTACCAGGCCAACGAGCCACAATACGAACATAAGCCGTCGCCTGGTCATAGCTATGAAGCACCACCATTGTCTCACGACAGCTATCAGCCTCCAGCTCCTGCTCCTGGCCATAGCTACCAAGCACCACCAGCGTCTCACGATAGCTATCAGCCTCCAGCTCCTTCTCCTGGTCATCACAGCTATCAACCACCAAGTTCTTCCCATGACAGTTATCAACCGCCAAGTTCTTCCCATGATAGCTATGAGCCACCAGGTCCATCGCCTGATCACAGCTATCAGCCACCTGCTTCCTCTCACGATAGCTATCAGCCACCTAGTCATGGCTATCATCCATCAATTTCATCCCAAGACAGCTATCATCCTCCCGCTTCGCCTCCTAATCACAGCTACCAGCCAGGGCCTTCTCCTAGCCACGATTATCAGCCGCCATCCTCTTCGCACAACAGTTATCAGACAGCACCTTCTCACGACTACCAGCCACCACAAGACGGTCACTTCGCGGAGCCACCACCGCCATCATTGCATCACTCGGGCAATAGCTATTCTCAACCGGACACCCACCAACCCGTCCAGAGCTATCCGCAGGAAAACTATGCACCGCCGTCAGAGGAATTGCCCCTGACGCCCAATCACAAATTTCCCAGTTTTGATTTTCCCAAATCCAGTTACGAAGTGCCCATCTACGATCCCATACCCTTTGAAGCATCCAACAAAGAGGAACAGGAGTCCTACCCGCCCATACTCCCAGACAACACGCCCAACGAGCTGCCCTCGGATGATACCCATGCTGCGGGCAGCTCTCGTACCCCGACGAAGAGTCGCAAGCGCAAGCGGCGTCCCGTTGCGACGGTCGTCTCTAAGAAACACACGCTGGATGTGCCGGAGCTGCAGCAGGCCTACGATGCTGATACTCATGTCCATGCGAGGGACACAGACTTAGATACAGCTGCCCATGGCACACACTATGTGGAGCAGAAGCGGAAGTATGTCAGCTATGTGACGCCCTCGATAAGCACCTCCACAACAACAACGACCACAGCGGCGCCCTGGAGTCCGATGCGGCTGCGCACCACCTCCAGCAATGGCTTCATACCCACGGTGATTACAAGTACACCGCCAACGCGCAGCAGAGGGCGTGGCACTTCACGCTTTCGCGGTCGCAACCCAAGCACCGAGGCAACCTCAACGGTTGTGACCATCGAGAAGTCTCGCTCGCAGAGCTATTACGATGGCACCATTGCGCCGCCCACCTATCAGCAGTTCACGGTGGGGCGTGGTGCGAGACCCACGCGACCCACACAGGTGCGTGGCGCTGGTGCCACACTGGCCTTGCAGCCTGGTGGCACAGAGCGTAATGCGACGCCAAGGCGCACCACCAAAGGCATCTTCGATACGACGCTCTTCAAGAGTCCCCAGAGCGATCGCGAAATGGAGCGGAAGCTACATGCGCTGCGGCAAAACTTGCCAAAAAATCACAAACTATATTGAAACTAGAGTTATACATGGGGACTGCGAGTTAGTACTATCGTCGGAACGAAATACATAAGACTAGTTTGGAGCTTGGAGTTAGGTTTAGAATTAGTTTAAGAGTTTTAAATTAAATAAAAAGGAAAATATAGAAACGAAATAACTTCGATTTGTCTAGTTGATGTCTTTGACTGTCCTCTTTCCAGAACTTCAATCATAACTAAGCTAAGCTCTCGTAACAGATAGATTTATAGGGTATAGCCTAGTCGAGCAGCCTCTGCCTAAAGCCCTGTTACCTAATATGGAAGTCTCTAATCAGCTGCTTACCATACGCTCCATAAAGTTGCGCCACTTTTTGCTGGTGCTGTACATTTGAAAGTCATTGAAGAATACTGGCCCGGACGACGTCGAAGGCAGATCGGGCAGAGTGGTGTCCAAATTGAAGGCGGAGCGGCATTTCTCCAGCAGCGCCTTCATTACAGGCATCAAAAACGAATATTCCTCCGGATTGCCAACTGGAAAAAGCAAATGGAGCTGATGTAGCAAATATATAAAATATAATTTCACTGTATAATCACCTTCAATGGCATTATCGAGCGCTCGATTGATGCTGTAGAGCAGATAGGAGAGCTCAGCGGGATCCTCTGTGGAACGACTTTGAAGTATGGCATGCAGTTTGGCAGTGGCCATGGCCACAATGCCAGGATTCGGATGATGCGAGCATTTAAGCAGCAGACCGAGATATAAACGTATCATATCAGACCAATCGTCCGAGGAACCCTGCTGGAATATCATCAGAGCATCGAGTAGAGCCAACACACCATCCAATAGCTTGGTGGAGCACTTCTTAGACTCGTCCTCGTTGGAGCCAAGGACCACCAGCTCATAGACCATACGCAGAATATTTGAGGCGTTCTAAAGATAGAAATTTAAATTGATTAGTAAGAGTTTAAGGCTGCGTCAAGGTCATTCACCTCCTGATTGATGTGCGTTTGACTGCCATGCTCCGATAGATCGAAAAGCGAGGCTTGAACTGCCATTTCCAAGATGCGCAGACGCAGCGACAAATGCGAGGTGATTAACTCATTGTTCAGAGCCAGCAAATTAATGCAGCCGAGTACTTGGCCGCGCTCCTGCCAGCACAGCGGATGATCGTTGCCAATGCCGCGCCAGAAAACGTTGAATAACGTATTTGAAACCAAATAAACCAGCTGCTCCTCGCTGTCCACGTCGCCTTCAGCCATGAAGTCAAAGCCAGAGGTGCTCTAAGAAAACACAAATATTAGACAAAGGCATAAATTTGAAATATATAAACACCCACATCCATGGAGTCGCTCTTTTTGGCTGGTCCATGCGGTGATTGTGTTGAGCTTTCGGAACTCAAAGATTCCTCACGCTGCAGCGAAGCACTGGGCGTAGCCTCGGTCTCCGTTGAGCTGCCCAGTGTGAGCGACTCGAAGGTGTCTTGAATGTCGTGCGTCGTCTGACGTATAACGGAGAAGACGCTATTCACGTTCTCCACGACTGCGCCAGAGACAGATTCAGCGAGTTCTAGAAGAGAGTAAACAAAGATTTCGTAAACTGAGTAGACTAGGGCTTCTGCTTCACTTACCCTTAATCTCGCTCTCAATCACAGTGGCTGCCTCGGAGACGCTCGCTTGAATCTCATTGAGAATTAGCCCACTGTCGCTCTGCTCATCCTGCGACTGTTGCTGCTGCTGTTGCAGTTGAGCCAGTCCAATCTCCTGATCCGAGAAGGTAATTAGATCAGCTTGAGCTAGGAAACTGGAGTTATCCTCGAGCAGCACATCCATATTGATGCCAAAGCTTCGACGACGCTCCTCTACCGGCGGAATGCTCGTGATGGGCTTCCGGATGAGCAGCCGAGCAATCGATTCCTGCCAACCGGTTTGCTTAGCAATCGCCGACGTCGACTGTTGTTTGACAAACGTCGTTTGCAGCAGACGCTTCGCGATTTCCAGCTTCACCTGCAGATCACAGCTGCTCACATGATAGACGACAAACATAAGACCGCCATAGTCCGGCTGGGCACCCAGCATCTCGTCCACAAGATAAAACAATATAGTGGAGCTAAGCGACATGGGCGTAATAAACGAGAAGAAACCAGGAAACATGCTTTGCTCGCTGCTCGAATCGTACAGGCGCAGCACCTGCTTATACTTTTGATGCACGCGCGACGTCGACAGCAAGGCGCCAATGAACTGTGAAAGGAGGAGGCATTAAGAGAGGAGTACAATTAGATAGGTATGGCTGCACCTACTCGTATGGCCGCCTCTTGAATCTCACTGCTGTAGCTCTTGTCCACAAAGAAATTGTAGATGAGGTTTGCGCTTTGGGGCTCGTGCAGTAGGAGGACCATCTGGTCCTTGCAGTTCTTGCCACGCACATACAACGTCAGCATTTCGAGCATCTCGACCAGCACAAGCTCCTGCCGCACCGAGGACAGAAAGGCAATTATAGCATTCACCTCCTTGATGTTCACATCCTTTTGCAAGTAGAAGCGAACTATGCTGAAGAGCGTGGCCCGAATCGTGCGCGCATCGTCGCTGCAAATGTTATCCGGCGTGCTGTAATACTGGCGCACTACATCCAGCATGAACTGCACGCCATAACGCCGTCGAAAGTATTTCCGATCATTCTTGATCATCGCACTCAAATATTGAGCATGGCCGAGTGTAATTTGGAACTGCAGGCGCGACCAAATGGCAAAGTCGAAGACAATGTGCTCGTATAGGGCGTCCAGCAGCTGGGCATTGCCGGCTGGTGAGGACTTGTGTGCCTGCAGCGATTCCATAAGAAGATGCGTAGCCATCAAGGCATTCACGTCGAAGAACTGAGCAGGACAACGCTGGAGCATGGTGCCAATGATAGCCAGGCATTCGCTGCTCAGCAGCTGTTGCTGATTGGCTTCATGCTCGTGCGTCAGATAGCGCAGCAGGCAGAGCAGACTGGCCAAGGGATGTTGGATCATTTTCCATTCTGTATACATATTGGAAGACAGCATTTCCCAGTCCGTAAACTCCTCGGCAGTGGGCGTCCTTAGCGAAGGCGTTGTGGGCGATGGCGCTGACTCATCGCTCGCACTTCCTATGGAAACATCCGCCTCCTGTTCCTTAACCAAGCGATGCAGCATTGGCAATATGGCGTTGATGCCACCTATGCTATTGATCGTATCCTGTATCTTTATGGTCTTGCAGTACTGCGCACTTATTCGGCCCGGATATTTGCCACCTGGTATCAAATCTTGGCAGCTGCCATGCCAAAGTGCACCAGGCGCATAACAGAACACAAAACGTGAATTCAACTCCAGCAGGTCGTTGTCTTGGGAGAAAATAGAGCTGAAGTTTATGCCAGCATCGAATATGGTCTTGAGGCTAGTTGTGGGCTCTGCTAGCAGCACACCACCCAGCTGGCCCTGCAGGCAAACCTGCTCGCCAAACACCGTGTCCTGCATGCCAATTGGAAAGTTCTTTACATTGGGATCGAAAGCGGTTTGGGTGCGCAAGGGTAGCGTAAAGTAGTTGGAAACCTGAAAAGAAATTTATAGATTAATATGCGAGGTCTTAGCAAATAATCAGGTCAAGCTTACATTTGCTGACAACGTGCGCTCTAGCAGACTGGGCAGCATGCCCTTGTAGGCCGGTCCGCTTTCCTGCGAGGAGGAACGTGGCAGCGCGCCACCTTTGCCCACCTCACTTTGCTTGGGTGGTGGGCCCAATACAGCGCCCACACCGCACATCGTAAAGGGTTCATTCACGGCCTGCACTTTCAGCGTGGCGCTCAGCTTCTGCACAAAGTCCACATAGATGTTGATCTGGCTGTAGGAGAAGGGACGCTTAGGCGGCGTTATGGCCACTGTGAGATAATGCCACTGACCATCCAGCAACGTTTTCGTAGCTGTTGCAGTGGTCAGGTATTCGCGACGCGTTAATGCAGCGACCACAACATTGCCATTCGGCTGCACAAATACCTCAAAGCCACAGCCGCTGGCCGTGTGCAGGGTGAGCAGCATGCGCCGCGCATTCGACTCTGGTTGATTGAGCGTGTTGAAGCGTACGAGTAGGTGAAAAATGAAGCCATACGATCCAGAGAGCGTCCAGTTCTTGATGTCAGGTACTAAAATACCATCCGCGGGCTGCTCAATGGCAAAATATTGTGAACAGCAGTTGTTGCCGCGCAGGCTCTGCAGCGCAATCATGACGATGGTCTGAAAAGTATTTCAGTTAGTTTGTGTTTCATTAAAGGTATTTAGAATATATTCACCTGTTGCAGCTGCTTGCACTGTGCAAACTTCGAGCCCTGTCGCAGCAATGCAAATATGCACTTCAGCTCCACGGGCACAATGCTCAGTTTGCTTAGCTCCTCGATCAGCTTGATTAGATTCTGCGCACAGTTCTCGGCGAGTAGTTCGCTGCGCAGCAAGCAAACGCAGACAGCTTTAACCACGCGACTGCCACAGGCAACAGTTTTACTGGGAATTGAATGGAGTTAATAAAAGGAACTGAATTCTGTTTAGCTCAGTCACTCACGTGCCATAGTTATCCGTGCAGCCCTTGAGCAGCAGCACGCTGACATGCAACTGCTCCTCCTCCTGCAGATCAGGCAGCCACTGCAGCAGCTGCAGCATGACCTCGGGCAACACCAACACACGCTGTTCAGCATTGTAACCCAAGCTGAAGCACGCATCCAAGAGCGCAATTGAAGGTGCTTCAAACTCACGCATGCTGCCAAAGAGACGTTCAATGCGCTCAGCCAGACGCAGCTGCTCGGCGCAGCGTGGTGAGCTCTGTGTCAAGGCAGCCAAAGCATCCATTGTGCTGCTCAGAGCGGTAGTATGGGTTATGTGCCAGGGCTAATATAAGAGTTAAGAGTGAGGAATTGTTTCTCCTTCAGACATATCTGAAGACTCACCCGAATGCTTTGTGGCAAACTAATGAGTAGCTCCAGCAAATTTGTCTCGCCAATGGCCTCGCTGACATCGCCGCCTTCGTGGACATCCCTATTTAGAAAGAGCTGCACAGCAGCTACACTCGCGGAGAGCGCACTCATATCGATGGCCACATCGCTGTCCGTGTCGCTGGTTATATCAAAGCTAGCAGCGCCGCTGTCAAAGTGCGTCGTGGCCAACAGCTGCTGCAGTGCATCACAATAGAGTTGGATTAATGTAACTAGGTCTATTTGGCGCTGCAAGAGAGATGTGTAGAGTTAGTAAGAGACACAGAGAGATTGATATATAACAAGGACTTACTTCTTCTGGACTAGATTTTTGTAGCACAATGACCATCAAAGCATAGCAATTGAGGGCCACATGGCGCAGGCTGCTCGCGCACTCCCACTGCTTGAGAATGCGCATGATAATGGAAACAGTTGCTGGGCATATTGCTCGCATGCCATTGCGCTGCAGCAAACGACAAATTAAATATCAAAGACAGAAACAACAGAGAACATATAGATACACACAGGGAGGACAACAGAGAGAGTGTAGGGGCAGCTGGGAGATAGGGATACAGATGATAAAAGCGTTTTTAACCACTCACCAAATTATTATCACAGTTTAGAAGCAGCCCATCACCCGATCGAAGGGCGTTTGTAGTAATTAGAGCGTTAGTAGTATTTCTAGATGTTGAATTCGAGTTTAGAGTTTTCTGCACGCACACACACAATGGTATAGAATATTTTTAAAGATTTTCTTATTCAACAGTAAACAAAATGAGAAACGAAATGAAATCAGGAATTAAGCAGTGAATAGAAAAACGAAAATATAGAAAGGCAAGGAGTAGAAGGGAACAAATGTTATAAATAAATATGATTTTGGCTATTGCAAGTTCATTTACAGCAAATTTAGACAAGAGTTTACAGAGATTCTAACGAAATTAGTTAAATTAGGATAGAACGGAAAGGGTAGTAATAAATAAATATATATAGTAACATTGTATAGCTAGTTTATAGCGTAATTAACAAGAAAAGAATTTTGAATGAATATTACGAAGTAGTGAAATGATATTTGGGGCCAATGTGCAGACGGGCTACAGTTCGTGTGCTCAATTAAAGACAATCATAAATAGATAGATAACAAAATTAATTTAGATAGTTTATAGATTAATTCCGTAACAGAACTATGTACGGTTCTGCACGCTGTACCTGAGAGCCGCTGATAATGGCGCCCAGCACATGCAGCAGACTCTCGCCAATGTCGGCGAACTTCAGCAACGATTCGTTCTGAAAGCAATCTGCAAGCAAAAAAAAAAACATAAATCGCAATAACAACTTAGATAAATGAGCACAACAACAAACCATAGATAAAGGGCACGATTTCTACGTGCACGGCATGCGGCTTATAGGGCAATCGGCTATAATCTGCCAATTCGTTGCGCAGAAAACTGCGCCAGGTTAGATAAGGATCGTACATGACCTCCAGAAATGATGAAAAGCTGCGGAACAGATGACTCATTGCCAGCGAAGAGCGCGGCTGCTCCATTTGCTAAACATAGAACAAGTTTTATCTTTGAACAATTTCAGTTTGTTGTTGCTCGCTTACCTGGCCAAATACCTTTGTAAGTATGGCGATTAGATTGGGCTTGTACTCGTACTTAATGATGGCCAATATATTGTCGAAATGCCGGCATACAATTACCAAGCAGTCAATCAATATAGCCACCTGTTCGATGCCCTGCTCATCCAGTTCATCCGTATCGCACTTGTCCCTGGCGACAATAATGAACTTGCCAATGGCGGGCAGCAGCTCGTCGGGTAGTCGGCCGAGATGTGGTCCATTGTCTGGCTGCACCTCGTGCCACAGCGGACAGTGGTCAGACTGAAAGTCCAGTTGCAATTGACTGCGCCAAATGTCAACAAAGCGTGCCACAAACTCGCGAAAATACGTCTCATCATTCTGCAAGGAGATGTTGCAAGAGGGTAAGCGAGGTCCAAGCGTTAAGTCTGAACTGTGATTATATAATCATGCAAAATAGATATCTGCTTGTCTACGGCCATAAAGGCGCGGTCACTTTCGTGGTGATTAATGCAAGCGAAAACAAAAACAAAACCAAAAGTGAAAAATAAAACACGTCACCTTCCCCGCCTGCAGCAACCGAAGAACAAAACAAAAGCCGCCAGTTAAACCCAATTAGAAGCCCATCCAACTGCTTACCTTGGTTGTGTATTGCACCCACAGGTTGTAGATGTCCTTTTTGTTGTCCATTTTTGTGTGCTCAGCTTTGAAAAACCATTTGTTACTATTTTTCAATCAGCGGCCTCAACAAAAAATTGTTTACAAGGAGAAGAAGAAGAAGCGGAGGAGAACAGCGACAGTAATAGAAATAGTCCAAAACAAATAGCCGCTGCAACTGCTTAATTCCAGCACCGATTTTGTAATTTTTTGTGCTAATAGTGAGGAGAGCGCACTTTGGGGTTTAAACACTTTTATAAAATAACAAACATTTGTCAAATAGCAATTTTTTCCATTGCACGGCGAATGCTGCAAGCCACAGCTGATAAGCAGCTGTTCTAGAGTTGCCAGCTGTATTGCGATTAATCGCACTTGTTATGGCGGATATCGATATTTTTACTCTGGAGTGTGGCAAACTGCCGCATCAATAGAGATGAGGCATTTGAAAATAAGTCTGCGCCTGTTTGTATGCAATATTTTATTATGCTTTGCCGTTTCGTAGTGCTGTAAAGTGTTTACTATTAGTTATCGCAGCAATTGCCGTTTTATTAGTGTTGCAAAAGAAAAAGCTTTTGAAAATTGAAAAATGCATTATTTTGTAGGCTGCTAAATGCGTATTTATTTCGAGATTTTGTTTCGCTTTTTGTTTTCAATTCTAGTAGCATTTGTTTGTTTTTAATTTTTTACATGATATTAGCTAGTAGTTGCGCTTTGTTGTTTGTTTATCTTTTTATCGTGTTCATGCAAATATCTTGTTGACAAACTATGTATGTGTATGTGTGTGTTGTGTGTATCTTTGCTTATCTTTGATAGATTATTCGCAATAGGTGCAAGTACTGTTGCAAATGCGTCTATTTGCCTAGGCAACGAGTTTTGAGAGTATTCGCATTTGTTTTATTTTGTTTTTTTTTAGAAATATTACGATTAGTGTTTTGTTTACTTGCATTCTGGGTTTGGTTTGGTTTTGTTTGTTTTGGGTTTTGTTTGTTAATATAAAAAAGGAAACATTATATTTAGTTCTAAATTATTATGATTTTTGTTGTTTAATGCATAAGTATATATATTTAAAAGTTTTAATTGAATAGCTTGAACCATTTTTTCTCTTTGTTTTTCTTTTAGTATCCTATAAATATCTTTATCCATACATATACATATATATGTATATATATCTCATATAATCTTAATAAAAATTAATATGTAGAAGAAAAATCTTATGCCTCTGTTTCCGTTAGTTAAAGCTGTGAGTTTTTATCCGCATTAAGATTAGAAGGATAACAATTGTTATTATTATTTTTAAGATATTTTTATCATTAATTAGAATTAATTTTCAATTAATTTTAAATATACTTAGGCTGCTTTCCTTTCATTATTTATTTAGTTTTTAATTGAAATCAAACAATGCTGCTTTAAATATTTAAAATTTAGCAAAATCTAAAAAAAAGATAATGCAGCGCGACTTTTTTTAGTTTTTCATTTATTTTTTTTAGATTTTTTATATTTTGCTTTTGCTTTTTGGTATCGATTGTTGCGAATAGAAAAATAATTCAAGTAAATATTTTTTTTTGTTTTTTCTTTTTTGTATATGTATTGTGTATAAGTATTATAATTTGCTTCTTTTTTAGGTATATAGGTATATAGTACTTCATCTTAGATCTCTCTTCAAGTGGTTGTTGTTGTTATTGTATTTGTACCAATTAAAGTAACACTGCTTCCGTACAGTATTCTCCCACTCCAGCTTCTACTGCTTCTTCCCAGGTAACTGCTTTACGTCAGTATCCTTCCCCTCGTCTTCCTTCTCTTCTATTAAAGTAGCACTGCCTTCCATCATTAGGCTCTCACTCCTCTTCCTACTCCTCTTCCAAAAGTTCTCTTCTCCAGTTTTTCTCTTTTTCGCATATTCATAATATTCATTATTCATTATTCATATCGTGAATAGAGTGAATGCTACAAATGTACCGTTAATTTTGAAATTGTTAAGTGTGAGTGTGAGTGTGTGTGTTTGAAAGCTTATTCGAAAATATTACCGTCGATCTATCATAAAATTATTATGTAACTGCAGTTGCGTGAGTGTTCAGTGATTCATAAGGTAAATATATATATATCTATAATATATATGTATATGTCTATATCATAGTTTTAAGTGTGTCTCTAACAGCTCTGAAGGTATTCAGGTTCGTTTCGCATTTGCATGCATTGTTTATCGATTGTTTTGGGTAGAAATACTTTGGTTTTTTTTTTTTTTTTTGCTTTTTTTGGTTTTTGCTTGCTGCATTGAACCGCTAGTCGAGGAGCGGTTCATTTTCCGAATCGGAATCTAACATTTTCCAGACCATGCGCCTGACGTTTCAGACTGCCGCTGTCGGCCCAGGTGGAGTTGAGATACTCGTCGTCATCGTCTTGCTCAAGTTTCTGAAAGTAAACAAAATAAAGACTTGGATTAGGCAAAGTTCGTGAACCGGTTAAAAGTTGAAGTGCTTCATAAGAAAGAGAGGTAAATATGACTAGGAATAAAGCGGTCTATGTTTGATGAACTGAACCAGATCCATTAAACCATGTATATCAACATAGCCCTTAACTAACTCTTACCCTTGCACTGAGTTGGATGTGGAGAGGACGCCATTCTCTAGCGAGTCTCTGGACAATTCGTCGGCCATTTGCACCTTGAGCTGGTGGCCAAACGAATTGATCTCCGAGTTGGGCGTCATTTGTGAGCCCGCCGGAGATTGGGCGATGTAGTGGCCGGATTGAGTGGTGATTGAGCCACCCTGTGATATGCACCTGGTAATACCGGGCCCACCGTTGGGCAGGACACCTTCCAGGCAGCTATCATTGGTCGTGGAGTCCATGTTGACAATTTGACTGCCAGCAGCATTGTCAGCCAAAACTGCTCCATCGCTATCGTCGACTGCATCGATATCATCGATGTCCATGTCCTCAGCGTTCTTGTCGAGCGGCGCTGTCTCCTCATCCTCATTGTAGATCTTAAAGTAGGCGTAGGTCAGATAGATGACCGAAATGATGAACGATGGAATGGGTATGGCCATCGAGTAGACCAAGTTTAGCGTGTTCTGCCAATAGTCCAGATCGCTGATGACCAAACTGGGATCCACCTTCGAGTAGTAGCATGGAAACTTGATTCCGATCTTCGTATAGCGTTTCAGCCAGATCGTACAGTTCAGCATCGGCGGATAGCCACAGCCCTTGACATTTGGAAACAGGCGAGCGCCCACATAGTAGTAGATGGAATTGTTGCCCATGAGTCCCTCGTTCAGCTCCGAGATCTCATCGAATGGACGTCGCTCGCCATTGATCATTGTGTTCACAGGATCATCTGAATCCGTTTCCGAATCCTCAATCAAATAGCCATTGGAGCCATCGGCATCCCCGAACTTCATCTGCTCGAACCGATTCGTGGCCATGGAACCAGTGCTATCTACATCCAGGTCAATGCTATTCCCAGCCAGACCATCGTATTCGTAGTCCCTCAACGCACGCTCGTAGCGATCCGTGCGCTTTACGGGCGGAAGAATACGTTCCGCTTCTTTCAAATTGATGTGATATTCCGTAAAGTTGAACTCGTCCGTGAAGTTGTAGAGATTCAGGCGATAATTGACGCGTATCTGTGTGCACGTGTAGATGTCCTTGGTGCAGCCCTCACGGCACGACGACCACGAGCAGTTCTTGGCCCCAAAATAGATCTCCGTGTCGTAGGTCTCACACAGCGCCGGCACCTCCTCGAACTGCATGAAGATCGTGGTGAACGCGGGCTCAATCACGAACGGAACCAGAAACAGAAACGCGAACAAGCTGAACGTGCCGAGAAGTATGAAGAATGCCGTCGTATAGAAGAGCAACTTCTCCTTGGTGGTGCGTTTCTCGTGCTCATCTCCCATACTGTGGCTGTCTAAGTCGATTAATCGTTATCGATATCCGGTCTAGTTTAATCCAAATGGCGCAAGGTCTGGCAGGCAGGCAGCAAAAAGTTATTGGAGCGAGAGAGATATAGAGAGGGGGCAGGCAAATTGTGTGTGCGATGTACTAATTGTATAATTATATATATATTTAGCCTTAAGTATGTATAATTATTTATATAGATTTATTTAAATTGCTGAGTGCACGCGCAGCCAGCTGAGTCCAAGTGTTGCCTTGGCTTAAGCTATTTATCGATTAACGATAACTATGAGCTACGATTTAAACGTCGTTTACAACTACGGTGCAGTTATATCACAGGGCGAGTCGAGTACGTGTTACGTTTTTGCTTTTGCTTTTTCAGTTGCTGTCGTTGCCTCTCCATTGCTTTCAGTTCAGCTCTCATCACAGCAGCAGCCGCTGCTGAGCAGCAGCATTCTGCCTGCTGTTGTTGTTGTTCTTGTTCTTGTTCTTGTTGTGCGCAATTAGTCTAAATACAATCCTGGGATGCGGCACAGCACGCATGTTAGCCGTCATTGGACACTCCGCAAATCCTGACCAGCGACCCACACACACCTTGCCTTGCCTGTGTGTGTGTGCGTGTGTGTGAGTGTGTGCGTGTGCTGTCAACCTTTGCTAATTGCTTTATGCGTCCCAGCGGAGATGTTTCGTCAGCAGCATTCGACGTTGCAGTCGTTTTGCTGCTTTGCTTTGACAGCAGCAGCAGCAGCAGCAGCAGCTCGTCGCCTCTATCTCTGCTCTCCTCTCTCCTTGCTCCTCTTTGGCTTTGCTTGATTATTTTATGACTGCGGCAAAAGCCTGCGCATATGTGTACGTGCGGGCGTCTGTGTATGTGTGTGTGTGTGTGTGTGCTTGTGTTTGCCGATGCCCAATTTTGAGTAACGGCTCCTCTCACTCTGCTGCCAGCTGCTGTTGTTGCTATTGTTGTTGCTGTTGTCGTCGCTGCTTAGCTTTTGTTATTTAGTTCATTTTTTGTTGCTTTTGTTTTCATTTGGAAACAAAATAAAATAATGCTGGACGGACAAATGTTGTTTTTATTTGTTCTATTCTTTTCACTTATTTCCTTTTGCCTTTTTTCTTCATTTAATTCACTGCGCTCTTTGCCCTGAGCTTTGTCCTTTGCGCTTTCTCACACTATTCGTGCGGCCACGTGCAGCTGAAACACTGTGCGTAGCCCGCAATGGGTAAAGGGGGTTGGGTTAAAAAATGCTGTTAGACGCGTACATGCTTAATTTATAGTTGTAAAATTTGCGTTAAAAATAGTTCTTCGTTCGTTTGTTATTTCTGTTCTATTATATCTTTTTTTTATATATAAAACGCGTTGGCATTCTCATTGGCTTGTTATTTTTATGTAACCACGACACTGTGTATATATATGTATGTTTGTGTGTGTGTAGATTTAAATGCTATTTGGGCTGTGCTTGTTATTCTTAGCGGTACTGTTGTTGGCAGGGGCACAACATTGCGACGCTCGTGTCCCGTTGTATTACGAAACGGAAATATGCCGCCGAGCAGCAGCAGTGGCAGTGCCAGCGGCAGCGGCAGCAGCTGCAGGCGAGGCCGCAGTGTGGGCAAGTGGAGGGAGGTAGAGGGCAACAACTGGCGACAATGAGCTCACATGGGCGGCACTAATAACTACTTCAATGGAGTTGCCTGTAGCTCTCAAAAAACAGTGTCGTCCGCCTAGGTAGGGTAGGGTGTGCGAAAAATATATAAAATTGGAGCCGCATGTAATTTTCAATTCATTTGGCACGCAGGCCAGAGAGTGAGTGAGAACGAGAGAGAGGGAGGGAGATAGGTGGCGACACCATGCCAAACAATATTATGCGGCATGGCAGCCAATCGTTGGGCGCTCGCGGGGCACTTGGCGTGCGGAGGGCGCTTTGGCGACTCCTCGTGCTTTGCACGAAACGATTTTTCATTTGCGTTTTGTGATTCAATTGGAGCCCAGGAGAAAAAGCCAGCCAAATGGGCAACCGATTAAACTGGGGCCCAAGCGAAAGTCGAGTGTGGTTAATTCTGTTTTTTTATGACAAACATTTCCCAATGACATTGTTGTGGTTAACACATTAAGCCACGAGTGTCTCGCCTGGCCACTGTGACGTCGCACGCACACACACACGCCTGCAGTAGTGTGCGTGTGTCGCTGTTTACTCAAGGTTCAGGTTACGGTTACGCATTTTCAATCCGCAGAAAACAAACGGAACGCAACCTGAGCTTATTTAAAGTATTTCGAAACAATTTTTAATGACCTGATTGCGCGTACGGGTCAAAAGTTCAAAATACAAAAAAAGAAAACAACGCACACGCACACTTACACTTACACACACACACACATGCATATTCACATTTTGTCATTTTCGCTGGAGCCTCGGACCGACCGACAAAGAGGCGACGGCAATAAATGGCGGAGACAACGAGACAAGCGACAACGACGACGGCTGAACTCTTCACCGAAAGGACTGCCACTGCTGGCGTCGCTGCAGCTGAACGCTGGCTGAGCTTCAGCGCGAGCTGAGCTTTCGCGCTGCGCTACACAAACACACACAGCGAGTGCGGCATGCGCGACAGCTGGCAAGCTTTGCAGCTGCGATTAGTAGAGGCTAAGTGGGAATCGGTGCCAACCTAAAGCCAAAGCTCGCTCTCGCATGCAAAGCTTGCAGCAGCAACAGTGGCGGCCACCCCAATGGATGACGTAAAGACAGGCATGGCCAGGCGCATGCGCACGCCCAGCACGACGACGACGGAGCAGCTGCTCTCTCTCTCGCTTGGAAGCAGAAATGTCAGAATATTTTTGTGTGGCGTAAACAGCAGGGAAAAAATGTGAGCCGCGAGCCGTGCACGTCACACTGAAAGTATTCAACTGTTTGGAAAAATCACTAAGAAAATTGTCGAATCAAATCAAATTTGCTGCCTTACAAAAAACCCAAGAAACAACAAAACTGCTAAGTTTAAAGTTAACAAACTTATATTAAGCAATACAATAAAGAATCGTGCTGCATTTCCATTATGAAACGCCTTTACGTGTGCGTGTGTGTGTATGTGTGAGTGAGCTATGTGTGCGTGTGTCGCATGTGCTCCAGTGTGTGTGTCTGTGCGTATGCATGTGTGTGTGTGTGTGAACGTAAATAAACCTCAATACATGGAACACCCACAACTTTGTACATGTGAGTAACGAATCATATTCAAAGAAACTAAAAAAAAAAGAACTGAAAGAAAGAAATGAAAGTAGCAAGAAAATGCAATTGACCTTCTTTTCGCTATGCAAGAACTGTTGCCTACTTAGCAGCGCATTCGAAATTTCACTCAACAAATCATTTGTGTGCCTCAATCAAACATTTGTGAAGTTCCTCAATAACAGTTGCCATTGATTATTCAATGGGGAAGAACTGGAAAAGCGGAAGGAAAACTTATTGTTATATATATTGTGAATATTTTATAGCCAGCTAGACTAGTTGTCACTTGAGCTGGTAAGTCAACGAAGGAACGCCAGCGAGAGGGCAGCGGATAGTATTTTCTATAGACATTGTTAAATCAATTCTAAAAAAGCTTTTATGTTCGACAAGTCGTTGGCCAAGTGTTAAATTAAAAGTATAAATAGGCTATAAACCAACAAACTGTGAGTAAACTCAAACAAATTGCAAGTGCTACACTATGCGTCATATAGAATCCTTTTTTTAGAATGAAGAAAAGGGGTTTCCCCTTTTCAGCTACATATGTATAAATATATACAGATATATATATATATATATATATATATATATATATATATTTATAGACACATATATTGTTTGTAGATAATTATTGAAACACTTCTAAGCCCAGGTCAAACCAGCATAAATTATTTGTTTTTTTTACTCTAAAATAAAAGCCCATAAGCATACAAATTCTAAGCATTCAAATTTAGCGCCCATCATATGTTCACTGTGCAGCAAGTTGGCAGCGCTGCGTTTAGTTTTAACAGAGTCGCTTTCACTAAGACAACAATATATCGATAGTTTTTTGCAACAATCGCAAATAGAAATATTAAACAAAGCCAACAAGTGAAATTTGCAACTAAAGTCGTAGATTTGCCGTCACTTTGCACAAACTAAACTGCCCCAAGCGTATTGAAGCATGGGCGCCGCCGTACTGCCGATACTGTTCTTCACCTCCTTCTGGGCCGCCGTTGGCATTGGCGGCTCGATCATTGCGCCCCGTGGACCCCAAAGGCAGCTGATTCAGTGCATTTTAATGCTAACCGCTGGCTGCTGCTGGCTCTTCTGGCTGTGCTGCTACCTGGCACAAATGAACCCGCTGATTGGACCACGACTTAGCCGGCGTGCTATACAGATCATAGCCGAATCCTGGGGCATGCCCATCAAGGAGGGCTAACAAGGGGAGGCGCAGCAGCCTGACGAATCGTATTTAATCTCTAACTTTTCTATAACTAAATTAATTTTACAACAATTGTTAATTTTGTGCATTCCAGCGCAAATTGTAGTGGAAATATATATATTTATACACAATGTAAACACATTAATCGTGCCGAACGTCATGTACGCCCACCTAGCTGACCCTGCCCTGCATTCAAAATGGTGGCGTAAACAGCCAAGGGGGCGTAGCAGCTGGAGGCGTGGCAGTCACGCTTCAGTTTAATCAATGAAACCAGCAGCTGGCTGGAGAGCGAGAGCGCGCAAGGGCTTTGGAATGCGGATTTATTGATTTTGTTTGTTAATAGAAAATGCGCGCGCAGCGCTTTGATTTGTGGAAAGAGACAGTGAGAGAGAGATGAGAGCAAGGCTGAGGCTGGCGGCATGTTGTCGGCGGTCAGGATGGCGACGACGACAACTGAGCGAAAGCACGAACTGCAGCAGAGCAGAGGCAGCAGCAGCAGCAGCGATTCAGTGCGAAAAGTGTGCAAAGCGAAGCGAGGCGAGGTTCCCAAAAGGCAGCAGCAGAAATTAATAAAAAATAGAAAAAGCCAACGCCACAGCAATGCCACAGCTGCTAAAACTAAAATCAAATATTAGAGATTAGCAAAAAGCAATAGCTAGCTGTTAAATAGTTAATTACTAATAATTAAGTTGTTAAATCTAGTTCTCAGTTGCAGTGCGAAAACAAAAAAAAAAAAAAAAAAAAAAACAGAAAGCGAAACTTTTTCGCATAAAAATCGATAATAGCTTCAAATTGTGTAAAATTTAAAGCAACTGCAAGAGAAAAGGCAAATAGCGAAGCCATAAAAAAGCGCATTACGCACGAGCCTTAAATCTGGTTATATAACAAACACATACAGAGCAAACGCGAATCGATAGGACAGGCCAAGATGAAGCGCAACTAATTGGCCAAGCACGCGAGGCATTAGCATAAGCGAGAGTAAAAGAGAGCAGGCGAGAGTGAGAGAGCGAGAGAGATAGATAGTGTGACAACATTCTGGCCGAGATTAACTTAGAGTAAAGCGCAGCTACAGTCATGGGCAAGAAGAAAGTGCCCAGCGAGGAGCTGATTGTGCCGCCACAGGACAATCGCATCTGTGGCACAATTTGCATCTGCCAGATGACGCTCGTCCTTAGCTCCGTGGCTTTGGTCTACCTCACCGTGGCCATCTATATGCCGTCGACGCGTGCCTTCAAGAGCGGCATCGATCCAACGCCCGTCATGTGCACCACCACTCGCGCCGTCAACAAGGACAGCTGCGAGTGGGGCAGCTGCGGCGAGTGGTGCTTGAGCAAGACTTCCGGCGCCTGCATACAGATCTATGTGAATCTGCGCAGCAACGGCACGAATCTCACGTTTCAGAACTGCACGAACTCGGCGAATAAAACGTGCTACGGCATCGACCAGGATCGGGCGGACAAGGCGCGCTGCATCAACGACGAGTGCAAGAATCTCACGGGCACCTTCAACTGCACCGCTGGGCAGTGCCTGAACATCACGGACGCCTTCGAGTGCGTGTTCCACAACAGCGATGCTCCAGTCAAGTGCTCCGGGCGACGTGGCAAGATCAACTGCATGGACATCAGCGGCTTGTTCTCCTGCAGTCGCGGCACCTGCCGCAAGATCCGCACGCCGTACAACTGCGACAGACGCTGCGTGGATATACCCACCCGCAACAAGAATGTGGTGGTGCTCAGTGGCGACAAGGTTTACCTCTCCCAATGCCAGAATGCCATCAACGCGGAGACTCTGGAGGAGGTGTGGAACGAGTCGAGCGATAATGTGGCCATGACGTCGTGCTACTTCATCAAGAACACCTCGGATCGAGTGGATGCTGTGGATTGCATCAATGGATCGACGCTGGAGCACAATATGCTCAGCGATCTGACCAATTTTACATATCTCAGTCATTTGCACGTGTCGGTGGCGACGCCGGTGCCGGAGATAGCTCCGCCCGACGTCGATCTAACCATATCGAACGAATCGAAGCTGATGATCAATTTGGAGGGATGCGTCAATACGCTGATGGATGAGTGCAAGGAGTTCCTGAAGGTGTTCGGCCGCGATGGCAGCGACCACAATGCACGCGCTCGCTTCCCCTGCTTCTACTCGCCGTCCAAGAAGGATATTGTTGTGGCCCGTTTCGATCTGGAGGTCACCTATCGCCAGTTCGTGTTCGCGTCGGTGGTGCCGTCGGTGCTGTTCGTGGTATCCTGTTCGGTGCTGCTGCTATGCCAGCGCACCGTCTATGTCGGCGACGATGCCAAGATGCGTTTCAAGGGCTGCGTCGACACGGAAACCATTCTATCCAAGAACAACGTCGGCGCACCGACCAACGGCGACATGGGTGGAGGCGGTGGCGATGAAGTCATGGCCCTATGAGATCCGTCACGTAAGCTTAACACAAAGAGCCTCCTCTAACTAGGGTAAACACACACACACTTAGGCCAACTGTGCTACGTCGGAAAATTGCATTGCCCAACTGACAAACGATGGGTAAATCGAATGAACTGTTTATCGTTCACCTCGTAGTGGATCCAACTCTAGGCGAAATACCATAGCGAACCTATGCTCAAGTAGAGTTAGTGGCGATCTTAAAGGCGTTTAGCTGTTTTAGACCTAGGCGCAATATCACAAGCATAGAAATCCTAGGTTTAAAGTACTCTCCAAAGCACATCTACACTCATTTCCTCATAAGAGCCTAGCCTAACTAGCCTTCCTTGAATATCCTTCCCAGATGACTTCCTCCAACAGAAACTTCCTACAGAAAACCTGCTCCAGAAAGAACTCTTAAATCAGAGCTCCAAAAGACTTTTTGGATCTCCTTTTACAATCTTCTCTCCATCTGTTTCTTTGCAGGCATTCCTCTGCTCCAGGAAGACAGTCCGGTTCATCAGACTGGCGTCTTCGCATTGCAATAAATGGAGTTGGGCATAGTAAACAATCGAGAAACACTTTGTAATCCTTCCATCGAACTACTAACAGACCACACACCTGAGCGCAGCTTGCTAAAGGACACTCCTGAGCTAACAGCAAACACAAGAAACGAAACGATAAACTATATAAAACTCTATGTATATATAGGGATATCTATATACACCACATGCGAGGCACGTGAAACATTCTCGAGTTACGAACACAAAGAACCGAAGAGAGGACAATATTAGTATAATTTCTATATCTGAATTCGATATTTTATTTAGTTATTGGGATAGGCTAGAAAGGCGCGCCGTCTACTGAGAGTAATTAGCGTTAGGCATGGCCTGGTTGATTGATGCTTTAACTTTAAGTTAAGAGAAGAACAACATCTATAGGGAATACCTTCAATGCACTCACACACACAAGCACCCAAACACACACACACAGACACCCACACACACTCACAGAGGGAACTAGAATCAGCCCTTAGGAGCAGGCAAATAAAATTCAGCAAATGGTCAAACGGATTGGAGGGATGCGTGATCAAAACTAAGAAGATTTATGAAACAGCAACAAAAGAAGAAGTTAACCTAAACCTAAAACTAAATTAAAACCAAACAAAACTAAACAAAAAATAAATTTAGATACAAATTTAAAAAAAATCCAACGCAATTTTAACAAAAAGAAAAAAAGAAGACTTAGATTAAAGCTAAAAGAAAATACAATTTCCATTTCGATAGAGGAAAAAGGCGCAGCAGAGAGAAACTTGGAAATCGAGAAGCAGAGCGCAGAGAGGCAAAACTCTCGGCAAAAGTTGTTTATTGTTGTAGGCTTAGCGAGCAGCAAACGTTAGCGGTGTTCATTTTAAGGCTTTTAGTGATAGGAAACAAAACACAGAATAGAGAAAACTTTTATCCACACACACACACAAACAGACACACATAAGCAATCATGAAGAAGAGCTCCACATTGACGACCACCACATCGATGCCAACCTCTCCGACGCTGTCGGCGCAAACGCTCTCGGCCAGCAAAATGAGCCTGAGCAGCAGCCGCTCGGGCCGATCCTCGTGTCAATCGCATGGACCAGTTCGACCCGGCAGCGGTTGCGTCGATGCGATTAAGGCCAAGCGAGAGGAGATCGAAATCGATACCATACTCGAGAAGGCGAAGTTCTACACCTCCGTGTGCCTTGGTAAGTCAATTTTCCCTTAGTAATCCCTTACATCCTACCTTCAGTTGTCCTTCCTATTCAATATTCACATAGGTTGTTGTACCTTAACTAATGCAAGCTTTCTCCCCATAGGTACGACTGCCATTTTGTCGGTGTTCACATTTCTCTTCCTGATACCCTTTGTTGTGGATCCTGCAATTTCAACAATCATCGCCGACTACGATCCGGTGCCGGTGACCTGCGTTGTGATCGATCACATCTATGCGGAGGGCATTAAGAATTGCAGCTGGAGTTCGTGTCGCGAGGGCTGCACCTCATCACTCACCAAGTATATAACTTTTAGACTACATATATATCTGAATATTTATATATGATTTCAATTCCAGGTGCCATCAGTTGTTTGTCAACTATACGCGAATACCCTATAGCGAATGGGAGCGCAATCCTCGAGACTTGGAGCGCGTCAATTGGGACGTCAGCTATACAAAGTTTCTAATCAATTCCGAGGGTTGCGGCTATCCGCCGACGACCAACTGCAGCGTTTTCGCCAGGCAATATGGGTGGGTAAACCTTCTATTGTACACCAGCTTAAAGACTCATCCACAATTCCCTTTGCTATAGCTTCAATCACATTGGCGAGCCGTTTCCCTGCTACTATAGTCGCGCCTATCCGGAAGTGGTTATCGGGCGTTACTCATGGGAGAACAATCTGTACCATCTGGTGCTCTCGCTAATCATACCGAATGTTCTATTTGCCATTTCGATTGGTGTCTTGAGCTATTGGTATTGCCCCTGCTGCGAGAAGGCGTGCAATAAGTCCTCGCGTGTCTATGCCGAAAAGTTTCCAACCAAGGAAGAGTGAGTCTCATTTAAACCAAACAGACAAAATCCCCCGTACTGTAGTAAACCCCCTAACACACTCTCACACATCCACAAACTTATATAATAATCCATTGTGCCTTGTATTTGGAATTGTCAAAAGTTATTGTTATCGTTATCGTTATCGATTGTACATGTTAAACCTTACTATATTGGCCGCTATAACCCTAACTATCCTAAGTTTGTGAAATTATTACTGTAAGACTCGTTTTTCCAACATTTTATGTTCCCCATTCACCGACTTTTTTCATGCCTTTTACGTGTTTCTTTCTTTCTCTCTTTCTCTCTCTCTCTCTTTCCTTCTCTTTCTTTCTTTTCTCTTTGTAAAATTATTTACAGGATCGTTAACTGCATGAAATGTAATACGGAAAAGTCCTTAACTTTGAATGTATTTTGAATAACTAAAAAAGCGACAGTGCCTGAATTTTGAAAATCAAATTGAAGTAGGACTACGAAAAACTAGATCTAAGTAAAGCTCTATGTAACCAAAAGAAATCTCAGCACGCTCAGTACACCCAATGCAACAAAACAAAAGCGAAATATGCTTTAAAAAAGTTACTCTGAAGTGTCCTTAGCATATATATTTTGTGGTTGACCTCAGCTTGAAGCTAAGCCGCCATATCGCAAGAATATAATCTATATAGCATAATACACCTCAAGGGCGTTTAGTTAGACCCATTTTCTCAACTCTCTACAAGACTTTTTCTTCTTAACTAACAGAGCACAAAACAGATAAATGCATATTATAGACTATATATAAATGTGTATGTATATATAGATATATATGTATATACAACATATTTTTCAGATACTTTCAAGTATTACTTTAAGAAATTCTGCACTAGTCCAGGCTTAAAAAAATATTCACTATACAAAGCTCAGTTCAAATTCGACAAAAAAAATTAAATAATCTTAAATTTTATTAAAAAATATAGTTTAAAATCTAAAATGATATATATGAGCATGATTTAATGTATTTGCTAGTTCTATATCTTTAGTTTCTGCATGTTTTACTTTAAGCTAAATACACTCGGAGAAAATATGCCTAACAAGAGGAGAGAAAACTTGTATTTAACTGCTTGAAAAAGGATTTGACTCATTTCAAACTAGACTAAGCCTTTAGTGAGCTTAGCATATTATACTAGCAACAATAAATTGAGCTTTTTTCGAGCATTCTATAGTTTCTAAAGTGCAAGCGCCATATTTCTTAGTTCCGAAACTTCATTTAGATTAGAAGTATGAAAACTTTCTTGAAATAAGAAATTAAAAGCTTGAAGAAGCAGCTGGATTCTAAATCATAATTAAAATTTAGCTAGAACTTCATATTTTAAGAAGTATACAACTTACTTGTAAAACTTTCATTTAATTTCATAATTTAAATAAGAACTTGACAGCCTGAAAGAAGCTTTAAATATAATATATGTAGATATTTAGGCTAAGGCTCCAGAGCCACAATGGAAAACTGTGTCAGCTGGCATTTTCTCTGAGTGTAGCTATCATAGGCCTACCACACACACACACACACACATATATAGAACCAATCCTCTGGCATGTTTTGACTTATTTGTTAACTGAATCAATCTAGCATTTGATCTATATAGCTTTACGATTCCAATCGATTCTTTTAGCAAACTTCTGTGTCACAGTGATGAAGATGATGAAATGGAATACTAGCAAAAACATACAAATTAGTTAAACAAAACCAACAAAGAAACTCCTTAAACAAATAGCTAATTAACTATGTAGTCTATACCAATACACACACACACAGACACTAACACAAACACAAACATACAAATAGCTTATATATACTATATTGAAAGAGAAAAACCATCTGCCATTATTATATAGGACACATTTACTTATAGCGGAGCATTGACCAAACCAAACTAATTTTGTTAAAAAACTTTTCAATTTGTAGAACTTGATATGCTTTATATACCACATATATATATACTATATAAACGAAACTCTTTAACTTTATAGTATTTGAGTTTTAAGAAATTTTCGCTTATATTTTGTAACGCTTCTCGGTGCTCCGCCATTTCCATAATATATAGATCCATTAGATAAAACTCAAATTTCTACACAAAATAAATAAGATGCTTGTTTTCAAAAAAGAATTGTGATAGTAGTCATAAAAAACCAAAAAAAAAAGAAAAACGAAATATTAAGTAAAAAAAATTCGTAAAAACGTAAAAATCAAATGATTGTAAACCTAGCTAAAAACAAACTGGGATTAGAGTTCGATATATAAGAACTACATGAACTCAGACACACACCATAGAAATCGGAACCAAGTATATATATAACTGATATATATATGTATATTCCACAATCATTCAAATTCACAATTTGCGACATTTTGAAATAGTTTTAAAAAACTTATGTAAAAAACCAAAAAAAAAAAAACAATATAAAAATGAAACATTTAAAGGAAATATATAACAAATATATACAAATATATATATATGTATATATCTATATATATATATGTATATATATAGTATATATATATATAGCTTAATAGCAGTACCGATATATAACGCACGTTGCTTATGAGAATTTTTTAAATCAAACCAAAAATCCGACAAATATTTCAAAAAACATTTTTTACTTAACGTGTCTTTATCAAATAAACAAATTTAACAAAACAAAAGAAAGCTAACGGCCTAATTACAAATAAACAAAATACACTAAAAAACAATAAAGAGAGACTTTTATTTAAAAAGAGACAGAGTGTGAGTCCAAGAGAGAGAGAGAGAGAGAGAGCTTTTGCTGTGCGCAGGCGTTGGGGTTGAGGGGGGCGGCAGGTCGAGGGTTTGTTTTGGCATACTTTTACTTTCGCTTTCGTTTCGAAAGTAAAAGTATGCTTTCAGCAGCCCTGGCTAAAAACAGGACAATGCCAGGACGAAGCGGGCACAGGCTCAGACACAAGCACTGCTTCAGTCAGTTGCAAGCGAGCGGTCAATAGCAGCGCACAGAAGTCGTTGGGCACTTGTTGTTCAGTGTGTGGGCCAAGCCAGGAAAACGCAGCAAAAGGCCATTAAAAAAGGGAAGGAGGAAAGTACATAGACGGCAGGTGCAAAAGTTGGCCAACACAAACGCAACTCAAACAGTTCGCAACAAACAAACAGAAATAGAACAAACAACAGCAAATCAAACAGAAACAGAAACAGCAACAGAAGCACAAACCACCCTCAACCCAGTCACCTTGAAAAGGATATTTATAGGGTAAAGTGGGAAGAAAAGAAAAAGTTTTAAGGTGACTTCCTTGCAAATTCAACAAGTCCTGTCTAGAACCTATAGCCATGGCTCGGCGCAAGGACAAGCCGCGCCTTATACCCGAGCAGGATAAACGCATCTGCCGCGCCATTTGCCTCTGCCAGCTGACCATGGTGCTGTCCTGTGTCTCCATTGTATACCTCAGTGTGGCCATCTACTCGCCCTCGCTCAAGTGAGTAACCCACCTGCCCCACTCTCTCTATCTCTCTCTATATACTTTCTTATTTGTTCTTCCTTAGAGCCTTCAAGTCGGGCTTTGAGCTGGATCCGGTCATGTGCCAAACCGTCGATCGCCAAATGCCCAACAATTGTCCGTGGGCCTCCTGCGGCGAGTGGTGCCTGACACGCACCAGCGGCTTTTGCCCACAAATACACTCGGTGGTGCGGCGCAACGGCACGGACATACAACTCAACAATTGCACCAGAGTGACGAATACTTCATGTGCTGCGGTAAGTCAGGAAAGGCTTCTCCTTTGAGTGGCTTCTAACACTAGCGAAATTCAGGCAATATAATCTTTAGACTTCATAGATTGAATCACAGCTGAAACTCTAAGTCAAAGAGTGAATCATAGCTGATTCATAGCACTTCACTCCTTTGCGGAGTCTGAGGCACTATGAAATTTGAGCCATGAAATGAGAGACTTCCTTATTAAAGATGCCTTTAACAGCATTCTGAGCCCTCATTAAATTATTATCGCAAATAAATGGAGCAAAAACGTCATTTCGTTGAGAAAGTTCAATCACTGCGTAGTTTGAGCCATCAATGAGAGTAAATCGCGAATGAAAGGCATGACTCAGAGCCTGCCAATCCAATGGGAAGGCAAATATATGTCAAGTATTTGCAGCGCTTGTCTGGCGCCAAGGCGTCTTTACGATCCATTAACGGAAATGGACATGCAAACATCTAATCTCTTAACGACATCTTCCTCTTTCCCCTATCGCCTCCAGATTGACCTGAATCGCTTGAACAAGTTCAACTGCAACAATGGCACCGTCTGCAACAACATTCGCGGCGTATTCAACTGCTCGAATGGTAAGTGCTTGAAGATACCCTAACTTTAGATAGGGTTAACCTCTATATAGGAGATTATATACATTATATAGTGGATTGCAAGAAAGCCGAAGTCCATTTGCAAATCTCTTTAACTTCTTCCTAACTTCTTCCTTCAGGTCACTGCAAGAATATGTCGGAATTCTTCTTATGCCATCACAAGCCCGATGGCCCAGTCATCAACTCCGCCAAGGACAATACCAAGTTGAATGGCTTCTTCGAGTGCCATGGCGTGCACTGCACGAAGATCAAGCGACCCTTCAGCTGCGATCGCTATTGCTCACGCATAACCACAGCCAACATCAATACCCTGATCATGCACGTAAGTATCTCTAAACCATTGCGACTATAAACATCCTTAACTATCTGCCTGCAGGAGGACAATGTAATTGCTGCCGACTGTGAGAATGCGGTGGCCTTCAATGAGGCGCGCGGCAAGGAGCACGGCGTACGCATTGAACCCACCGAGTTCTGGAAGGAGGACGATGGCAATCTCTTGACCAACTGTGCAACGGTCACTCGCGAGTCCGACAATCGCATTACGTAAGCAAAGGCCAGAATCTAATTAATACAAACAACATTCAAATGATTTCCCATTAGCGCCACGGACTGCCTGAATGGCACCTTGCTGGAGCATGAGACTCTGCCGGCTCCCTATATGAACTTTACCCAGTTCTGGGCCATCTACGAGAACAGCACCCATGCCGTAGATCCGGAGCAAAAGTTTCTGCCCAATCAGGCGAATCTAACTATATACAGCTGGAAGAAACTATTCATCAATCTGGAGGGCTGCGTCAATACGCTCAAGGGGGAATGCAAGGACTTCGTGGCCCGCTATGGCAACGACGGCGATAATAACACAGCTCAGTCACGCTATCAATGCTACTACAACAAGGTAACCAAGGAGCTGGCCAGCTAACCGAGGTGGGGGATCAGGTTTCAGTTGCTGGGTAACAGGTGCATAAGAAATGTTTGTAGCAGGTGGCATACCAAGGCACTGATACCAAGTATCAGATAACAGAGGATACCCTATAGGTTATAGCAATGGAGAAATTGGGTAGTATAAGCGTGCTTCCAAGGAAAAGTTTACCAGCATAGTTTCCTCGATAAACTTTAGAGAGTATATCCTAGTCTATCATTCCTCCTTCCTTTCAGGATGTAAATGTGGAATTTGTGGTCGCACGCTACGATCTCGATAAGGTCTATCGCGAGCTGGTCGTCTCGCTGATTGTACCGATTGTGCTCTTTGTAATCTCATCCATATCGCTGTGCGTGATTACAAAGTCCGTCAAGGTGAGTAAGCTTTAGAAATACTCTCAACTGACAGTTATTCAATACTCTTCGCTCTACAGGTCGGCGACGATGCGAAGATGCGCTGTGTTTGCGCTGGCGATGATTCGGATGATGATGTCTTTGGCAATGCAGCCGCCAACCAGCCGGAGCAAGTCTACGACACAGACGACGATGTGGTTGAGATAGAGCAACAGCAAGTGGTTGAGGTGGAGGTGGTGCAGATGTCAGAGCAGCAGTTGCCATTCGATGCACCCGAGATGATTGGCAGCACCAAGTCCTTGATACCATTGAGTCCAACTGCCGGCTCCACCGAACCACATTTTAACGAGGATCAGGACGAAAAGGCGAGCAAATGTGATGTGCCCGAAAAGCCGCTAGTTATACTCTAAATATATATATATAGGTCTAGTCTATATATATATAGTCCTATATAGTTGAAGGTTAGCTATAAAATGAGCTCAGGATATATGTATATGCTTGAAAATCGAAACAAGAACAACAAACACTATATGGAAGACACTCTACCAAAACTTTAGGGACCTGCAAAAGTTTACCTCAAATCTTTATATATATATATATATATATATATATAGTTTATATCTGATCTTTCTTGCATTCACATTACTTTTATAGAAAACTCTCGAGAGCTTTATAACTAACCTCTATAGAGTTAGGATTACGAACAACTATATGTATAATCCGCTTGGTTCAGTAGATGTGCCTTGGAATTTGCAGTCAGTTGCATTTAGAACAAGAATTTATATATATATACAACATACACAGACACATACATATAATCCAGGGAATATATACTAATACAAAACCAACGACAAAACTCGATGCTTTTATCTGCTGAACCATTGATAAATATATATATCTAAGCTCTTAGAATCCCTAATGGGAAATGGCACCAAAAATATTTTGTTTTTTGGGCGAATGCATTTATTTAGAGAAAAGATGACAAATCAAGTTTCTAGAACACTGAACTCATATAGATATAAGGGCATATGATCTTTGACCTTGATTTCATATTTTCAATTAGCGTTTTACGATTTACGATTTAGTAGCTATGCCTATATACAATGAAATTATCTTATACTCTGAACTAGTTTAGCTCAGCTATGCGAAATTTATCTATGACAAATATAGGCTGCAAAACTGTAAAAGAGTATTTTAAGTTATTTTTTTTAGAAAAATTTTATAACAGACCAAAAGCTTTTTGGAAGAGAGTTAAAAGAAAAAAGTTGTGAAAAAAATGCCTATATCTTTTTTTAGTTCAATTTGCACTGCTCTTAAAAAATATTAAATATCTTTTGCGGCCCAGCTTTACTTCACTTTCTACGACTTCATTAAACTATATTAACCATATATAGCTATAAATATATACTTTATATACATATGTACTTATAGAAACTATATAAAAAATAAAGCACAGCTCGCTCGAGCAAGAAACACATCAAGGATTGAATTTTTTTTTTACGCCATCAATGGACATAGATATGTAATCGTAATACTAATGTCCACCATCTAGATACGCCTTACTACCTTACTATATAAACGAGCATAGCTAAGACTTACCTTGAGCTCCTCCTGGCGTTTGAATTGAGCTGCCATCATTTGGCGACGCAGTTGCTCGTTTATGACCTGCTCCCTGCCAGGCGGTCCCTCGCCTAGCTGATTCAGCTTGACTACCACCTGATAGAAGACCAACTTTAGCATCTATATAACTGAAACTCATCTAAATTTACCCTAGTCTTATCATTGGTGCCCAAATACTCCTTCAGCTGTTTGCCCGTCAAAATCTGACGTCCTGCAAACCACAATTGAGCCTTGGACGGCTCTATGACCTCCTTGGAGGCCTGAGTGCCGCTCAGATCCTCCATATTAATAAATTCCATTTGAATGGTATCATGCGGTGGCAGCTTCATTGGATAAACAATCATCACAGCGCCGCGCAAGATGTTCAAAGCCTCCTCAACAATCTTCAGGGTCAAAACAGAGTTCGTTTTGCACAATTTCTGTTGAATGTGAAAGAATGAATAGGAATGGAGATGTATACCAGTTGGATTACATTGCAACATACCTTATCTATCATTGCCTTGGCGTCAGCCACCGCCTTTTCCAGCACCTTGCGCATCGGTTCGTTTGGCTGCTGGCCGTTGCGTCGGCATAGCGGATCCTTGTTGAAGCTAAAGCCGCCCATGGGAATGCATTTATCAGCCCATTCATCCTTCAGATGCAACTCCTCAATCTGATCGTCGTTTAGCTGCTGCATCTGCTCGGGCAACATTGTGCCGTGCTCGGCCAGCTCCTCCATCTCCATGCAAATGCGCTGAACTTTCAAGCGACCATTGAAAACCGATACCAATTCGCGTATAACGGTATCGGTGGCGGCGTTCACACTTGTCTCGTAGAGAAACACATGATCATCGCCGCGTTTCACATGTAGCACAACCATTTTGAACAAAAATATATATTTATTTATTTAAATTACTAAAGCCGTACTCCTCGAAGTCACTTTTTCAACTGTTTAAACAAAAACTCGGTTGCTATATAGCGCGAGCAAAACTATTGTTGATTGTAGTTGAATTTGAGCAAAAGTACTGACAGCGATGCCAGCTTGGTGTTGGCATGGCAACGGCTGATCAGTTAATGAAACGGTTGAATGGCCGCCACTAATAGCGTTGCCATTAGTAGGCATGGCAACGCTAACGATGTATACAGAGCGAATTAGAATATTTATTATCGATTACATTACACTACTATCGATTGCCACTATATTTAAATGCTGTCATTTTCATCGTCTAACGGCAAGAATTAACACAATCTTTAAGTTTATTGCACAAGAAAATTTTTGTATTTTTTCACTGTTTCCTAAAAATATTTATGCAATAGTACACAATAAATTAATATACTCTAACTTACAATATGAAAAATATACAGCCATGTAGCGTATATAGGGGTAGGGGGATTAGTAAAGTACAAGTAGCCTACGTATATACGTTTTTAATGCATTCCCAATGTATATGTACAATAACGCAGCTGTCTATGGTTGCTAGCCTCTGACTGCTGCTGGTAACTATTTGGAGGGAAACCGGCCTTAATCAGATCCATGATAAATTATGTCTAAATAGATGTGCGCATCAATTAACTAAAAGTCTTTGAGCGTTAGTACGCGGATGAGAGAGCTCGAAATGTAGGGAATTTTTACTCGTGCCGTGTTTTAAGGGGCGTTTCACTAAACATCTGGCTATCTGAGTACACGCCGGAAATTTTCCATTTCGTATATACTGTTGGATAATCTGAAATAGAACAAAAACAAATTAATTAGTTATATGTAAGAAGTCGGTTAAGCAATACCCTGCATTTCTGGCTAATATACCCAGCTTAAACCTTTTAAAGCTCTCAATACCCACCTGCCAAAGGCATTGAAGAGCGCCACAATTTCCGTACGCGACAATCGGAATATAGGATCCGCCTCGATGTGTGGCTTATCCCATAACCCGCTTTCCGTTGCCAAGTTCAGTTTTTCCGAGTAAAGTATCTTAAGTGCGGTGCCCAGGCCTTGCGTCTGCAGTTTGCCCCACAGCTTGCACTTATCACAGCCAACACAATCCATAATACGTGAGATATTCCGGAATTTCTCTTTATAATCATTTTTGAATTTAATCGATGCAATGCCGCTGCTGAACAGCGCGTTTTCATTGAAGTGGGATTGGAAGGATCTGTAAAGAGATACATATAGATGATATCTGATGTCTAGACTTGATAGACTGCACTTACTCTATGACCGACAGCATATCGTGCATGGCCAGCTTTACTTCCTCGTCCTCCTCTGCAATACCCGTATAATAGTTCTCACGCCTCAAGTATGGCGCTGCCTTTGCCAAAGCTCTCAATTCGACTAGATAGATGAAATATAGATTACGTAGCCAGTGTGGGCCTTCGCCGCTAGTTGTTTCTGGACTGAAGCGACGTTTAAACTCCTTGACATTGGGTCCCCAGATGCCCTGAGGATCTAGGAAATCCTTTGTCTCGGATAACAAGTATTTCGAGCATAAGTGTATATTGATGCTTGAGTGCAAGCCGGAGATGATGCGATAGAATGCGCGTTGCTCCAAACAGACGTCACGCAACTCCATGTGTGGCATGTAGCTAGAGAATTTATTGGCCGTCTCGTTGTTGCCACCAAAGCAGTTCTCCAGATAGATGCTCTTCCAGATGCGATGGGCCGAGTCGCCCTTGTAGCCCGTATAACGTTCCGGGTTCAACAATAGATCCACGTACTGTGCATCCACATCGTGGTCGTCAACAATGCAAAAATCTTCCTCGGCCTCATCGTGCTTGGCCCACAGCTCGAATTCCTTGTGAGCCTGATCACTGATGCTCGTGTCCAGGAAACCCAAGGCGCTATCAAAGTCCTCCACATCCGAGCAGCCGCTCTTCAGCTGCGCCTCCCGGGTGTACTAGATAAATATAGATCAAATATAGCATCAGAATGAGGAAGTCAAACGAGAGAAGAGACTTAGCCCTACAGCTGTGTAAATAATGATGCAATTATCTTTTTAGACGAGCTACTAAATAGGTAGGCGGGTCTTACAATGAGGCACATCTCATTCAACTTTTCACATCTGTGTCAATAAGCCACGTCATTGTCAAGCACTGATATATACTATAGACTGTGTCTTGCAGACACGTTCATTCATTCTGTTATATATTTATAGATAGTGATTGGAATTTATGGCAATTCATCCAAGATAAAGATAATAAATAAATATTGTTACTTAAAGGAAATGGTTTGTCGAAAATCAATTAAACCAGTTGCTGATGGAGATACAGTGAAGTTTCAAAAAGCTGCTTTTAATTAAAAACGCTGGGGTTGAATGTGAATATGACAAAGACCATATATATCGAGTAACTAAAGTTTCCTCTAAATATCTCGAACTCAAACCAGAACTCTCTCTACACCACGTTGATTGCTCCATTAACTTTAGGCCAACTTTCACTCTAGTTACCACAGAAGACTTGCGTTCGTCTGAGGCAACTTTCACTGTAACTTCTAATCACAGCTACTTGAAAATCAATATATGCCCCATAAATATATCAGATGGCTCTAACAACCTACCTTAAATGACGGTGCCTTATCACGATGCTCTGATTGATCCTTCATGCCCACGGGTATGGCCTGCTCCTCGCAGTTTTCCACCTGGCAAAAGCGTATGGCGCAGCGACTGTCATCCGGCCAGAAGGGACAGTCCTGCTTCAAATTAACCTTGTAGAATCGAAAGAAGTTCTTCACTAGCAAACTCTGAAGTCGCGGATAAACTTTCATGTTATTGAAATGATCAACTGTGTCCACATCGCAGCTGCAATCGTTAATTGAGCCCTCGAGCTGCAGAATGTATATATATAGTATATTTATAGATTTCTGATTGCCTGGCTAGCCTTACCTCACAGAAACAATTCTTGTTCGTTTCAGCTTCGTCGAGCGCTGCAAAATAGCCGCCCGTGAATTCCGCCCAATACAACAGAACAAGCAAAGCTATGGCCAGGCCACTGGTGGCCAGAACGTTGCGCCGCAGTCGGTGTGAAGGTGTCATTGTTCTTGTTGTTGTCGCTCTGCTAGTAGTTGGTTTTGTTTTCCCAACTAACTCCCACCGATTTCGTCACTATATTAATTCGTGAATGCTGCCAGTTACGAGGTATTTATTCACCGCATTGTTTGTTTGCTACGACGCAGCTGATTTTGGACACGTACGTATATTAATATCGATATATAATTGCTCTGTGCTCTGTACTGTGTGCTGTGTGTTGTGTGCCAACGGCATCGATACTTTCTTGCCATTCAAATGGCAGCGTTGTCTGACGGTGCTGCCACATCAATTCAAGCCAATCAATCAACCGTCCCAAGCCGTTACATTCAAAAGCTGCAAGAAAAACATTGAAGTTTGTATTTTTTTTATTGAGAACACATTTTGAATTTTTATTGTCAAAAGCTACAGTCTACTTAAAGATACATTCTGAATTTAAATGATATACTTATTTTAAATAATTTTCTCATATTTTGTATATTTTACGCAGCAATTAATTGTTTGATTTGCATAGATATTGATTGAATTGTCTTGAAATTGATTGATAAATGTTAATATTGTTGTTTTTCCTTTTTTGATGATGTTAATTAATTACATCAAATATTGATTTGCATCTATTCACTGATAAAGCATTCACCTTTTGTTCCCATGACAAGGCCTCAGCCCCTTTTTACATGATCCTCAATATGCAAATCGAGTTGCTTTCGTCCAACTTTCTCGCCTCTCCCTAAAATCAGATCAGGGCTGAAGCGAGGAGGGGTGGCAAAATGCTGAAGCATTAATGGCTTAGGGTACTGTTCGACGATGGACTTGGAAAACAAAAGATGTAACCGCAATAAAGAAAAACATTGATTATTAAAATAGATATTTTAAGATCTTTAAAATTAAAAGTGGAACTAAAAATAAAATATATTTGTAATGTAAATCAAATCTCTTTTTTCCAGAATATATATATATTTTTTTAACTTAAATAATATATATTATTATGAATATTAAATACATATTAGTCAGTTCCTTAAAAAGCCTTTCATATTAAATTCCAACTTTTTCTAAGACATTCATAACTGTACAAGCACCCATTGCTCAATTTTCACTCTACCCATGGCTCACACCTTCTTCTTCTTCATCTAGTGCTAAGTTCGCTTTGCATGCTTCATTATCATATATAGCTGCCCGATCCGCAGTTCCCACGAAAAAGTGAAATGACAAAAACGGGATGAGCAAAAAAAAATACTCGCAAACGGTATAAAAAAGAGGAAAAATCAGCTAAAAAAAAGTGTACACAAGCAAAGGGTTTAATCATCTATATTTTTTTTAAATAGGACGATTAATGTAGAAAAAAGGAGACGCGTAAAACATGTGTGGCCGAAAAGGACGACCCTCGATCCATTGTTTGAGATTGAAAAGGAATCAACGTGATTTGCATACGCAGGACGATACACAAACGAGGGAGAGAGAGAGAGAGAGAGAGAGAGAGAGGACTACGGCTCAACCACCACCACCACCAACACAGGACCTTATCTATTTGCCTTGTGCCCAGGGGCCAGGATCTCAGGTACACGAAATATGCTCACAGAATGATAAATAAGTTTTTTTCCACAATTTTTTTCTAAAGTTTTTTCACTTTTTTTATACCACTTTCAATTTTTTGTAGGCAGCGTTTTATTCAAATTTCGTTCGTGTGAAGAATGCTTAGGATGCCTGAAGCCTGGGAACATCCGAAAGACACTGAAAGGCTGAGAAGCCGCATCACTTGGAAGATCTGCCTTAAGGTTGTCCTTTTGCTAGACATCTGTTAGACAGGCCATAAGCTATGTCAGCTCTAATTAGCTAGACAAAGTAAAAGTAAAAATGACGAAAGTCCCTTGCTTTGCATATTTGAGGTTAAGATTATGATGCCAGCCGAGCCACGTGACGTTCGGCTTAGGCAGGCGATTATGCAATTCTTTCCCACCGCCTTTCGATTTCTGCACTCATAATTGCATTTCAACAATGTTTGACAACAGCAAAAACAGTCAACAGTTATCCCAGGCACTGCATTTGCATGCGAATCTTCAGGTAATCTTCAGGGGAGATTCCCTGCTGACTTGCGAAATTTGCATAGGTTTCGCACAGGGTGTACTCGAGATTTGCATAACTAAGCCCGAAGATGCGATGCGCTGAAAAGGGACAACGGCAATTGCAGCAATATAATCCGCTAAGTGGGCACACTCCGGGGTCGCAAACTATATGAAGTGCCAATAATTGCAGCTATTACAGCTGTCAGGCAAGCGATCCTTTTTTTTTTCGCGCACGACCAGCTGTAGGCAATCTGCGATCTGCGCTCTGCCTGCTGCTTGATGCCCGCTGCCCGCTGCCTGCTGCCTGCTGCCGAGAACAGGTGGCAAAGAGAGAGCGCAGAGCTCGCTCTTTGCTTTACTGCTCTTTCGATAAAGTTTCTTTTGCTCACTTTCTCCGGCCTGTGGCCGCTGCTCGTGGCTGCGGCGGCTGCTGCTGGCCTTGGCGGCTTACCAAGCATCGAGAACCTTGAGCATTGGTCAGTTTGTTGCTGGCTTTCGCAAGGTGCAGTTGCCCCGGCACTAAGAACGGTTAGTTAAGCATTCATACAAGTGTGTGTCTATGTGTGCGTAAGTGTGTCTGTGTGTGTGTTGTAAGAACTTTGCATACGCAGCCATTGGCGATTGGAAAACTGTGCCGCATTCCCGACACGTCTATGCCGCCTTGCGCTGTCCTGCTGATCCAGCGCACAGTTATGTGTCGTCTTGTGCTTACCGTTACAATTAATTCAGACAGAGCAAAAGAAGCAGAAGAAGAAGCAGAAGCAGCAGAAAAAAGTCGCTTAACTTGTTCGTGCTGCGCCCCAAAGGCAGGCAAAGACTCCGTCGCTGTCTTTGGTAGAGTGATATGCATGCGTGTGTATGTGTGTGTGTAACTGTGTCTCGGGACTTTAATGGAAGTGCTAAAAATGAAAGAAAAGTTTATATAGACAAGAGCATGCAAAAACAAAAACAATTTGCAGTTGACCAAATAAAAAATTAATTTCAACTAAGCTACACTTGGAAAAAAGAAAGACTGAATACTTTTAAAGAATTTGTAACCAATATATATATAATTTCTCATTTCAAGTTAATTATACATATATATTTGATCGATTTTTATTAGATACAAAATTCAATAATTTCAAATTTTGGCCGTGGCCGCAGTTGAATCTGATTTCAACACACTTAGTTTTTCTCTTAGTGTAGCTAGTGTACCTGTCGGCCGTCGTTTACCGTTATTGTAAACCGTTCGATCGGCATTTGAATGCGTGTTTCTGTTTCTGTTTCGGTTTCTGTTTGTTTTGGCTGCCATCGTTCAATGAAAGAAATTCTTTACGACTCAAGTGTGAAGAACACATAATTCGCATGCTAAACTCCAAAGGCGAGTGCGAGCGAGAGGGTGTAACATGCTGTTGTTGTTGTTGCTGTTGTCGCGCCTTATGCAGCTGACCTACTTAAGCGAATTTGGTGCCGGACTTGGTATTCATGATGGCGTAGGCGTGCCCATGCGCCAGACAGAGACAGCGCGTGGCGATGGCTGACCCAAAAGACGTGCGCGCACTACAGTTGCTTTTGTTTTTGGGTTCTAGCTGGCTTGTAACAGGCGCTTCAGCTTTCTAGCTGTTCTTTCTTTTTGTGTACAGGTTGAGGATTGTCACACGCCTGGCTTAATGACAGTTTTTTTTTTTTTTTTTTCTAAACAGTCTTGGCCCTTTAAGTCAAAAATTTCCGGTTTGAACGTGAAAGCGATGCGCACGTGAGGCAAATGCAGCGAGCGATAAGAAGGGGCGCAGCGGGCGGGCTTAGTTGTGGCCGGCACATAATTGTCAATGAGAGCCACAGCTCTGCCATTTTGCTTCGTTTTAGCCATTGTCAAGTGTTAGTCAACTACATACTTATTTATTGCCAGCACTTTCGCTAAAGATCTGCCAGCCGAGATAGTTTTCAATTTGTTTTCATCGTTGTTATTGTTGGTTTTGTTGTTATTGGGGCAGAGTACTTTCTATTTCATTCATAATGCTAAAACGTTTCTTTAGGGAAAACAAAACTAGATTTTTCAGTGAGATTCAATGGGGAATTTGAAGATTGCCAAGAATTTAATAAGCATTTCATTGTGGTCTTTAAGCCATTAACTAGTCTTAGTTTGAGTTCAGTTCAGTTTCTTCAGACTCTTAACTAAGTTCTAACTTTGAACTTTAGTTTTTCCTCATTTGCCACAGGTTTTCACAGTTATAACGAGTTTGAACTGTACTTCAACTACCTTTTAAGCCATTTCCATACAACTGTCAACCCAAATACATTTATTGCGCCCCATATATCAAATGTTCTCGCTGTACCACTTGTTTTTCTTTCCCCCCTTTTAATCCCGCTGTGGGACGTATACGTAATATTAAAATGGGGCACGGCAGATAAGCAGAACGCGTTGTACAACGGTTAGACGGACGCACCTGTCACAGAACCAGCTCCTCAGTCCATTAACCAGAACGAGGCGAGGCAACAAGCATTTAAACTGGTTTTTGGACAGATGCCCCCATACAATAAAACATCTGAAGAAGTTGCTCTCAATACACTCGAAGAAAATGGCCTTAAGAATTTGGTTTCTGATTTGAGATTTTGGAATTCTAAGCATAATTCTCTGAAACCTTTCTTCAAGTCTAAAGGTTTTTATTTATTTGATAGAAAATTTAATATTTTTAAAGGGTTTCTGAAGAATTTACCTATTTCTTGATCAAGTATATTTCAGTTCGCCGTAGTAATTTTTTCGCCCAGTGTAATGCGACAAGTGAGGCTTTTGCTGAACGCTTTCTAGGCCAATGATCTTTTGGGGTTCTCTCTTGAGGCTCTTAGCACTCGACTCTCAACTCTCAGCTCGGCTCGGATGCTGCAAGGTATTCGAGCGTTGAGCATTATGTTACGTCACAGGCCTTTCGGGGTTACATGGATGGGGGCGCTGACTAAGCTCAACTTTCACTTGGCTAATTTCGTTTTTCTCTCTCTCACTCTCTCTCTCACTCTCTCGCTCCTTGTCCATTTCACAGATTCTTGCAACGCGATGAGCTAACTTTTATACAATTGAACAAAGTGAAATGAAAAATTTAAGAAACATGGGAACTTCGCAAGGAATCCTTTACACACTGAGTCTCTGTTTGCTGCTATTGGCCAGCACACCTGTGGTTCAGGCACAGGATGAATCATTGGCGGGCAGCTTCCTCTCGGGCTTGTTGGATACGATTACCAGCACGGCGGATGCCAAGGATTGCCCTGGAGTTTGCGTGCACACGCTGGCCACGCTCATCTGCTATGAGGTGCTCGACGATGTGCCCTGTCCCTCGCCCAGCATGAAGTGCTGCATAGAGAATGCTCCAGGTGAGCCACAGCTACAACCTCATCCTTAATCCTTAACTAAGCTTGCCCCTTTCATGACTAGGTAAAAATGTAACCGCAGTCACCACACCTAGAACGACGACAACCACAGTCAGCAGCAGCACCACACAACGCAGCACCACGACTAGCAGCACCACTAAGCGCACCACTACAACCACAACGACAACCACAACGCCCAAGCCGAAGCCAAAGCCGCAGCCAAAGCGTCCAGCTGCCAGCACCACGTCCACCACCACCAAGAAGCCGGCAGCCACCACCAAGAAGGCCACCACGAGCAAGCCCAAGGACAAAGTGGAGGCTAGCAAAACGGAAGACGAAAATAGTATGCCAAACCACAGCGAAACCACCGTAAACCAGACTAAATTTTACTTTTGCCTCCACAGAGAACTGCACGGGCGTCTGTGTGGCGGATCGCATAGCCGAATACTGCGAGGCTTACCTGACCAGTGGCGGGCTCTGCAAGGAGGGCACTAAGTGCTGCGTCTCCCTGGACGAGTACTCCAACGGAAAGTTGCCCAAGGACATATACATACCGGCCAGTAAGTCCCGGTAGAACCCCTGTAAACAGCTTGAGTTGAACTCTTCTCTCTTCGCAGAACACATGGGCAATCTGAAGGGCAACCAAACTCTGCCCAAGCCCCCAGCCACCAAGACGACTAGTACCACAACAACAACGAGCACCACAAGCACCACTACCACTACGCCCGAGCCGGCGCGCACCAAGACCCACAACAATAACAGCAACAACAACAACAGCCACGCACAGAGCAAGCCCACCAAGCATAAGAAGACCAGCACCACCACCACCACAGAAGCTGCTGCCCAGGAGGAAGAAGAGGAGGAAGAGGAGGACGATGACGAGGAGCAAGCATCAAACAACAATAGCAACAAAAACAAACTGAAGTCTGGCCAGGATCAGGGTCAGGTGCTGAAGGAATGCGAGGGCGAGTGCATGAACGGCATCTTTGCCATCTTCTGCGATGAGATCGACTCCGATGCCTTCTGTCCCGGCGAAGGTAGCTGCTGCATAACAGGCACAGCTTCCGAGGCGACGCCAGCTAAGCCATCAACGCCCAGCAAGCCAGCCACCAAGATCGCCAGCAAGCCGGCCGCCAAGCCAGCGCCTAAGCCAGCACCACCACCGCCCCCACCAGCACCCGCTGCCTCACAGTCTGGCGGAGATTTGCTCTCTCAGTTCATTTCCTTTGCTGAGAGCACATTGAACTCCCCTGCACCACCGCCGCCGCCGGCACCGCCCGCAGTGCAACGTTGTCCGGGCTTCTGTTTGCTCACGATTATGGCCGCCTTTTGTGAGCGCCCCTCTGTGTTGCTAACGAATCCCACGACCTGCTCCAAGGGCTCCGTTTGCTGTGATAATTCGCGTGCTGGTGCGCCCAAGCCGAAATTGCCGCCACCAACGCCGCCGCCAACGCCACCACCCACAGCGCCACCCTACGTGCTACCCAATACGCCCAGTCCCGATCTACGCGAGGAGTGCCCCGGCTCCTGCATTGTCAGCCTGCTCAGCTTCACCTGCTTCAGTAAGTAGTTGCAACTCAAATAAAGAGGATTCCTTTTAATTCTTCTGCTAATCCTCTCCAGAAAACGCCGAGATGACAGATTTGTTCAGGTGCAAGCGTTCCGGCCAAATTTGCTGTGCACCCAAGAGCAAAATCTTGGAGAAGCAACAATTCCAGACACGCAACGACACCTCCTACTTTAACTATCCGCCGCCACCGTATGCTCCACAGCCACCAATGCAGCAGCCACCTCCACCGCCGCCGTATGCGCCCACCAGTTACATGTCGAATCAGCCACAAGGTCCCCCACCACCACCACCGCACCACTCACATGTGTACCAACCGGGATTGCCTCCACCGCAGAGCTATGCGGACTATTATGGCCCCGCGCCTGGACAGCAGCCCGCATTGCAGCCAGCTGCACCACCAGCACCACCGACAACAACAACCAGCACGACGACAACAACGCCACGTCCGCATGTCTACTCGAAGTATGTGTGTGGCGTCAAGGGCACCCTGCGTACAGGTCGCTCCCGCAGCTCCCCAGCACTCAACTACGTCTCTTATGCCCGAGCAAAATACGGCGTACAGCGTACGGCTAGGCAGCTGGCCACAGCATATGCCGGCGGCAGTGGAAGCATCAACAAGTCAAATGAACGCCTGGTGCTCGGCTCCGCCATTGTGCCCATTCAGATTCACAATGATAAGCTGGGCGACCTGGTGGATACCAGCGGCATTCAGAGCAATCAACTGCGCTCCTATCACGATCAGCCGGAGCAGGCAACGTCGGCGATTGTCTATCCGGAGTACTACCAACGCAGCAGCTACTCGAATCCCGGACAGCTGGCGACCAACTACAGCAGTCGACGCCGAGCGCGTGTGGTTGGCGGCGAGGATGGCGAAAATGGCGAGTGGTGCTGGCAGGTGGCCCTCATCAATTCGCTGAATCAGTATTTGTGTGGTGCAGCGCTCATTGGCACCCAATGGGTGTTGACTGCAGCGCATTGCGTAACCAAGTAAGATAGCATATATCCTTAGCATATCCTTGTCTTACCTCCACTACTTGCTTTCACAGCATTGTCCGCTCCGGCGATGCAATCTATGTGCGCGTGGGTGACTACGATCTGACCCGTAAATATGGCAGCCCGGGCGCCCAGACGCTGCGCGTGGCCACCACGTACATACACCACAACCACAATAGCCAGACGCTGGACAATGACATTGCGCTGCTGAAGCTGCACGGCCAGGCGGAGCTGCGAGATGGCGTCTGTTTGGTTTGCCTGCCAGCACGTGGTGTCAGTCATACGGCGGGCAAGCGCTGTACGGTCACCGGCTACGGCTACATGGGCGAAGGTGAGTGCCGGAAATGGCCCTATGAAGATAACTTTACTAATCTCAATTCCACTCTCAGCTGGACCCATTCCCCTGCGTGTGCGCGAGGCGGAGATACCCATTGTCAGCGATACGGAGTGTATACGGAAGGTGAACGCAGTCACGGAGAAGATCTTCATATTGCCCGCATCCAGTTTCTGTGCCGGCGGCGAGGAGGGACACGATGCCTGCCAGGGCGATGGCGGTGGTCCGCTGGTCTGCCAGGACGATGGCTTCTTTGAGCTAGCCGGCCTCGTCTCTTGGGGCTTCGGTTGCGGTCGGGTGGATGTGCCCGGCGTTTATGTGAAGGTCTCCTCGTTCATAGGCTGGATCAATCAGATAATAAGCGTCAATAATTTATAGTTGGCCGGGCCAAAGCTTAATTGGAACCCCGCACTTGTAGCACTTTCCTCTCATCCTTGACTCGGGAATGGTCTATGACTGAGGTTTGGGTTCCCCATGGGTCTCCGGCTACCTAACCACGACTGTTAACGTAAACCCAATCCTAGTGTAATCTAACTCACGTCTACTAACACCACCCCCACCCCCTCGTAGAACAAGCAAAGTATTTCCCCCAACCCCCTCTTATTATACTTATATACGATATGATAATATAAAAGCAAAAATCTATTGTAAACTGTTTTTGTATATACAAAAAAAGAAAATACAAGAAAATACGTTCAACATTTCATAAACAAGAAAGGGAATGAAGAGAAAATCAATTTGAAACGAATAACCCTTCTTTAGATTTTTAACGGAAAATATCTAGAAAAAATTGGTTACTTTAATGGAATGGCGCAACTGGCAGATATATGTGATTAACGGCGGATCTATGTATAAGTACTTAGATAGGTACATGCTCAGGGCGACGTATATGCGTTAGTATTCTAATAATATGCTCGCTTGATCAGCCTATACCTACATATAACCCAAATTCCAACTCTCTAAGGCCAGCTCTGCATATCCTCAATATATTCACAAAAAAAAAAACTCTTTAGCATACCCTTTGCATGCTATGCTGGGCATATTAAATAGCTGAGCAAAATGTCTACGCAGCTGTAAAGGTATTTTCCCACTCTCACTCTCACTCTCTCCCTCTCTCCCTCTCTCCCACTCTCATTCGTCTGATCCCAGCCCAGCACTCGCGCCCAATTGACAGCTATGCGAGAGAGAGAGCAAGGCAAGAGGCGGAGACACATGGCGCAGAGCAATAGCGAAATCTCTCCAACTGACTTCTAATAAGAGTCGCGCAGCTGAAAAACTTACCCTCATTGGCCTACAGTGAAATGCGTTCGTCTTCGGCTGCGATCTTCGGCTTTCGGCTTCGCCTTCGCCTTCTGCTTCGGCTACGCATACCAAAACGCTTGTCCAGCTTGTTGTTGTTGTTGTTGTTTTTCTTGTGCTTCGTTTTTTTCTTCGCCTTTTTAACCCTTTCGGCAGCGACGTCTGCTGCGTGATTCTATGTACATGTTTTTTCTTGCCTGCATCTCGACTCACTCTCTCTCTCTCTCACTCTCTCTGCTCGAAAGTATCTCGAAGATGCAGCAAAAAGGGTTCCACGAGCCGCGCTGCGTTGTCGCTGCGAGAACAGAAGTTCGTCTGGCCTCGAGCTGAGCGGATGGCAGAGATCGAGATCCAAATCGAAATCGAGACAAAAAACATAAAAGAAAACAAAACAAATAGTTAAACAACGATCTTAACGGAACGTTGCGCAATCCTGAAGTGTAGTGTAGTTGATTTTTGGTTTCTTGTAGTGCATCCTTGTTTGATTTTGAGTTTTTCGTGTGTGTATTTTGCATGCATTTAGTTTTGGTTCTTTGTGCTTGTGCCTCTTTGTCCTTGTTTGGTTATCCTTCCCGTTACAACAACAACAATGGAGGCGAATTCTCCAACAACAACAACAGCAATAGCAGTTGCAGCCTCCACCACAGTTGCGGCCACGAGCACAGCTCCCTCGCCCGCCGGCAAGGCACACAGCCTGGTCACAGGAAGCGGAAGCTCCAGCTGCTCGGGCAGCAACACTCTGCTCCAGTCGCTGCCCCAATCACTGCTCACCACCGCCGCCAGCAACAGCAATAGCATCGAGCTGCTCAAGCAGGACGACGTCAACAATCTGTCCCTGGCCAGCGGCCTGTCCGAGGGACAGCGCTCACTATCCGGCGCACCCTCCGCCTCGTCCAGTCCGATCTTGAGTCCACAGGGCAAGATCTTTGGACGCAATGCCAACGGCACATGTAAGTAGAAATTTAAATAGATTTTAAGAAGTGATATGTAAGGATGATAATAAGAGGAAGAAGGAGGAGGAAGTTTTTAATGAAAGAAATTTCTGGGCTCTAATAAAAAAAAATTTATATTTCGATATTGAAAGGAAAAATCTTTAAGATTTTATAAAATATATTTTTAAAATCAAATTGAAATAGAAGAAAAAGAAAAATCCTTAAGATCTGTATACAATATTTTGAGCTTCATAGCTTCATAGCTTCAGCTGAAGTTTCGATATGATATAATAGCTTTTTGCTTTGAACAAATTTAGTCAAATTTATAAAATAGAAATTTTATATACAACGAATATAATAATATATGATAAATAATAGCTCATATATCACGTTTCTAAATTTTTTAAATATTTTGAAAATACTATCTTACCTCTTCAGAACATTGCCAGATGAAAACGTATTAGATACTTTATAGAGTATGCAAATCTTATCTGAAAATCTGATCAATTGATAGGCTAAGATAGTAAAGATTTAAATTTCTTTTAACTGTCATCTTGAAGATCAAATTTTTTTTTTTGGCAATACAATAACTTCTACTCAAAATAATATTTCAATTAAAATTTGTAGCTTTTTTTTTTTTGCTTATTCTTTTCCACAAATTCGCGCCGCATATCAAATTCTTAGGCCATTCTTAGGCCTTTTCTTTTGTTTACTTCGATTTCCCGCGCTTTTGGAAGCTTCGCCTGTTTTGTTTGGGATTTCTTTTTGGGTTTTGTTGTGTGTAACGGAAATATGAAACAATAGAAAAGTTGCCGTTGCTGTAGCTTTGCAATTTAGAATCCGGTTTGCATTTCCTTGGTGCTGCGAGCATAAAAACCCACCCTGAGCAGGACCTTCAGAGAGGGGCAGCCGCAGGATCTATTGTCTAGCTATACAAATGGAGGACATCCAATGAAACGAGCGCCCGAGCTCAGGTAGCTACCGGCTTACCCTCACGATAGGTGCGTCTTAGGGGTAGCTGGAAGAGAAACTTAAAAAAAACTACCCCAGCCCTTGGCTGAGGGTAGCTCACAAGGCATTGGCCTGGCCTCCGAGTCGCCTTTCGCTTGCCGCTGCCAAGTTTTGTTTTTTGCTTCAGCTGGCAGCTTCATCAGCGGCCATTGGCACGTACGAACGCTCCAAAGTTATGGCCATCAATGGTATTTTGAACGATCCAAGAATTTTGAGCAAAAAAACATATGAAGTCTGCCATCCATCCAATTTTTATCGTTGTATATGAGAAATAGTTTTCGGTTCAGCAGTTCGAACGGCGTCTGCGAATCAATGCGCGCGCGACTTTTTCCCCGTCTTTTACCTTCTGCCCATAATCAAAGCGAACGCCAACGATTGACGGCCCTCACACACACACAGGGACAGACAGACACACACTCACCTGGTCTGCCGGCCAGGCTGTGCGGCTTGGTATGTGGCGTCGAATGTCATTATTGCTTTCAAGTGCCAACTAAAAAGCAACTGCAGTTCATTTTTTGTCCATCTTTGCCATTTGCCAACGCATAAAAACAACATATTTAGCAAATGACAACAACAGCAGCAGCAGCAGCAACAACAACAACAACAACAACGTCAACATAAGCAGCAGCCAACATTAAAAGTCTTGCCCCAACATATAAAAGAGCTGAGCAGTTGAGTGTGAGCGCCGGCGGATACCCTGTGAGCCAGCAAATCCACTCTTATACGCAAGTATCTACTCTTATACGCAGCTATGATTGCAGTGATAGGTTTACTTCGTAAAACCTTTTACTCTAGACTTATACTCCCACTTATAATTGGGCGTATACTGAGACTTATATTGGTACTTAAACTGAGACTTATACTAGTACTTATACTGGTACTTATACTGCTACTTGCACTGCTACTCATACCACTCCTTATACTTTTACTCATGCTGGGGCTATGTAGGTACTTTTACTGCTACTTATACTTGTACTTATACAGTCACTTATACTGAAACCTTTACTTATACTGATACTTCTATTAGACTGTGACTTCTACTGTGACTTATACTCCTCATTACTCCTTTACTCCTCCACTCCTCTGCCTCTGTTACAGACTTGCTCCCCAACCATATGATATCCAGCCTTAACCATTTGCCAATGAGCACAGGGTATATGGCAAGCGGTAGCAAAAAGCGACCCGCAAATTAAATAAATAATAAAAAACAAAAAAAATCAACAAGCTGCAGCAAGCGAGTGACAATCAGCGCGCCAAGCCCGCTGCTGGTGCCCAGAAGAGACAGAATCGTAGGCCCCCAACCCAGGCCCAACCCCAAGCGCAGGCACATGGCCAGACAGTTCCACTTCCAGTTCCAGTGCCAGTTCCAGTTCTGCTCCTGCTGCTGCTGCTCCTGCTTCACTCCAGCTGCCCCCTCGCATTATTTGTGTATTGAAATCACGTCTCATTTATTTATTGCTGCAAATTCCTCGCCCCACAGTCCCCGCCCAGCCGCTCAGTGCCACAGCCGTCCCTCAGCTCCTCAGTCGCTGCTATCCACATCTGTGATATCTTCCATCCACAGCCTCCCGCTTCTGTCTTACGCAAAAAGATTCTGCGTCTGCGTTAAATACTCCTCATTGGGCACACACGGCGCAAAGGCATAGAAGAAGTGTCGCTTGGACAGTCCCACTTAACCCCCAAAGAGCTGAGAATATATACGGCGTATATCAGAAGTAACAATTATAGTATTTCAGCTAGGAATTGTTACTGTGGCCTAAACAGAAACAGTGTGATCCTAACTTTTGTTTAAGTACTATGGGTCTATTATATCTTCTGGGATCTTCAGAAAAGTTCAGGCAGTTCTAGAGGGCTTTTGAAACAATAACAAGAAGTGAGCTGAGGCCTTCTGAGTTAACTCGATGTATTCAGATATCATCTGAGATCTTCTGCTTTTTTTCAGGATCTTTATGAGTTATCTAGTTATATATCCATCAGAACTAACAACCAATCGAAGCTCAATTTGATATCTGAGCCAACTTGGCGATCCCATTCGTTGTGCTTTCAACTCTTATGGAGTTTATGGGTTTCTGCTTGGGATTCCTTTGGAAATTGTTGCCTTCAATAGTTTGTCAACGTGTCATAAATTGTGACAGGCATGCAATCATGGGTTAATGATTGGCAACGCATCAAGTGACAACACCAACTACACCGTGCTACATGCTTGCTGTACAGCCACAGCCACAGTCACCGCCACCTTCAACTCCAACTCGGGCTCCAACTCCTGCTCCTGCTCCTGCTCCCGCTTCAACTCATGTTGTTTGTTGCGCTTGTAGCAGCGCCAGCGTCTGCGCATGCGCTCAAAAAACAAGTGAGTGAACACGGGCAGGGCTAATAGACTCAGAGATACCCTGTAGTTTGAGTTTGGTAAAAGAATGCGAAGCAAGAATTTCACTAAATATATATCGTGCTCAACTACTCTAGGCTTTGCCTTTATACCCCTGCCATGAGACGCTTACAGGGTATACCAAGAGCAGCCATTGACGTGCCCAACCAACGATCGATGTGTGTGCTTTGCTTTTCGTTTTCTTTTTCTTTTTTTTTGTGATTTTTGCCCTGTTTTGTTATAATTTAGTTGGCGCAGCTCGTTTTTCTATTAATTAAAGCTAGAGAGCACTGGGAAACTGGAAAGCATGGAGACTGGGTCTGGCTGGCGAGCCGGCTGCTACCCAAAAGGCCGGACTAAAATATTCTCACATAATTATTTACGATTTGACATAATCATCAGCGCTTCGCCTCATTGGCGGCCTTTTGAGCGCAACGCGAGCCATAAATCGTGGCTCGACGAGAAGGTTTTGATGACGATGATGAGCAGCAGCGGTTGAAGCTCTAGGCAAACTATCATAATTTGCCATGAGAGGGAGACAGATGGAGAGCGAGAGGGCGACAGACTGAGAAAAGCATTTAAATTTTAAGCTAAAAAAATGAGAGAAATAAAAAGGATTAAAATGTTGCTTGGGATCCTTTCTGGCTTGCGCCTTGGTTATGCGCATGCGTGACGCATTTCTAACAAGTTCTGTGCCGAACACAAGGATCCTTGGCTCTGCTAAGGACGAAAGCGAAAGGGTTGCACACACACACACACACACGCAGACAAACACTCGCTCGCTCGCTCGCATTTGCTTATGCAGATGAGCTCGTTCCCAACTTCGTCCGTTCGTTTTTTTTTTCGCTTTTCGTTTTTTTGATTGGGTTTCGTTTTTTTCCTTCTCCTTTTTTTCGTGCCTGCAAAAGGGTTTACGGTCCAGACGTCCGTCGAGTTTTTTTTTATTTTTGTATAAAAAAAGCGAATTTAATTAAATTTTTTTCTTATGGTCTCTCAACATTGTGAGAACTTGGCGGCGAGGCAGCTCTATAAATATCATTTTGATACTCCAGCTGAGGCTGTAGAAGAAGAGGAGGAAGAGGATGAAGAAAAAGGAAGTTTTATCTTTGAAATTTAGTCATGAAAGGCATAGAAGCTAAAGAGATATATGTAGCCATATATGATATAAATATATAGTAAGATCTATCCCTATACTTGGTACAGATCTATATATATATATAAAATTTCCTATATATAACTAACCTTCTCCCTCTCTATCTACTCCTCTAGTAATCACCACATCTCGACCCAGCAACGAGGCGGAGGTGCAGCTGTACCGAGTGCTGCAGCGCGCCAGCCTGCTGGCCTACTACGACACGCTGCTGGAGATGGGCGGCGATGATGTGCAGCAGCTGTACGATGCGGGCGAGGAGGAGTTTCTGGAGATCATGGCATTGGTGGGCATGGCATCGAAGCCCCTGCATGTGCGACGGCTGCAGAAGGCGCTGCACGAATGGGCCAACAATCCGAGCTTGTTTCAAGGAGCCATGCTGCCGCAGCTAGGTAAGAGAGGAAAAACAGAGAGAGAGAGACATAGAGAGAGGGAGCAGAAGCTAACAAAGATTACCTTGTATTACCTTAGGCCTATGTGAGACACCTACCAAGCCCGCGCCCGCTTTGATCTTCAACTCGGACTCCACGCCCGCGCTGCCACGCCATAAATACACATCCTTTCAGCCCACAGCTCCGGTGGCCGCTGCAGCCGTCGCGGCTGCTTCAGTGGCCCCATCCTCGGCTGCCAGTGCCCAGCTGCTGGCACAGATTAGCGCGCCCGTCATCTGCCCCGCGCTGCCTGTGCTGCAGAGCCCAACGGCGACGCCTCTGGTGGTCAGCAATGTGGGTAGCTGTGTGGCTGGGGCCAGCACGGCCCATCAGGTGTCCTCCAGCTCGCCGCAGCTGACACCTGTGCTCACCGAGCTGCAGGTGCAGCGCATTACGATGTGCGCCGAGAAGATCGCCCGACAGCTGCCGCAGCGGGAGCCGCGCGCGCAGACCTCCAAGAAGCGCACCACACGCGAGCTGGAGCAGGTGATTGCCATGGCGGAGCACGATCCGAGGCGCATGGATGAGATACGTAAGTACTCGGCTATCTATGGTAGATTCGATTGCAAGCGACGTCCCGAGAAGCCACTGACACTGCACGAGGTCTGCGTGAATGAGGCGGCGGCGCAGCTCTGTCGCAATCCCCAGACCATTTGGCTGCTCACGCGCCGGGATGAGCTCTTCCCTCTGGCCCGTCAGATTGTCAAGGACGCGGGCTTTGGCCATTCGGCCAGCATAGCGCGCTATGGTGGCCTGCTCACCCAGCTGCCCAGCCAGGCGCTGCAGCGCACGCCCATCGACCTGGACTGCGAGTCCAGCGATGCAATGACCGCCGCCTCGGCATCTGCGTCAGCTTCAGCTGCCGGCGCTGTGCTGCCCAGCAGTAAGCGGCAGCGTCTCTCCTCCACAGAGGCGGCTCAGCTGCCCATCGAACTGAATCGGGTAAGGAAGACGGAATCCATTGAGCCTTGAGCTGCGGTCTAGATTATCTGGTGCAGTGCTTCAGCTTCAGCTTCAGCTTCCAAAAACTCTTAACCCAACATTTTGCTTTGCAGCTTGTGGTGCGATCGAAAGATCATTCAATTTACTAACGTCTGGCTAGAGGTTCTTATTAGAATATCTGGTTGCTATACTTGATTATATATATATATATGTATATATATATTGCTAATGATTTGTAGTCTTGAATGCCTAGTCTTATTTGTTAAAGTATTTCATAGAGGTCTGTTAGGTTGACTAACTTAGCTTGTAGCATAAAGGACAAAGTTAGCAAATCCAAAAGAAATTGATATATCCTTTGACATGTTTTTATCCTTATGATCTTAATATATCTCACCGTATTTCTGGCGGTTCCTCTCCATACTTGTCTTTAAACTTTCTTGTGCAGCATGCTATGCCTATCTATCTCCATCTTTACATATATATATCTATCGATCCATCTATTCATCATATCTATTTCATCTAATCCTCATTTTCATCATGCTTCCTCACTAAGAATTTAACTAAAATTTAAATGATATGTGGATCTCTGTTTCCTTCATTCTTCTCCATTCTTTCTGCTTCTTTCATCTTGTCATCTTTCTTTCTACTTTAACTCAAAATCAAAATTGTCTTAAATTTGATTGTTTATATGACTAAGTATAGCTAAATTGAGTTAATGTTATAGGCCTATTTATTTATTAGCATTTTTGTTGTGTTTTTGCTCTTTGTAGTTATCTATATATATATTATTATACAGTATTATCTCGTTTGTTTTCTAGATATATTTAAACTAAGCTCTTACTCTATATTTTCTGGATACATTTTTAATCCTTAACCTAACCTCACTTCACATTACCTCAATCTGTGTAAGCCTATAAAACTTTAAGAAATTATTTCGTTTTTAACCTCAACTAACTTATCCTTTCCTGGTTATGACAATCCTTTGTATGAAGTTGGTAACTCTATACCTCAGTCTAACCCAGTCTAACCCAACCCATCAATATAATCTATATAATCTTTCTTTCAAATTATATCAACCTATATATCTTTTAACCCAACCTAATCTAACTACCATCTGCTATACGAAACTCTAGCACCTTCTATACTCTCTAGTATATAGTCCTCTCTGTTATATATATATATTGATATCTTGACTTCTGCAATATGAGCCTTCGTTGCGCCAATAAATAAATTTCGATCGCTTTTTGAAAACCCAAACGAACAACTCGTGTATTCCTTGCCTTGCTTAATGCGCAGCTTTCAAACTATATTCCCGATGTTTTTAATCAACAATCTTTTTGAATACCAAAAAAATACCAAAAAATACCAACTAAAAGGAAGCTGTGGAGGATTCGCGCTACAATCTGTTTGCGATGTACCAAAAGTTCGCTAAGCCGCCGTTCGATTTGACGGAAATAGCCAAATTCTCGTAAGCTACATACGTTATCTAATATATATCTATATAATAGCTTTGTCATATATTTTAGACTGGGAAAATCGGCGGACTTTGAGGACAACGATTCGCGCTTCTCCTTTAGCAACTCCAGCTCGCCGCCACTGCCAGTGAGTATGTGTTGTGGAGCGTCCAAGCGTCCCGTCCCACCAGCTGGCTGCCAAAAGATATATCTTAAGTAATGCCCCATCTGATTTTCCCTAGGGCAATGGTCTGGAAAGTGAGAGGTCGCCCGTCTCCTCGCTGGACGCCTGCTGTCCAAAGCCGAACGAGAGCCTCAGCCTGGGCGAGACTGTGGATCTGACAGCTGCCGGCGTCCAGGTCATCTCAGCGGCGGGCGACAACATCATTGCAGTGGCCAATCCCGCCCTCGCACTCAGCCCCACGCTGAACGAGGTGCTCAAGCGTAACGCTGCCTCACCGGAGATTTAGTAACCAGCAGCTATATATAGCTATATGTATTCGATATTAAGTTAGACATATTTTCAGTGCAATTTAATTAAATTCAATTTGTAGTGCTAAGTCCCAATAATTAAGTCAACAATTAGCTCGTACATCCTGTGATCTAAACTATTCTGTAATAAACACAAACGAGAGTGCTTAAGTCGCGCATGTCCGACTGGAAGACACCCAATATTGAGATTCACTAAATACTCTGCCTTGACTTTTCTTTCGGCTACTTTGAGTGAGGGTTATTGTTGAGTAAATTTCAGGTTTTTGAGGGATTTACATTGGTATTCATATCTGTTTATATATAACAAGTAGTAAAATAATTATGTATGTGGAAGTCATTATGAATCGAACCTGGAAGACAGTCTGCTATAAAAATCTACTTTTACTTTCTTGATTTTTACTGCTCTATAGTATTTATACATACATACATATATATGTATATATACCAATATACCCTCTTCATAGAGTATATTCTACAGCCTCTTATATGTATTACTTAAAGATCATATCAAAATCGCATTTAAGGCGCCCACATTTCAGAGAAATCTCGTTGGAAGGGTGCACAGATGAGCCCGAGATCACGCAGTTGGGCAATTGATCAGCTCAGCTGAAATGGATCGTGTGAGAATTACCCCCGAGCGCCGAAATCAATGGGAATTGTGGCCTGGCAAATTGTGTTTATATTTGCGAATTGTGGGTTTTATCCTTTTGTACACCTCTTGACTGTTGATGTCTTTTTTTCTGTTTTGGCACAGAGAAACCCTCAATGCCTTAAGCCCAGCCCAGCCCAGCCCAGCCTAGCCGAGCTGTCAATAAAGATATCAGGGCTAATGATGATGAAATTAACACCCTTGTGCTAGGGGTATTCGCAAATCGGCTTGCGCATGCAAATTTTCATATGCAAATTTATTGATAAATGATCTTGGCTAAAGATCTTAGAGCGAAGATCAATGCATGTTGTGATGCTGACTTAATTGTTGGCTCAACAGAGCGTGGAGAGAGGAAAGTAGATATGAAACAGCAGCTGCGATTTGAATCACAAGACAGGGAAATAGACAAAAGGATAACTCCTTTACGCATGGACATGTGGCCACAACTGCGCGGGGGAACAGCCTTCGTCTTGCTGCTGGCATTTCATCTGATTAGAGAGCACTGCGCGCTATGAGGGTTAGTTGAAGCGTGCCAAAAGGTGGCTCTGGGTTTTGGGGTTCTCCATTGTTGGCATCTTTGAGATGGCGCCAAATGTTCTGGAGATCTGCCCAGACTCTCAAATGTATTCAAATCCGGCCAACTCACAATTAGAATGCAGTTCATGTCTCGGTCGGCGAACCTTCCCGCAACCCTTTTAACACATGTACCACCAACCACCAAAGAATAGAAGAAAGGGACTTAGATCACGGCCCCTGCCCCTGCCCCTGCCCCTGCCTGACCAAGACGTTCATTAGACGCATGATTGATGAGGCTATTTGCATAAGTCTTTGGCTCTTAGGCACGTTCAGGATTAGGTCATGAGAACAAAGCTCAATGTCAATAGACGAGAGTTGCGCTTAGAGCGCTTCAGCCATCATTAGTTATTATCATTACTATTATTATTATTATAATTATACAAGTAGTTGAGTCAGTTAAAGTATGTCTTAAGGCGTGTTCAACAGCTGCTGGAGTATCCAATCCATGAAGTACTGTGTGCTCGTGTAGACGCCAGGAATCTCGGGCCGTGCGCAACCCACGCCATAGGACACCACGCCAATCAGATAGAAGCGCATCTTTCCGTCGATCACCTCGGATGTCATTAAGGGTCCGCCGGAATCACCTTGACAGGTATCCTTGCCGCCAGCTAAGACGCCCGCACAGAGCACCGCGCTGTCAAACTGTTCCGGTGCAAAGTAACGATCCACCTTCGCGTACCTCGCCTGGCACTCCGAATTTTGCAGCACGGGTATCATCAGTTGCATTAGGACTTCGGAGGACTGGCCGCCCTCCTGTGTCTTGCCCCAGCCAACGACAAAGGGATTCGTTGACACGTAGGACTTGGCGCGCAGCGCCGGGCTGCTGGGCATACAGATGGGCACGATCGTGTCCGTAAACTCAACATTTCGCTCCAAGAAGAGCAAGGCGAGATCTCCACGTCCAATGCGCCTATTATACTGCGGATAGCTCACTGTCTGCCAATGGAAGTAAGTGAAAGGAAAACGTAAGAAAACTTTATATATCGCTCCGCAATCAGTCAATCAGTCAATCAGCCAGTCAATCAAAGTAGTATATCTACCTTAGCAATATTTATGTCCACATGGCGCGCCTCGGTATCCGTTCTCAAATCGTGTTCGCCCAAACGCACGAAAGTCCTGAACGGGAAAAAATCGTTGGATTTCAAAATTTTCATTTTCATTTTCATTTTCAATGTTGTTTCACTTACAAATCCTCTCGAATGCAATGGGCTGCTGTGACCACATGCCTGGCTGTGATCAAGGTGCCGCCACACTTGAATGGCGAATAGGAGCCATCATCGTAGCCAAGTAGAGCGATCCAGGGCCAGGAGCCCTGCTTGGCCGGCTCACCGCCCACCACCTTTTTGAAGGCCGCCGCCCTGGGGGTTGAGCCGCAGCCCTCGGCCACGGTGGGCAGACGACGTGGCACCTCACTCAGGTTGATGGCCCCTTCGGTTGTTGTTGCGATCACCGGCTGGCCAGTGGGACAACAGATCTGGGTGCCAATGCGACCGCATACCAAATTCGAGGCCTGCAATTCCTTGGCAAAGCTGGCATCAGTTTGCCTCGCCTTCAGCTCGTTGTAGACGGAGTCGCAGTTTCTGATTTCTGCAAGGAAATTAGGGACTTGTAGAAGGTTTCGATAGAGTTTAGATGGAGCTGCACTCTGCACTTACCGACACATTCACCCACCTTGCCAGGTGGAAAGCGGCAGGTGGGACCACGTGGCTCTATGAGTGAACCAGATGTGACTGGCGCAGCGGTTGTGGTTGTTGTTGCTATTGTTGGCCGGGTAAGGAAGGGATTCGGCTTCGGAGCAGCCGTTGTCACTGGCAGCGGGCTCACCTGAGGCGTCACAAACCCACCCTCTGTGGGAATGAAAGGAGTCGTAGGTCTCACTGTAACCGGGTTAGTAATTGGCCGAGTACAGCACACCTACATCGAAAGCAGATAGCAAAAAGCAGCTTAAGCATATGGCAATGGGTGAGCATAGAAGAAAGATCAACTGTACCAAGGGATCGCCATTGACGCTGCGTGTGCCACAGCTGCGCTGCAGTTGGAAAATGTAGTTCTCAGCGGTGCGTCTGTTGGTCTGCTGGAAGATATTCACCACCTGGGGACAGTAACTGAGCGCCACACAGCTACCATAATAGTTCTCGGGCGTTATGCAGTTCTGGCGAACTAGAAGTGGAACCAAAAAGCGAGAGCAACGATTAGTGAGCTGACAGAGAACGTGGCCAGATGACAGAGAGACTTGAATCGAATTAGTGTACGAAGATGCGGCAGCTAAACTTAAGAGTTCTATGTTAATAACCTTTCCAGGTGATGATAATATTCCAAAAACCAGATTAATTTTACATAATCTTCAAGTTTTTTATTGACTGTCTTCATGAGCAGCTTCATGAGAATTTGACGTCAAGTCCTGTTCTATTGCATTAAGATTTAATTAGGGTATTAAAAAAGTTTTATTTATAAGCAGTAATCCAAAGTGCTGCCTATTAAAAATTTAAATATAAAATACTGAGAGCCATAATATGATAAAACTCTGAAATCTGATTTTTACAGCAATATATATATATATCAATGATAAACTAAAGCTTGTATGTTTAGTAAGTTTTAACGGAAAATTTTCGAAAAAATTCCAGAAAAAGATTTTACAGTGCTGTACTATTATATATGGATGGGATTTGCATATGTAGGGGATACACCTACAAACAATCGAAGATTGTTAAAACTTGTTTGAAAACAGTTTTATTTTTGAGTTATGGCTGTTATGGCAGCGAATTACGAAGTAAATTTATAGCTGAGGGATTAGCTTGCATAGAAACAGTTAGTTGTACCCATACAACAAGATCAGTTAGACTACTGACAGTGATCACACCAAAATAATTGATGATTTGAATACATTTGATTGATGCTACCAAACGCTCTATTAATAATCTATGGGCTCGTGACACACTTCCGAAAAAACCCAACTTTAATGGAATCACCTTATAAATTGTATTCTATATCTAATTGGGATGTGTTTGAAATACTTAAGATTCTTTGAACTCTCTCTTTGCAGTCATTAACCATCCGGTAAAACGTGATCGCAATGCCTAAACACATCTGCATAATTGCCAAAAATTTCAAAATAAATAATAATAAAAGCTGTAAGGAAACGGAGACTGGTATATGGCGGCGCTCGGCCGACCTTGGCGCTAGCTTGCAATGACAGTGACACTGACTGGTTTTACGGACTGAACCTGAAGCGTAATACCAAAAAAAAAGGCGTTTAAAATACATTTTAATATGTATATGTATGTGTGCACATATATATACCTGTAGAGCCAATTTCGAACAAGTTTCAATTAAAAACAATTTATTTTTCGCCGAAAACAAAAGACTTAGGCAACGAACTTGACAAAACATGCATGTTCGATTGCAATCAATGAAGAATTAATATAATCTTTTTCAAATTGTTTAACATACACTTAAAAATATATTATATATGCACAGGCAAAGCTCAGTAAAATTTGAATGTGCTTCAATTGAAATAAAAATATTTTTGTGCGCAGGCAAAAACGACTCAAGACACAAACTTGAGACAACTAACTCGAAACAGTGCCACTTGAAGCGTAAAATATATTGTTAGAAATATATATTTTACATAAAAATAAACAGAGCCAAGCTAATACCGAACCAGTTCCGATCGCAAGCAAATTTTGGGCGCAGAAATTGGGCAGCAAAAACAAAAGACTTAGGCAACGAACTTTGTCACATGCCCAACTCAAAATTGTAATTCGCTTATGATCAGTATATCAATATATCTATAAACATACATATATATATTTATATAAATTCAGTATTTTATGGATGTGTCGCAGTTAGTGGAACGGGTTTAGCCTCGTAATCACAACAACTTGTTTACTTTGCTTTTGTTTAGTTAGTATTAGAAGTTTCTCTAAGGCTAAGTGGAAGTGTGAGAGCAGAGAATGTGTTTGTACCTTGTCGCCGATTGAACTGGGCGGGCGTGGGCGTGGCCAGGCAGCCAAGCATTAACACAATACACAGCGCTAGCTTCATTTTTATACCGATTGACAGCTAGATATGGGATATAGAGAATCGTATCCAATTCCGCGTTGCGCACTCGCGACGTGCACGACTCGACGTAGGTTATCAGACTGGACTGAGCGCGTCTTTCGGGCCGGCTACCAAGCTTCTTTAGAGATATTGCTACTGGCGTAGTTTTTTTTATTTTCCGACTCGAATTGGGTTTTGGTCAACGCGTTTGCGTGCGCGATCAGCGTTCGACGATTCGGCGTTTGACAGCCGAGCCGGGTGTTTATATATGCAGCGAGCGGAGCATCGAGAGCGCTAATCTCATCGACTATTTAGTATATCAATTAAAAATCTCAGCAGCAAGCAACAAAAATCACCAAACTCAACTGTAATTTTATGCAATTTTTCCCAACGGATCGAGCCAGATGACAAATCCCTAGGCGAGAATGCAAATTATAAAACGCATAAATTGTGAGCCGAACCGAACTGAACTGCATTGAGTCTGGCTATAATATCATGTTCCAGCTGCAATTACATCCGATATGTTCTAATTGCCCAGAGATATATAGAACAGCAATTAGCATCACATCTAGTGCTAAATGGCGCTCACTCTCAGTGCAAACAGAAGAGCTTAGAGAGCTGGAAGAGACTCTATATATGTAGTACTGAATGTATAATAACTGCTCTCTAACAGCTATTACGGCACCAGGGTAATCAAAGTAATTATTAAGTAAACAGTTAAAAAACAAGCTGTATAAAATGTATAGATATACAAATGTATAGTATAGGAACCATAGGAGGCTCTATAAAAGTGCTTGAATAATGGCTGCACAAATAATGCGGATCCAAATATGATATGAGAAGAGTTAGTTATATTTTTAAGCTTTGTGAGAATAGCTATATAATAAAACTATTGATGCATCTCGCTGGGATATTTTTAGATACGTGCACACAGTGCAAGTCAGCTAAGGTTAGGAACGAGTATTTAGTAGTCGGGCAAGCCTCATTGAAACTAAAATGAATATATATATCTAACGACAATTATCCCTAATTTTGGATAGACTTCAATGCTATCACTCGATCTGATAGGGTATATAACTAGACATATGCTTTATGGATGTATGCTAAAAATATGTGATGGACGTGTGAAGTGACAGCGAGAGAGAGAGGGAGAGAGGGAGAGAAAGAGAATGTTGTCTACTAGGCGTCTATTTGCCGTTCGCCGTTTGTCATTGTCGAGTTTTAGGAATTGAATGTGAGTCAAAGCGAGGTTTATTTAGCGCATAAATTCCTGATCGCTGCTTGAGCAGAGCTCGATCATTGCTGGATCAGTGATTTAATGGCAATTGAGTGGTTAAATTATTTAAACGGACTTAGCCTAATGAAGCTGTAAGCTGGCAGACTAATTGTTGACTGTCAGCTCGTTCAGAATACATTAACTAAAACCTATTTGTTAATCAACAGCCGAAGCTCATCCTCAGCTCATGCGACCCAAGATCGACTAGCGGCGATCGACGATCGACGATGATAAGAGCTGAGATTTGTTTGTATGCATTCGCCGTGTGAAGCACAGGCTGATTAAGAGAGCGAGATTACGCTTTAGTTGGCGACTTGCATTGCGTCTAATCGATGACATAGGCACTGCACTGAGAGAAATCTTTATATTAATTAAATATTAATTTTATTTAATTAAATATTTGTCATTTTTAAGATACGAATTCGAAAAATATACTCATCTGATTCTCGCAGTGTATTTGCGTGCATTGGACTGGAATCTGCTCGGAATGCCGATCAGCTGAGTGCCAATTGTTATGCATAGAATGCGAACGCATATCATAGATCATATTATAATAAGCTCAATGTCGTCGATGAGTAAGTCGAAGCTGAAGTTGAATTTTGTGGAGAATGTCGTCAGATAATTCCGATAGCAGCTCCTGCAGAGCAGTTCCGGCTTGGACATAGTTTACGTGACACAAGAAAGGCAACTCGAAGCGGTAATTTGCCAAGTGCTCCCTAGGCCTGACTTTATTGAGTTTGATTAATGCTTCGATGCAAACCGAGCAGAAAGAGAGAGCGAGAGAGCAATAACACGCGATCTGCCGCTATATTTATAAACTCACTAAATCAAGCTCATCTTCATCGGAATGAGTATTTTATTCTGGAAATACCCAATTCGTAATGCTCGCGTGTTTACAAATGTAAGGAAACTAAGAAAAATAAATTCATTTCGTTTATATTTGGTACTTTTGGGCTGATTTTGCGGAAGTGATGAAAGGGAAAAGATTTTCTATATATAGGGAAAATTTCTATATGAGATAAGGCGCTGTTCAGCTCAGACTGTATGGAAAATGATGATGATGATGATAGATGTATGATTTATTGCAGTACATTGATCAGAAATATGTAAGAGTCCCTCCTCAAGATAAGACTACGTCTAAGCAGTAGCCTCGTATAGCTCATGCAGCAGGCAGTGCCTTTGGTATCTATAGGCTATCTTTGAGACTGACCTGCTTAGCCCAGACGCTGATCATTAGCTATTCCTAAATGCACGCCGAACACATCAATATATTTATTTAGGTCAGAATTCGCTCTGTATATATAACCTTAAGGTAAACACTGAAAGGAACGGGTACAACTGTGGCTATGGAGGACATAGGGGAATAGAAAAGTTCTACTATATGTTCTAAAGGTACTAAATGTACTAAAACTATAATAATAATAATATAGAATATTTATATAAAATATTTATGAACAAGGTTTCAAAAAGTAAATTTTAGAATGATACAATGTATAGATAAATAACATAAATGATATATATAAGGAATGAATATTTGATGATTCTTTTTCAAATATTTTTATTGTTTTTTTTATTCATTTATTTCCTTCATCGCCTTCTGCCCCTCGCAGCTCCAGCCAGCGTTTGCTGTATCCAAGTCATGTAGCTGCTGGTTCTGGTGTAGACGCCGGGGAAACCGGGCTTGGCGCACTCGTAGCCAAAGGAAACGATGCCCAGCAAGTAGTAGCGATAGACGCTGCCTTCCAGCTAAGATAATAAATAAATATATATATATAGCATGATCATAAAGTCGAGAGCTGAGAAGATCTGATTGTTTGGCTGTCGTGTGAGTTCCCCCCTCGGCGAGATGGCAACAAACTCAATCACCTTGGGGGATTTGTGGCTGATTTGGTGTCTCAATCAAGATCAAAAGAGAAACAGAAACCGAAACTGGTTCATCGATGAGTCAGCCTGAGCGCTGTGTAACTGACCTGCGGCAGCATTAATGGTCCACCGGAGTCCCCCTGACAGGCGTCGACTGTGGAGCTGCCAGCACAAATTAGCTGCAAGAGAGAGATCAGAGATTGGAGCATGAACAGGATCATGGACGCTGTGAATGATGTAAGACATATCTCTATACATCGAGCTTAGTAAACTCTTCGACTGTCCCCTTTCCGTGTGGTTTACCTTGTCGCTGAACTGAACAAACTGAAAGACAGATTTGTAGCTCTGCTGGCAGCTCTGCCGCGAGACGATCGGCACCTGCGCATCCCGCAGCACATTCGAGGTGGCGCCCTGATGTTGCGTCGCCCCATAGCCGGCCACAAACGGATTCATGCCCACGAATTGATCCTCCATCTGAAACCGGCTCGACTCTGGCAGGCAAATGGGGCGAATGTCAGCTGGCAAAAGCAAAATATTTAGTTAAGCAATATTAGTAGTAGAGGCAATGAGAGAGAAGAGAGACGAAGTGATAGATAGGCAGAGACACTGCTCAAAGCCTCAAAGACTCTAATGAGTTGAGTAAATGGCGCATACCAAAAACGCATGTGATAGCCACTCAACACTAGATGGCGCCATAACGCTACGAACTGAGTATAAGACATTGATCAGCTCAGTCAACAAAGTATAAGAGTTTGCTCAACTATGTAAACTGAGTATAAGAGATAAACAAACTCTGCCAAAAGAGTATAAGAGTGTGATCAACCATAAATAGAGTATAAGACCTTAGTATACACTTCAAACCCGTATAAGAGTTTTATAGGCTATGACAATAGAGTACTCACCGCTAGATGGCGCCTCGCCATTCAGCTCAATCATGGCAATATCATTCGCAATGGCAGACAAATCGAATTGCGGATGCACAAAAGTGCGCCGGATGCGATAGTCCATGACGCCCGCCTCATTCGCGTTGGACAGATCGCGAGCGCCCAGTCGAACCAGCGTCAGCATGGAGTTGATGCAATGAGCCGAGGTCACAACAAACTAGGAACTGATCAGGCTGCCGGCGCACAGGAAATCCAAGCCGTTGCGATTGCTGTCCTTGACGTAGCCCAAGGCAGCCATCCAGGGATAGGCACCTGGTTGGAGAGAAAATTAAGTTTAGCCAAGAGTAAATAAGTTCTGTCAAAGCTTACCTTTGCGCACAGGCAAGCCGCCCACGACACGATTGGTGGTGGCGCCACCTATGCCGCAACCGGTGGAGCTGCTCGGGCCAGTTGGCTGCGCGGGGTAGACAGGCAAAGGCACAGGAGCAGGAGCAGGAGCAGGAGCTGGTGCACCAGTGGGCAGTGGAACTGGACGCAGCACAGTTCCAGGCTGATTGACAGGCGGCGTCGGCTGAAACACCGTAATAGGCGGTGGTGGGGGCGTGGTCGGACCGCTCAACGAGGAGAAAGAGAAACCGGCTGAAGAAATCTGCAACATCTGCTTGGGATGGCGGCTGACCACAGGCGCAGGCGTCGTAGCACAGCAAACCTGCAAAGGCAGCGTTAGCTCTAGTAGAAGTCGAGGAGGTGGATACTGTGGAGGGGGTTTACCAAAAAGGTGGAGCCATCAAAGCCACAAATGGACTGTCCGAGAAACGTCTGGAATTCCTGATCCGCTGTGCCCGTCTGGTACTCCTGGACGAGATGCGAGCAGCTGGTCAAGGGGACGCAGCTGCCAGAGCGAGCGCGTGCATCAGTGCAGCTCTCTGGGAGCTGGAGCTGGGCTAGAATGAGTTACAGATGGAGCTCATGGTACAATTTGGACTTGGGTTGGTGGTGCAAGTGCAGCGATTGGTTTGGAAATCAATTTCTTTTTTTTATTGCGCAAACAACTACAACTAGGTGCGGGGAGGGGCTGAGGGTTCTAGGCGCGAGCTAGTGGAACTTGATGCGACGACGACGACGCTGTCGACTCGGACTGAGCGGCATAAAGACCATCATATCCGAACCCATGAGCACAGTGGAGGCGAGCTGCTGCTGCTGTCGCGGATCGATGCAGGGGCAGTTGGGCAGCGGAGGCAATCCGCCCGGCAGGCACACAAGAGGCGAGGAAGGGCACGTCGGGGCGGGCAATGTAGTTCCAGCTGCGGTTGTTGTGGTCACGCCCGTTGTGGTTGTTGTGGCGCTGCTCGTGGTGGTGGTGGTGGTGCTGCTGCTGGTCGTGGTTGTTGTGGTTATTGGCGGCAGAGGCGGCGTCGGCTGGAACGTCGGATACACTGCATTGGACGTGGATGTGGGCGTTAATGGCACTTGAGCTGGCGGCACTGGCAACGGATAGACCGTGAAATAACCTGTGGGATACGCCGGACACCAGCCCTTGATGCTGGCCAAGTACGAGAGAAACGGCCAGAAGTAGACCTTCACACAGAACTCCTCCAGCAGCATGGCCCAAGGATGCGATGCGATGCGATGCGGTGCGTGCAGCTGCCCCAAGTGTTAGCCGCCAACTGCTGCAGAGCTGGCCAAAACCCCATTTTTCAGGCCACCAACTGAAGCCATTTAAATTGCAGTGCAACAAATTATTTCAATTTTCATTTAATTCGAACGTTTTGTGGACTTTTCGCTTGACTTTTCACAGAACGGAAGCGCAGCACTCAGGGCCGGTTCAGTGGCCTAGAGGCGGATTTACAGACAATAAAAAACTGAACGAAAATATTTTTAATTCTAGAACCTTTTTTAAAAATTCTAGACAAATTTTTAACGAGTTCTCAAGTAAACTTTGAATGAGAAAATATATTCTGAAGACTTTCCTGCTCATACGAAGGATATGAAAAATAATGGTCGAACACAAAAACTATTAGACAGTTGATAAAGTTGGATAAAGATCAAGATCTCAGAAAAAAAGTGTCTCAAATATTTTTTAATATTTTTAAAAATATTAAAAAATATATTTAAAAAATTTTCCAGCTCATAAAAGCAAGTGGAAAATCATTTTGTACGCCTGAACCGAACCTGTGTACATTTTGCTGCATGCAGTCGATGTCACTGCCCCTCACGCGCCACCACCCCCTTGCCCCTTGCCCCTGCCCCACACCTATCCCAGCTTTGCCATGCTTTGTTAACTTTTCGGTGGCAAAAATTAAAATAACTGGGCCACTGACGCTTGACATCCGATTAGGTCGCGCGCTATCAGCGATCGTGTTAACTGCTGTTTACATGACACAAATTTCCGAACAGAATAAATTCGAGGCGTTATTAAATTAAGTCAGAGGTTTGTTTATGCATTTGTCACGATCGCAATCGCCAACGAGAACAAAAAAGGGATAAACTTACAGTTGACCAAATCGCACAGCCAGACAAGGCAGATCCCAAGTGCTGCGCTTCGGCTATATAGCTGATATAGTTTTCCCATTGCTCCTGACGCCGACGCGTTCCCCTTTAAGCGAACTTCAATAATGCACTGAGCTGTGGCAGCAGCGTCGACTCCGAACTTAAAATAGAAATGGAAATCAAAATAAATAAATAAAAAACAACATGCCTACAATTATTTCGATTTATGATGGTTTAATTGTCGCAATTTTCCAAATTAAATCTAATCATTTGATTAGAACTCGACAACAATAAAAAACAAGTGTGCGATGACAGTTTAGTTGAACTTGAAAAGGGTAAAGCACCTGGTGAACTCACCATCAAGGTCTAAACTAACCATATCTGGTTGTAGCCATGGAAGACATAGCTGCATATGATTGAGTGATACATGCTGCTGTCTAGCCTTAAGCAAAAAAGACAACTGCATTTATGAGAATCGCTGAGAAAGGCATTAGCTAACAAACTAAATTTACTTCTTCTAGTTATTCTACTCTTTTTGGTCCACTCAATCTTCATCTACTTGAAGTAAAGGCACAGCAAAGCCTACGCGGCCTACTTATATTCATGAGAATCGCCGAGTAGGGCACCAACTCTATGTACATGAAACTTAACATTATGTTATGCGTTCGCTCTAGGGCAACATGCCCATAGAACTAAATGATATAGGATATCTATATACATATATATCCATGAACAATTAGAAAAACATATTTTCAGATGCGCTTATTTATTGAGTTTTTGGCTTTTTGTCAGTTAGGCACAGTTAGGCTAAAATATATTTTGGTTTACATTGAGCGAGACGAAACGGAAAAAATGCTCTAAATCTAAATGCCGACTACGACTACCTCGTGTACTCGTACAACATGCATACATCGAATATGAACTATATATATATAGAGTGGAATATTGGAGTATATAATTAGCTTTTCTCAGTGTTGTCCAGTCACGATCCTTGGCCAGTTACTCCCGATGCTTGCAGTCGAGAAAGAGTTGCGCCTGCGATTGAACGAATCGGAAGATTTCGAGCAGCATTTCGTTGGAGGTTTTGCAGTTGCCCTGCTGTGGCTCAAAGAAGCCGCCGGCACCACCAGCACCGCCCACCGAACGTTTGCCCCAGTCAGGCGAGAATGTCAACTGGGATGGAGAGAACTGAATTAGCCTAAAATCTTTAACAGCTGAGTTTCGGCTGAGACTCACCTGACATTCCACGCAGGCCAGCAGGAAGAACAGCACAGCGGCAATCAGGACTTCACTCTTGCAATTCATCTTGTCTACTATGAGCTATGTAGCACTTGGGAGCTGCTTTTATAGCTCTCTGATAGGCCAACTTACCAGACGGTTCAATTAACTAAGGACACTTCTAAGGATGCTCAGGCGTCAGACAACGGCTGCGCCGCAGCAGCTCTGACGTCATTCATTTAGCAATCAATCTGAGCAGACATTAAATGTTAAAGAGCTATATGAATGCATAATATATAACATATATATATAATATATATATATAATCTCTCCCAAGCCGAAACTATAAAGATCGCTTTATGGATCAGCTTCTTTTTCATCCTCTATCATTAATTTATTTATAATGCTGTAAAACTGTGACACCGTTTGTTGCCGCGCCCCTAATGGGCGTAAATACATATATTAAATATATATTTTTTTGTTGGTCATGAACTGTCTACATTAGTATATAATATATATATTATATATTCCAAATTTCTCTCTCTCTCTCTCTCTCTCTCTCTCTCTCTCTCTCTCTCTCTCTCTCTCTCTAGTCTCAAACAACTTAATGCCAGACATGGAAACATAGGGAAAAGTCCCAAGGCGAGGCTATATACAAGTATATGTTTCAAATCTATGCACGAACCGATCCAATAAACTTCTTTTACTTATTGCTTATTAATATGACACATAGATATGACCGCCCGAAGAGAGAACCACTCCATAATATATCCAAAAAAGTAATTCAGAATCTCAAAGAAAAACTTGCTCAGTAATTTCTCATTTCTAAATTAATAAAATTGCAACATTTTGGAAGCATTTGTGATTTGTATGTATTTATTAGAATTGCGCATATATATATATACTTTGTATTGCATATATATAAATATATGTATATAGTATTAAGAATCGTTAAATTAAGCAGTGTAGTAGGAAAACAAAGAATATTTATATATATATATATATATATATATATATATATATATATATATATATATATATATATATATATATATATATATATATATATATATATATATATAATATAAAAAGAACGTTACACACTTTGTATAAAAAACATAGAATAGAATTTCGTAGAGGTTTACAAAATATTATTGTTTTGTGCGTTTTATCAAATTCCTTTCGTTTCATAAATATAAATATTTATATAATGCTAAAATTATGACAAGAAACAATTCTAATTGTTTATTTCTCATTATTATTGGTTGTTGTTGTTGTTGTTGTTGCTGTTGTGTTTGTACGTGTCTTGTTAATTATATAAATTGTATTTATTTTGTTTGTTTTATTTCTTGTTATCAATGCGCTGACTAAATGCAACGAGAACGAGGCACTCAATTTGTTATTAAACACAACACAATCTTTGATTACGCGTAACAACAAAAACCGAATTATATATATAGATATATATTATTAGTAAATAACAATACAAATTACAATAACACATTCATGTTTGGCTTAATCGAACAAATTAACACAAACATTCAAAAACTTGGCTTTAATTACAAAAATTTCTCGCAAAAATGTCTAATCATAAAAAACACTTTTTGTCCTTAATTGTTGCACATTTGATCAACAAATAATATTACAAAAATATACATATATATATGTGTGTGTTTGTGTTTGTATATGGTTTATAAATACATATATATATATTCACATATATGTATGTATGCATGTATCTATGTAAGTATTTATATGTAAATGTGCTGTGGACTTATTGAGTTTGCTTTGCTTAGCTTTGTTTCATCTTTTAGTTTTAGTTAGTTAGTTTAACTGGCGAGTGGGCGTGGCATGAGCGTTTAGACAATTCATTTCATGTTCAGGCAGTTAACAAAATGCATTTCGTTGGGCTTCTGCTGTAGCTGGGTTCATTTCGATTTACTGGGTCATCGGAATCTCTCTGTTTAGCTCAGTCGACGCGCGTTCTTCATTAATTATAAAAATTTTGGTGTTATACTCGTTACATTCGTATTTTTCCTCTTCTTGATTTGTAGAGATTCGTTTTAGCTGCCTCATTTACATTAGGCAGCACTTCTTCTTGCCCTTCTTCTTGAAGCCCTCCTCGATGTAGGGTCGTTCGGCTATTTGAAATTTGCGCACAATGCGCACTAGCTCATGGAACGCCTGGTCCACATTCACTCGCAGCTTGGCACTGCACTCAATATAGGGTATCATTAGGTTTCTGCTGGTATTCTGTGCCTCCTCCAGCGAGACATGACGCTGATGCTCTAAATCGCATTTGTTGCCCACCATCAGCATGGGAAACTCATCGCGATCCTTGACGCGCAAGATTTGTCGCTGAAACTTGGGTATTTCATCGAAGCTGGAATGATCGTTCAGCGAGAACACGAGCAGGAAACCCTCGCCGGAACGCATATACTGTTCACGCATAGCGCTAAATTCCTCCTGGCCAGCTGTATCCAGAACTGTTAATGAAATGAAATTAATGCTTGATATATGTATATAATTATATATAAGTCCACTCACTATCCAATTTGGCGGGCACATCATCAATGACACATTGCTTCGTATAGGAGTCCTCGATGGTTGGATCATAGTCTGTCACGAAATAGCTCTGTAATGGTGAAAGTCAAATAGATTAATACACTGCACATCATTTTGTTAATAGTTAAAAATGTTAAATAGAAGTTATATAATAAATTGATACGATTAGATAAGTTATATGCCTAATTAATCATATCTTTTGTGAATTAGTTAATAACTAAAAATAACAAGTTGGAGTGTTAGCCGACTGAGCGACTAGAAGATACCCTAATGTTGTTAGATTTATCCAACTGTTGACACTGATTTGGAATATACATGTATGGAGTGTAAGAGTATATATAGAAATATAGAGTATTAGTTTACAAAGAGAATAACAAAGAGAATATGCCCTGTTTACTTATTGTCAATGGGTATAAGAGACACAAATAATTTCTAAAAATAGTTATATATATAAATATTGTGAAAAAAATATTTAATTTTGTTTACATATTTTTAAAATTTTCAATATATAAACAAAATTTGTGCACTTAAAACCTTTGTAATATATTTTTCTTTTAATTTTTAAAAATATTTCTTTATATATATATATTTTTTTTACATTTTAAAATATGTATTTTTTATAGTTTGATACTTTTTTTTAAATTTTTATTTTAGTTTATGTTATATATCAAAGATTTTATGCCATACACATTCTTTTATTTATTCATATTTATATTTGGAATACTATTTTAACCACTATGCAGTGAATGAAACCTTTTGAAGCACTTTTTGATTTGTTTACACACAGTTTAATGCGCTACTTCAGTTGATCAACATCTTGGCATACATAAAAACAAATGCTTATGCATGTGTGTGGGTGAGTGTGTGCATATGGTACATATATACTACACTATTTGTATACATGTGAATGGCTGTGGCATGGGCAGATGAGGATGACGCAAATAACTAAAAATAAATATTGCTAGGCGCATTGCCACATTTTGTGAATGGTGCGACGGACGAATTAAGAATGAGACCGTGGTCGTGACCATGACGAACACCCCGTTAGATTGACCTCAGCTCCACACACTCAACACACACACACACATGCACATTTATATGGATATATACCAATCGCAATATCCGTTTAGGCCGCTCAACTGGGCAACGCCCTTAAAATATGCCGATTTTCCAATTCGAATTAAATTTTCTATTTGATTTTGCTGCGCTGATCTATGCTCAAAAATATGTAGCACACACGCACATATATCTATATATGTATATATGTACATATATATTGCCAAACAAAGTAAGTCGCTTGTTGCTTTGCCAAAACAAGGGTCCAGCCCACTTGTTACGTTTGCCGCACCCCTCTGCTGTTGCGTTGTTGGCTTTAGAGATGCGCTACGGTATATATCACCGCTAAAAGTCACTGTTATGGCGACTTTAAGATCACGTTTTCACACCAAAGCTCAACTCTGTTGTGTTTGCTTATACAGCAACATTGACGAAGACGACGACGACGACGACGACGACGTCACCAGATCTCTGGCTGTGGCCCTCACCTGTATGAATTGTATCGTTATGGCTGATTTTCCAACGCCGCCGCCACCGACGACCACCAATTTATACGTTTGCATTTGCATTTTTGAGCGTTGCGTCGTCGAATTTTCTGTTTTCTCTTATTGTACCGTCCGCGAAAAGAATTCAACTAGAAATGCACGAATGTATCGACATAGTCGATACCACTGCATATCATTATATCGCGCAAGGTCTCTAAGCGAGTAGTCGATACCACAGCAGATAATTGCAAGGTTGCACTACAAAATGTTATCGCCATCAAATTTGAGTAAATTACAAGAAAATTCTTATAAAACTGAGGAAATATGCTTAGACAGCAGGTTACATACACCAGTCAACCGCACAAATCATTTAACACAAAAACATAGTCGATAGAATCAATTTATGACGTAGGGCTACATGGTATCTATCCGATAACGATTACCACAAATTACCGCGATTTCTATCGAAATCAAATATATAGTATTTTTTTCATTCATTCAACAAGTTGTCCTAGACTAAATATTTTATTTGATAAAAAAATGGTAATGTTTAATCCTACTGAGACTCGGCTGTCATGCACAGACGCGCCAAAAGGCTAGTCAACTGCAGCAGCGAATTACAACCATCGACAATCTTCATGTGCGTAACGCCAATTTCTCTTATGAAGTTCAACTTCAGCTGTTCGTCCACACTTAGCCGCTTGCAGACGCGAAATATGTTTCCAATGATATCCTCCGGTGCATAGCCGAGACGCCACAATTTGGCCAAAATCTTGTATGCCTTATGTATATCATTGGCGGCACAATGCTGCAGCATATCCTGCAGCAGCATCGGATGCGGCTCATCGCAAACCTTGAAGACATTTGCGCCTGTAATCTCTCCGAATCCTTGAGCCGTGGACTGCAAGTTATTAAGACCTTGTCGCATGTCGCCCTGTGCCGTAAAGACAATCGCCTCCAATCCATCCTCGTCGTACTTCAGCTGCTCCAGTTGGCACACCTCGATGAGCTTGGCCAGCACCTGGGCATCCGACAGCTTACTAAAACGGAGCATGGCACAGCGCGATTGAATTGGCTCAATTATTTTCTCGCTTGTATTGCAGGCGAGAGCAAAGCGCGTTGTGTTGCTGTAGATTTCCATGGTGCGTCGCAGCGACTGCTGTGCTCCCTCCGTCATGCTGTCCGCCTCGTCCAGGATAACGATCTTATGGCGGCCTCGAGGCAGAGTGACCTTCTGTTGGGCAAACATCTTAATCTTATTGCGCACCACATCGATTCCACGCTCATTCGATGCGTTCAGCTCGAGCACCGCATCCTTATAGCTGTCACCCAACAGAATACGCGCCAGGCACTGTATAGTTGTTGTCTTGCCCACGCCAGGTGGTCCCTGCAATACATCCAGTATTAGTTATGTCATATCTTCACTACTATTTGCAAAATAAATTACCGCAATTATAATATTCGGCGAATTGCCTTGGGTGGAGAAGACAGATAAACGGGAGACTGTGTCTTCATTGCCTACAATTTCATCGAACTTAACAGGCCGATACTTTTCAATCCAAGGCAAATTATTGCGCTTGTCCACAACTACAGTTCCTGTTTCCTCTGGCATTTCTCTTTTATTTGATTAAATTAAAATTTTTAGCTCCAAACGCAATTGCAAACATAAAACGCGGGATTCGATAACAATACTTTTGACATTATTTAGCTCATATCGTTTCGATGTCAGTTACATAGCAGTCAGCTAAATTATTGAAACAGCAACGTGCCAGCACCACATATATCGAGTAAATGTGATCGAGTAGCCATTATCGCTGCGCATGATAGTTGTGTGCTCAGTATCGATAAGTGTAGATGTAGAAAAAAATATAGTGAGAATATGGCGAGTCTTGAGGGCCAGCAAGAAAATTATTCGAATAACCCAGCAGGTATGCATTAAAAACGTGAAACAACCAAACAAATTATACCTACAAAACAGTGCGTGTTAAATGGCCAGTGCAATAATTGAACACACAATACGCGTAACAAAGAGCCACGAAAAAAAATTGTTGGTCGAATGGGCAGCAGCAGCAACCAAGACAACGACGACGACTCACACTCGAAAAAGCGAACGAAAAAAAAAGAAGAAGCCAGAAGAAGTGTTTGCTTCATATGGGTGAAATTTGCCCCCGTGTGTTTTTTCAAGTTCCTTACAGTGTGTGTGGCTGTTGTTTTGCCAGCGCTAAATCCCCCCTTACCGGAGTTTTGAGTTATAAATAAAATTTCGTTCAAAGTTTCCAGAGGAAAAACATATTCGCCGTCATCGCAGCCACAGTCATCGTGAGGTAGCAGCTGCGCTGCAGCTGCACATTTGTTTGTGTGCGTGCGTGTTTGCATGTGTGTGCTTCAGTGCCTGTGCCTATGTGTGTGTGTGTGTATGTTTGTCCGTCTGCCGCCGCCAACTTATCAAGTGCGTGTTTTTTCTCCTTGCCCTACAAGTGCAAAACAGAAGCCGATTGATTTTCCTTTTCTTCGTTTTTTTGTTACATTCTCATATTCATTTCTTTTTTGGACTCTATCGAGTGAGTGTTCGCAAAAAACAAGTGAAAATTCGTGGAAAAATATATAGAGTTTACAACAAATATTTCTTACGAAACCAAAACACAAACTAAACTAAAGTGTTTATTTTGCTTTTGTTTTCTTTTTCTTATTTTTTATTTACTTGCAGTGGAAAACATACCCAAACGACCAGAAAGCCGAGAGGGGAGCGCCGAGCGAAAAGGTAAGACAAACGTTTTTATACACTACTCTAATTATTATATATGTGTATGGGGTGTATGCATGTGTGTGTGTATGTATGTTATGTAAAATTTTACATAGACGACAATTGCATGCTCTTACTGCACATAAACAAAGTCAATTGAGATGCATAAATAGTTATCTTAATAGGTCGGTTTTTTTTATGGTCTACAGTCGTGAAAGCTAATATTATGTTATGATATCATACACCCAGGCAAATCGATGTAGAGAAGCTATGTAGAGTTTCCTAATATTTAATTTTAGCACAAATATGTGACATATACTAGAAATACTTAGAAGATATGAGCATGGGCTTAAGGTCCGAAGCGCCCTTGTAGTAGGGTATGTTGTTTCTGTTACCAAGTTTGTAACGTAATGAGCAAGGCTATGTCTACGTAAGTACTTAGCGAGGATAAATTGAGAAACTACTACTACTAGCTGGAAATAAAAATATAAATGCCAAAGCAGTTTCAGACATAAAAATGTTTTATTAATGTTTAAAAAAAATGTTAATCAAAAATTTCCTCAACGCTTACGTTACGTTTTACGTACGTAGATCGTCTAGCCATTACGTTGCATGTCTCCTGACAAAAGCAGAATGCTCTGAAAGCATAAGGGCAAAGCAAAATTCTTGTGTCTCTAGGGGCATAGCGCGAGTGGGCTGCTAATGCAGCTGGAGCCAAACGCAAGCCCATGGAGCAGACTAAAAAAGAAAAACACTAAAAGGTGGGCGATAGATATACACATGTGTGTAGTTTCATAGATGATTCGTCGCTGTCGTCTGCCAACGTTCAAGGTTGTTGACTCTTGCATGATCATTCACATACACAGGTGATGATAAGCAAGTTTCGCTATCAAGGCGTTGTTATGGAAATGTCTCCAGATAAATAGAAACAGAGCTTGGCCCCGATACAATGCCAGTTGTGTTGCAGTTGCTGTGAGCCTGTGTTCGAACAATTTGCATTCACAATTACGTCATTAAATTCCATAAATATCAATAAAACCGATAACGCGCTATCGCCGGCGATTGGCGACTGCCGATTGCCGATTACAACGAATGCGCAGAAAGTTAGTTGACCAATTGCTACTTGGCTAAATTTTGTAGTTTTTACAATTTCTATTTTTTGTTGTTTTTTGCATCTTTATTGCTTTTATTTTGCACAATGGCTCAATGTCATTTTAATAAAATAAAAAAACTTTACTCTTTTGCCTTATTTGCTCATCGCATTGCTCTGGGGGCGACCTGTGTGTGTGCGATTGTATGTGTGTGCATTGTTTTTGTAGTTTGTTGTCAATTGACCCACATACATACAAAGCGAGCGTACAACGAGCGGCGATGACGTCAGTCACTGTAAAAGTCGCGCGGCTCTCGTTGCCGGCAAATGCCAAAAAAACGGCAAGTAAGCTCCAGCTCTGGTTGAGTTGATTAGACTAGCAAATGCCCTGCGGGTAACAAAGATTCGTAAAGAAAAGTATTTTAGCTAGATAATACCCTGTAGGAAAGACTTTTGAGTACGCTCTTTAAAAGCCTAGAGTAACTAAAAAATTATAGATATTTCTTTATTAACCCAAATTTATATATTCATTTGGAAAATCCCTAAATATTTTTTGCCTCAACTTAAAAAAGCAAATCTCAGCATCTACCCGTTTTGCTAATGTTCATGGAGTGTAGGGTATTGAAAACAGGCAGCAGCGTATGAACAATAATGCTGAAGCTTTATCGATTTTTATTTTTTTTTTTTTTGCCACAGGTAGCAAAATAATTTTGTTGATTAAAACTAGCATCATGTGAAATATGAATGTTCGTGCTGGCTGCCACACCTGCCAGCGAGTGCCAACACCCCCGCACCCAATCGCAACTACATCAAGATAATATACAAATCTAATATATTTTTGTTGGTATTTACATTTTGACAGCGTCCAAAGACCGAGAGGAGAAACTGAAATATGCGCGCGATCGACAGAATGAGGAGAGACAGAGAAAAATCGAAGAGCTGCGAGCTCAGGCCGAGGCGGCACAAAAGTATCGCGAACAAAAAGAGGAGGAGCGTCGTCGTCGCATCGAGGAGATTCGCGTGCGTGACACAGAGAAACGTCATCAGGTGGAGGAGCGCAAAAAGGCCATCATTGAGGCCGAGAAGGAGCGACGAGAGTATATACTCAAAAAAAATCAGGTGAGTCAAACATACATATATATCCAGTATATATATCTAACTCTGCCTTTGCCTTTACAGGAGCGCGAATCACGAATAGAGACAAAGAAACGGGATAGAAATTCTATTGCCTTTGCTTTTGGCTCTTCAACGCCACGTTTGCTGGATGTCCCAGCGGACTATGGCCTGGTATCGCCCAGCACTTTCTGGAGTCAAAGACGGTGCGTCTATATAGTCTAGCCACACTATATGGATACCATAATTGTTTATGATCTTGTATATTTATAGTTCCACATCTATATCAAACGTAGCGGGCGCCTCGCTCTCACGTCGCAGTTCCGAGCGTGAACTCGCCGATAGTGGTGCTAAGAAGCGTACCTCCTCATCCACGGACAGACACGATGGTGAGTTCGTAGTAGTATTAACGCCCCATCCAAGCAACTTTCGGCCGAACTGTCACAGACACACCTACACACTCAACACACAACACGGAATACACTTAATCTTAACTATTTATTTGCAGTTAATATTACTTTAGACAAGCCACTCGTAATTTACAAAGAACAAAAAAGAAAACTAAGTTTTGTTTACGTGACAATCTCCCTACCATATACTAGATAGTTATATGTCTATATATAACCGCTTCCCAAGTACCTGTGAACTGTTGCAGCTGTGTGCAAAAAGTTATTAACTTGATTTCAATATCACCTATCCCTCACCTCTTTTATTTGATTTACAATATATATACATATATATTTTGATATATCCGTCACTTTAGATAATTCCAAAACGTTTAGCTTCAGTTCTTGTTAATTTTTTCAATTCTCACTGTTTCTCACTTATTCTCTCTCTCTCACACACACTCTCTGTTCAAACTGCCCCCACATTTAAACACCTCTGCACACAGATCATCGCCGTAAGTCTTCGTCCATGTACGAGGTGTTCAATTGGGGCTATTCGAATGATGAGCCGCCAAAGCGTTTTTCGTTATCGATAGCTGGCAGCGAAATAAATATCGATGGGCCAGCCCATCCCATTAACAACAACGCCCAAAAACTGACTTCCACAACAACAACCACAACTGCGCACAGACCATATACAACAGCAACAACTGCAAGCCACAACAACAACAATAACTCATATCGTAAGGGTGAGGGTGTTCCTCTTCTCTACTCTCCTACTTCTACTTCTCTATTGTTCCTGTTTTGTTATGTTATATTCCCCTATTTTATTTGTTTGTTGCCCTAACCGCGCCCTTTTCTACGAAGCTCTCCTAACCGGCATGCGCCCCTGTTTTTGCATGATCTAATAATTGTACCCTGTAAAAAGAATCCTGTAAGATGAGCACAAAAGCTATCGATTGTCATTATCGACTGTGGTTATCGATAAATAACAATGTGTCATTCTATGTTGCTAATAATTAATATAGTTATTTGTTGTTTATAAGATATAGCGATTGTCATGATCGATATTGAATTCCTATCGATTACTTGTTGAATTAATGTCTATATTATTGATACATTTATACTATGTGTTCACTAAACATTAATATAATTTATCGATGGTGTTATCGATATTTTATACAAACTACTATTAACACTGAATGCCTTTGTTAGAAATTTCGATAACATCGATAGTTTGTACTATCGATAGTTGCAATGCTCTTGTAATTAGGTTTTTGTATGCCCTAACATGTCACGCTCTATGTAACGCTCTCTCCCTCCTCCAAGCGGCGGCCTCTAGTTTTTTAAAAACATTTTTTTTTTATCCAACTACCCGATTTTTAGTAGCTCTCTTGCTCTCTTTCTCTCTCACACACTTGGCATGGTAATTGCTTTAGCCTTTGCTTTTGGTTACTCGATGATACATTTTGCATTAGTTCCAAGTTTCGGTCAAGAATTTTTGATCAAATGAAAAACAAAAAGAAAAACAAAAACCAAATCCAAAAACCACAATTGCAGAAGATATCGTTGACACAACACAACAGAACATGATGTTCCGAAGCGTTTACCGCAGGAAAACGGATCTCATGCCGACAATACCCAGCCCTCGAGACGGGCACTACGGTTCGCGCAGCTCACTGAGCACCACGCCCAGAACCCCAGGTAAGAACGAGCCACACAACCCAGCCACCCCCCTCCCCCCGCTCAAAATCACTTCTACAGCCTCCAGCTATCAACAAAGCATCATTCTCGTCATCATCATCAGCATACAGCTCTCCAGCTGACTGTCATGATTTTGTATTCATCATCATCATCTTCATATACATTATTCATATACATACATTATTTCATCAGCGTATTCAGTTAGGAACAACCAAGAACAACTACGACAACAATGACCTGTGTGACCATTTGAGAGGTTTGGCCTTTCGTTTCTTCTTGCTTTTGATTCTACTCGGAGATATAATATTTGAAAAGTTCTGCTCACAACTCACTAAACACCACACACAACACCAACCCAACCACCCATATTGTAGCAAAATTCTGTGCCCATTAGTGTGACGTCTACTGTATATATATGCATATATATAGCTGCATATGGAACCACAAGCACCACCACCACAACCACAAACAACAGCTACAACAATGCTACAATGATACTGATTCTGATTCATCAACACTTTCTGAACCACTTTCCACTTTACATATCACCAACAACAACAACCACCGACCCACCTAGTAGGACGCGCCTACTCGATGAACCGCTTGGATCAGCTGGCCCAGCCCATACGTCGCAATGGTGAGCACATGCGTGCCATACTGGAGCGGGAGCGACGTGAACGTGAACTGGAAATGCTGGACGAGACGGCATCGCTGGGTGGCCACAGTGCCAGCGGTCGGCGTGGCCCGGCTAGGAGCAAGCGCGCGGGCAGTGCGAGTGCCGGTGGCAGTGGCACATCGACAGCGGCTGGCATTATGTCGCGCAGCATGACTCATCTGGCAGGCTGTGCTCAACGGGAGCGTGGAAAGTATTCTCTGGGTGGCGGCATCTCGACAAGCTTTCGGCCTTTGGGCAACGGTCAGCGTGACTCCAGTAAGAGCATGACACAGATAAGCCATTCGTGGTCGACCACAAACAGCACCAACAACAACAACCACCAACAACACCACCACCACCACTACCCACAACAACAACAACGCCAATCGAATCTTGGCTTGCAAACAGCAGCAACTAAAAAATATCTTCAAAGTTCATTTGCCTCATTCAACAACATGTCGTCTAGGCGTGCCCAGCAACAATATGCGAACTCTACTATTACTAACCCCAACTACTACCGTTATCACGACCTCGATCCAAACTCATTGTTGCTCATGAACTCTTCTAGTTTGTTAGTGAATGCAGGTGTGTGCGATCAACAACAACATCCAAAACAACAACTACAAAATACCCAACCATAACACACACACACTCAAATACATATCCTATATATATTTACACTTCCGCGGTGGCTAGCATAGAAGTCCATTTGACATCTCCAGACACACACACACACACACCTAGTAATCCTCTAAAGAGTAGCTAACGGGTTTGTTTCCTTATGCGAACAACATATGGCACACAAACTACACACACCAACGCCCTCACTAATAAGAGCATATTAGTTGCTCTTATACATATCGAATACGACATGCAATCTAATCGATAGATAGATAAATCATCATTATCTCAACATTATTCCCTACTTCTTATAATGTTCGAACCTAACGTATCGACAGATCTCATTAAGTTCAACTTCAACTGATCGATAAATTCTCATAACTAATTTTAAACTTATCTATAGAATTTGTAATCTTACATTATGACTTATCTAAACTCATAATTTATATATGCCCCACATAGAATAGTATTTATAGATAACAACTCAAGAACAAAGTTAATTTACAGCTCAACAATGCAAACTTCCCTCAACATAATTTTGTAATCTTTTCTATAGCGGTCAACTATCGATAATTATCGAATTTTGTAAAACTTCAGCATATTTGACTGCAATACTTAAAAAATCGATCGTTAGAGATTTATCGGAACTGAGCAACAATAAGCATATTTCAAATCGATAACATTTGTTCAATCGGCGTTCATGGGTCCATATTGTGTGCTGAGCATTGTCAACTGTTTGTTCGATTTCGTATGGACTAAACTATATATTATATACATAATTCACACATGCACATATACAAACACACTCACACCAACACTCACACCCAATCTCCATAGGTTATTTTGGTTTATGCTTTGTGTCTTTTTCTGTTCTGCCCACTCTACGTAATTGTGTCTTTCTCTATGTTTGGTACTTTGTTTAACTCGTTTGTTTTTAGGACTTTATTTTCTAGTGTTTTGTTCCCTTTCCACTTTTTGTTTACCTAATGACAAAGATCTCTCTCTGGTGACGGTCACAATTCACAGATCACATTATTTTTATTTGGTGCTCACCCGCTCATATATATAACTAAAAGATCTAAATAAGATGGATATAACTGATTCTCTCAAAGTGACGACCATAACTAATCTTCTCTTACTTTAGGCTCGCGTTCTGGTAATGTAACACCTGGCGGACATGGTCATCTAAGCGGCTCACGTCCCGGCAGCGCAATGTCCACATCAACCACGTTGTCCACAGCCAATCCCGTGGCACGACGTCCAGCGACAGCGCCACGCAAACCACGACCAGCTAGCATAGCAGGCACTGGCATGTCCCTCGATGGTAAATGAGAAATATTAATATAACTAAATAACATGAATCCTAATCCTAAACTCATCCTCCCACAGAGTTGAACAAACTAAAGCGGGACACTCATAAGCCGCCAATGAAGACAACGGCCTCATCGCCATCCACGTCTACAGCACAAACGACACCCAAACGAACACCGAACCTCATGTCCACCTCAATGATCGTCACCTCCAGCTCAACGCGCATGCACAGCGCCGAAAAGAAGACGCCACAAAAGCGGGTTAGCATCCAACTATATACTAACATTTATCCAATTGAAAAGCTTTCTATATTTCTACATATTGCTGTACATTTCATATTAATCTTCATCTCATTTGGTTTGCTTGTAGGAAACGCTGCCACCAAAGTCTGCATCCGCTTCCAAGGCACAGCCACGCAGTCGCACCGGAAGCATGGAGCGCATTAATCGACGAAACAAGGAGTCCACAATTAAGGCTGCACCTATTCCGTCGGTGATGAGCACGTCCATGATTGTGACCAGTAGCAGCAGCAGCTCCACGTTAACAGCTGCACCAGAGGCAAACGGTGTGGGAAAGGATCCTGTGGAACTGCCCGCTGCAGAGTTGCCAGTTCCTGAAGCAGTGATTGCTGTTAGCAAGGCGGAAAAGGAGGCATTAAACACTGTAAAAACGGAGCAAGTGCAACAGCAACAGGAGGAGCAGCAGCAGCAGCTTCTACAACTAGATGCTAAGACACAAGATGAGCCAGTGTCGCAGCAAATTCCAGAAGTTGCAACTGTGAATGTGGATGAGAAGGCAGACGAGGGCAATGAGAAGCCACAGGCACAGCCACAGCAACTGCCACAGCAACAGTCACAGCCTCAGCCACAAGTTCCACAGGAATCTAAGAAGATATTGCGTAATGGCGGCAGCAAGGAGAACTCGGAGGTGCGTGAATTGACGCCCCCATCTACAGATGGCAATAGTAGCAACGATTTGATGACCGCATCGATGATAGCCAAAAAGATAACGACTGAGGAGGAGGCTAAGGCCGCATTAGCCGAAAGACGACGCCTGGCCCGCGAGGAGGCCGAACGACAGGCGGAATTGGAGCGCCAAAGGCTTGAGGCTGAGCGCCTTGCCGAGCTCAAGGCACAAGAGGAGGAGGCCGAACGCCAGCGACTTTTCGAAGAAGAATCCACTCGCTTGGCCGAGGAGCAGCGACGCGGCGAGGAGGAGCGTTTGCGCAAGGCCATCGAGGTAAGAGACGCGACTGAATAAGCTTTCTAAAAATAAACTCAAATCGAAAATCGTTTTAACAGGAAGCAGAACAGCGCGAAGAGGAGGAGCAGCGCCGGCGAGAGGATGAGGAACGCCAGCGTGTTGAGCGCGAGGAGGCCGAAAAGAAGGCCAAGGAGGAGGCTGAAAAGCAACGCGTCGAGGTGGCCGAGCGCCTCAAGCGCGAGGAAAAGGAACGTGAAGAGCGACGCAAACGTGTCGAGGCAATTATGTCTCGCACACGTAAAGGTGGCGGTGCAGCTGCCACGCCCGTCAAGGTAGTCAGAGATCAATAGCTTAACTTTAATAATTTCCCATTATATATTAATCTTAACTACTGTGCAGGAATCCTCGGACCCCAAGTCTGAAGCACCCAAGGATGCACATGACGCGAACAGCAGCAGCAGTAACTCAACTGGCGGCTCGCCCAGCAGCAGCAGCACAATCAATGATGCAGTTGCACCAGCAGCTACAGAAACAGAGTCATTGGAGCAGCCACCAAACAGTCAGGCCATGTATGAGCAATCGGTGCTGGACAAAGAGAATTCTTTGATAAACAGTTTCTCAAATTTGATAATTGATGAGAATGCTAAGAACAATTTGCAACAGTACGAGGTGAGCAATGGCAAGCTGCATGTGGAGACGACAACAGCAGCTGCTACAGTTGCAGCAGTGGCTAATGGGAATGGCCATATCGAGAATGTGAATAACAAGAAGTGAGTCGAGACCAGCAGCTGTTCACTGTCTTAATTGACAACAACAACCACTAAATGGGCTTTACTCATTGCAGCGACATCAACCTGCTGCAGGATGCAGTGAATCCGGCTGTTACGCAGCTAATCGATCTGAGCATAGAGTCCCATCAACCACAACAACAGCAACAACTGCACATGAACAATAACAATAATAATAATAACAATAACAACAACAACAGCTTGCTGACGAGCACAGCGGCAAACAACACGCTAGTCACTGCTGATAGTCACGAGAATAAAGGTTAGTTATTGCGAAGTACATTTAGTACATATACTATATACTAATCTCTATATACATATTTACAGATATATCGCTGCTGTGAATTCGTTGAAGTTAACCAAAACCAGATTGTTTTCTAAACTATTTAAAAAAACGGAAAACATGAGAAAATCAACAAAAAACTGATATATAGCTAAATGTGTGTGGAGTATTTATTTATAGAATTGAGTTAAACAAAAAAAGGAAAGGAAAGAAAAGTAAAGAAGCAGAAACAAACGTGGCGAAAGGCAACAAATTATGGTTACTAGCTATACTAACAAGAAAAGAAAAAAAAAACAAACAGGAAAAATGCTTATAAAAACTATATACACCTTATTATATACATATATATAAATATATATATATAAAAGAGAACTAAACATTATAAAGCAGGCCAAGCTGCAAGAGAGAAATGAAGAAAAAGCGTTTGCATGTAATATTAGTTAAGAACTAAGACACAAAACGAAAGTAAAGGAAATGCTGATAAACCATATAAAAATGATATATATAATGCTGATCAAGCCCAAAATCATCATCATGCAAAGCAATTCGATATCAAAATGTTCCAAAAAGAAAAAGGCAAAGAAATTGATGATTTTAATTACAAAAATTGCTAATTATAATTCTAATTATTATTGTGTGTAAAAGGAAAATTGCTTATGAGTCCCAAACCTCTGCGTTATATATAATTGAAAATTATATATAGAAAATAGAGAAAGAGGAAGAAATAAGAGATGAAGCATGGGGCATATTATGTGAAGCCCTCCCCCCAAAAGAGAGATGAGATAGATGATAATATGATTTATGTACGACCTCAATGCTGGGCGCTGTTCCCCCGTACCCCCTCTCCCAAGACTCCCCACTGTGTGTTTATTGCCCAATTTTTTTATTGCACAGTTGTTTGTATAAGTTAAGTTTAAAAATACGTTGAGCCAACGAATCGTGAGGTATTATTTATTAAAAGAAATGAAAGTGAAAGAATTACGAAAACAAAAATATTGTCTGAAATTATTTGCTGATCCTATATTGTTCTATGTTCAATATGCGATGCGTAGCCTATGTAAACAAACACAGATATCAGATATCAGTGCTTACACACATACAGACACACACACACACACATGCATAGACATACATATATGTAACTAGGAATTAGAAATCTTTTGATTAATCTGTCAAATTCTGCTCATTTATTTTTGCTTGTTTAAATGTAATTGTGTTTTTCTCTGTGTATATTATTTTTTCGCGTCAATCTTTATATATATATATATTTTCGATAATCTTTATACATATATACACACGTCTACATTTGTAATTTGTATTTATCCATGTGCAAAATAAATTATGATTATTTTTTTAATTAACGAAAACTTAGCAAAATTATTTAGCATGCACCCAAAAAACAGAAGTAAAAAATAAAATAAAAACAATATTTCAAATAAACCATAGTCTATAAAGCATATATATATATATACATATATATATGTGCCACACCCATTTGTACTTGAGCGCGAGGGCCTTAACATGCATGAGAGCAAAAAAAAAAAGATTAAAAATAAAATATTAATTGATAAAACAACCATTTAAACCGTTTAATAGTAGTTGTCTAGTTAAATGGAATGCTTTTTCCTATGTTTAAACAAATGAATGAAATTAACTGAAAACTAAAGGCGATATAATCAAAAGACAAATGTTTAATTTAATAAATATATTAAAACTTAATAAAAGAAAACTTGTCTTGGCTGCAGTGAAAATATATGAAAACATATTCTTAGAGCTATGTATATTTAATATAACAATTATATGTGCAACAAACAAAACAATTATAAAAGCAATTCCCTCTATTTATTTAGAACACATTAAAACAAAAAACACTCACTAAATACACTGAAAAGAAAAACAAAACAGATTATGCAATTCTCTTCTTATCTTTGAAACATATATAAAAAAATCACTTACATAACAAATATATATTTATGTGAATAAAATGTAACTAATTCTCAAGGCAAACTAAAACTGAAAAACAGAAAATAACCCGCAAGATTTATTTTTACAGCCAGTATTATCAGCCAGTGACATGGGCATGCCTGGTATGCTGTGATAAGGCATGAAAGCACAAGCTATTACTAATAACAGGCTTCATATCGTTTTACTTTCAATGTCATAAAAAGAAGAAAAAAACATTCAAACAGCCGTTAGCTGCGACATGTGCATTATGACATCATCATCATCAATAGCAGCAGCTGAGTTGGAAAGCTTTTGAGAGTGGCTCACTTTAAATTGCTTACGCTCTCTTTCTGTTATTGCCGCTCTCACCGGCTGGAACTGTTAACATTGCAGCGATGTTAATGGCTTTAAGTTTTCTTGGCTTCGGCTGATGTATGGCACGCTCAAAGCGCTTTGAGTATTCGTTGTGAGCGGACGTGTGTTGTACACAGCGTGAAAATACAAACATATAGATATTACCAATTTGTGATAAACATTCCATTGGCCAGAGTGCAACGTTAAGCTACTTTTTCGACCAAAAACGTAACGCAACGCACCCTGCAAACCCGTTTCCAACCAAAAACCCAGCAGCAACAACAACAACAACAACAAACATTAACATGTCTTCGAATCGTGCTCCCAAGAGTGGCTTTGCGGCCGAAGCGCAGCGCAAGGTAACCAAATTTTTTGCCAAAAAATAAACATAATATCGTATGTCTGCATGTGTGTGTGTGCTAAGCTGCAATGCCTTTATTTGGGCATTTCAAGCCGAGTTGCGTCTTTGCTCGCGCGCCAAAATTCAGGCTAAAAATGGTCTTAGAGATGACCTCATTCCCAATTTGCAGTACGCGTTGATAAGTCATCTTAAAGTATGCATGACTGTGTATGAGTATGAGTATGCGTTTGTCAAATGTATCTAAGTGTGTGACCATGCATGCGTAATTTCTACAATCTGAAGTTTTAGTTGAAACTCAATTGAATTTAAACGAAGCTTTGTCAGGCTTCGTTCAGTTGCAGCTGAGCGCATTTTCGTCTCTCTCTAATTCTTTAATGCTCAATGGGCTTCATGGGTGCCCAATTGCTAAGCAAAGAGCATAAGGGATCGCAGCAACCGCTGCGTGGCCCTCGCTTTGTTTGCATTCGCTTTTATTTTATTCTCTTTTAAACTAATTTGACATTAGTGACGCTTATTTACTGCAATTTACATACATATGTATGTAGGCATGGGTATGGTGTATGTATGCGGAACTGGGCTTGCATACATCCCAGTGTCGCCATTCGCCCCGCGTTCCCCTTGAAAATTACGCAATGCACTGTCCCTGCGACGTGAGTGAAATTTGAAATTGTATATTGTATGTGAGAGGGAGGAAGAGGGAACGGATTAAGTGCAATCCACTAATGGACGACAACTACAAAAACAATGTATACAGTTACAGCATTGGTCAAACAGAACAGAACAGAACAGACAACGAGCACAGCTGGAGGGACATTTCCCTTAGCGTCGTCTCCCCTCAGTTTGCCGCGTGGCTTGCCCCCTTCTTATGTTTCCTCTTGCTTTTCGCCGCGATCAACGGCTTCGCAGGAGCGAGAGAGCGCGATGATGTCATTGGGCTGCCTGCCTGCCAGCTGCACGTCTTCGTTAACTTCAAAAATAAAAAAAATAAATGAAAGAAGCCGAAAGAAAGTTATATACGACTTGACGAACTGTGAATGCCCTTGCTTTTGATTTATTTCATTGAAGTTGATGGATATGGCAGCTTGTTATAAATATAATATAAGTTATTTTCCGTTGATCTACTTTATTTGCTTAACGTGTGGCCTTATATGTATAAGATATGGACTTGTATGTGTGTTAGTTACATATTTAGTGACAAAATGGGAATGCTTTATACAAGTGTATCTAAAGCGCCCCACGTAGCGATAGCACCTTTTGACGCACTAACACACATGCGCGCCGCACTTAAGTGTGGAAATGTACCTGTGTGTGTGGCATAAGCAAACAAAAACAACATGCCGCTGAATCAACTTTTAAAAAATTGTTTGTCCATTTGACTGTCTATCTGTGTGTGTGTGTGTGTGTGAGTGTAGAGTCGGTTGGCAGTTATTTTTGTGTACTTTTATGGCAACGACTCAAATTTCAGCAAAAATCGAGTAACTATTGAAGGCGCAACAGCCCTCTCTGCCCCAGCTCAGTAGTTTTCCGCTTCCTCTTCCTCTTCTTCGATTATGCTTTCTAGACATACCCTAACTGTAACCCTTGCGCCTCTCGTTGACCATGTAGCCATTAATTAGTCGTTCGCTTGTCTGTTCGCCCATTCCTCATTTCTCTTCTATATGGGTACCCATAGAAGCGTTAGCACGTACCTATAGTAATCACTGGAACCCGCACACCTATACACATGCAAACATAGATATGGTCACATTAATACATCCGCAAGCAAGTTCCACGCCGTATCAGTTTACCAAATGGAACTTGTCGAGCTCCTCTAGAGGTCCGTTGTTATAAAATAAAACGAAAAAAAGCTACTATAGTTATGTACCTACGAATCATAATTGTAGTCATACATTTTCAGATAACCCATAAAAAGCGATGGCTAAACTCAACTCAACTCAACTTAATCATAAATCAAATGTTGTTTGAATTTCCGGTGAAACTCGAGAATGCCAAAAATATAATAAAAGAGCGTGTTCCCAATTGTTATGCTAGACATAAATACAAAAAAAAAAAAATATATGTATATATATATATAAATGTATGTATGTATATGTTACATTTTTAACGCTATTGTGTACCACTGTGCTGTCTTTTGCAATGTTTACATTTTAGCAAAACAAAATGTAAGAAATATCGTAAAACAACAGTTAAAATCAGTCACATAATTGACCTCGTTTATTTTGCTTGCGGTATTCAAAGCTCGAGTGCTTTTGTTGTATTTTTTTTTTTTTTTTTGCTCTTTTTTGGTATTTTTTCGTATTCGTATAATTGTCATCGACCAGCAGCCATGACACATCGAAAAGAAAGCGAAATCGAATTCGGAAATAAAAATAACCGCAACTGGCGAACAGATTTGCCAATCGGTTTTGCTTGTTGTTGTTTGTTTTTGAGCGGCGCTTATTTTGCACGTAACTAAAACACATTCACATACACGCCCACAACTATGCGCACAGTCACATACATACATACATACATAAGTACCATCGCCGATAAGTATACGCACACACACACTCAGTCTCTTTTGTCTTGTTTCTTTTAAGTTTTATGCGTCAACTGTTAATTTTCGAACTAATCATCATTTGTTGAATTATTGCAAACTCAATAATGACATCATCTGCTGATCCCTAACAAAAAGATCATTACGCAATGATCCGTTGCCACGCTAATCAAAAATAAGCAAGCGATAGATGTTAGAGAGGGGAAGGAGGGAGGAATACTTTTATACAGTACGTGCGTCTTCTGAAACGGAAACTTGCGTCAGCCTCTGTTAGATTTATGCGACAGAAAGCACTCCCTTCTAATCATGCATGCATACACACTCAACTCCTTGAAGCTCTGCCTGCTTGTAGTTAACAGTTGCTCATTCGCAAGTACCCATTTAGATTTATGAGCAGCGGGTATATGCATTTGTGTTGCACTCAAGAAAACAGCTGTGAAGTCAGCTGAGTTGCTTGCTTGGAAATTAGATGACAGGGTATTAGTAAAACGGTTTTCAATTTATGACTAAGTTATAGTAACGGTTCTTTTTTTGTGTTTTGCTTTTGAGCTGCAATTGCAGTGTTGGTGGACGTGGCAGTTGCGGCTTTTGAGTTCGGTTTCGTTTGCCCGCAATTCAGCTTAGGCTCAAGGCAAGTCTTAGGTTTGTACGAGAGAGTGAGAGAGATAGAGATAGAGATAGGAAGGGCTCGAAGTGTACATATGCAAACACATTTAATTTAACTAAAAGCTCTTTGAGCTAATGAAGAGGCTTTCAGGCTTGGCTAACGCTAATGCGCCTTGCGTGCGGGCCCCAAAGAAAGAAACAGAACACCCATAGCAAACCTGTACAGTCAAACCACAATCAGGCAACTCCATCAAAATAAAAATACTGTTAAAATTAATTAGTTTCCCGCAGTTGCTACGCATTGTCGCGCTGCTCTGTAATTGCGCGTAATCGCGCTTAATTCATCAACTGACCCACAGACCCAGTACCCAGCCCATGTGCTTCGAGCCGTACATCAATGTCACTGTCAACTGGGCTGCCACAGACACTTGGGCGAATAAAAACCTAAATGGAACTGTTTTTAAGCCTAACTATCTGTTTGAAACTCGGAAACTAAAAAAGCTGCCGACTTGCAAGCTAAAATATATGTTTTTTTGAGTAACGTAAATATTAGAAATTTGATTTTTTATACATAACTCAGTCTATGAACTAAGTATTGCTGAGAAATTTGAATAGTGTAGTCTTTGTTTGTTTTTTACTTACTTATTGTGTTGAGTGTATTCAGGTCTATGAAAGTTTCTCTCTCTTAAACAAACTTTTCTAATTGCCTGCTCATTTTGTTCAGTGTGTGCCGCATGCGCAGACGCCATTTTTGAGGGCGACCATTATAACTGTGCTTTAACAGCTTTGGCCCGCTGACCAATTGGAGACCAACTGCCATGGCCTAGACTCAATATATATTTTCATATATGTACATATGTATATATAATTTTGTTGAATGCAATCGGAACGTTCACGTTGTTGATAAGCAAAATTCCATTGTGACATCCTCTCCATTATATTTCGTATACATAATACCTATATACATACAGACGTTTATTTTGCACTCTCTTTTTCGATAAGGCAAATCACACGTTCTAGAACTTTGCATATGTTTATACATATATATCACATATATGTATGTACATATGTATATGTCGCATGTATATCATTAACTGTACTTCATACACAGCAACATTATAAAGTCGTCGTCGAATTTCGTGACGACCTCTCATAGAGCAAAAAAACAGCCAACTGAATTATCGGAGGCTGCTGACTCAATAAAAATATTTTGTAAATAAGAAAAAATGAGGCAGAGTCAAAAATATATTTCTCGTAGACAGTTTTATACCCTGCAGCCCATGAAAAGGGGTATATTTAACCGGCAAAAGTCCGAAAGCGAGATTTGAAATTTACGTTATATGCTTTGGAGATGCATGCACAGATTTAGAATAGTTTTGATTATGGATAGCTCTGGCATACCAAACAAATTTGAGCTCAGGGTATCTGCTAGTCATACACTCTCGCCTAAAGCTCTCTTACACCTGTTGAACTTCTGTTTAACTTTCAATTTGCTAGCTTATTGTTATTGCTTTTGTCGCTCTAAGCCGGGTTATAAGTCATGTTTGCGAATTCCAAATTCCAAAATTCCAGACAAAAGTAAAAAAATAGATAGCTAGATCGATCGATAGATAGATATATAAATATTTATGCAGAGACCGCAAATGTGCCAGAAATCGAGCGAATTGATTAGGCTCTTAACGGCTATTTTATTTATGCCTATGGAAATGAGTATGAGAATGTATATATATCTATATATATCTAAATATATATATAATATTTATGAATCGAAAGACCGTCTCTCACTAGTAGAATCTTTGTTGTAAGCTAAGTTTTTTTTTTGCGTCCAAATTTATTCATAACGCCTCGCGGGCGTCAATTTATCTGCCACATATCATCAGCATAATTATCATCAACATCATGATGATTATGATCATTATCTTGCGGCTTGTGTCGAGAAAATGTCAATCAATAGAAATTCTTATTAATTGTTTTTGAAAAATCACACAAAACATGATAAATTGAGCCATTGCTCGGACTGATTGTTAAATTATTTTCAGATTCTTTTCTTCAGCTTTATTTCTTTCTCTTTTGGGGTCAACAGTTTTCTCTAATGACCCCGACCTGAATGCGAGTTAAACGCTCCTTGCCAAAATTTGAGAAGTTTTCAATTAAGCTGAAGCGCGTTTCGGTAACTGTATCGATAATAACGGTTGTTAAAGCGAATTTCGATAATCAATTGAAACTTGGCGAGGGAGAATGGAGCAAACAGTAATACTTGCCAAATTTGTGTGTTATTTAGAGCACTCATAAACTTTAGGATATGCCAAAAGCCTAATGAAAGCTATCAACTGAAGGATTTATTGTTTAGATAACGCTAGAGATATAAAGCAGTAATGTGATATACGAAAAGTGAAAGATACCCATATGATATACTACTTCTTCTATATATCTATATGCATATATAATGCTATATATATCTCAAATATATATATATATTTATCGATTTTGCCTCGACTTGACAGCTAACTCTTCTCTTATGTTGATATTTATACAAGTAATCTAAGCTACATTATATATATAGCTTCATCAGCCCATCATACCCACTTTACTGGGCAAATCAAGAGCATACCAAGCTGTTGACAAAGACATAAAAATAAAACTATTTCGTTGATTTACATTTTTATGGGCTGTCTCTATCTGCATATCGGCTTCTTGATCAGCACATAACTTTTTCTGCTTCTTCTTCCGCTGGGCAGCTCATAAAATTTGCCTTATCGCAATGACGAACGGCTACAGTGAGCATTCGATACAGTGCATTCACCTTTATTTATGCAACGCTCCAATTGCAGGCGTGTCACAGGGGGGAACACGCCATGAGCAAAGAAAGCAATCAGCATATGCTCTACTAGGTTCTAAAGGGGTATATTGGCACTGTGAAAAATTAAACTCAATTGCAGCTGCTGTGGAGTTACTGTATGTAATATAGAATAAGGCAGTCAGCAATTTGCTATACCCTGTTTACAAGTGCTTCAAATGGGGTATATAGCTTGGGCTGTATGAAGTTATAGAAAGTTGTATACTACCAAGAGATATGTGGGCGCCGTTATAGCCATAATCTCAAGCATGCTTGAACATTTGACGAACAGGGTATAGCGCAGTCGTTACTTGCACAGTTTAGCAAACTCAGCAATTGCAAAAAAATGCAACGCAATCAAAGGAACAAACCACTCAATTGAAGGCAAGTGTTTGTGAGATCATTTATTTTAATAGAAACAAAGAGAGCGGGAGGGAGAGACAGAGTGAGAGAGGGAGGGAGAGAGTGGGAGTACCCTTAATAATACATTTCCCGCTAATCTGAAATCAGTTAGCAGACAGCAATTCAATTAAATCTAAAAACTAATAACTGGGCGCTAAGTGACAACAGTTTCTGTATAGCAGCTATCTCGCTCCCTCCCTCACTCTCTCTCGCTCCCTCTCACAGTCCCCGCCAAATGGAAACTTAACACGCAAACCAATTGACAACTTTTGTGGTTTTCGATTGTTTTTGTTTTTTTTATTTTTCGCATGTCCACTCCAATAACGCTCAACAAGTGGGCCTCGATTATGAGCCAAAACGGTGCGAAGGACGCCCAAACAGCTGGCGCTTAAGCTTTAGAGCTTTATATGGCCAAAACACAGATACGGCTAAAAACAGCTAAAGCAGCAACAGCAGCGGCAACATAGGCAAATATGGTTATGCATTTCGAGAGAGAGAGAGGGAGACTGAGAGAGAGAGAGAGAGATTGAGAACGTGACTTAGCTGATGATTTAATTGAGTGCATTACAAATTTCGGTCATATTTGCAGCTAAATTGATATACTTTTGATAACTGTAGGAAAAAACATAGGGGTTTTTTTGGGAGCGCCAGTTGTCTTGGAAACTGCAATCTTATCCTTAACCAAACTTGAGTTATAGTCTTGAGTGCGATGTTTATGATTCAATTAGCGATAGACGGCTTATCTGCAAAATATTGCGGTAGATAACAGAAAGAATCTATATATGGGTTAGGCATGATTTCATTAGCGAAACGGCGTTAGTCGGGTGCAGAACAATATGTATCAATCAAAGGTGAAATTAGATATAGCACATAATATATATGTAGTATATATACTAAAGGATCTACACCACTCCACTCCACTTACAGATCAATTCCAAGTACAGCGAGGAGCTGGCACAGGAGTCGCTGGAGTGGATTAAGGCTGTGACAGCTGAGCCCATCAACACATCGGGCGATACCGATAATTTCTTTGAGGTGCTCAAGGATGGCGTGATCCTGTGCAAGCTGGCCAACGCCTTGCAGCCGGGCTGCATCAAGAAGGTCAACGAGAGCAAAATGGCTTTCAAGTGCATGGAGAACATTTCGGCATTCCTCGAGTGCGCTAAGAACTTTGGTGTGCCCACACAGGAGACATTCCAGAGTGTCGATCTCTGGGAGAGACAGAATCTCAATTCTGTTGTCATCTGCTTGCAGTCGTTGGGTCGCAAGGTAAGCAGGCCACATATAGAGATTTATATATATATACTAATGTCGATCTCTTTCGATCTAGGCTTCCAACTTCAACAAGCCGTCGATTGGCCCCAAGGAGGCTGACAAGAATGTGCGCAACTTCAGCGAGGAGCAGCTGCGTGCCGGCCAGAACGTTATCTCCCTACAGTACGGCTCCAATAAGGGCGCCACCCAGTCGGGCATTAACTTCGGCAACACCCGACACATGTAGAATCACTCACACCCACACTCCCTATCTCTCACTCCCATTCCGCAATAAAGCCAAAACAAAAAGAAAAAACATCTTCCGTTCCGACATTCCACTATGAAAAAAAGAAAACCAAGACAAGAATGTATTTATATAAAGCAAACGACTCTTTATATTTGTATTACAAATTGAAAACGTTTTGCAACATAAACTACTTTTAATTTAATATTATTAAGTACTCGAACGTACGGATTTTATAGAACGATTATATAATTCTATTTTCAACAAAAACTTTGCATTTCTGGCACGAATTAATAATTATCTTATATATATATATTCTTATATGAATCCAGTAGCACTCAATATTTGTGCCATGACCAAACGAAATGGATTGCCTTATGACTAAAGTACCGCCAAAATTCAAATCAAAAGAAGATAAAACAAAAATTTGTTGAAAAAACTAACCACCTGAATTTCAGTCAATACCTAAGCATTTAAAATGAATGGATTCAAAGCATCGAAATAGTTGAAAAGAGAAACAAATATATAATATGTATTACTACACATTTAATTGATATATAATATATTTTAAATGTTATTCAATGTTGAAAATAAATAATTATTCTTTTAACAAATACAATTTAATTTGTTTCCCATCTACATATATGAGATGGTAAGTATGTGAGAGCTATCGATATGTGCGTGATCACACTGGTGGCAAACAGCGAATGGCAGACGATTTGATTTGTATCGATATTCATGGCACGACATCTAAAAACTATCGATGTGCATATTTTGTGTGATCACCAAAGAAAAACTGACTGAAACATAGCCAAAACAAAAAATTCAAACAATGGAACCTGCGATTTGTCGCATCTGTTTGAATGCATCTGTTACGTTGGTTGACATATTCGCTAAGCGAGAGCAAGTTTACAAAGGCCAACCGGAGCCGTGCCTGGCAGATATGCTGAACGAATGCGCTGACTGCCACATCAAACAACATGATGCACTGCCGCAACAAATCTGCCTGGGCTGCGTCCTAAGCGCACAAAATGCGTACAGGTTTAAGCGCACGTGCGAGGAGAACTATCGTCAGCTGTTGGCAAGGCGCACGCAAAACCCACGATCCATAAAGAAAGAGCCAAAGGAAACGATAACTGAACCAGATGCGAAATGCCTAAAGAAAAAGGATAAGTGCATAGAGGAGAGAGAGGAAACCAAACTGTATAAATGCAAACTTTGCTCCAAAGCATTCGCGCACTTGAGCATACTGAGTCTGCACAAGAAGTAAGAGAATATGTTTATAAATCGATTTGCTATAATAAACTTTTTTCAATACTTTCCAGGTGGCACCTCGAAAACATCTCCAGCATCAAAGCAACTGTAGCATTGCCTAAGCAGAAAAAGTCTTCTAAACGGAATACCCAATGCACCGTTTGCCAAAAGAAATTTCGAAATTTGTCGCTACTCAAGAAACATTCTTTGACGCACAGCAAAGAGCGTCCATTTAAGTGTACACTCTGCCCGACGACATTTCAATGTAAGCAGCATTTAGTGAGGCATATGCTCAGTCACACGGGCGAACGCCCTTATCGATGTCCCCACTGCGCAGAGAGCTTTGCGAGGAGCGACTATTGTCGCAATCATATGGACAGAGCGCACAGTGGTCTAACCTTCACTGGCAAGTTGCCGTAAGTAGATAAATTTCTAATCCTACTTTTTATTTACTAGCTTTTGTCTCTTTTGTAGTCGAAATACTTAAGAGAAAATCTTATCAGCAGACACTGGAGATCTTTGAGTATCCGCATTTGTCAAAGTACCATGACAAATATAAACCGGCCCTGATTTTTTTTTTAAATTGTGCTTTTATTGCTAATTTTAATATATGTATGTTATCTAAATTTTAGTTTAACAGTATACAGAACAAAATATATCGATACTCACAATTTACAATCAAAACATCGCTGTACAAATAATCGATACACGCACATCTCTATTGTGCAGCCCGGCTCAATATTAGGAGAAATCAAGGTTGTTGCTCGAAGAAGAGTGCAACTCTTTGCTCGCAATGCATTCAATGTAAAACTTCTAATTATTTTTTTAATATATAAAAAAATATTATTATAAACCCAAGTGAAACTCAAAAATACATTACTAACTCATTAAATTATGAAAGAGCGTGTAATTTGACGTCACAACACGCAGACAGAAAATGCATTCGCGCAACACGTAACCTTGGCCCTTGACTGCGTAATTTATGTAAATTTCAAGTGCACAGATAGCATTCAGTAAATTGAGTGTATAAAATATGGACGCCGACAGCAGTTCGCGTTCACCAAGAGGTTTGTATTGTGTTTCAATGGCTTTTTCAAGCTAAATTGTGCAAACAATGTTTTTGTTGTTTTTTTTCTAGTGACAAAATGTGAAAGTGATGTGCAATGGCAAGCCATAAAGGACGCGCATCATAGCCATAAGTAAAATGCAGAGCAGGAGCCGCTCATGAGGATACTCTGGATAAGCGCAGAGATACAAAAGCTAAATACTGAATGTAGCTCCTTTTGTGTGTATTGCATTTAGATACGCGAAGGCGAGCACGCCCCAAGGAGAAGGTCCCATATTTTGCTGATGAGGCAAGGGAGCGCGATCGAGTGCGCAATCTGCGGCAGAGAAAAACATCGACTGCACGCCCAACCACACCACTCAGAGCCAGACCAGCGCGTGCCAGATCTCGTTCATATTCAGCGGAACGTAATTGCTGCCAGCGAAGACGCCGCTCCAGGAGCCACGAGCGTCGCCGTCATAAGCCAGCCACAGCAAGTTCTCCAAAGCCGCGTCGACGGCGCAGCCGCAGTCGGAGTAGGAGTCGAACTCGCTCGCGAACGCCACGCATTATAACGGTGCCTGTGCCAGTGCCTGCTTCCGACTATCCCTACGCTTATGTGAGTAGCCAGCTCCAGTTGCTCCGTCTTTATTGTGGTCGATTAACCAATTACTTCTCGTGCAGGTTTGGCCACCACCGCCACAGCGTCCACATTTCAATCCGATGTATGGCGGCGTGCCGTATGGTCTGCCCCCTCGTCCTGTCTATCCTTCGCATCCTTATTTTGCGCCCTATCCACGGCCGAGGCCACCATTCCCTCATCGAGCCCCTCCGTTTCGACCGCATCCCCGATTTAGCTATAGGAATCAACGGCCGGCGCCAAATTGAATTTTTTAAACTTTACATAATTACAAATTTATTTACTCAACTGCTATATACATTCGTGTGTGTGTTTTGATTTGTACATTAAATTAATAAATTATACACATGGAACTAAATAAAAATAAAAATAAAGAAGAAAACATAAAATATTGCAAATATTGAACGGGAGAGGAAGTTTCGTGATGGGGTCGGGTCTTTAATTTGATTAAATCAGGCAAAAGTCACACGAGGATAATGCTAATCACGTTCAACTTAAGGACTACTTTATGCCGACTTTATATACATGCACATTTACACATACATACATATTTTTTGTTGTTTTAGAGAGAACTAACACTAATGGGAACTCCTAAGATTCATATTTATATGTATATATATAAATATATATTCATATATATATATAATAGAGCACTATGTCAATAAATTATAAAAAATATATATATAGATCATTTTAGCATTTGCTTGTGTTAAAGCTCGACACGAGGACGAAATTGCAGCCGTAACGGTGGATCTCGAAAGCGCCAGCGTGTCACATAGACAAATTTCAACGTGTGATCCTTGCCCAGCAGCTCCTCATTACACAGTATGTCGATCTGAAAGAGTTATCGGACAATGCATTAGAAATGTTATCGCAATTGCTTAATTATTGTGAAGAGATCAACTAGCAATGGCCTCACCTCCCGATACTTCTCGATGCCATTGAGTATCTTCTTAGCGACGAGCTTTTTGAGATGCGTTATCGTCGCCTGCGAACTGCAGCGTATGAAGCGTCTTTGCAGATTCTTAAAGTTATTGCTAATACACTCGAGGCACACGTTGACCTGCTCGTCGAGACGATGGAAATCGGATTCGGCATGCGCGTCCATCACCTTCTCGCTGTCCTCATCGTGATTTTGCGTTATATCCTTCGGGCATGGCATGTTTCGGCTCTTATAGAAATCACGCTCGCGCCGCGATTCATCTGCAAATTGAGAGAGTTCAATAAGAAGTTAAGTTGAGTAATGTGATTTGTTTACCTTCTTGAAGTTTTGGCACCAATTTGTACACAATGTCCTGCATGGTGCGATCGAAGCTGATGTACTGCAGCGGGTGTGATTGATGTATTATGTTGTCGCAGGTGGGGCATGTCTTTTTCTCCTCCAAGTGTTTGACCAAACAGCTTTTGCAAACTGTAAAATGCAAAAATTTTAATATATGCTTGTGTGTGTGTCTGAGTTCTTAAGTGCTATGACTGTTATATTTTGTTTCCTTTTAGCTTTCTTCTTCTTTTGGCGTTGCCAGCTTTTTAACATAGACACAATTCATCACCCACGCGATCAGCCGGCAACATTCCCCGTATAAGCCCACGCAGGGCATATGAGAGTGAATATATGTACAAGTAACGGTATCCACTTGCCCGCTGGTAGCTTCAGCTGGACATGACTGTGCGTAAAAGCAAACGGCAACCGGTGCAGGTGCTCGTGCTGCTCCCCCCACTTCAACTGTAACTGGCAATTAGCGCAAAAAAGAAGAAAAAAAAGAGGAGCACAAAGCAGCAGCAAAACTCACATGTGTGCAGACACTCGGTCACTGTGGTCGCATCTATGAAATAGCCGCCGCATATTTTACACGTTATATGCGGATTAATAGTCTTTAATTTTACGCGCCGCTCCATTTTGGCAGTTTTATTAACAAATTTCTTATGAAATAAATAACTCTCGCTCGCAGCATAAAATTCTCTCTCTCCTCCCTCGCTCTCTCTCTCTCTATGCGAACAATTTGTTGTCTTTTCCGTTTGGTTGTCGAATATCCGATATTCCTATTGCGCCTAATTGTGCGCGAATATATGCGAAACACTCAACACATTGTTGTACATTTTAGCTATGCACTATAACATTATTTTTACTATTAGTTTTAAACAAATAAAAGAAATCACGACAAAATTGTGTGTACGTGTACGTGTGTGAGTGTGAGTGTACGTGTACATTGACCGTGGTGAATGTCAATTTTCGGATATCGTAATCGTGCGCCGTGAATGGTCAATGGTGCTACCAGACATATTTAAGTATATGTTTTTTAAACTGAAATATTAACAATCAATATCAAAAGAGCAGCAACGAAAAGAATTTTACAAATTTTTGCTTTTATTAGTAAATAAACCAAACATTATTGGATGCATTTTTAATATATGGATAACACACCAAATTGCATGTAATAAGAATTAATCGATTTGCCGCCACACTTACAGGTTGTTTAGCGTTTAAACTGTTAATTTAAATTTTTGGTTTAAAATATATAAAATATCAAGTACTGTTCCTTCTGAATTAAAAATTGTAATATTTTTTATTTTATTTGGATATTATTTTCTAGTTTTGAAGTAATTTTATTGGCTCAGTTTTGCCAATCGGAATGCTGTTTATGGTTTGAACATTCCTGTTAAGTAAAAAATACCGCTCAAAAAATACCACAATATTGATTTTTTGCACTTGTTGCTTTTTGCACGGCACAAAAAAGTTTCCATTCTTGTTTTGAAATTCTAATTAAAGCAGAAAAGCTGTCAATTAACAAGTTAACATACATACAACAATAACAATATCGAAAACTTGTTTGCCAGTCCAAAAACCCCGAACAGCAGTTTAGTCAGCAGAACTTCGCGGGAGCCGCTTTTGAGTCATTTTTGTGCTTTGCTTACAAATTGAATTCCTTGCTCTCGCTTGAGTTCAGTTGCGTTCAAGTCGTCAAGCTGGCAGCACGTATTATGTCCGCAGGTCGAGTTTTTGTTTATGGAGGGAAGGGAGCCCTTGGCTCCGCCTGCGTCGAGCATTTCAAAGCCAAAGACTTTGTAAGTTTGCCTTTCACTTTTATTACTGTTTCTTTATAATTGCAATTGTTTAATAATTTCGATTGTTTCTCTCATGACCTCCAGTGGGTAGGCAGCATTGACCTGAGTGAGAATGAGAAGGCAGACATTAGCATTGTCGTGCCACGCGACGCGAGCTGGGAGGATCAGGAATCCTGTGTGGTTAAGCAGGTGGGCGAGTCTCTGGCTGGCGAGAAGCTGGATGCTGTGATCTGTGTGGCAGGCGGCTGGGCAGGTGGCAATGCCAAAAAAGGTGAGTCACTCGAATACTAATCCAACACAGAATATAATAGAATTCCCCTTGCAGATCTGGCCAAGAATGCGGATCTGATGTGGCGACAAAGCGTCTGGAGCAGCTGCATCTCGGCCACATTGGCGGCGCACCACATGAAGGCAGGTGGTCTGTTGGCGCTGACAGGTGCCAAGCCTGCGCTGGAGGGCACGCCAGGCATGATTGGCTACGGCATGGCCAAGGCTGCAGTGCATCAGCTGACACGCTCGCTGGCGGGCGACAAGTCCGGCTTGCCCGACGATTCGCTGGTTGTATCCATTCTTCCCGTTACCCTGGATACGCCCATGAATCGCAAGTGGATGCCCAAAGCGGACTTCAGCAGTTGGACCCCTGTTACCGAGGTCGCTGAACTCTTTGAGAAGTGGACGCTGTCCAAGGACCGACCCAAAAACGGTTCACTGCTGCAGCTGATCACAAAGAATGGCATTACGGAACTCATTCCGGCGGAGTAGACTCGAATACCAATACTGATATACTACATACAATATATATATATATATATATATAACGCTTGTGCTTAAACAAATATGAATAAAGGGAAGGAAGAGGAAGAAGCTTAAATATGCTTGCAAAGCAAAAGAAAAGAGAGATTGTTTTAGAAATATTTGATAACTATAACAAAGAGGCTGCCAGGCTGGCTTTATATACGTTCTATATAGCTGACATTGAGAGCTGGTGGCACGGTGCTTAAATTCTCCAAGGCAAAGCAAATTAAAATATAAAGGATATTTAAGAAGTTTCCAATCAGACATGTATATATTCAGATGTGTACATATAGCTCATCGTCTTCCAAGTGTTCCAAGCTACATAACATAGTCAAACTACCCTCTCAGCCAGTCCAAATTTGATTCAATCTTTGCAGCTTGCGCTCGCTTTCGTTTAATGCTTTTTCCCATATTGTTTACACCATTAGCTATTAGGCTGATAACCTATTGAACTATGACAATCGAACTCAAAGAGTAGTTGAGTGAATCTCCGCTTACGTCTTCTTCTTCTTCATGATCTTCATAAAGAGCACCATGGCTGCAAAGAGACAAAGAGAGGCGGAGATTAGTTAAGCATCAGTTAAGAGCATCAATTCAAATTTCGACTCACCTATAAAAACGACAATGACAAAGACAAACATCAGCCAGAGCCAGCACTTGTAGGCCTTGCGTGAATGCTGTTCGAGCTTCTCGGCTTCCTTGCCCAGCGTATTAATATTGCGATCGGCCACGCCCGTAGACCGGGACACCATTTCAGTGTCCTTTTTGATAATGCGATTGGCCGTCTCCGTCTGCTCCTTCAGATTGCGTGTTAGGGAAAGCATATGCTCGGTAATCTTCTCTTGGGCGTTGTTGTAATACTTGACAGCTTCATTCATATTCATGTTGTTGCCGCCGTTGGTGGCTTCGCCGGGCGACGCCGCATCATCAACGACTCTCCTTCGGCGCAGTGCATCCGCATCTGTAAGGGCGAGAGGGAGGGAAAGAGTTAATGCAACTGAATAGTTGGTTTCTTATTCTTCTACCTTGCAGCAGCTCTGTGCGCAGCTCGTTGTGTCTGGCTGTGTTTTGGAGCTGGCGCATCTCCTGCAGCGCAATCTCTGAGTCGGAGCTCCTGGCAGTTGGCTTGGAGTTGTTGTTTGTCGTGTAGCCCGTGGTTTGCTTTAGTGCCTCCAAGCGCTCCAAGTAGCTGGGTATGCGTGCAGCACTCGACGGGCTGTAGCAGTAGTGGTTTGGTTGGAGTTTGCATTTTATATATTTAATTTCAGCCAGAAAAAAAATATTTCCACTCACTCTTCCATCGCCGCCAGCTCGGCAACCATCGTGTCTAGTGACTTGAGGAACTTTTGCAGGCGCCAAAAGTTGTCCTCGCTTTTGGCCAGATCCTCGCAGTTTGTTAGCAGCGTTCGTATGTTTACATTTAGTTTCGTTGCCATTTTATATACAAAAACATAAAGTAATTTATTATCGCTAAGTTCTAAACAGCAAAAGCTACGTGTATCGATAGCGATTTTAATTTTTTCAGTAAATGATATCGATAGCGTAACATTAACAATATTGGTTTATTTAGCTGTGCTAAATCGATAGTTATCCAACACTAGACGCATCGCCAACTATTTTATGTATAAAAGATTATTTATTATATTGTTGATGTAAACATTGAATTCACTATCATTAACTGTAAATATAAAATTTTAAAATAAAAGACTATTTAATGAAATCCCATCATTTTTTAATCTAAATAATTTTATATGCAGTTGTATATCGATAGTTCTACGATGACAGCTTATTGGTAATCTAGGTAATCTTATTAAACAAAAACTACATTTGCTCATGTTGTATGTTGAATGTTTTAATATATTTGCATATTTAATAGAATTTATTATTCAAACTTTAAATATAGTGCTTCTCACCACAAACTACTCATTCGATCATATTTTTTGAGCAGCGTACTAGCCTGTTGCGAACAGCTGAATTGCTTAACCAAATGCAACGCTTATTCTGGGCGCTTGCCAACACTCCGTCGCGACGTTCGGACGTAGAAACGCAAAGAAAACGGCAGTTTGCTGGAAAAATTTTTGCTCCGTGAGTTTTAATTAAATTTAAAATTACTGCAAAAACCGCCAAATGTGCGTACGTGAAAGATACGCAGGCGGAGTATAGAGTGCCGGTTAAACTTAATAAGTGCGTGTTTTATAAAATAATAAAAAGTGAATAGAAAGTGGCACAGCGTATAAGAAATGTAAATGATAAAGAGTCAAAGCCAAAGAAATGCGAAAATATATACATATACGTGCATACATACATATGCACATCCGCATACATATGCACGTATGTGTGTCGTGCGAGAAAGAGACAAGGCCATGAGAGTGAAGCATATTAAAATTAATACACATAAAAATAACAGTGCAGCCATTTAACAATCCAGCATAATTACTTGCAATGTGTGCTATGTACATAACTGCATTTTAAATATTTCCGCAATGGCATTAATAATTAGAATGCTTGCCGCTGGAAAGGGGATCATCGAGTGTGTGTATGTGTGAGTGAGTGGTTGAGTGTGTGTGAGGGCACATATATTTATATACATATGTATGCAATCGAAAGGAACATAGAAACTGCCGCGGCATCTATGTAAAAAATAAAAATTATTAATTAGAAAATACAAAAATCGAGAACATAAAACATCCATTTGGCAAATTTAAGCAAATAATACAGAAATATATAAAAAAAAGATGTGTACCACACATTCGAAAGAAAACCTACGAAAGTGGTTGCTCGCGTCACTGCTACGTTTGTATATACATGTGTGTGTGTGTGTGTGTATGTATGACATACACACATAGGTGCGTTCGCCACTGACTCTGTGTGTGTGCGTGTGAATGCGAGAGGAATGCTGTCTATGTATCACGTTTCGCACTCTATATGCATAGATGTATGTATGTGTGTGTGTGTGTGTTTAGTGTTGTGTAGTGCATAAAACATGAAGTCTACAGATTTAAATTCTGATTCTTTGAAACTTATGTTTGGGTTATGTTTATCTTAAGCCAGTGCTGCAGATCGTTGACACTGGCTCCCACAACATAAATACCGTGGGCATAATTGTTCGTTCGCCTGGCCATTTTGTCTGCGCCATAGTTCAGCAAATCGATCTGGTTTATTCTCCGGTTCAAATAAAAAAAAATTGCATCCCTAACCAGGCAGCATTCAAAAGCAGAGGGCGATGCACAAAAGAGACGGTGAGACCTACAGAGAGAGAGAGAGTAAGCGTCCGTATAATAAACATGCACACATACATACAGTTGAAAACAAACTTGTTTGGACGCGCTGTCTGCTCTCTCACGCTCTCTCGATCTCGCTCAATTGCAAAATGAGGAAAACGCCGCTTTTCGTTAAAAGAGAGAGAACTCACATATCTGCTTTTGAGTGGGCTGCTGTTGCTCGTGTCTCGCTACTCGCTGCTATAGGCCGTAGCTGTTGCTCTCTCGCTCTCTTTTAGCAACTACTCAAAACCAAAAGCAAAGCTAGACGAGCAAAATTTCCATTGTGTGTGGCGATGTCGCGTCGTCGTTGTCGTTGCCAGCTACCAGCAGCAGTAGCAGCAGCAGAAACAGTCTCGCAGTCGGTTCGAAATTTTCTGACTCGTCATTTGGTGTTGTGCGAAAAGCGAGAAAAACGCACTAATATACATATACAAATATATTTATAAATATATGCGGTCGGCTACATATGTGTATATTGAGTAATAAATTCAAAATAATATGTATTTAATGCGGCGCAGAAGGCAGTGCAAGGTGCAAGTTCGATACAAAAAAGATTAGCAATAAATTCAATCGAGTCTCCCATCGCTGTCAATGCTCTGTGACCGTGTGAGTGCATGTGTGTGCGTGTCTGTGTGAGTTTCGTTTTAAACACAAACTCATTACAATTTACTATTACTCATCTGCTGCTGCTGCGTCTTACCTCTGTTCCACACACAATGATTGAGAGAGAGTGTGTGAGAGCGAGCGAGAGAGAGAGAGAGAGAGAGTCGCAACACGCAAACCGCAAATAACTTACAACTTTATATTGTGAAAAATCGAAATGCAAAAAATGTATACAGAAAAATTTATTTCAAAATGCACAATTTGCAAACTTCGCAACACCGTTTGTGCACACATTTGTAATCGACGCATTTAAAATATTTTTTTTTAAATAATAAAAATCATACATATTTACTCAATTTGTATAAACTGTAGCTAAAAAACTACCTATTTTAGTTTTTTCGTATTCGTTTTCTTTCTTTTTTTGTCTACATCAACGATTAACGAAAACTCAACGACTTTCATCGTCGTGCGTCGGTGTTTATATGTATGCATGCATAAGTGTGACTCGTTTGCTCTCTCGCTGACACAGACATACTGACACCGACACACACTAAGAAGCACCCCAGTCGTCGACGTTCTCGCTCGTCACGTCGTCTGCGCGCCTTGAAAAAGTCAATTCTGTTTGTGTGTGTGTGTGTGTGTGTGTCGTGGCTCTCTCTTGCTCGCTCTCGTCTTGCGCTCAGTGCCGAATGAATGGACAGTGGTTCAGGTTCGGCAGAGTTGGAACATTTGTAGATGGACGTGTGCTGCTGCGGCCGTCCACCCTTGTAATTGCCGCTAAAGTGCGCGTGTATGTGTGAGAGAGCAACAAATAAGTAGCAGTCTCAATAAAAAACAATAAGACTAAAACGTTAAAAATACAAAATTGTTTTTCATTATCGTGTGCCCAGTGTGAGTGGCTATGATTGTGTGAGTGCAATTCGCCGAAAGCCAAGTCTCTTTCTCGCTCGCTTTACAGTAAACTTGACTGCGCTGTTGTTGCTGATTTCGAAATTGATTTAACTGAACGTGTTTCGGCTATGGAAGCGCGCGCATAAAACGAAATATACAACAACAAATAATAGAAATGACAATAATCTTCATTTCTCTCTTACAGTGCAGCAACGTAAATAATAATAAGAATAATAATACACACACACACAGACATAAAACAACGAAATGAAAAAGTGCCGCTGTATGTGTGTGTGTGCCAAGTGCATTCAAAATAGATAGAAGAATTATGAAAATAATTAAGATACGTGCATAATCAATTCTCGTTCTACTATTAAACGCCAAAAATTCAAAGTAGCTGCAAACTGCAACAGCTGCAAATCAACAGCAAAAATACGAATACAAAAAATTTCACTCAATTTGTGTCTCTGTGTACGTGGTGTCTGTGCATATCTGTGCATCGGTGCCTGTGTGTGTGTCTCTCTCTCGTTCTCCCGCTCTTTCACTGTATCTATTGTCATATAAGAAGAATCAATACAACAGCAAAAGCAAAAAAGTGAAAATTTCAATCAAAACAAATGTGCATCAACAACAACGGTAAAATACTAAACATATATTAATTAATATATATATATATGTGTGTGTACATAAAACTACATCTTGAGAAAATGAGGTGCTGCTGTTGTGCAAATATAAGCCAAGAACTATGACGCATCAAAATCATCAGACAAACGGCGCAAGTTTGGAGGATTGCCATACAAACTTTTATGCCTTGGTAAGTGAAAAGAAGAAAAAACAAAATACAAAATAGAACAACTAAGGTGTTGTCATCTCTGTCGCACTCAATCTGGTTCCATTTTGCCATTTCCGTTAGATCTAGGTCAGTGACAAATGCAGCCAGCACAGGGCGTTTCGAGTTGAATGTTGACTGTGGGGCACCCACGCGCGCGCCTCGATCGACAGCTGTTTATCGATAATCATTGCCATTGGCCATTGATTAAGTATCTACCTCTCTCGCTCTCCCACTCTCTCAAATGCCCTATAACGTTATTTTCTTTCAAATAAAAAATCGGAACTATGCATAGATACAAAACAAGTCAAACCAAAGAGAAATAAAAAGGCAGCAACAATCACAATGTGTGTATATATATGTGTGTGTACTACATGCGACAACATTGGCCGGCCATAACAGGTTCTTCTTCGGCGTCTAGTTGCCGCCGGGTCACGCCGTTTCTTTTTTCACATAAAGCGGCATATTTCTTTAATGAATCTCGCTCAGAAACAAGAAAACAACAACAACAACAGTAAAATATATACAACTAAAATGCTGAAGAAAAGCTCAAAAAGAACGCTTGAGCGCAATGTTAACGGCAAAGTTTAAGTGGAAGTCGCCGTCGCCGTCGCAGTCTACGCTGGCGTAGACAAGTCAACGCGATGCTTACGCCTGCCGTCGTCAACCTACGGCGCCTTAAGAAGCAAAGAGAGAGAGACAGGCCGACGCTTAAACGAACTCTGTACGAAATAACGAAACAATAACAAACGCGCAAAACTTTCTCTGAGCGAGTAAAAATCGTAACGAGAGTGCGAGTCTGCTAGGCAACAGACCCATTTCAAAGAGAGAGCAGAAAACAAAACGATGAAAAAAGTGCACAAGTTAGCTTGAACTTGGGAGGCACGCGCGCGTGAACAAACACTAGCAAAGCGTGTCAGAATGATAACATATACACACATACATGCAGACTAGAGCGTGCGTGCGTGCGTGCATGCATGTGTGTGAGGCCTCTCTCTCCATATAAATATATAGCCCACAGGCGTTGAAAAAAGAGCGCAAGCAGAGAGAGAGAGAGAGAATAATTGTGTTTGCTTTTATTGCCGATTGAGCATGAAAATTGCAAAGATACTCAAGTGTGTATGTGTGTGCACCGAGACGCCGCTGACGTCGGCAGATAAAAGACAGTTGTTTTTGTTTTTACTGCTGCTAATGACAATGTTGTAAAACAGCAAACAGGCTATAGGCAGGCTGTAAGATAATAAGTATAGTAATAATAATAAGAATAATACAACAAAAATTGTAGCGAGTGGCGTAAAAACGAGAGCGAAACGAAAAAATGAAAACACAAATTGCGATGCTCAAAACGAAATACGAAAATCAAAAGCGAAGAATGTGGAACGCAACGAACTGTTGTTGCTGCTGCTGATGTTGGGGGCGACGCGCTCGTCGTCGTCGATGTTGTCGGCAGCCATTCGTGGTTTGGGGAATACCTTTTGCTTGTATTGTTAGTGTTGTTGCGGCTACTCTGTCTGCGAGCATGTGTGTGTGTGTGAGGTGCAGTTATTTGGACATGTTTTGCGTGTGTATGTGTGTGTGCGCAGTCTTTCGGTTTTATTTTTTGTGCTGTTATGCTTGACGCTCTCTTCTGCTGCTGCTGCTGCCGCTGCCACTGCCTTTGGCCATTGATTTGCAGCAGCAGCAACTACGACAACTTGTTCCAAAGCTACAAAACTCGCAACGGAAGCCGCCAATGACGAGCCAAAGACACGACCCTAGCCAGTTTTTTTTTTTGTTTTCTTTCATTCGTAGTTTTTTTATCGCTTAGGTTTTCTTTTATTCAGCATCTCCTGCTTTGGGCTCTTCTCTCACTTGTTTTGTTGCGCTTTGCTTTGAGCCTTTCGTTTTTTCTTCTGCTTCTTTTCTGTTACAAGTGCAACAGCAATGGAATGTTGTGTGTGCGGCATTTTGCAACACTGCCACAAACACACACACACACACAGTTTTTTTTTGCTGTGGCGCGACTATTGGAAATTATTTTGCGTGTGCGTGTGTGGGATTTGTAAACAAAACGTGGGAGTTGGCTTAGTTGGAGTGCATAGGCTTAAATACAGCAAACATGCGATATAGTAAAGTCGACTAGTGTTGAGTAGCAACTGAAAATAACTTTGATTCAATTTAAAATATATTTGAATGCAGTGAAAGACAGTAAAAATGTGTTTTAATGAAACGTAGTTTATTAGGAAAATATATTAATATATATTACAAATTTTTTATATTAACAGAAAATATTAAAATATATATAAAACATATTAAATATACTAATATATATTTTGTATATTGTTGATGTAAAATAGTATTATATATAATAGATATATCTGTTTTTTCTTAAATAAATTTGTAAAATCCAGAATAAAATTAATAACTTCTAATAAGACAGTTTCAACATTTAAGAAAGCTTTTCCAATACTTTGCCAATTAAAGTTTTAGTGAATTATAAGACGTTACTCAACATTACAAATCAGCTATTTATGGCTTATGTTTAATTAAACACAAAATACTGCTTATTCCGTCTATCGAATGCCTCAACTCTTTTGCTGTCACTATCGTTTACCAACGACTATGATTAAGTATTGTTGACCATCCATGATTTTTCCAGCTCTAATTACTATTGGACTGCCTCATATATGAAATTGCATGACAGCACTTGCAATCTACTTCTTTGTGGTTTTTGAGATAATTCTTAGCTATTAAATAGAATTTCGACTTCTGACTAACTCTGAAAAACAGCTGTCTTTGTGCAATCAACAGCCTAAACAGTTGTTTCTGTTCTGGCCAAAATGAGAAGCATTTAAGCTTATCGAATAGTCAGTGTCGCAGTTGCGGAGATAAAGCCAGCTACTTGAACAAGGCAAACACTTGACCAACCTATCGATTGTGTCATATTTCATGTTGAAATGTATTTGTATCTTTATCTTTATCTCTTTGTCGCTTATCTTGCTCGATACATATCATTTACGCTAATGAAGCAATCGATGATAATAATAATAATACTCTCTCTCTCTTCCTCTTGCAGACTGATTTGTGTGGAATAAAATGGCGAAAGTTCGTTAATGGGGAACGTCCGAATGCGTCGAGCGATCCCTTGGACGATCCAATTTTGCGCTCCTATTCACGATGCATGCAGGCGGATATGTTGTGCGTGTGGCGGCGCGTTCAATCCACCAAACAGGACAACACCGATCCGAATGCCTTAAACTTTGAGATTACCACATCGACCACTGTACACCCGCCCCTATCTCTCGCCGCCGCCAAGGAGCTGTGGATCTTCTGGTATGGCGAAGAGCCTGATCTATCCGAGCTAGTCGATGCGGATCTGCTTAAAATAGCAGGTAAGTCGGAGTTAAATGAACCTAAATAAGAGAAAATTATAGAATAAGATCAAGTTACAATATTATATAGATATGGGTATAGGTATAACGATAGGTCTTCATATTCCATTACCGTTTGCAGTTTCTGGAATTTCGCAACACTTCCAACTCCCGTTTGCAGTGGTGAATTGCGTAAATTCACCATGCAGTCTCTAACGGTTTCTGCTTTGCTTTGCTTTGATCATTAATCACTCGAGCAGAACAGTTACATGAATATTTACATTTATGTAGGTGAGTGTGTATGTGTGTGCCTGTTTGTGACAACACACACACTCACACACACATGAATAATGCAAAACGTCCGTTACATTATGAGCTTTTTATAAAATTTAATAAAACTTCAAGGCCACAGCGCGTGCAGCACAGCAAAAAATTTGTTGTACCCATGAGAAAACCAAAACAATACACACATACAGCAACACTCTCACACACACGCACACATGCATGCGCGCACTCACTCGCGTATATGTGTGTGTGCTTTGTAGCTGTTGTTTCGCCAACATCATTCACATGGCGCACTGTGCTCGTCTGTCAGCAACAGCAGCAGAAGCAGCGGCAGAACAACGTCTTCTCCTTCCTCTCTGTGCCTCTTCCTTTGTTCGCCCACAGCGCCGTGCGGTCAGCCCACGCGTTGGACGTCACCTGTGTCATTTGCAATGTTTTTGTTTCGTTAAATTTGCTCGCTCTCTATGGTGTGGTGTGGTGTGGTGGGCGCGCGCTCGCACTCTCCCACTGGCTTAAGCTCTCTCATATGCACGCTCCTCATAGCTATCTGAGCTCTCAGTCTTGCAGCTACAATTCGGGGGTTGCTTTGGTTCCTTCGCAGTCAAAAAAACAATAACGGCCTCGGATTGCTGATGTTGTTGTTATTGTTGTTTCGACTCTTATCAGTAGTTTTTGCGGTGTGTGGCTACTATATTTATTTAATTTCGCTTATTGCTGTACACACACAAACACACGCTCACCCAAGTAGCTATCTGCCACCACAAATGATCAGGCTATCTCTTTAAACTTGTTGCCTGTCTCGCTTTAGTGGCAAATTCCATTCCCCAAACATACGTCAACGTTAAACGTTAAACGTAATCGTAACGTAGTTAGCGCAACGACGTCATATTGTCGGTCACTTGACTTTTACAGTTAGTTTTTGATATCTCGGCCGGCGTGTGTGTGGTGAAATTATTGTTGTTGACCCCGCTGACGCTGAGTTGAGAGAGTTGTTATTGTTTTTGTATTTAATGACAAGGACATTGACTAATTGCATTGACATTACGTTGCCTCGACTCGTGAATTCTCTTTTCTTTTTATAGCCTTTTACTTTGCCGCAAACAATAAACAAAAAAGCTGCGAATGTGAATGCACTTGCCTGTGTGTGAGTGTGAGTGAGTGGGTATGAATGAAGAGAGGCAAGAGACGAGACTGAGACGCGTCGTATGTACGTGCCCAGTGAAAACTGGCAACACAGCTCTGCCTGATATTGTTGTATTCCGTTTTGTTATTGTACAACTCGCCGCAGCTTTGGTTGTTTTCGGGCCACATGAAACATTGAACACACACACATACATGAATAGCGCCGCTATATTGAGTGCGTCGCTGCTCAACACTTGCTGAGAGTTTCGTTATTTAAAAAAAATTTGTTTAGAAGGATTGATTTATCTAGAAACATGTCGAACGTGCACATGTAAATCGATAATCACGATATCGATATCGATAGACACATCGCTACTTGTTGTCATTGCTATTTTGCTGCTGTTGTTTTTGTTGCTCATTTTTACACTAAACAGCTGTCACTTTGTTGCTGCTTTAACGTTCTGCATGTGTGTGTGTTTATTTCTCTCTTTCGCATGCTTGCTCTATTCGTATGTGCGCGTTCTACAATTGGGGCTAATAATTATGAGCTCACAGCGCGTTTTGCATGTGTGCGTGCGTGTGTGTGATTGTGCGCGCTCTTGTCTTTGGTTCTCTTTTGTGCGCGTTTTTTAAACTGGTTTTAAGCTTAATTACAATGCGCTTTGTTGTTGTTGCTGGTGCAAAATTTTGCATTCTCTCCATTTACTTGCTGTTTCTGCTGGTGCTTATTGTTGTTGTATTTAAGTAATTCTGAAGGTGTGTGCTCATATAGATTATTGACCTTGATTAACAGTACAACTACACAAACAAACAACAGCAATAACAAATCAAATATTTGAATTGCCCATGCCGCTTGTTGCACGCAATCTTCTCTCCAAAAATGATTGTGAAATTGGTGTAGAATTTGTATCAAGACACTGTAATTATCCATACAAATACAAATACAAACACACACACGCAAACATGCACTCAGTGATTCGCACGCTTGTCATTGTTGGCCCGTTTGCCCGTCATTTTCATTCGCTTTTGCTGTGGTAGCAAATTTTTAACCTAAAATAGCGTTTCAACCACAAACAACAACAATGCCGAAACTCAACGAAGGCTCTCTTCTTCTCTCTTGTGTGTGCGTGTGTGTGTGGGAGAGTGAACGAGTGCATGCCTTTTAAACTAGCGGCACTTTTGCCGAAACTCACTCATTCACTCACTCACGAGCAGGCAGAAACAGCGAATGTTTGCGCATATCTAGTACATGTTCACACAGATACAGGCATAGCTGACTACTGTTTCGTACTCCTCTCACCCACTCTCTTTGCGCTCTTCCATAGCCTATCTCTGTCGCGCTGCGTGAGTCGCTGTCGGCAGCAACATGTGCACAAACCACACGTGCTACAAAAAAACACAGATATATAGTATGTCTGTGTGTCTCTGTATGTGTGTGTATTTGGGATTTGCATTGAGCAGCCGTCGACATATTCCTGTTATGGCCGTTGCCTGCAGACGAAGAACCACGAACCAGCGCGTCGGCAATTTGAATTTTTGTGGGTTTTGGGGAATTTTATTTTAAGTTTTGTATTTTGTTTGTTGCCTTTCATTGTTGGTTTCGCTTCAATTGAATGCTTTTGTTAGAGATAGAGTTTTTTGTTGTTAGCTATCCCCCTATCACCCTCTCTCTGTCGTGCGTGATGAGCTTTTAAGTTTTGCTGTCTCTGTGTTTCGCTTTGACCCCGGCTGGGCCAAACTAGCATGTACACTAACACAGACACACACATACTCACACACTCATACGTAATCGTACATTGCCCTCTGTTAAAAATTTTACGCTGATCTCATTGAAAGAAGGTACACACACACACGTACGCATACTCACACATGCAAACAATGAAATCCACAAGCAGGCTTGTAATAGCTGTAGCAAGAACAACAAAAAACTACCAACAGCATAAATTTCCAAAGCCCAGCCTACGCTGCTGCCTCAGTCCGCTGCATTGTTTTTGCTGCCGACGTTGTTACTCGCTGCTTTTGTACTCTCTCACACACACACACACACACGCTCACGCTCACCGCCGGCCACTCTCTTTGAGTTTTGACTGTGAGTGATTCGCTCTGCTCGCTCTTCTCTTCTCTTCTCTTTCCCTTGTGTTTTGTTATTTATAATGTTGTTTACCTTTACGTAATTATCTTTGCAACATTTGTTGGTGTTGCCTTGTCTGCGCCTCTGGCTGGCCTCTTTCGGTTTTGTGTGTGCGTGCGTGTGTGTGTGTGTGTGTGTGAGTGACGTCTTTTTGTATTATTGTTTAGTGCTGAGGGTGGACCGGCGTTGATGCTGCGCTCTGTAAATGACGTTGACGTCGCTGCTGCTGCGGCGTGTGTAGGTGTCGGCGCGAATATGCCTCAGTGTGTGTGTGAGTGTGAGTTGCTTGGAATTTTCAAAAAACAAAAAAAAAAAAAAAAACATTCTCGACTATTCCCCCCATTTCAGCCGCATTGTAAATAGGCGACTTGTCCACAACTCTCCGCACCGTTACCGTTTGATTTTCATTTCTTTTTTGTGTTTTGTTTTAAGTGGCATTTTGTTTGCGCTTCCGCTTTTGATTTGCCTGCCTGCTTGCCTTTTGGGCCTGCTGGGGACCGTTTTGTTGCTTCTTCATGATTTTTTTTTTTTCATGTTTTCTTTCCCTTTTGCTGCATTTACATACAAATTCTCGTAGTTTCTTGTCGCTATGCACTAACTGTAAATGCCACTTGCTCTCTCACTCGTTCTCACTCTTGGGCTGCGCGCGCGTCGCTAAACAATAACAAATAAAATTGCTTTTACAACAAATGCGCAAAGCGCGCGACGCTTAAAAATCTTCTATTTTGTATTGCCACACTCACCCACACACATAGATACGTGTGTGTTTATGTTTGTGTATGTTGTCGGCTTTGTAAATAGCAAAGCTACGCGCGCGGTAATTTTCCGCCTTTTGAATGCGTTCCACACACCAAAATCAGAAAGTGGAACGTAATATGTAAATAAACTTGTTTTGCCTGAGAGAAATGAAATGGAATTAATTTGCCAGTGTTGGGAAAGACTTTAAGGTTTAGATTGAAAGCTAGATAATATTAATAAATAAAAACAATAATAAAAAAATAATATTTAATAGTTTAATATAATAATAAACAAATATTTTCAGCTAACTATTAATAATAATTTAAATAGAGTAAACTCATTTAATAACGTACTAAAATTAAACTTATTTAATTAATATCCATTTATTTTGCTTTCCAGCCAATCAATCGCTCTGGAATGGCACCTGGAAGGGTGAGCTGACCTACGAGTGCCGCTCGCTGCTCTTCAAGGCGCTGCATAATCTTATGGAAAGGTAAACGAAACTATATTGAATATACCCAGCAAGATCTCACCACTAATATCCTTTCAGATTCGTGCTCACCAAGGACATTGTGCGCTTTGGCAAATGGTTTGTGCAGCCCTGCACTTCCAGCGATCGTCTCTTTGGGCGCAGGTGAGTTAGCCAATCCAACGATTTTTGAAGGGATGAAATGCTTCACTCAAACAGTTCCACTGCCTGTGTATTCCATTGGAACTGCTCGCATTCATCCCAGAGTAAAAACCTGGAACTCTGTGCGATTGCATTGAAGCTTATGCAGTCGCATCGTTCTTCCAGCGACATTCCAATATGAATTTAAGAGAGAATTTAAAGAGAATTTCACTAACACACTCTCTTTCTGTTTTAGCTCTCAACATTTATCATTTTCCTTTACGTTCTTCGTGCATGGGGATACGGTCTGCGCTTCGATTGATCTGCGGGAGCATCCTGCGGTGCGTCCTCTGACGAAGGAGCACCTGGCTGAGGCAGCGGCTGCCTTTGCTGCTGCCAGTGGTGGCGGGGCAGCAGGAGCACGTGGTCAGGATGCCAATGGCACAGCTCAATTGCCCGCAAATTCACCTCTGCTGGAGGCGGCACCTGGAAATGGAAATGGAACGGGCGAGAAGTCGGCAGCCACGTCGACCGCGACGCCAACGCAGGCGCGCAAGGTAATGCTGGCGCCGTTCGGCATTGCGGCAATACTCACGGGGAATAGCTACAAGGCGAGCGATCCAATGGCCGAAAAGATACTCGAGGATTGGGCCTCATTCTTTCCACTGTGCAATAAGGACAACACGGATGTGCCGCCCGTCGTGGAGGTGGTATCGGGTGAGTGGAAGATTTATTATATAAGAATAATTGGAATATTTATAATACATTTGACATGCTTTCCAGGTGGACATAAGATGTACCATCCCACAAATTACGTACTAGTCACTGATCTGGATGACATGGAACAAATGGAATTCGCTGAGCTGCACGGCAAAGCAAATGGCGCAAGCAGCGAACAACAAACAGCGGGAGCAGCAGCAACAGCAGCAGCAGCGGCGCATGCAACGCTGCCAGCAGCTGCGTCAGCAGCGTCTTTGGCAGCCGCTAAAGAGTCGCGTAAGGCGGCCACGCAAGCGGTCAGCGCACTGGAACGTTTAACGTTTCAGCCCTATTACGATCAGCGGCCCACCTCGGGCTTCACCTTCAATACAAATAATACTCATATACCCCCAACGGCGGCTATTGAAATGCCGGAACGTGCCTGGCAGGATTGCACAATGAATACGCTGCATGTGGACGCAGCAGCGGCAGCAGCGGCCGCATCAGCCGACGAGGAGGAGAGCAAGCAAACGGATTCCAAGCAGCTGGTGCAGCAGCAAATCCAACAACAACAACAGCAAAAGCAGCGCCAAAAGCTGTGGAACTTTGTGGATCCCATGCAGAAGGCGCCCTGCATATGCACTAAGTAAGTTGGTCTCTCTCTCGCTCTCACTCACTAACTCACCTCGCTCTCTCTTGAACTGTTACTGTTATTACTCCTGTTCCACTCGTACCACTTAAGCTCTTTTTGTGCTCTCTTGTTCGCTCTCTCACTGCGTGGAGTGTTTTGCATTGTTTTTTTTTAGTTCGTTTTCGTTCTCGGAGTATGTGTGAATTCGTTAGATTTGAATCATAAATACCTATATATAAATATAATTATAAATATTTAAGTGTAATGCAGAGAAAACGCTTTAAGGCATGCCTAGAAGAACGCAGAAACCAACTCTGATATTTATAAATAATAGTTTTTTCAAATAGTTATTTATGTGTGTGTGTGTTTATCGATTAACGTTGCATGTGTTATCGATATTAATACGCTTACAGCTAAAATATATATATAAGAGAGAGAAATCTAATAGAAAGGTGCAAAAGCCGTACTGAAAGTCACCTCACAGAAGCGTTAAGCTCGCGCGAGTTGAGTTTCAAGTTTAACACAAAAACCCACCAAATTTCAGCGCACAATGCAGCAGCAGCGGCAGCACTGTCGGCGTTGGCAGCGGCAAGCGCCAGCATAGCAGCAGCAGCGGCAGTAGCAGCAGCAGCAGCATTGGCTCGCCAGCGTTGCGTGCTGCGATCGGCGGTGTCGCTAGCAGCAGCAGCGGCAGCAAGTCAACGTTTCAGCTACTCCAACAACAACAGCAGCAGCATCAGCATCAACAGCGTTCGGCTCATCATTCCAGTTCCAGTTCCAGTTCCAGTTCGAGTGTTGGTTACTTGAGCAGCAATTGCAGTTCCTCCTACCACTCCTCCACCCACTACTCCTCCTACGCTGCTGTTGGCCTCAAGCGACAGATTGTGCCGTTTCATCACCGTTCTCTACTTAATACTCAGACAGCGCTTAAACCTAACTACAACAACAACAACACTACTTCCTCTACAACAACAACAGACACCAATATACCAAAACAAAGGTTTGTGTCGCTGTTCAGACGCTGTGTGCGTGCGTGAGTGTGTGTGTGTGTATTGCCAAATCTCCTAATTTCCTTTGGTTGAATTTAACCGTTGTTAATACGCTCTGTATATATTTTGTTTCACACACTCACACACACACAGACGCTCTCTTAAGTTGTTTATATTCTGTTAACTTCCATGCGCTCTCTTACTCGCTCTTCTGTTATCATCAAGAAGACAACAGCAACACGTTCTGTTAACTTTATAACATCCTTTTTTTTTTTTTTTTTGATTTTGATTTTGTTGGTTGTTTGGTTTTTAATTTTTCTTTTTATGCTAAACCTACTTCAAAGTCAAACACATACACACAAGCACACAGAGACACACACACACACACGTACATACAAATTCGTACATTTCTGACCTTTTCACCATTTAACAAATAACAATTGAATATTTTTATTATTTGCTAAACTTGGTGGTAAATGCGGTAGCAAAAAAACAACAGCAGCAAAGTAATAAACAAACACACACATATGTACACCCACCGTTAACAAAGTTCCAGTTACATTCGCCATTCGCGCTGTCAGCGAATATTCAAAAAGGCGCCACGGGCCATCGCTATCGTTCCTCTCTCTCTCTGTCTCTTTGCATGTGCGATCTATCGATTGCAGCAACTGCCTGTTGAGCCGTTGCTATTACACACACACACACACAAACAGACACTCTCTCATCTCTACATATATATGACTGTAAATAACATATATGAATATGTAAATAAGTAGCAGTTGCAATGGTTTTTTTTAATGTATTATTTTTGGTTGGAACTGCGCTCGCGCTCGCTCTCTTGCTCTCTTTTTCTCTCTCCTGGATGTGGTGTTTACTTATATTTTGTTTGCTTACCATTATCAAAGCTCGTTTATCGATTAATATCGAACTAAGATTTAGTGTGCATTTTATTAATTCGTAGTTATTTTTTAGTTATTTTTTGATATATTGTATATAACGGAACAAGCATGTTGCGCCTGGACTTTGCAACAATTTTAAATTATTCATAGAAAAATAATGTAATTAATTTCAAAAAATACCTTTTTCTAATTATTATTCCTCTCTTTTTCTATTAACAATTAGACATCTCAACAACGCTTCCGGAGGCGGCGGTGGGGGCGGCAGCAGTGCCACGCCCTGCCATGGAGGAGCCGGAGCGGGCAGCGCTTCAAGCTATTCACGCAATTCGCTGGGCGATCCATCATCAATGCCACCGATTGCCTCCTCCTCGGTTGGTTCACCCGCAACGCCAGCTCCATCACCACATCCGCTTTCCAATTCGGCGCATTCGCAGCCCACGTCGGTTCCGCCCGCCGCTGAGCAAGTGAGTCCAAGTGACGAACGATTCACAATTTCAATTCCACACTTTTTGCATTGCTAATTCACTCTTTTTGTACTTTGCTTCAGTTGCTCAACATGAGTCCGCATGCGCCCACATCAGTATCGAATCTGCAGCAACCGCCTACGCCCATCGATCATCTGCTGGACAAGAATACACCAGCGCCAACGCCCACGGATCAGCACGATAGTAAGAGCATAACTGCGTCGCCTTATGTACATCAAACACCCAGTGTGGAGCCACCCACTTATGCGGATCACGGTGCACAGGGCGGTGCAACCGCTGCTCCTGGCAGTGTGCCTCAGCAGCAGCCTGCGACGCCAACAGCAGGCGGAGCAGCAGCTGGAGCGGGAGCTGGCGCAGGAACAGCATCAGCTGCTCCAGGTGCTGGCGCGCAATGCGGCACGATTAGTGTTAAGAAGCTGGAGATGCAACAGCCAACGATTAAGCAGGAGCCGGGCATTGGACGTGGCAGCCAACAACTGCCCCAGCAACAGCAACAGTCCATGGCAACCAGCGCTATGGAAGCTGTCACCAATCTCTTCAATCTATACAAACCGCCACAGCTGACGCTCAAGGATGGAGACAGCGTCTACGACGAGGAATGGCTGACAGAGATTTACGATTTCAGTTATCAAGAGTCCTGGTAGGTCTCATACTCTCTCTACCTTACTTTAATCACAACTAATTTGTGCTTGGTTTCCTAAACAGGGATAATCTGCCTGTGAAGCGACCGAAGCTGAATGAATCTGTCAAACAGCGACGTCCTCGCTATGCCAAGAATCTGTACGAGGGACACACGCACTTTAAGCCTTTAATGCCCTCGCCGGGCTCTGTTTACGGCTCGCTGCTAACCATTGAAGGAGGCGCTGTGACAGCACTCGGAGCTGCAGGCGAGAGTGGGACAGGAGCAGGTGGTGGACTGGTGGGCATAGCCACAAATGCAGGATTTGGCAATGCAAGTGGAGGCGATGAGGCGGACAATGTACTTGTCAAGAGCGAAGCGCCCTCCACGGGCAGCGGGAACAGTTTCTTTCCCTGCCTGGACATCAAGACGGAGCCAGGTCTACATTCGCCCTGCAAGGAAACCAAATCTACCAGCACTGCGGGCAGCGGCGGAGGCAATCTGTTCACGGCGGAAGGTCTCAATCCCTCGCTCAATGACCTAGAGCAACTGTTCGAGACGAGCTCGAATGATGAGTGCAGCAGCGTACAGATCCACACACCACCCGACTCCAATAATCCCTCAAATGGTGGCTGCAGCGCCGTCACCAATACAATTGACGAACTGAAGCGCAGCACCGCCGTAACCAGCGCTGTGGTTGCTGCCGTTGTTGCCAGCAGTGGTGCGGGCAGCATTCAAGCCGAAGATCTAACCAAAATGTTTCCCACGCCGCCTTCGCATGAGCAACAGCATCCAAACTTGAGTCCCTGTCAAACGGACGTTGTCATGACCGATCTGAGTGTGGACACGACGACAACAACCAGCGTGTTGGTGGTGCCAACAACTGCAACAATAACAACAGCAGCAGCAACAATTGCAACGTCAGCCGGTCCCGTTGGCCTCGGCGTCATGCTGAAAATGGTGAAGCAGGAATATAGCGTAGAGCTGGGCAGTCCCGTCGAGGAGCAGATCGAAGATTGGAGCTATGTCTATAGACCGCCGCAGCAGGAGAAGTTTGTCGGGTCCTCGCGCTACGCACCGCTCACCAATCTGCCCAGCCAGACGCAACCGCCGCTGCAAATGCCCGCCAATTGCTTCTACAGTCCCACCTGGAGCCACAGCCAAAAGTCCCGTGCGGCAACGTTGGCGAAGGCGGCCGCTGCCCAACAGCAGCAGCAGCAGCATCAGAAGCATCAACAGCTGCAGCAGCGCATACAGCAGCATCAGCAAATGCAGCAGCAACACCAACAGCAACAACAGCAACAACAGCAACAGCAGCAGCAGCAGCAGCAACACCAGCAGCAGCAGCACAAGCAGCTGCACGATTTGCTTTCGGCTGGACCTCGAACTCCAATGAATGCAGCAATGCCTTCGCCATCAACAGTTCCGCAACCGTTGAGCAGTGGCGGCAGTCAATTGCTGCTGAATCAACTCAATTGTCCGCAGGCGCCGCCGGGCAGCTCGATGCAGCAGCTGATGCAGCGGGCTGGTATGTCGCCCATTCCCTCGCCAGGTGGCCCAGGTGTGGTGCCCTTTCCACGCAGCAGTCCCATGCAGCAACAGCATCATCCGATGCGACAGACGCCCACACATCCGCCTCCTCCGTATCCGTACGAGCTGGCTGCTGCTAGTCCAGCCACGTCCACATCCTCGTCGTACCTTAATAAGCCGTATGGCTCACAGGAGCCTCCAGGACATCCGCATACGCCTCATCACGTATACGGATCGATGAGTGGAGGAGGAGCAGCAGGCGGAGGCGGCCTCATGCCTGGCGATTCCAAGCTGGCCATGATGCAGTATACAGGAGGCAGTGCATCGGAAACTGGAGCAGCTGCAGCAGCGGCCGCTGCTGCCTTGAGTCTGCTCCAGGAGCTGCCAGAAGTGAACTCTGTGCTCGTCAACATCCTGCTCTACGACACGGCGCTGAATGTCTTCCGGGATCACAATTTCGATAGCAGCAGCGTCTGCGTCTGCAATGCGGACACCCAGAAGATTGGCAACATACGTGGCGCTGATTCGGGAGTTTATGTGCCGCTGCCTGGCAGCAGCTTTAATCCCTTTCCAGCGCATCGTGGTGCAAGTGGCGGAGGCGGTGGTGGTGGCGGAGTGGGAGGAAGACCTGGTGCTGTTACGCCTTATAATCAGTATGCAGGAGCTGGAGCTGGTGGGCTGCGCATGTTGAGTGCCTTTGGCGGTGGGCTGGACTCGTCGCCGGTGGCTGCTGCTTTGTCCGGAGCTGGCTCCGTGCATGGCCATGGCCATGGACCCAATGGTGGCTCCAGCGGCTCCTCATCCTGTACGCCGCCCAGCAGTAATCCGCACATAACCGGCTACGTCGACGATGATCCCGTGGAGTGTACGTGCGGCTTTAGCGCCGTGGTCAATCGTCGACTGTCGCATCGTGCCGGCCTCTTCTACGAGGATGAACTGGAAATCACGGGCATTGTGGACGATCCGGCGAGGAATAAGCAGCCCACGCTGCTGACGCTCATCCAATCTCTGTGCCGCAAGGGCGACAACAACAACTATACTAACAACAATAAGGAACCCTCCACTGGCAAGGAGCTGGAGAAGCTGACGAGCACAGCTCAACAGCAACTAGAACAGCTGGCGCATGCCATATTCGATCTGTTGTTGGATCAGTGTTCCATTATCCAGAGCTCCAGCAGTTCGGTGCATCGAGCACTGCAAGCGCATCGTCGCAGGATGTCGAGGCAACGCCGCCTTGGCGCCTCCGTGGCCACCATTGCTAATGTCCTGGAATTCACGGATGCCCACGATGTGGTTAGCCTGGCATTGGAGCAGGCGCGCCTTGCGTTCGAGAGTCACCGTTTGGACATGAATCTCCTCGAATTTGGTCATGGACATGGTCAGCATGGCGGCCAGCAACACCATCCACATCATTCACACCAGCCCCATCATCCACACCAGCAGCAACAGCAGCCGCAGCAGCAGCAGCAGCAGCTCATGGCCTTCCAGGCAGCGCCTGCTATACGCCAGAAACTGCTGAGCCTGGGCAGCAGTCGTCTAACGGTGCACAAGTGGCCCTATCTTCCAGTGGGTTTCACCCGCAGCAACAAGGAGATCGTCAGGACGATGAATGCCATTCAACCCATGCTGCAAAGCGCCTTCCATTGCAAATCCAGAGGCGGTGCAGCTGGTTCCAAGGATGCCAGCTCCTATAATACGGTTAGCGGTCCTTTGACCTGGCGGCAATTTCATCGCCTTGCCGGACGAGCTTCTGGCCAATGTGAGCCACAGCCCATACCGTCTGTTGTGGTTGGCTACGAGAAGGATTGGATATCTGTGGCGCCACATTCCATACACTATTGGGATAAGTTTCTGCTGGAGCCCTATTCCTATGCCCGGGACGTTGTCTATGTGGTCGTTTGTCCGGACAATGAGCACGTCGCTGCCAGCACTCGCACCTATTTCCGTGAACTGAGCAGCACGTATGAGATGTGTAAGCTGGGACGTCATACGCCCATCCGTGGCTGGGAGGGTGTACTCCAGGTGGGCGTAACAGAAAGAGATGTGCTGACGCCGTTGGACGATTGGCTGCGCACACTGGACCATGCGCCGCTGGCAGAGCAGATCAGACGCTACGCCGTTGCCTTTCTATATCAGCTGGCGCCTTATCTGAGTCGCGTTCCAGGTGATAAGACGCTGCTCAATCCGCCAGACGCAAGCGGCAATCATGCAACCAAAGCTGGCGTAACTCAAGCGTCTACAGCTGCTGCTGAGCATCCGGAGCAGCCAGTCATCAAGCTGGAACCGGGCACGGAGCAGCAACAATCGGGAGCAACTCAGACCAGCAGCAACCAGGAGCAGGATAGCAAAGCGGATGCTAAAGGGGGTGCAGCTGGAGGCGATTCCAAGCCCGCTCTGGTCCTGGGTGACCCACTGGGCATGGGCGAAACCTTGGAGGACATCAATCCTTCAGCCATTGTGTTGTATGTGGTGAATCCCTTTACATTTGCCTCGGATAGCTTCGAGCTGGAGCGACTGGCATTGATTGCGCTGCTCCGTTGCTATGCGGAGCTCTTGAAGGCGGTGCCAGACTCGGTCCGTGCGCAGATGAACATCCAGATCATCTCGCTCGAGTCAATTATGGAGCTAGGACCATGTGGCAATCGCCGTCGCTTCTCGGACGAGATCAAGTGCCTGGCGCTTAACATCTTCTCGCAGTGCCGAAGGCATCTAGTGCATGCGCAGCCCGTGAAGAGCTTGACAGGATTTGGCACGGCGGCCAACATGGAGGCCTTTCTCAAGACGAAGGACGAGCCCAATCGACGTGCCTACAAGATGTACACCGCCCCCTTCGTGTTGGCGCCCATGCACGAGCGGAATGACAAGACGGACTTCTCGCGAGCGGCGGGCAGCATGCATGGCCAGAATGAGACGCGCTACTCAGTGATGTATTGCAATTATTGCCTGAGCGAGGATCAGTCCTGGCTGCTGGCCACTGCGACAGATGAGCGGGGCGAACTCCTGGAGAAGGTGTGCATCAATATTGACGTGCCGAATCGTGCCAGAAGAAGAAAGGCTCCAGCGCGTTACGTGGCGCTGCGCAAACTCATGGACTTCGTCATGGGTCTCATCTCGCAGACGTCGCAAATGTGGCGACTGGTCATCGGAAGGATTGGCAGGATTGGTCACAGCGAGCTAAAGTCCTGGAGCTATTTGCTCAGCAAACATCAATTGCAGAAGGCCTCCAAACAGTTCAAGGATATGTGCAAGCAATGCACAGTCATGTATCCACCCACCATTTTAAGTGCCTGCCTGGTCACCCTTGAGCCAGATGCCAAGCTTCGCGTGATGCCCGATCAATTTACGCCCGATGAGCGCTTCTCGCAAATCTCCATGCAGAATCCGTTGTCGACGCCGCAGGATGTCACCTGTACGCATATTCTGGTCTTTCCCACCAGTGCGGTCTGTGCGGTAAGTAGTCTTAGTGCCTATCTATTCAAGAATACTAACCTGACTTTCCTTTTCGTTTTGCAGTCCTTCACACGCCAGTTCCAGAACGAGCCTCAGGTCGACGATGACTTCATCTTTGGCGAGGAGGAGGGCAACGAGGACTTCAGCGATGCGGATATTGGCGATTTTCTCTGGGACTGTGAGTATTGTTTGGCATCAATTGATTCTCTCTTAGTAGCCTGTCTCACGCATGTTCCTTTTGCTCAGCAGCTCACATGGATCGCGTCTCAAATCACGGCAGTCCGGGACGCATGGAGGACAATCGCAGCTGGCAAAGCGCTGGAGGCAACAATTTCAAATGCACGCCCCCGCAGGAGGACGAGGAGGTAGAGTAGACTACACTGTCACTCTCATGTATCCTTGAATAACTTCTGACTTGTCTCTTTCAGGTGGGCTCTCTCAATCAGCAACCCATTTCGGTGGGTTACATGGTATCGACAGCGCCCACGGGTCGGATGCCCGCCTGGTTCTGGTCCGCCTGTCCGCATCTGGAGGATGTTTGTCCCGTCTTCCTAAAGACCGCGCTGCATTTGCATGTGCCTAATATACAGATAGCCGACGATATACTCAATTCGACTAATGCTCATCAATCGGCCAATGATCATCCGCTGGACTCGACACTAACAGCCGATGTGCTACGCTTTGTGCTCGAAGGATACAATGCGTTGTCCTGGCTGGCACTCGATTCCAATACGCACGATCGGCTCTCCTGTCTGCCCATCAATGTGCAAACGCTAATGGATTTGTATTATCTAACGGCGGCCATAGCATAGAACACCAAATCTAACACAACAGACCATTAACATTAGCAGTAGCAGTAGCAGTAGCAGTAACAGTCGATTGCTTCCGTTTGCTGTACTTCCATTAACATAGCGAACTACCCACAGCTGAAACAAAACAAAAGAAAGCAAAATGAGTTAAATCACCAAGTTAACAGTCCAAAAACATAACAATATTACAGTAACAGCATATATAAACGTAACAGTCATGTTAACAGTAAACTGTAACAGCAACGCACAGTTAGCGTAACACAGAGCCTTGTAATAACAGCCGCCGCCGCAGCAGCCTTACAGCCTAACCCCCACAGGGTGTGCAAAGACAAAGACAAAAGAAAGTTAATTGATGTCAAGATGAGCAATGAGAGGAGAAGGAGGAGAGAGAGAGAGAGAGAGGAGGAGAGAGAGAGAGAGTAGCGAAAACAGCATTACTATTTATTAATTGAAAATTGTGTATAGTGCAAGAATTGTTTTTTATTAGGCTGGCGTTCGTTTTAGTGTTTAATATTTATACATATACAACAAAAATAAAGTAGAAGGAGGAGGAGAAGAAAAACAAAACAACAAAAAACCACACATAGGGGCATATTTATATATATTATATACATAGATCATATACAATACGCAAGATTTAAAACAACAAAACAAAAACAAAATATTTAGCATTTAAGTAAGAAAGAAATTTGTACATATTTACAACCAATTCGCCGTAAGCACTAAGAACAACAACAACTATGATTATAACAACAAAGCGAAAAATTATAATTATACAACAACAAAAAGTAGCTTACAACAAATTGAAAAAATTACCTAATTAAAACTAAATTAAATTAATAAATTGTGTAAATTTTTTGTGCAAAGCGAGGATTAGTTTAAATTATTATAAAGAAAACAAAAAATAAAAACAATTTAATGTTAAAGCGAAAACTCACACACACACACACACACACACACAAACATAGGCAGGCAAATACACGGACACACTCTGGTATACTGTGCATGCTTATATAACAGTTATACACAGGCTGACACACAAACACACACACACACATACATATATTTGGACGCAAAGCGCAGTTGCTGGTTAGCAGAAAGAAGGGAAATTTATGAACGGGGTTTAAGTGGGGGGGAAATTTTATGGTATAAGGGTTTTTACGTCAATAAGTAGGTTTTGAAGGTTAGGAACTGTTTTATACAAAGAAAAGAGAGAAAAACTTTTTGTTTTTTATACATCGCACACACACACACACATACCTGCAGATATACATACACACATACACTGACGCTCACATAGCCAATTGTTTAATAATGAATTACTTAAAAAGAAATTGTGTACAAATTAATATAAATATGTTTATATAAACAATAAAAGCTTTTACAACATACACACACACACAGAGACACACATGCACACACCAATACAACAACAAATTGATTTTGCACTTAAAGAGAACGATTTTCGCTAGGCTTAAGTTTGCATTAAAAACAATTATTAAACAATGAAATTATTTTTACCTGTGTATTTTAATTAGCTTAATTTAACAACAACAACAACAAAGCGAAACAACAAACAAATCTACATTTACAAAGACGTTTTCTAGTATATACCACACACACACACACACACACACACACACACATACACACACGCGCTTAAATTTTAAGTAGTTTGGTTTTTTTTCACTTTTAGTATTCGATTTTTTTTGTGTATATTAAAAAAAAAGATTTATTTGCAATTACCGTTTATTGTTTTTGTTTCTTTGCAAAGCAGTCAATTTTTGGTATTTAAATACCGCAGCGCTTCTCATTCATATCTAAACAACAACAAAATACCAAAAATACCAAACACGCTTCCAATAATTTCCATGAAAACAGAAGAAAGAAGAAAAGAAAAACATTTCCTAGCTAAGGGTTTCAGTTCGCCACTCAACTCAACTCAACACACGTTTATTCACCACTTCACCGGGTGTGGTGAGCTCGTCAGACGAAGGCTAACGACACACACATATGCATAATACATATAGACATACACATATACATAGCAATAATTGTAACTGTACTACACACACTCACACTCACACACCTATATATATAGAGCAACAATTGACAACAAGCATTCATAAATAAATATATATAAAGATAACAAAACAAAAATATATATGAATTAAAACCGAAAAATGGTGGGAACAGAATTTTTTAAAAACAAATCTCAACTCGATTTACGAGTTGAACAATTTTCTAAGAAAACAAAACAAAAAAACGGAAAAATAAATAAAATTTGACAAATTTGTAAAGTTAGTTAAGGCTTGAATATATATACATATATATAAGCAAACATTACATAAGTGCATTAAGCGAAAGGAAGAGACAGAGAGAGAGAGAGAGAAAGAAAGAGAGCGAAAACCATTTACTAGCCCAGCCCCTAGCCTAAAAGTATGCAATTATTAATTTATAAATCTGTTAAGGTTAGCCTCGAGGTTAGTTTTACGGCAAACACACACTGACACACACACACATGCACATGCACATGCATTCAACAAGTGTAAGTATGTATGTGTGCACATAGGCCAAATTTCAATTGCGAATTCAAAGAGAAAGAAAAAAGAAATTTAAAATTAAAAGGAAAATTGAAAATAAAGCAAAACAATTGCAATTTGTTTCTAAAACAATACGCCATGCATATATATATATACATAATTAGGAAATGTATGTCAGAAAACAGAAAATCTAGCTACAGAATTGCATATTATATATACAATTATAATAATTATATATACAAGCAAATATATTGGGCAAACAAAAATGAAAAGAAAAACAAAGCAAAATGTTGTTGTAGTCAAATTACAAATTAAGTTTTGTTTTTGCTACCGCGTGAGATAAACAGAAAAAGAAAAAAAAAAAAACAAAACAAAACAGGAAAAACAAACTGAAAAAAATAGTAAAAATCGAGTCAAATTTTAAATGTGCAAGAAAAGCAAAAATAAAAAACAATTTTTTGCAAGTTCTTTATAATTAATAACGGTTTTTTTGGCGTGCAGACAGAGAACAGAGAAAACACACACATTTTTCCAATAAAAAGTAACAAAGAAAAAAAAAATGAAATGAATGAAAACTGAAAATGAATTTCAAATTCAAATGTTTTTCATTTGTGTTGTACAACACTTAAGAATATTATAATAATGGGAAATTCAATGCAGGGCAAAGCCTTTGTCTATGCTAGTTGGTGGGCAGCAATGCAATGCTGACAGTGCTGGTAAACGGAATATTAATATTAATTAATTACATGAATAATAATGGGAAATACTGCTTGTATATCTAGTGTTGATAAACAACTTGAGACATTTGAAAAATTAAGTGCAAGGGTTTCGGCTTTGCCAGCTGTTAAACAACACTAAAGGCAGTGTTGATAAACGTTTCAGGTGATTTATAAAAAAACACAAAATTAATGGGTTTCTATTAAAAAACATTGTAATACTCTTTTCAGTTGAAGTGTTGGTAAACGTTTGAGTGCAAAGCCTGTCAGGCGAGTTTTTGAGCAGCATTTTAGGTGTTGCCAACCGGCTCAGGCAAATTTAAAGTTCGGCAGCAAAGTGGATCGACGCTGGCCGATGCACTGATGGAAGTCGCTCAGCTTGCACTCGAAATCGGGTCCACCCGCATGGCTATTGTCTAGCCAGGCCTGCAGCAGCATCTGTACATCGTAGTTGCTGACCACCTTTTCTAGCTCAACTGCAAGTCGGAAGTGGGAGAGAACTGTATAAGGGGCGGGGTATGAGAGTGTTGCTACTCACGTATGACCATCTCCTTGATCTCCCATTCGTAGTTGTAGCGCTGCGAGAGGAACTCCAAGAATTCCAGCAGCTTGCCAGTCGTCAGCTCCCATGCAATGCAATGCTCACGCACGAGCTCATCCTCGTTCCAGAGACGAACGCGTTGATACATGTGCTCCGTGCGCAGCTGAATGTCGCTCAGAATGCCAAATGTATCCTTGAGTTGTTTGTAGCTATTGTCCTGTCGCTTGAGGAGTAGATTCATTTGCTTCTTGGCATGCCGTAGTTTTCTTCCGGTTTTCGGATAGCCCAATTGAGTTTCGCTCGCAAAGATTTGCTCACACAGAGCCGAGTAGAGCTTCATCTGGTTGCCTCCATGCAGCACGCTCTGCCGCCAGGATGAAGCGTCCACTTTGATGGCTGTTGGCATGGTACTTAGCTCCACTACAATGCTGCTATAATTCATTTCGAAGCTTGGCCAAAAAGCACGTTTTCAAATTTCAGTGAAGAGCGCAGTGTTGTAAAACGTTTGTACTTTCAGTGTTCATCAGTTTTTACTCTTCATATGCGATAGCGAACAGAGAGAATAAGAACATATATCGTAAGCAGTGAGAGTGAGCAGCTCAGCCAGCTCAACCAGAGATTTCTACTGGGCATATCATAAGCAGCGAGAGTGAAGAGTCATTCTAAGAATTCCATAAGCAAGACTCTCTCTTGATCTCTCTGATTGGCTATTTGCATGCACTGAGAGTGCTCAGCAGCAGCGTCTCAGCCCGCTCTCTGCAGCTAATGCACGATGAGCCACTCATTACCTTCACTTTCTGTTGATTGGCCGCGTTAGCTCAGTCTCTTCTGCAATTAGCATTACATCAGCTGATTAAGAGCAACATGTTAGCATTCCCATTTCTTTTGCTAGTCTATCTATCCCGCTCACACTCACTCGCTGCTCACTTAACAGCAAAGTGTGCTGCAAAAGACTGACGCGTGTCTCGCGCATTAGCCAACACTGATTATCTGTGCTATTCCTTTGCTGCCAATTTGATCGCGAAAATAATAATGGTAATAATGATGCAAGTTTTTCTACTAGTTTCTGCTGCGCATTAATTGGGCGCTTGTTATGCGCACTCCTTCGACTGCTGCTTGTGCAATTAGCTCGCTTGCTATCTCGCTCTATCTGCCGCCTGTCAGCTGGGAGCAGCACAGACATGAGTTACTGTGCGTTGATTGCGTTTAAGGCTTGATTGTGCATCATGCGGCAGCAGTGGCAGCCGCAGCACCACAATTTGCTGTTCTTTTGAGGTAAGCGCGCGAACTGGTTCCCTTTTTTGCTTTTGGTTCTGCATTAATTATCAACAAATCATTTTTGTAGCACTGAAAGGCGCATTTATCAGTGATTATGCAGACACTGCGGGAGGAGGAGGATGGGGCAGGGGCAGGGGCAGAGACAGGGCGCTTGGTGTCGCAGAACATGTGTTTCGACTCCCGGCACCAGGATGTGCAAGCTTTTTGGCCAACGTCTTGACGTGCTGCCACCGAAAATTTGTCAGCCGCAATGATCGAGCCGCTGGACAAGTGGAGCAGGAGGAGCGTGGAGCCGGCGCGTCGGCGACATGACATGGCCGTTGATAATGCATAAAGAAGCGAAAAAGAACGAGGCCTTGCAATTAAGATATTTTTATGTAAATTAATGAAAACGGCAAGCGGCGAGCGCAGCAGAAGGTCGCCAGATCGTTGATAATGCAGCTGCCGGAGGGGGAGGAGCAGGCGAGGCAGGAGAAGCAGCTGAAGCAAGCGAAGGCAGAGAATCACAAGCAGCAGAAGGAACTAGGGGAGCGAGACGTGGAAGCTGCTGAAGACTGCAGTAGGAGCTTCCACAGCAGACCCAGCAGCAGTAAGAGTAACTGCAGCAGCAACTGTTGCTGCAGACGCCGCTGCTGCAGCCGCTGCGGCAACATTCTTTGGACGCATGCGTGCAACTTACAAATAAGTACAAGCTGAGCGACGGCAAAACTCCAATTGCGACCAAAACTGTGGCGCATTTTTAATTGGAAAGCGCGCACAAAAACCAAAGCTCAATGCGGGCTGGGCATGCACGACTAACAGATGCGCTGCAAAGAAGATAAAACATGTTTATTACAGTGAGAAACTTTAATGATATAGATATTTGTATAGATATATATGTAGATATAGATATAGACGATATAGGCGACTAGCCCTGTACGTTTGCCTGTCAAGGATTGGGATATCTCCTAGTCGGCCAGCCTCGACTAGAGCTTTGTAATTTACTCATTAGGCTATAGATCATCCAAAGCAAATCTAAATAACACTTATTTTCTTTCTAGATATCGGACTTCAGCAGGTCCCCAACCAGAACCTGATCTGATTGCAATATGTAAATCTAGCCAAAGACTAACGAGGAAAAGTATGTATGCTGCCTTAGCTTAGACCTCTTCTTACACAAACTAAAACCCAATATGCCCCTACTCTATTACAGGGTATCCAAAACGTAGCCAAAGCTGCCGCAGCTTCGACCAACGATCTGCAAAAAAGGAGAAAAAAACAGAAAAAAATGACGCACCGAAAATTTATTGTCTCATGATGCGAAGCCGAACGAGCCGAGCTGAGCCGCATGTCGAATGGCGAGAGCAAACAGCAAAAAGGCCGCGAGCAATCGACGGAGACGGAGCCGCAGCCACGGAGGGGAGGAGGAGCAGGAATCGACTCCTTTGGCTCGGCCGTTACTTAGGCATTTATGTCTGGCACTTGACACATTTTGTTATGGCATCTCAGCTACCGCGCGCCTCTTCCGACTTGTTGTTGACCCAATCAAAATTCCAGCGTCTTGCACTTGAATGCGTTTAATTTGTAAGCTCGCCGGGTCGCAAAAGTGTTGAACCGCATGTCGAGACATTGTATGGGAAAGAGGATCAGTAGAATCTCCAGCTCTGCTGCATCAATATGTTAACCGATCCGCAAATCGACAACAATTGTGTTTACAAGGCGAAAGGCAGCTGATTGCGAGAGCTGCGATGCTAATGAAGCAACTGAGTGCAGGGATTATGTTATTATGGAAAGGGAAGTACACTTTGATGCCTAGCTCGGGCTCGGGAACTTGGTGTAAAGCAGACACAGGAGATGTCTTCTTCCATCTTCCATATCTCTTCTAGATATCTTCTGGATCTCCTTCAGATCTTTTCAAGAACTCTATTATAGATTTCCCCCAGATCCCCTCCATATCCTTTCTACATCTCCGCCATGTCCTATTGGCATCTCTTCTACATCTTTTTTATTCCTTCTACAGATCTCTTCCGGATCATAGCATAAATCTCCTGCCCGACAGGCTCTTTCATCTTTGCTTTAGCCATTCTGCATAGAGAATTCTATATGCATATATAAATATGCTCCACTTGCAGCTGCACTTTGAGCTCGCCCCATTCGTTCTGTTCTGCATTTCCCTTTGGCGCATTTGCTGTTGTTGTGCTGTGTGGCATAAGCCAAGCTATTTGCCTGCTTATCTGTGCCGACTTCCTCTTGGCCTCCTGGCCACTTAATAAGTGGCCACAACTGGGCGTCTCTGTGTGTGGGGCGCAGCTGGCCTTTAACCAGTTCCAGTTCCAGGCCCAAACCCAAACCCAAACCCAATTCCAATCCCAGTTTTAGCTCTAGCCCAAGCTCCAATTGCAGCTCCAGATTGTTGCCGGTAGCGTTCGCTGATCGCAGCCAGCAGAAGCAGAAGATGAAGAGATCGAGGAGGGGGCAACTTGATTTATTCTAATCTGTATAAGCATTGCTATAATAAAGCAAAAGTGCCCACTGAGTGGACAATGCTGGCCAGCGGCTTTTGGCCAGCTTTTCAGTTCTAGTTGTTGTTGTTGTTGTTGTGGAGGCCAAATTGCAGATCAGCTAGCGCAGTGGTCAGTTCGTTCAGTCCGTCAGTGCTGCGCATTTTAGCTGGTTTGCTGCTAAATCTGGCTACTAAACAGAGTAGGCATAGGTAGAAGGCGATAAATAAATATAGTCAAGTCGCCTGTATGATTTCTTGCGGCTAGATTTAGCTTATTTTTAGCTGTTTAAAAGCTGTCAACATCTGTGGATCTGCGCAGTCGCTTTGGGGCTCTTGAGCAATGCGCGTAATTGGATTTAAGCCCAAAGTGCAGACGCAGCTGCAGATTCTAATGACTCCGAAGGAGCAGAGGCAGAGGCAGAGACAGAGAGAAAGTCAGGGAGAGAGATAGGGGGACATAGAAAGATAGAGAGAGAGGGAATGAGAATAAGAAAGAGAGAGAGAGAGAGAGAGAGAGAGAGAGAGAGAGAGAGAGAGAGAGTGGTGACATACAGAAAGAGAGAGGAGGATAAAGAGGGAGACAATGGGGGAGAGAGAGAGGTGAGATAATGACTAAGAAAGGGAGATAGAGAGAGAGAGAGAGACAACCTCTCACAAGGCGCTATGCCACTTGACTAACAAATGAAGTTGCAAGCGCTAATTTATCGCGTCAGCCGCCAGGAGTCCGCGACGCTATCGGCCGAGGCAAGTGCAAGAGGATTCCGGTTGCTCAGGCAGAGTGTGCTATCGACACAAAGTGTTTTCGGCTCGACAGGCGACAATGATACGCCCAGCAGACCGGAGCAGAGCCAACCTTTCAGCTGCAGCCAGTTTGTCAGCCGCCGTACACAGAGCTCGGCGTGGGGCAGTTGCCGTTGCCACGAGTGGAGGCAACGCTGCTTCCTGCCTCGATTTTATTCAAATTTCAACATGCTGCAAACATTCAAAGTTTAGCCTGGCAGTAGGCGGCGGCGGCCAAATCACGTAATGCGCCTTGCAAACATCGTTAAAACACTTGCAACGCGGTCAACACAGGCTGCAGGCAGCATGTTGCAAGCCTGCGAGTCTAAAGCCTTTTGTCTACATCTAACTTCATCCGCAGTGCCCCTGCTCTGGGTACCTTCGCTGATTTTGTTTTAGAGCCAATTTACATGCATTTGTATACCCTGGCTAAGGCAAGCAAACAGAGTTGGGAATCCTAGTTCCATTCGCTGAACTAGTTCAATTGTTCACACTTGAGTGACTCAATTTGCTCAAGAGGGAGATATAGAATAGAGGCCTTCTCTCTCTTTTAGCTGCTTATCAAGCTCTAGCTCTATAGGGTATATTAGTCTCGGCTAGCCATGGCTAACACCTTGGAGCCCTGCCCCACTTGCTGCTGCTGTGGCTGCTGTCTTCGCCTTGGCTTCGCTCGGCGTCCTGGTCAGTCGCCAGCAGACGCTGCGTTTATTTAAATTTATTTTCCTAGAATGCCACAAGTCGTCGCATCGATGCGCAATTTGTTGTTGCAACGTGTGGCAAGTAGCAAGCAGCAAGCAGCAAGCAGCAAGCATCATCAGCAACTGCGTCTGCGTATGAAAATTAATTGCGGCCACTCGTGACGATGGCTGCCGCTCGATCTGCCGCCTGTTCCCTGACACATTGTTATTGCCTGCTCCTGCTGTTGCTCCCCCTCCCCCCCCCCTCTCGCTCACTCTGTCGGGCTGCGAGTGGGCGGCCTATCGCTTAGATTTATGGCTCTCGCCTCTGTCTCGCCGTCTGCGAGTGTCGCGTGATAAGTCTATAAAATGTTCGTTACATTTGTATGTGCAAATGGCTGTGGGATGGCATTTGCATATCGCCCAAAACTGCCCACAGAACCCACTCCCAGCCCCACTCTCTCGCTCTGTCTCCTTTTCAATATGTGCCCCTTGTGGCTTGGTGAAAGGCGCCTGCATGTGGGCCGCAGTTAATTGTCTTTCATATATGATGAGGCCACATGCGATTGCGAATTCCGGTGAAAGGAATACATTAAAAGCTGTAGCGAGGCAGAGTGAGGGGGCAACAGGTGGAGCAAGCTGTGGCAACTGTTGCTGACTGTCAAAAAAGCTCTCAATCACGTCAGCTGCCAAATGCTGCTTTGTTCAATCAGCGTTTGCTTGAATCAATCAAATTCTAACTGTTCCAGTCGCCCCACCCCAGCTCCTGCTCCGGATCCAGCTCCAGCACAGCTCCAGCTCCAGCTCCAGCTGCTCCCCTGTGACACATTGCACCATTAATTTGATGGATTGTAAAGTTTTTCGCTTCAACAACTTTGATGTGCCCCACCCAAAAAAAGCGAAGGAAAATTGTGCGAGAAAAAAGGGAAAATTAAGGCGCACATTTGATGACAACTAGGGCAGTGGCTGCAAAGGAGTCGGCCGAGGGGCGTGGCGTGAATGTATGCCTGCCCCAACGCTAGACGCTTCACTGAACTTCTCTCTGTGTGTGTGTGTTGAGCATTCACTTGATGAAGGCAGCGCATGGATCATCGAGTGGAGCGTTGAAAGCGCTTCATTTGCACTGTGGACACGGCCGAGGAAATTGGGCGATGCCTCAGTGCAGATGCTTTAATCGGAATGGGCGACAATCACGGCGCGAAAGGGTTGCTAAGCTGTGCGCATTTACAGCGGAACTAGTTCGCGTGAACTGCTCAGCTGCTACTCCTATTATCTATATTATCTAAGTTGAATTATGTGGATGGTTGAAATATCTCTTTCTCTCTCTGTTCTCCCTCTCTCTTCTCTTATCTTCCTTCAAGCCGCCACTCCCTCTCTTTCCATCATGTTCTCTACCATCTCTCTCACTCTCTCTAGGCTACCCTCTACCTCCTTCGCCCCTTCTTTATCATCTCCCATCCATCTCTCCGTGTTTTCAGCTCCTTTTATTCCTTTGGTGATTTGCAGGCGATTTTGTGGCGATTTAAAAGCGATTATGGCCGCAACTTTTCTTTGTTATGCCAACTAAATATGACAAGCAGTTCTCTGGACAGGCTGCTTCCACATATGGCATATGGCTCGAGCTACGCGCTACCGCTCCCGCTCCCGCTCTCACTCCCAGTTCCCATTTCTGGCCCACTACTTGGGCTCTGGCTTCTTTTTGCATGGGCTGCGATTGACGTTCGCTGATAGGCGAATTTTGCATAAACGCAAGGCAAACGAACGTCGGACACGTTGGCGGAAATGCGTTTTGAATCCTTGTTGCCTTGCCGTGCTCTGCTGTGCCGTGCCGTGCCGTGCCTTGCCTTGCCAGACGGCCGCAGCCTGGCTGCCACATGGGGCAAGGCGACTCTTTGCCCATTTTGGCCGGCGCATTGTCTGCGACCGTCTGGACGCGGGGCTTTGTTTAATTGCGATGCGAACTGTGCTGCAATTGTGTGGAGCTCGGAGCTTGCAGCTTGGCGCTGGCTGCCTCGTTTGGTTTCCTTTTCGCATTTCGCTTTTTTGTTGTTTTCTGCTGCTGCTGCTGCTGCTGCTGCTTGCAACGCAGTTGCGCATGGCGATTGTCCCTGGAGGCATATGCGTCGCATTGCAATTGAAATTGAGAATCGGAGCACGCTCCACGCTGCTTGCCCAGCCACATACACACACAAATTCCTATGCCTATATGCCACATGCCACCGCCCCACGCCCCCCGCTCGTGTTCATCCTGCCACAGTTCCTGTTGCCTTGCCACGCACAATGCGCGCATAATAATGAGCCCGAAGGCGGCAAGGCAGCAAACTTGTTTAGACTAACAGCTCACCTCTCCCCTCTGGCACTCTCTCTCTCTCTCTCTCTCCCTCTGCCCCACTCTGACTGCCACCTTGCACCGTTTGGCTGCTTCGCATTTTGTCAGCCCATACGTGATAAATGCGATTTCTGTTGCAAGCACCACCATGCAGCGGGCATTAGAATGTCATTTGGGCATTTGCCACAGCTGATGTATGTGTGTGTAGCTGCCACTGTGTGTGTGTGTGTGTGTGTGTAACGGTTATTGCCTGCGCTTTAGCCACGCCCGTGCGCCGTACGTTTTGACAAACTTTTTTGGCCTAATCGCGTTTAAGCTGATTTTTGAGCTTGTTGCAAGCTAAGCCAGCCTGCCCCCGATCCCCATCTCACCTTGCCACACTCGGCTGCCATTCACTTGGCTAACTGTTTACCACAACAAAGGCTCTCTGGCTACTCTTGGCTGCTTGTTGCTGGCCGCAAAGCGAAAGCCCGTCAAGAAGTTCTTTCAACCCTTCGCCCCTGCCTTCAACAGCAACCGCGCCCCTTGCGCGACCATGTCAACAGCTCCGATGATTCCCAATGCCCCACTTCCAGCTGCCGCTGCTGCTGCTGCTGCTGCTGCTCCTGCTCCTGCCGTTCCTTCATTTAGGCAACGAAATCGCCCGAACTTTCGTGCAGTGCAATTTCTATTGTTCTTGAATGTGAAGAGAGGCGCAGCTGAAGAAGGAAAAAAACAAAGCCTTTCGCCCTCTCCTCTCTCTATGCACCCATTCCCTGCTACTCCTGTGGGGCACTCCTTGGCAACGTAACGAAGTCAACGTGGCTGCCACAAAATGAGCGCTTTATACCTACTTAGATCGCTATAAATTTGGCTTAAGGCAAGAAAAGTGTTGCCGCAGCGGCAGCGGCAGCGGCAGCTGTCTGGACCAGAGCACAGTGGTACGCAGCTTATTGAAATTGCAGTGCAAATTATTCATAATATGAAATTAATCAACTAAATTGAGTTTTTTTAGTATTTACAATAATTTTAAGGAATCTGGAAAATACTTAATGAAGAGTTGACATTTATATATTATATATATTTACCAGCTTGAAGATTCCAGAAAGGCTAACAAAATCTGAAATCAATGAGGGAAAACATAAGTATTTGCGATCATAATCTATTTAGTTAAGATAAGTTTGGAGTAAGTCTAAGAAATATACAAGAATACCATATATATATCTAATGATATTTTTGGGTATATAGGTTTTACGGAAATGTCTGTAACAGGCTGAAGGAGACATGGTCGAGCTCATTTATTTCTTATTAGCACAACCATCTAAGCTGTTCTTGCCATGGTTGTCTATCCGCCCGTACATCGATCTGTCCGTCAGTCAGAGCTTACCTCGGCAACTTCACAAATGACCTTAAATATATATTCTTATATATAGATTCACTTAAACTTCTTCTACATTCTGAGAAGTTTCGCAAACAAATTGCTTGTGGCGCACTGTGTTTACAGTGCGTGTGTGTGTATGTGTACTGAACTTTGGTTTGTTTTTGTTTTTGGTTTACGGCGGTTCGGCTTGTTGCACGTTGTTGTTGCCCGTTTGCCCGTTGCCCATTGCCCATTGCCCGGTGCCCGTTTGCCCGTTAGTGAAGCTTAGATGCCGCGCGTTGCCGCAAGTCCGCATGATTTATGCGATTATTCTTTAGCGCAGCGCCCAACTTTATTGTTTTATGTTTTTGTGGCCAGCTGCTGGGGGGCAGAGGTGCATGGAGTGGACTGCAGTGGAGTGGGGGGCGTGGCTGGCTTGGCTCTATTGACTTGGGCTCTTAACTGTGGCTGTGGTTGCAATTGCAGCTCGCCGCTAGCTGCTTGCAGCGCTAGCACTCAGCAGCTGTTTATGTTGCGCTGCCAGCGAGTGTTCACTGTGGCTGAGAGTTCAATAATTGAGCATGCAGCATGCAGCATGCCGCTGTGGCAAGGCATGCGCCGGGTTAATGTCTTGTTGGTTATTGCCACGTCTAGCTCTAGCTCACGCGCTTACTCTATATGCCGCTCCCTCACTATCTGTCTCTCTCTCTCTCTCTCTCTCTCTCTATCTCTCTCTCACTCTGTGGCTGTGGCACCTGGCTGTGCAGCCTATTTGTAATTTGGCACTAACGGATCTGTTGAACCCATCAATTGCAAGCTCAGGCAGACGGACGAAGAGCGGGCATATGATGGAGAGGGAGAGAGCGAGAGAGAGAGAGAGCTGCCGAGAGCCAGTTCGTTAGCTGGACTTAGAGACATGTTCATTAAGGCCTGCCACATATAATAACTGTCCAGCGAGTGGCCTATAAAGTGTTGAGATTTCATGCTGCAGCTGCAACAGTTGCTGCTGCTGGGAATGCAAAACGCGTGCAACACCATAAAAGTCGAATATGAATTACGCCCCCTTTTTTAGCAGATAGAGGGGCGTCTTGGCAATTACAATCTAAGCCAGATCCGGCTAGGCCAGGCCAAGTCAAGCTGCGCCAAGCCAAGTTCAGCCAGTTGTTGGTCTATTTTTGGTAACTTGTCTAACAAGCAGCAACTGCTGCTGCTGCTGCTGCTGTTGCAGCTGCTTTTGGGCGTGGCTGAACAAAATAAAGCATAACTGCTCGCACTTATATTACCAATAAGCAGGCAAAGCCATTTTGCTGGCCAACAACTAGTCCAAGCCTGAGTCAGAGTTTTGCGAATCGAAAGCCAACGCCTTGTCTCACCGAACGGGGCCAAGCTCCGTGCCCACTCACTGCCACATTTCAGCTGCAACATTTCATTTGCAACCGCATGACAATTGCATATTCTGTTATTGTGCTGCCAAAAAAAAAAATGCTTCATTAAAGCGCGACACGAAATTATATTGATTTTTGATCAAGCGCTGATTATGTTCGCCGTTTTCTCTGCCCATGAAATGTGAGTACGACCAGCCATTTACCCTGCACAGATGCCCCAACAGAATACTCGATTATTATACATTCGGGAGATTATCGATAACTATCGATAGTGATAGAAACTGAACATTCTTGAGCTCTGTGTAGCCTTTTTACACCTACGAGCCAAATTGGATAGCTTCGCTATAATAAACTAGTATCTGTTAAAGATATTATATTAAAATTCATCGATAATTATCGATTTTCAATATTCTAACTTGCTATATGGCATAAGAGATGCAATATACTCCTTTATGTTTTTTTTGCTGTTACAGCCCAGAGCTGAGGCTGTATATTTAAGCTGTACAATTAGCTAGCAATTACAGGGTATCTTCAGCCATTAACATGCTCTGCCGTATAATTAAATGCGGGCACAGTTGGCAGCCTTATTGAAGTAATAATATTTATTTGCACAACCAGCTGGGCCCAGCTGGGATTTGTGCCCGTGCCCGTGCCCGTGCCCATGCCCATGCCCGTTTTCCGTTCTCCGCTCCCGTTCCCGCTCCAGTTCCAGTTCTAGTTCCAGTTTCTTTTTAGTACTCTGTCATTCCGTTTGCCACTTAAATTTGCATTTTCATATTGAGCGGCTTGAGCAGCTGTGGCAGCAATCAGAGATTGAGAAAAAAACTGGAAAACTAGAAAATCTGTCCGACTGTCTGTCCGTCCGTCCGTCTGGCTGTCTCTCTGTCCGTTTGTCGTCATCATAAATCGATAAAGGCAACGTGGCTGAGCGTGCCAAAAGTTGCCAATTAAATGTGGCAGCACAATTTGCCGCTAACCCGACTGCCTGCCACTTGTTGCACGACAGACGGGCCAGGCCAGTCCTCGCAGTTGCATTCGTAATGAGCTACGTATGCAACAGACAGGCAGACAGAGAAAGATGCAGAGAGAGTGAGAGAGAGAGAGGCAGACATAGTGCGATAAGTAGAAACTTCAACTGGCTCGCAAATGCAAATTGTTGCAACTGTCCGACGTCAGTTGATAAGGCGGCACTTGAGGCCTTTTGCCACCAGCAGCGGCAGCAGCAGCAGCATCGGTGGCAACTGTCACTTTGGGTGTGGCCTGGCAAAACTTTAATTTGCCTCCCAAAACGAAATCCCCTTGCTCCCCGGCCCCCTTCTACAGCTGTTGCTAACTAGCTCTGAGAGCCAAAAAGTTGGTCAGCTTGCTTATAGATCGGAATTGGAATTGGAATTGGAATTGGAATTGCTTTTGCAGTTATATTTTGTACTCTGGCGAAGTGCACATTAAATTGTATATGAAATGTGTGACGACTAGAACTAAACAAGTCTTAAATTATACAGTATTTATATTATATATTATTAAGAATCATTATTTCCATACGAGCACCTCTTGCCTTGACTATGCACTCCCACTGACAATGGCTTAAATGCAGCTAGATCGACAAGCCAAAAGCTATATGCACTATCGCTTGGCCCTTTCACCAAACACAATTCACAATTTTCATAACTTTTGTTGCTTTTTGCCGTAGTCAGAGTATTTGCTAGTCGGATGCTGCCGACTAGAGCATTTCTATTATATTTTTTTGGCCGCTTTCCACGCTCACTTTTCATCGGACGGTAGCTTCTGCTGCTGACACAAACAATGCGCGCTTTTAATGTATGCAAATTCGAAATGAAAATAAAAATGAAGAAAAAGATAGTTAGAGAGAGAGAGAGAGAGAGAGAGAGAGAGAGAGAGAGAGAGGTAAAGATAGAGATAGAGAACAATTAAGCAAAAGAGCAAACGTAGCTGAGACTGGGAAACTGAGAAACTGGGCCTAGCTCTGGCTGTGGGTTTGGGCTGCTGCTCGGACTAAGCCAATCAACGGGCAACTGGCAACTGGCAACTGGGCAAAGAATTTAGTTTTTTCTAATTTACATATCTGAGGCATTAGCTGAATGCTCGCTCGTTCGGCTATTCAAATTGCCTTCGCATAGATTTTCAGACTAAACAAATTTGTTGTTCGCTGTTGTTGCTTGTTGTAGCTTTTTCTCAAATGCATTGTTTAAACACAGAAAAACATGCATATACCGTTAAGACCAAGCAAACAGAAATTAACTTAAGTTTTTTGTCAAAGTAGCCCAGGCAATACACTAGCCGCATGCATGGGTTGAGTTTGACTAAATAATTGGCGAAAATATTGTAGAGTTGTGAAAGGCTTCTAATAAGCTTGTATGGGACTGGCTATACTCCGCCTCCTGTGTACCTTTGTATGATGGAATGCTCTGCATGTTCACTTCGACTAAGGCCTCTTCCTTTTACTATATAAACTAACAGCAGCTAAGCCTATATCTTAGTCCCTTTAGTCCCACTTAGAACTGGAAGTAGATTAATCTACCATAATAGACCAACATCTTGACTGAAGTTCTATGCCCTAACTGTCGGGCAGGGCATAGAAAGTTGGCCATGCAGTTCGCTGCAAATTAATTAGACTCAATTTGTGGCAGCTGCCACAACTTGGGTCGCAACTGGCGAACAGATTCTATGCTCATATTGTGTTCGGCTGCTTTTTTCTCTCGTCGTCTTCTGTGAGCAGCAGCAATTCTCATGTAAATGCCAAAAGTTGCAGCATTGTTTAAACATTTACAAAAAAAGAGAAGAAGAAGCAGAGTTAGAGAGTGAGAGAGAGAGATGGGGAGCGAGTGAGTAAAAACGGTAAACAAGTTGCTGTCAATGTGAAACATGGACAACATTTTTCTGAGCGCTTTCTAATCGCAGCTCGAACCGATAAGGCAGTCGTTAAGTTGTGTGGCAAGTGTTGGGGGCAGGCGCGGGAGGTGGGGGCTGGGCATTTGTTATACACTTTCCCAGCATTTGATTTTGGCATAATTTCTCACTCGCTTGCCACATAATCGGCTGCCGTTGCACTTGTTCGATTACAGCCGCAAATCAAATGGCAAACAACTTCTATACAGATGTCAATTATTTTGGCCAGCAACGAGCCAAATTGCAGCTCCACTTGGAGCTGAATTGGAGCTGTGTGTAGCTGGAGTCAGCGCGCTCGTTAGCCATGTTGCATGCCACATGGACATCAGACAACTACGTGAGGTGGCTCTTTGCGAAGTCAGTTCAGACAGCCAACTCAGCCAAGTCAGCCAAGTCATCCAGTCATTCCAAGTCATCTAGTCATCCAATTCAAGAAAATTGCTAAGGATCGAACAACTTGCAACTTGCAACTCGCAGCTTGCAACGTGGGGCAGCTGCTTATAATTGAATGATTGCATGGCTAGGCAAAATGATTTGCTCGTCATTAACTCTCAACTACATTGGCGTTTATCTTGGGACCCCATTCGATTCAATTGATTTGCTGCCAATAGGTGTCAAAACTATTTGGCTTTCATTTTGTAATCACCACAACTCGAAACGACGCCGAAAAAATGGTGCCACAATAGCTATATACATACATAAGTATTCGCAACAAATGGGGGAACGAGATGTCTGTCAAGTTCATTAAATTATTTGAAATGTTTTGTCTTTGTCAAGCCGAGTGACTTATTACAGACGCAGTCCAGAGCCTAAGCAACTGATGAATGTTACGACCAACGACCAAGACAGCTGGCCAGAGCCGCTGATGGACGAGCAGAAATACTCTGTAAATAAGAGACGTTTTAGTAGAAGTAGAAACGATGATATTCTGAGGACATATTTCATATTTATTCCCTATTTATATAGGGTAATATGCCTTAACTCCGCAATATACCTTAAAAATCTATAAGAATAGGGAAAATTTGTCAAAATAAATGCCGATATATAATGATCAATGTATATAGATATATATAGGGAGGAACCTGCCTATTTCCTCCCTTTCCCTACTCAAGTTCTCTTGCATCATTGAGATATCTGCTATACAAAATCAGTTGTCAACCAATATACCCCGTTTTAGCCCAATTTCATTAAGTACAGGATATTTGCACAATAGAGGACGTTGGATGCTGGACATGCACATGGTTGTCGTTGTGAATGTGAACGGTTGACAAGAAATTTATTTAAAAGACAACTGCCAACAAATAAATTTCAAGAGAATCGTAGGCGCAGCTAAAGAGAGAGAGAGAGAGAGAGAGGAGGTAGTAACCAAGGCCTAGAGATGCGATATAAACGATTCTCTCTGCGTGCAGCTGTGTGGGAGTCATCGTTGTCGTCCAGGCCTCGGTCTGAAATTCATTCATCAATGTAATCGATCAGACGCAGCGCTCTGCTCTGACGACGACGACGACGACGAATCGTGTAAGCGTATGTAAATGGTTCGGTTAACAATGCGACATAAAACTTAATCAATTTATTGCGAACGAGCCATTGTCTAACGAATACTCTGGCCAAAGAGCATTTTAATTATGTCATGAATTGTGCAGTGCAAACGATGTTTGGGTACAGAAAGGTATAGACATAAAGATCTATACAGACTATGCTGTAGTACTATAGGTATAAGTGAAAGCCTGTAGAAACCTACTATTCAACTCTTCCAGTCTTATACTCTTCTACTCAATCACTCTGTCACTCTACGACTCTTCTATCTTTTATTTGCTTGATTTACTGACGTTAACTTATCATTATCGCTAGAGTATTTATTATTTCGGCACCCGTCTGATTGGTCCGTTCATCTGCCTCCCCCCTACGAGTCACGAGCCACAAGTCTAGCTACACTTTCTCTGCTCGCAGTTGCCATAGAAAAGTGCACAAAAAGCATAAATAAGTCGCAAGTTTCCTGGCACGAAGCGCAAATAAATTTCAGGGATAGGAGCAGGAGTTGCCGAGGAGCTGGCAAGTCGGGGAATCATCGAGCAGCCACGAAGGAGAGGGAGTTGGCTGGCTGACCAACCGCACCCACATGCTGGTTGAGTTATGACCGTGGAGCAGGAGTAGCAGATAGAGACACGCGTCTGTAGTTCGACTTTTCCAATTTCGAATTCCGGCAAGAAAAACAAACCCGATCATGAATTAATTGTCAAGAGAACACATTAGATTCAACGTTTTACGTATTATATAAGTTATCTGTTAAAAACACACGTAGGTACACACGCAGGTACACACGTAGGTACACACGCAGGTACACACGCTAACGCACACACACAACAGTCGCGATGGTCAAAATAAAGGAGGCGCCTCCAGACCCCCTCATAAGCGTGCAGGAAATGAAGGAGCGGGAGAAGAAGTATTTGCAGAAGCTGCAGGAAATTAAAGTTAGCTGCAACTTTATCAAGGGTAAGCAAATGACTGGGCGATAGTTGCGATAGTCGATAACTTATCGATTTTAAGAATCCGCTCTCGAATTCCATCGGCTGGAGGAGGAGCGCTCCGCTGTGGAGCATTGGGAGAACTATTTACGCTGTGACGGCTTGCCACGCCCATATCTGCCACCCGAAATGCGCGAGTTTCTGTCCAAGAAGCGTTTCTATCAACAGTTTTTCACGGAGCGGAGCGTGGACTGGACCCTATCCGTGGATGATCGCTCAATACTAACACAGAACATATTCCGCAAAGATCTTACCAGGGATACGATCAAGGAGCAGCTCATCGACCCCATCGGCGCTCAATATGAGCGGGACATTACCATGTTTCTGGATACACTCAACAAGATCGATCGTATGCTCGATACGGCTATTGAAATGGAACGTGTGGACTTTGCACGTCAAATGGAGATCATGGAAGTGAGCTCACAATATCAATTCACATTCGATCATCCAATTTGATAAACACTTTCTCTCGTTTAAGGCGAGGCGCGAGATTGAACGTGAGATTGAAGAATCATACAATCGTCTAACCTATCGCATAATACGCATGGATGGCGTCTACATGGAGTAAGTATTGCGTTGTTGCTTCAGATTACAATGGTTACTGGGTAGTTTAAAGGCATTGGCCTAGATATCTTATCTATAGATATATCCTGTGGTATCACTATATATTCTAGTTACTACTTATTATGCTTTAATTCACAGTTCTCAAGATGGCATGGTTGCCACCTGGAGTCATTGTTGCCCCAGATATGGCATAGACATCTGGGCGCTGCGCGATGTGCCAATTCGGTTCGAGGAAATGCTGTGAGTACCAGACAGATTTTCAGTGTCAATTGGTATGAGTCTTTGTCCTTAGAGCTCCGCTAATGGTTGCCGAGTTGAAGGCTACGGCTGTTCGTGTTCAGATGCCGCTCAGTGTGCTCCATGACTGCCTGACATTGCGCTGTATTCACTCCAACTTCGACACATATTCACAATATGCGAAAAGCTTCGATCCACCAATACCGGAAGGCAATGTGGATGTCAATGCTGGCATTTTGGATATCGAGGAATGTCTGATCAACGAGTGGCTGATGCAGCTTGAGATACAAAAGGAACTTTTAGCCATTCTGCTTGAGAAACGGGAAATCTATGACGAAATAATGCGCGTCATCGCCGAGCGAACGGATCGTGCCGCCAAGGAAAAGAAGGGCAGTGATGGCAAGGAGGCTAAAATCGTTATACCCAAGGCACCCAAGGAAGCGCTTTTAGTGCCGCCAGGCATGTTGCCCGAACCGTATACCACATTCCTGGAACGCGAACAGCAGCAGTATTTGGATCTGCTCGAGGAAATATACAATCCAGCGAATCTCAAAATAGACGAGGACGTGGTAAGTGGGGAAGCGACTGAAGATGTGTGCTAGAACTGATAGATCAATTGATCTACAAGCCTGAACAATCTGTTGACTGTTTCTTAGTTTTGTTAGTCATTGTTTATATTGTGAATTTCGCAATCAATGTCTGTAATTTAATACCAACTCGCATAATTCGAACATTCAGGTCAATCTGAGGCAACACATACTGCTAGGCGGCTTGTATTCAATCAATTTCGTGCGCCGCCCTACGGATACCCATTACCAGTTGTTTAATGTAACCCTGCACGAGGATGGACGAGTATTGCACATCAAGTTTGATGTTGTGGCCGATCTGTTTAACTCGTACCGTGATAGTCGATTGGGTCCGAGGGCAACTAAAGTAATGACAAAACGATCCAAGATGCTAATGGATGATCATAAGCGCAAGACCCACATGCTTGAGGACGATGAATTGCCCTATTTCTTTGTGACCATTCAGATGGCACGGGAGTTCTGTCTGTGGGGCACACCAATGCCCTGCCAATACATAGACTCCATGGAGGAGGTGAAATCAGATATATCAATAGCTGATGACAAAAAGGAATCGATGGTTGTTAAGAAAAAGAAATCCAGGATAAGCACGTTAGCCAAACAGCAGCAGACAGCAGCCCAGGCCATCGAAGAAGCGCAATTCACTCAGATCCGCCGTGCCGCAAATTCAACGGTTAACATATTTCGACCAACGCTAATTTCCCTGCTAAGAACCAGCCGCAAGCTAATGCCTGGGGAGCGTGTGATGCCCGTCGCTAACTTTGAGCTGGTACAACGATTAGATCATCAGAAAATCCGACAGTTGCAACGTTATTGTGTGCCACGGATATTGTCCTCGTTTAAGTTTCCTATGGAAGTGAGGGAGGAGCTCGAACAGCAGCAGTCCGATAATCGACCAAAGCCGAAAAATCTGTTGATTAGGCGACGCAGCATCGACGCTGAGGAAACTGTCGATTTTGGGGACTTGGATTTTGATTATGATGTGCAAGAGGCAGCCGAAAGGGTTTTTCCCGTTTTTGAAGCTGTGGATCGAATGCAATATGTCCTGGAGGATTTGAACAAGGAATATGACAAGAAAACCATGTATGGCCTAATCGAGACCTTTGACAATATCTCGACCAGATACGTTGCTAGACACATCGATATAATGAGTCAGTCCGATTTTATGGCTAAAAAACAAAAAAAACACCAACTGCAATCCGCGGATTCACGTACTGGCATTTCGTTCGCTAAAGCGAGATCAACGATGCGAATATCGACCAAGCAGTCCACTAATCAAATACGTGGCACTAACTTAGCCAGCACCATTTTGAGTGGAACACAATCGAGTCGTACCACCTTGCCCGAAGAGCCGGAGGAAGCCCATTCACCAGAGTACGTGTCTCATACGCCAGAAGAGGCGTATGTAGAAGCGGAGAGACCCAAAGAGAGGGTCATACGTTGGACAACGAAGCACATCATTTCCTATAAGTTTGATAGGGAAGCGCGCACCATGAGCATCCAAACGGATCGGTTGGGTATGTTTGGTCTGGCCTACAAACGCTACGAGCACTTTCCCTTTCGCGACTGGAGCATGCAGCCCAATGAAGAAAAGTAAGAGGAAGAAATATTACTCCCTGCAAATTGACAAGTCAATTTGGCCCAAACCTAATGAAGCCTTTCTCTATTTCTATTATATTTATATTTATCTGTTTATTCCTCTGTCTATCCTCTCTCCCACGTTTTCCTCTGGTTTAGCAATGATGAAATTGTTCTAAGCGTTGATACCTTCCATGCACGCGTTATACTCTACATATCGTCTTCAGGCGTTAGGGGCTATGTGACGGAGATAACCAAGAACTATGTGGCACATCCGGTCAAATATTTAGACATACAAACTCCGATTACCGATTTTCGTGAGCTGCGCCGGGTAAGTCCTAATCTGATTAAATTCTCAGGCTCTTGATAAATATTCACTTGTGTTTTTTTTGCAGCGTTTCTATGAGAAGGGCATAAATATTTTTGCGGAAAACGACGCTTGCTTCTATATAGACAACGGCTACTTCTCGGTCAAGCATATGGCTACGGAGGATCACACCTACGATGCCATGGCTCTGCATTGCAAGCTGATGAAGTTCTATCGCTCCAGCTGGAATCGTTTGGCATCGCGACGTAATTTATTGATTGGCATGAAGAATGCTAAGGATCCTACCGATTACACCGAAGTCACAATGCGCATAACACCCGATAATGTAACCTTTGTTGAAGTATCGGAGCTATGCTCCGACGATCTGGATATTATAAAACTTGACTTTAAGAATACATGGCGAAACATGAGTGTAAGTTGAGAAAGGTCGACTATTCCATACGAAAGTTGTATAATCCTTGAATTGTTGTAGAACTATACGGATCTGCATCAGGCAATCAATTCAATGAATCCATATGCCACAGATGTTAGGAACAAGGATCCGCTTTTGCTCTTCCAGGTCAAGCGGATCCTTAACGAAATTCATGTGATGAGCTTTTCATAGTATTCGATTTGTTTTCTACAGATTTCTCTATATTTGTAAACAAATAAAATGTCTTGAGAGAATTAACTGTCAGTTTTCCCTAATTATTATTACACGCACTCACACACATACAGAAAAAATACATAAAAAAATAAAAAAAATTTTAAAATCTTAAACATACTAAAAAAATGTAAATAATAATAAAAAACGATAGTTTAAAAAAAATTATAAAAAATCAACGAAAATGAATAAAAAAGAGAAAGGAAAACGAAATGTAAAAAAGAGCACAAGATCCAAGGCAGGAGAATCGCATTCTACTCCATCTGAGTTTAAAGATGTACCGCTAATCTCTCAACAAGAATGGCAAGCACGGGAGAGCCGCTATATACAGAGGATACAGGATGTTAAAGTGTGCTTGAGCTTCATCACAGGTTGGTCTCGCATCTCATAAAGCTAGATTCATAATCCTGAAAGCTTTATCTTCTTATTCAGAGTCGATTGAGGACTACAACAAGCTGCAGCACGAGCAGAGCAAGACCCTGGCCTGGCAGCGCTCGTTCGAATGTGATGGCCTGCCTCAGGTATCTGATCCAGCTGATATGCGTACGATGATTGCCGAGCTGAAACATTTTGAAACGCTGGAAGCGACGGCGACGGTCAATTGGGAGCAGGCTGTGGATGAGCGCAGCATTCTGTCGCAGAGCATCTACCGCCAGGACTTGACGCGCCAAACCCTTCAGGAGAGCCTGCGGCCCAATGTCGGGCATTTCTTTGAGAGGGCTGTGGAGCGTATACTCAAGACTCTGGAACGCATTGACCACCTGCTACATAACGAGCACGATCTGCAAGACCTCTCACACGAACGGATCAAAGAAATAATAACTGTGAGTTTTCAGGCTTAGTTAGTTTAGTTTTCCTCCAACTGAACCTTGCAGATGCGTCCAGAACTGAGTCAGGAAATTAATATGTTCTTTGATAGGCTGACCTATCGCATTGCTTCTGTGCCGAGTGCCTTCAGAACGTAAGCATCTATATAAAGTTGACAATAATTTAAACTCAAGATATCCCCAGGTCGTATAATGGAATGACGGAGACCTATTGCTACAAATGTGAATATTTCGACTATCAACTCTGGTGGATAAGCGATGTGCCCGTGCGCTTTGAGTACATGGAGTAAGCCTTGACGAAAGTGTGAGTTTCGCATTGAATTGAAATGATTTCGCTTTGCAGACTGCCCCTAATTGTGGCCGACTTGGACTGTGTGGGCATTAAGCTGCAGATACCGCTTAGTGTTTTATGTGACAATCTAACCCTGCGCTGTGTGCACACCTACTTCGATCACGTGTCGGAGGAAGCCAAAAGCTATGACTATGCTATTGACGGCATAGTTCATAACATAAACGGGGGCATAATGGATATTGAGGATTGTTTGGTCAACGAGTGGCTGATGCAGATAAATATTGTGGACACAATAATAACTAATTTGGAGCAAAAGATAGCCGATTATGGGGAATATATGATGTGAGTCAGAGCAGCAGTCAAATGTGAGAGACTCTACTTTATATTAATTAATAACACCTTAGAGAGCTGAACCAAAGAGAAGCTGCAGCACGTTTAGCGGAAAAAAGGGCGGGTGTAGATCAGAAAAAAGCTAAAACCAATGGCAAACATGTTGAGCTCCCATTGAAGTTTGCAAAGGAGCCCGTCATGTTTCCAGAAGGTTTGTTTCCTGATCCGCTACACATGTTTCTGAAGCAAGAACAAAACGAATTTGAAGAGTTCTTAAATCAGTTTTTGAATCCAAAAAACTTGAATTTGACTCCAGATGAGGTAAATCAATGCATTTACGATATTTGAAATAGGATTCTGAAATTTCATTTCTGCTGTATTACAGATCAATTTGCGACAGTATAGCATTTTGGGCGGCCTCTATTCAATGCACTTTGTGCGAAAGCCCCCGCACAAGGAATTTCAAAAGTTCAATATAACCTTGCACGAAGATGGACGCATAATATACACCGAGGAAAGTGTGCAAGCGAGTCTTGGGGATAGTTTGATACAGATGAGTTCCAGACCCACACGTCTTAAGTCGCGCTTCAACTATAACCAGGCAATGGAAATACCTGAGAATCGAAACTTAAAACTGCTCCCAGACGAGCTTCCTTATTTCTGTTTGACCTTTCGACTGCCGGAGTTGCTGTGTCTGTTCGGCGAGCCCGTGGCATGTCAGTTTATCGAAGACGAGATCACCGATGATGAGTCAGATGATTATTCGTTGATGGAACGGACTAGATTAAAAAAAAAATCTAAAAAAATTTCAGCGACTAAAGTTGCACGGGCAAGTTCAAAGTTTAAGAAGAGAATAACAGCGGGTGTGGACAGACAACTAACCAGACCTGGGCCAACGATCATAAAGCGAAAGTTGACGACTTCACTGAACATCTATCGTCCCTCCACCTTAAGTGTACTGCGTCGGACCGTTTTGCGTTTCTCGACCATCATTGATACAAATTTGTATGATTTTGAAGTGGACGGCAAGCCGAACGGCAAGCCTCTAACGCCCCTTCAAGTCAACAAGCTGGCACGACATTGTATGCCTCGTATATTGTCCTCATTCAAATTTCCGCTGGAGTTCCGCTTGGAGCGAAGCGAAGAAGTTGCCGAGAGAGCTGCACGCGGCTGCACACTGATGCGTCGACATCATGTAGAGCCTAAGTTAGCTGAAGACGACAAACTGGAGTATTTCAACTTTGAGAAGCAGACTGGCCCCGAAAGACTTTATCCAATTTTCGATGCACACGACCATCCAAAATGCATTGAGGATTTTCCAATCGACGGTGATTCGGATTTACTTTCGTTCAAAAGCAAAGTTGAGAAAATCGATTCTAAAACTTCGACAAAGGCCACCATGTGTGGGATACTCCGCACTCTAGATGGGATCGAAGATCAGTATACGTCAGCAACGAAGGCAATAATGGAACAGTCCTTTGGCACTAAAGCTTTGCGCGTAGGCAAATCTGTAGTGCGTTCGACCACTCGGTCGAAGCTGGGAAATTACGCGTCCGTAATGAGCCATAAAGGAATGTCAGTAAAGTCCTCACACGCGTCGCACGTGGGTCACCTAACTCCTGACTTACATTCTATAAACAGCGATTCGGCTAGTGTAATTTCTACCGAGACTCAGAATAGAAGGTCGCTTATCGACCACGAGGATCTGAAAGCGCAGAATAAACAGGTAGTCAAAGTTAAGCATTGGACCACTAAATACATTAGACACACGGAATACTTTCCGGAATCGTGCACGTTTAAGATTCAGACAGATCGATTGGGGGTATTTGGTTTTGCCTACAAGTCTTACGAGCACTTTCCTTTCAAAGAGTGGTCCTTGAAATACAACCCCGAGAAGTAAGTGGACTGGAAACTAAGTATTACAGATAGAAGTATACATTTTCGAACTTTTCCTTAAGACTATCGACATAGTATAACTCTCATTCGACTAAAGTCCTTTTCCTTATCTGCTTATTTAGCAACAACGAGATCATCTTTACATTGGATACCTGGCACGTGCGCGTAGTTCTGTTCATTACCACTGCTGGCATCCGGGGTTACGCAACAAAGATAGTTCAGGAATATATTGCCAATCCGATTAAGTATGTGGAAATCAAAGAGCCTACGTCAGATTTTAACGAGCTGCGCAGAGTAAGCCAAGCATCTTGAGATCTTTTATGGTCCAAATATAAAATATAGTACCTAGATATCTATGTCTAATCGAGGATTTATATTATCCAATTTCCTGTAGCGCTTCTGCGAGAATAACATCAATATATTTGCAGCGCACGATGCCTGCTTCTACATTGAAAAAGGTTACTTCTCGCAGAAGCACCTAGCAACTGAGTTACATGTCTACGATGTCTTTGCCGTACACTGTAAGCTGATCAACTTCTATCGTTGCGATTGGAATCGGCTAGCTATTCGGCGCAGTATCTTGCTCTGTCTGCGTAATCCCAAAGACTTGAACGAAGGTGCCGATGTGACAATACGTGTAACGCCCGATAACTCAACATTTGTGGAGGTCTCTGAGGAGTGTTCGGACGATGTCGACATAATTAAGCTAAAATATCAGCTCACTTGGCGTAATATTGGAGTACGTATTCGTGATTCAAATAAAACTCTTGGAGTTGACATAGCTATAATAAAGATATCTATAGCTATAAACTATTTGATCTACGTTAAGAGAAACTTCTAATGACAATCTGTTGCTTTAGCTAGATATCTACAATTATACAATACAATTATTCAATTTGTTGCTTCTTACATTCTCCCTTCCTTCTAGACTTATTCGGATGTGCATCAGCTGATCAACTCTATGTATCCACAGGCGACAGATATGAGAAATCGCGATCCTAAGCTAATTCACCACATACGCACACTGTTCAAGGAGATCAGACCTTTAAGCTTCTCCTAGTTGGGGATAGATGCTGATGACACGCTCTTTAATAAAAATGTATATGCTCCTCCAATTGACTTCAATTAAAACCAATTTGTAAATAACTTTCCACTTGACTTTCTTCGCGAACTTCTTCCATAGTTGCCATTTAACTGTATCGAATCGGTTTGTTCGGGGTGGTCATTCGATACAGTTTATGCAGGCGCTACATTTCTTGACGAAGCTTATTTGATAAGTTATTTTCAATGCAGCTGGTATTCGTGATATATTTCGCACTAATTCAACTGGGTCTGGGTCAGGGGCAGGCTCAGCCTCAGCCTCAGGTTCAGGCTGACGAGTTTCCCGGTCTGAAAAACATTGTAATGACTCAGGCAATAAAGCGTGTGGTTGGTGGTGAAATGACAACGATTCAGGCTGTTGGTGGATATATCATCGCACTGCGTTATAGTGGCAGGTTTATATGTGGGGGCTCGATAGTGAGTCCTCGTATTGTTGTGTCAGCCGCGCATTGTTTCATTGGTCGCTCCGACAAGACACAATGGGTCATCCAGGGTGGTGTCTCTAGTCTGGACGAACACGGCTACAGGGTACCCTTGAAGGACTATGTGATCCCCAAAACCTTCAACGAGATCACCATGACCATGGATGTGGCAGTGATTTTGCTGCAGAGCCCCTTGATTGGCAAAGATGTTGTAACAATTCCTTTGTGCAAAACTTCATTGAAATCGGGGACGCTTCTCACCGTCTCCGGGTGGGGCCTGAGCGATCCAGATGCATCCCATCCGCATAAAACCTTGAGAACTGTCACTGTGCCCATCATCAACAAGAAGACCTGCGCACGTGTCTACTCGTTTTCAAGTGGGTTACATACGAAGCTATTCCTTTGCCAATCTAATTTCCTTTCCTTCCCAATATATAGTGAATATAACAAATAGCATGTTCTGCGCCGGCATTTTGGGCCAGAAGGATGCCTGCACCTTTGATTCGGGAGGTCCGTTTGTCTACAAGGACGAGGAAGGAAACAAAGAGTTATGCGGGATTGTCTCCTTTGGAATTAGCTGTGCGAGCCCCAAATATCCTGGCGTCTACACAGACGTTAACTATGTCAAGCCATTCATTTTGGCTACCATGAAAAGTTTTGGTGAAACTGGCGTTGAAAGTCCGTAATGGAGTGGCTTAAAGTTCATTATTAAATTCAATTCAATTATGTAATTGTAAGAGTACGGTCTTTGTATCAGCATCAAAGATGGATCAGGAAGGAGCAATTGAAAGGATATAGAAGTGTAGTTTAGGCAAAGCTATTCTATAGAGCTACTATCACATCTTTATTGTATCTAGAAATAACTCAAACTTTCTCTATCTTAACGTCTATCCCAATCGAAATTATTTAATGTTATTTAGTTACTTTAGCTTCTTGTATCGCAAACACGCGATGAAACAAGGTTTTTTTTTATTGCTTTAATTGTTGTCATTATTTGCATCTTGGATGAAAGTTTCGCGCCCCACTTTGGGGCATTGCGTGTTCAGGCAGCGGCAGCGGCAGCGGCAGCTCCTTGCTGATCATTGACTTTGATTCCAATAATTGATTGCAAGGAGTCCTGGCTCCGTTGCCTGGCACCCCGAAGGCACAATTTTAGAAACGGCGAACGCACAAGCAACTTTTACCCAAGTCTCTGCCTGGCAAACAGGCAAAAAATGTAAATTAGCTGACCAAAGACAAAGGGAGATAGACACAGGGCGAGAGAGAGAGAGAGATGGGTAGAGTAGGGTGTATCAAAATTTATTGTTGCATGACTGACGGCCTTTCGTCTTCATTCGAATTAGTTTAATAATACAATTAATTGTTATTTATAGCTTCCTCTCAGACTCTCAGACTTCTCTATCGTCGAGGATAAACCAAGCCAAAGACCACTTAAATGATTGTTTATAACACGCAACACAGTTTTTGAGATAGCTTCTAACTGTTTCTGCTTGCAAAACTTTGATAAAAATGATGAAAGTATTTGATGAAGTTAAAGAAGCATATATATACATATATGTAGCACGTGGAACTGACCTAAACTAGTTTATATAATGGTGTTTGGTTCATTTAAGTTCCGCAAAGACTGAACCATAACTAGAGTGAGAGTTTCATGATTAGTTCAGTTCTGGAATAAGCTATGGTATAGTTTGAAGTCTCTATTTTTTTTGCCTTACTTTCAGGAACATAATAGATATACAAGACTCAGCTAGAGGTCTCTAGAATTACTCTATTTTTAAGTCTTTTCGATAGCAATTCATATAAAAGCTAATCCAGCTGTGGCACATCTTGACGTATTTAGCAATATTTGCCTATACCTGCCCAGCTCTAAAGCGACTCCTTATAGGATGCTTGGCTAGCAAAATTCCTGACATATTTAAGGCCCTCAAGTGCTCAGCTGCTCAACGGGACGTCGACTACCAACAACATAAACATATCCATATATATATATATTAATGTTTATATATATAGAGAAGACACTTTGCGGTCTGCGTGTCTGACAGGTTGTCCCCGCTTGGGTTTTCCTTTTTCCTGGCTGCGTTCGAGTTGGCATTAAGTTTATTTATCTGCTTTTAAATGGCATGCATACGCTTGCAATATAACTCCCGATGTCATGTAATGTGCACCAGAAACAAAGGCAACATAATGTAGCAAGCAGACCCCGCCACCGACTGGAGCTGGGCTCGTAACCACAGATAGTACGACTACCATTTACTAGTCTCATAAATTTATGGCACATTGTGAGCGCGTCGGGGCAGAGAGTCTTCCTGGCTCCCAGTGGAGACGACTGTAGGATTTCGGTAGTCGGCAAGTCGGTAACATAACATGCAAGCTGGCACCTACGGTGCAGCGAACCTCAATCTCTAAAGATTTACACATGACTCGGCTTTGTAACTGGCAAAAAGAAAAATATAAATAAAATATTGAACAGAGATAGAGATAGAGAGAAGGAGAGACGGAGAGAGAGAGAAGAACGCATATAGCTGACACGCTGTGTGTGGACGATTGATATAACCAGACAATCAGACATATCGAATCGCATCCACTATGCGGCGTTAGTTAGACTCTTCAAGAGTCAGCTTCGCTTTGTTAATTAATGAAACACATAATCAAACAGCGGGCAATAAAGGAAGAAAGAGAAGGGAGAGAGAGAGAGAGAGGCGTAGAGCGTGAGTTTGTCTACAACAAACTGGTTCGCTGCACAGTTTCTAAAGAAATGCTGAAATACTCACATGCAGTGCGCAGGTAACAACAGCCGACGAACAAACAAGTAGAAATGCACTAGGCGGGGAATGAGCGACTAGAAGATGCTACGCATTTAACTGATAATTGAATAAAGGAAGAAGGCACTCAGATCACATAGACTATACATAGAACTATCTATAGAGATGCAATGGAGTTGGTATCATCTGACAAATGATACTCAATAAACTGAGAGGAGTCTACATGTTAGAGTATATTCAAGAATATATACATGAATCATTGCAAATCTTGATAAAAGGCACACATATATCTCATATCTCTTCCCCCATATCCTCATCTGTGACAAACCCACACTAAAAACCACTGAAACCCCTTCCCACTCACATACAATGAGTGTAGAGGGTATATAAAACATATCTTGAAGAGTTGTCAAACACTTGATCAATAGCGGCAAACTTTGTCTGTTGTTGTTGTTGTTGCTGCGTATTTCACAGATAGATTTTATTGTGCAGCGCCGAAGTGTTTGCACAACTTAAAAGCCAATAAAATTTGTTGTTAATTGCTTTGGTAAATTGAAAAAATTAGGTTTTTTTGGGAAATAGCCGAGCAGAGAAGACTGAGAACTGTGCGTAGTTTGTAGTCCACTATTTGGCCAACAAATTAGCCGGCCACATTTAATGACCTTTCAAAAGCCGCTGACAAACGAGGAACAAAAATACGAGAAAAACCCAGAAAGTAGACAAATCGAAACTTAAAATTAATCCGCTTAAATGTAATTTAAGTTAGGCAGGCTATAAGCTTCAACAAGAGCTATAGAGGGAGACAGATAGCTAGAGACCTAAAAATCGTTTAATTAAAGTTCAACAAAAGTTGAAAAGCGATTTCATGCCGCGTTGAATCAACAAATTGTAAACTTTACCAAAGCCAAAAAAAAAAACGAGGCGGGAGAGAGAGTCTAGGCTAGGGGCAGGGGGTCGGCTGGAAGGGGTTCTTCCATTATTTGTACTTATTTAAGTGCTTGATCATGCTGATATCATCACCTGGCAGCATTTCTTTGTGCCCGAGAGTTGCCTTCAATGCAATTAGCCTCCGCGAACGCCAGGTGGTCTCCTCTTCTTCAACTTCTTCTTGGCAGCAGCGAAGCTCAAATCGAACAAAAATCTCAAATCGAAAATCTGTTACAAAAAAAAAATGGTGAAACGAAATTTATATATTATGGGAGCAGCATCGAAACAGCAAAAGAGGCTGTTCGAGTCGAACTAAGAATGCGCTTCTATGTGATTCTCAAATGAAGCTGGTTGCTGGAACAGTATCTGCCTTTCTATGCGAGTCTCAATTGCTCAAATTACAAAGTTTAGTTTAGTCTGAGCTAGAAAGACAGCTTAAAGGCTAAAATACTATAAGAGACACTATTGAGAGAACTGTCCTTCTCTATGACTCTCAGAAAACCACATAAATATCTTCAGATGAGTCAAAACAGCTCTCGCAAATCAACATGCTCGCTGTGTAGCGCATGGAGCGTCGTGTTGACAGTTATTGATCGATGTTATCGATGGGAATACAATGTTGAAATTAATTTTGATTGCGCCTCCAATGCAGCCAATGCTCGATTAACTTGTACCGCCAATTGGCTGAAGCACATGTAATTTACGTATATTTTAGGCTTTAAGAGGCTGCCTAATGGGCAGTGGGCGACGTGTAGCATACGTTAAGCAGGCCTTGCCACAGCGGATGCGTTTCCCATCAGCTGGAGCTGGGGACTGGGACTGTGGCACAGTTCAATTGTTCCACTAAATATCTTGACACTGACTAATTTGGCGGCCATTAATCTCAGGGCTGCTTAGTGTCAGTGGCCATCAATATGCGCATCAAATATGGAAAAGGAAACACGTTCCGCTCTGGTAGATCAAACTGATGACTGTGACTGTGGCCGAGTTTTGTGGCACGCTTGGGGGTTGCCTATGCGAAGCAGACGGGTTACTTACTCAGTCTGTCAGTCTGTCTGCTCTTATGAGCAGGAGTTGAACTCTCTGCTTGATGGTTTCTGTGTCAGGCAATGACTCAGTCGGCCAATCAAGCAGTCTATCAATCAGTCAATCAGGTAAGCTGCCTCTATCCCACTCTTCTCTGCGATTCTCAAGCATCTATAGTTTGTCAGTCAATCAGAGCACTTCACTGCGCCTGGCTTTATAGCCAGTCAGTCCGTTAGACAGTCACTCAAAAAATATGTCTGGCAACAATTGCTTGCCACAAGTCAGGCCAGGCCAGGGCGGCTTGCTACATTTCGTGCTGTTGCATGACTACCGGGCATTATTTTTGCCTATGCTCAACGAAAACTAAAGCAACCCAAAGAAATGAACACGTCGAAGGCTTTGGCGCACGCGCACAGTCGTTGACTCGCTGGCCCCCTTGCCACATGGCCCCGTTGCGACTGCCACCCACTCGCTGTGGCAGCCGCAGGGCGTACGTTTTCGATTAAGCAGCCAGCTGCAGCGTGTGCCAGTCGAGCGTCGCAGCGCCAACTGAAGTGCAACGCAAAGTTAGGAACTGGTAACCAGATCAGCAGTGGGAGCTAGGAGAAAATAGAGGAGCAGGATGCAGGGGGCAAGCGGCAGAGGCTGGAGCTCAACCAACGCCTTCGGTTTACATTTTACAATCCTAACAAGGTTTAGGCCAGCGCGATAAAGCGCGGCTATGTCTTGGCCAGGCCAGGAGGACTAGGAACTGCAAGCCACTCCACTCGATCCAACGACGCGGCAGTGGCACATGCCCTCCCAACCACAGCAGCTATGCAAACATACACACACACACTCATAGAGAGCGACCGCAGATACACACACACAGCTCAAGTTGCGCTGTTTGTCACTAGCTAAGATGCGACTGTAAGATACCCTGTATTCACATTTCAGCTGATTGCCAAAGGAGCCTATTTACATGCTCTTACACATACAGACAAACCTTCAGATTCCTATATGCCTCGAGATTATACTCTTTCAAATTGTAGGGTATTTGGAATGATCATATTCTATCCAAGAGGAGCTTACATGAGACATTTAAAGTATGATCTATATTTACTAGTCTAACATATACCCTCTTTACTTATTCCAGGCTTACAGGGTATTAAAAATTGCACATTAAAAATGAAGCATGCGGAGCAACGAGGCTGGTTAACACAGCCGTTGGGAGGAGAGTGCGAGCGGTCGGACGATTGGTAGACGATGTCTTTTTTTCTCCAGTTGGCAGAACAAAGTTAGCCGCAGGGCCAGGGGCAGCAGGAGAGATAGAGAGAGGGGGCGAGAGCGGAGGGCAGCGCGGTTTGCGCCTCTTTAAATGCAATTCAGGCGAAAGGCGCACAAAGGGACAGCGAACAAGATGCCGAGTTGCTGATTGTGCGAGCTGCGCAGTCAGCGCTGACGTTGGCAGCAAGAGCCGCAAGAGCTTTTGTCGCCGCCACAAACATGGAATATGACAGCCGAAGCAGAGACTAGACAGAGATAGAGAGAGAGAGAGAGAGAGGGAGAGAGGCAGAGAAGGAGCCATGCAAAGCATTGTCAAGTGAGCCAAGTTTGCATGGCTCTTTGCATGCGTGTGTGTGTGTGTGGGCAGTGAGTGCGACTGCGTCGGCGACGGCGACTACGACCCAAAACAATGGCGACAATAAAAATGCGATCGCACAACATGCGACGCAGATAAAAGAACGCAAAGTGACAACGAACAACTTTTAATGGAATTGTCGTCGGCTGCAGCGACCGAGGGCGAGCGCTTGAGGGGGCGAGCGAGCGAGCGAGCCAGCAAAAATAGATATGCTTTGCGTCGTTGTTGTTTATGGCTGCAAGTCGCGTGCAAGGACGTGCCAAGCAGGATAACGTACGCCGCAAGAGATATGGGCAGAAGCAGAGGCAGGGACAAAGGCAGCGGCAGCAGCAGAGAGAGCGAGTGAATGCAGCACCGCTAACGCCCACGAGCTGCGCACGTTGAGTTACACTCGACGACGATCATCGCCTTCGGCAGCTACTGTGGCACATGCCGAGGCGGAACTAACCAGTCAACGAACGAGCGACCGCACGAATGCCGCTCTCTGGCTTTCGTGCTCCCATTGGAAAATAGCGAGCGCTCGTTCTGGCGCTCTCTATCTCTGTTGCACAGCAGCATGCGCAGAGCGCTTCCAATTGGATCAAACTGCGCGCTCTCGCTCTCTCTCTCGCTCGCTCGGAGTGGTCTTGCAGGTTTCGCTGCGTTTGTTTTGTTTACGCTGTTCGCTGGAAAGCCAAGCGGAGCGCAGCACATCAGTTGCCCAGCAAACTCACCCCAAGCAAGACGTACGCGCGCGGTTCGCTTGCATAATACGTGAGTTTTACGTAAAATACGTTAACAAAATTTACAAGTGCAGAAAATAAACAGCAAATTGCATCTCTTTGAGAATATTTTCCAAAAATAAACTAAATAAAAATTTAAATAAACTAAAGTGCCGTGTTTATCGTTTATTCGATTCGATCGCACGATCGATGTTCGCGTAGAGGACGCCAGCATATGATGAGCCTGACTGTTGTCTCGCTGCCGCAACGTTACAAACGAATCCTGCAAGCGATGACACTCGCCGTTGCCGTCGTCTATATGACACTGTTGCTCTATCAGAGCGCCTACGGATATCCGGGCCTGCAAGTGAGTTTGTGCCGCAGCTAGATCGCTGCGTGGGTGCACACACACGCACGCATACACAGACACACACATACGCCCACACACACGCACACACAAAAGGGAGCTCGTAAATTGTTGTCTTTGCCCATAAACTCCCCTTCATCCACCCCAGCTCACTTGGCTCACATTTGCATGTTTTTTTACCGCCTCCTCTCCTCCCTCTCTCCATCTCTCTCTCTCCGTTCCGTTTCGTGCACTTTCATAAATCAACGCCGGCGACGTTTGCAGCTGCGCATGCGTCCCTCTCCCACTTCATCGAGCAAGCCAAAGCCATCTTCTGCTCCTCTCTTCGCCTGCTCTAAACCTTTTTGCGCCCTTGCCAACGTCTTCTGCTTCTTCTTCAGCTGCTGCGTTGCCATTGCCTTGCATATAAAACAGTTTTTTTTTCGGTTTTTTATTTGCCGTCGGCAACGCGTCGCCAAAGCTTTCAGTGCAGGCCACTCCCCACCCTCTACCTCTCACCCCCTTCCATCAACTTGCCTTTCCTTGCATTTCTGATTTCTGACTCAGTTTTTTATTGTTTTCTTAACGTTTTTGTTTTTGTTTTTGTTCTTGTTGGGGTTTTTGCATAAATTTCTGTGTAATCAAATATTCTGCGCTAATATTACAAAGTTCTGCTCTCTTGGCTGCAATTCCCTCTGATCCAACTGGAATCGACTTCCACTGGAGTTATCTATTTATAAACACAAATATACATATGTGTGCGTGTGCATTTTAATGTAATGTTGTTATTGTTGTTATAAGATCCGAGCTCTTCAGCTGGAAGTCCCTAGATATTTACTATCCACTTACAATTCCTACGATCTAGAGAGCTGGAGAATGTAATGCTACGAAAAGTTTTTAATATATAGTAGAATATGTGTGCGATCTATGTATGTCTGAACGTTAAAAAGAGCCTCGAAGAACTTGGCCATATTAAGTTTACTATATCATTGTCAAAGATCAGACTATAGTTAAAAGTTATGCCAAGAACTTACCGAAATAAGATCATTTGCCAGTTCTATTGCATCCTTTCCATAAAACTTGCTGTAAAATCTGTAAATATATAAAATGTGAACTATATATCAATTTACTAGATTTTTTATGAATGAAAAATAAGTAAGAAAATATAAATATAAATTCAAGAATTCTCTTCTTTTGTCTAAGTTTGCTTAGACTAGTTATATAGTTAGTACAGATATATATATAGTATATACATCTGTAAGCTTATACGCACTCCATTTTGTTTACTATTTTTTTAAATTTTTTTCTACAATTTTTTAGCTCTTTTTTAGGCCGGAAGTTTGCCCGCTTTTGCCGCTGACTTCATTAGAAATCGCAGCGTGTGCAAATGCACAGAATTATTTATTATTTATTTCTGCTTCAATTTGTTGTTGCTACTTCTGTTGCTTCTACTTCTTCTCGCTCTCTGCTGCTGGAGAATTAATTCAATTGCTTGTTGTAGTTTGGCAAATAGCTGCTGCTAAGCCAAGTTTAGCTAGATTTTTAGCTAGTTTTCAAATGAATTTGCGGTCAGAAATAATTAAAAACTTTTTATGAGTTTCTTTTGCTTTTTGGTTGCTGTTGTTGCTGTTGGCTAACCGGAAAAAGGGGCCGTCAATGTGTGGCATGTAGAATACTTGGAATGTGCTTCATATAGAAGAGAGTCATGCATATAAACGTACACATACATGTGTACATATTTTTATATATAGAAGTCTTTGCTGAATTGGACTTTATTAAAGTTGTTGTTGTTTTGGCTTGTTTGTGTCGCTGTTGTTGTTGGCTTTCAATTGAAGTCGTTGCTCGTTGAGGTCTCTGACTTGTGTCCAGCGATTGCATTGCTTTGCAAAAATTAATTCTTTTATTTAATTTTAGTTTTTTTTTTTTGGCAAAAGTTGCGCAAGTTTTTTTTTCGTTCTTGGAACTTGGGTTGGGCTTTTCGGCTGCTCGCTGCAGTCCAATCAAAAGCTGGGCATTGTCCACCGAGCGGCCAGCGGTTGACCTCCGCTCAGCTAAATGTCGCGTGTTGCTCATGCATAAATCATCACGAATATATATATATATATATATATATATATATATACATAGATATATCCATATTCAATCGATAAATGAATTTGTTTATGCGAATTTGTTTAAAGTGTGCGCCTTGTGCTTTTTGATTGATTCGTGTGGCGCGCTATGAGCATGTCTAACTAAGCTACAACAGCAACAACTCAAATGAACAACAATTGCAACACGTAACAAACAACTCATGACTGCTTTGCATGCAAATCAACAGGCAGCAAAAAGAAACCCGAAAAATGGCTACAAAAGTGGCTAAACTGAAGGAGAAGAATTCTTGAAGAAAGAGAGAGTGCACGACTAACACATACCCTGTAAAGAGTAGACAGGTGTCGTATATAATATTGCTAATCTTTTCTACTGTCATAATATACTCTATACTATGATTAGAGATCTTCTTAATATATATTTATACTGTATATATATTTACTCCAAACTAGATTCACTGCTGAGCTATTCCATCTGGTGAACTTGAATGGAACTAGTTCATAAAATGAACAATAGAGAACTAGTTCACATGTTTAACTCCTTTGATAATCAAATCTAGTTATTCAAGTATATCTCATTCTTTAAGAGAGTATACCCTTTCCCTCTACAATTCCAACAGGGTATCTATATCAAGGCTCTCAAACTTTTTGATTCCTGTTTTGCCAGCGCAGGTGCCGCTGGCTGCCTGCAGCTGCTGCTGCTGCTTCTACTCCAGCTTCTTCTCTTCTGTTCCTGCTTCCTACTCCTTGCTGCTCCCTCTCCCATCCCCAACCTGCTCATAATCAGTTGCTCAGTTTTGTGTTGAGCATTCAAAAAGTTGACGACACTAAGCCGGCGAGCAAGCGCCTGATAAAAGTTGCCAGCTGAAATGTATCTGTAAGATGCGCAGATACTTTGTGGAATCTGTGTATCTCGGCATCTTTGTATCTGCAGCTGAGCAGCTGAGTGGCTGCTGTTGCTGCTGGTCTTTGGTGGTCGGGTTTTAGCTTAATTGAGTGAGCTGCGCAGCTCCTTTATATGGTCTCTCTCTATTCCTGTCTCTGTCGCTCTCTCCCCTTATCTTATCGTAGATTTGTATCTATCAGTTTAATATTGTTTAAGCAGCATTTTAATGAAGACTTAAACGTTCAACTCGACCTGCCAGCTCACAGTGCCGTTCATTAATCTAGCGCCCCTTGCCGGTTCTCTACCTTTTTCGGGCCATTGTTATGTGCGTTTTGGCCATTTGTATTATTAATTGACTTGGCAATTGTTTATAAACATATTAATCATGGCCATAATGAAGCATTACACAATCCCTCTCGGCCACGATTTGAGTGTGTGTATACAATTTTTGGACAATGACAACAAACGCCTGCGCGACGCACCTTGTTGCTTGCTCTTTGTGATACCCTGTAATTTTATGGGAATGTGTGTAAGGGGTGGCTACTTGTTGCTTAGCGCTGGCAGGTAGATGGAGACCTTGCTTATAGATAAGGCAAACTTTAACTCACTTTACTTTAGTTCATTGAGTAGCTAAAGAGTATTATTTACAGGGTAACTGCTAGGCGCTGCTCTCTGCTCAAACGTTTGTTGTAAACGCGTGTGTTTCTTTTATATTGTATCTTGTATCTTGTTGGCTTGTGTTTTTGTTACTTCGTGTGTGCGCAGGCGTGCGCGACTGCTGGCTTGTCTATATCTTTCGATGTGGACACACGTGTCTTCAAGTTTCTCTCTGCAATTGCATTTGTCACTGCTCACGTTCGAGTAATTCGCCAGCTGGGCTTGCTACACCCTGCCCCTGGCTCGGTTTTGCATATATTAGTCGAGGCAGTTGTTGCTGTTATTGTTGCATCAGCATCAGCAACTGCAACTGGTTCACATTCTAATCTATGCAAGGCCCCTGCCTTGGTTAACTTGTTGTTGACTCAATTGGGTTTTAGCCGGATTTGCACTTAACCAGACTTCGGCTTTGCTTGCAATTCGCTTTCACTGCTCGGGTCACGACTTTGGCTTGAGATAAATTAATTAATATTTTGAGCTCTCCTTTTAATCAGCTTCGTCTGGCCATTCGCACTTGCCACCTGTCAGCAGCTTCTCTTGACGACTGCGGCTCATTAGGCAGTAGCTGAGCAGCCGCCTCAGCCACAGCCACAGCTCTTCTGCTCTATCTGAGAGTTTCCCTCGCTCTCGCTCTCTCTCTCCTGCTTTTCGATCGTTGGCCCATTATATTGAACACCGTTTTTCGATCGTGCCGCAATAAAAATGTATGAGCCAAGTCTTTAGCCCTATCAAGCAGACAATATCGTGTGAAGCAGCAGCAGCAGCCGCAGTAGCGGCAGTTGCTGAAGACCCGTTTACCCCGTAATAAAATAAGCGAGTGAGGAGGGGGGGAGCTAGGCGTCGCTGTGGATGAGGGCTTAAAGTAGAAATGTTTCCATTTTCAGTTTCACAAAAGCCAAGCAAATGAGCTTTAACAGAGCTATAACTGTAAGAGCTGATATAAGCTGAGAGACTGATAGAGGAGTAGATACTCCATAGTGAGAGCTATTGGCTGGTTGGAGAATATAATATATATAGAAAGTGTATTCCAAGTTTGTTATTAGCTAAACACTATCATTCCAATATATATCTGTAAGCAAACCTCTCTTTGCGTGGCCTTTTGCACTTTACAGGGTATAAAGAGCTGTATAACGGAAGTGCCGGCTGCGCCCTGTTGATTTGCATAGCGGAAAAGTTTGACCAAATTAACACTTGGCAAGTCTCTCTCCCCGCCTCTCCCCACCCATTACCCCAGCTTCCCCTCGCTGCCTGCTCTCTCAGACCTCACTCAATGCTTGAAATAGCTTTTATCAGCTCACTTCAATCAAAACTTGAATCCGATTCCCAATTTTCCAATTTTCAAGCGCTCAAAGTCTAGATAAAAGAGCTGAATAAAGACGGAGCGAGAGAGAGAGAGAGAGAGGGAGAGAGGGCGGGATGAGGAAAGGCCCAAAGCGAGCTCTGCTTTTAAAAGCAATTGAAGAATTGCCGCACAACAAAAGCAAATGAACCTGTTATCAGTGAAAATTAATCAAAGCAAGAGCTAGAGCTCTCGGCTACAAGCGGTGAGCGGCAGGTGCAAAGGGGAGCCAGCCAAATGAAGCTCAAGCTTGCTTCAATCTTGCAGCTGATCTTTGTTTGGCTGCTGCTCCGACTGCTGCTGCTGCTGCTGCTGCTGTTATTGTTGTTTGCTCTTACTCAGCATTTATGGCGCTGTGATTGTTGTTGTTGTTTGTTCTGTCTCTCTGGCTGCCCCTCATTTGTTTGCCATTGTTGTTTGCGATTGAAGTTCGCCTTTTGTTTGCCAGGTGAAAATGCCTGTCGGCACTGCCAGCGCTTCATATACATATAAATAAATACATATATTTGTTCCTCTTCTTCTGCATTTACACAACACAATTTGAACCCACGCTAAAACTTATCTGACTCCCCTCTCTTTCTCTCCTCTAGCTGCCCTCGCAGTCGCAGCTGGATGGCAATGAACCTGCCACAACGACAACACAGCAACAGCTGCAGTCGCAGTCGCAGTCGCCGGCGCAGCCACAGCAGCTGCCACAACAACAACAACACGCGTTGCCCCGCTCGCTGCCACCCACACACTCGGCCTCTTCGCTGGCCACGCCCATAACGCCCTCGCTGATCATACGCAAGGACATACACAGCTTCAACTTTAGCGACATTGAGGTCAGCGAACGACCCACCGCCACGCTGCTCACCGAGCTGGCGCGACGCAGCCGCAATGGCGAGCTGTTGCACGATCTCTCCCAGCGTGCGGTAACTGCCACGCCCCAGCCGCCCACCACGGAGCTGGATGACATTTTCATCAGCGTCAAGACGACGAAGAACTATCACGATACGCGACTGGCGCTGATCATCAAGACCTGGTTCCAATTGGCGCGCGATCAGGTGAGTTCAGGCTAACACCTAGACCAAGACTGAGTTTGAGATACCCAGCAATTAGCCAGATAAAGCGCAGGTCGATTAGTTCAAGCAATTTGCCAGGCCGGGCGGCAATTGCCCAACTGCACTACAAGTAAAAGGCGCAAGCTAAAGGTTAAGCCTCGATTGAGATCTGCCAAAAAGTCGAATGCAAATAAAAGCCAGCTAATTTCCTGTCTCTCTCTCTGTCTCTTTATAGCCTCAGCTTTTTTTGGGGTTTGGCTTATTTGCATAATGAGTTTTTAAGCTGTTTGAATTGAATTCGTTTGGCGATTTATGATTTTGTGGCCGCCGCTTAATTGGCCATAAAAATGTCTTCATAAGCCAAAATATGCGCACACAAAGAAACTTGCGAATATACGAGCTTAGCTAAATAATGCTCATGATTATAATTAACTTTGATACCCTCTAGTGTGTGGAGGAGGCGGAAGGGTAGGCTAGCATAAGGCAGTTGAAGGCAGCTTGAAGCAAGGAGCTAGAGCTGGAAGGCTTATGACTGCTAGATGGATAAAGGAATATATGCTCTATAGCTACATATATTATATAATATATATATATATATATATATATATATTATCTATTATTCTATATCTATATATATGCATGTCTCTGTTTGTCTTTTCTCTTTATTATTGTCTCTGCGTCTCGTCGCCTTTCGACAGTTTTTTTCTGGTTGAGGCCAACTTATGCAAAATCACGCGTCACAAATGTGTTTTGTTATTGTTTACAGGGAACTGCAGGCCAGCAAAATAAAATAAGGAAAAAACCACATAAATAAATAAGCAGCACACACACATAGACACACACACACTCTGACACACACATGTGTGTGTCTTTTAACTATTCAAAATTGTTGAAATGCCCGACAGGCACGTTTCAGGCTTTTGGCTGCAACTGCTTGCGGCGTGCAATGCGCTTTATTTTGATTGCAGACGAAGAGGGAGAGAGAGGGGAGAGACTGGGGTCTGGGCTGCAAGGGGCTCCTTTTAAGTGCCTAGACAATTGCAGCTGCCATATCGAGTTGTAGTTTTCACACTATTAAAGGAGAGCTGCGCCGAACAGGTCAGCAGCAGCAGCAACTGTTGCTAGTGCAACAACAACAACACTCTAACTGACATGCAACAATTGGCTTGCAAGTTTGATTTGCTTCAAGTGGCAGTGGCAGCTGCAGCGACTGTTGCTGCAGGCAGCCAATTATTTTGATGCGACCAACAGCAATATGGAGCAGGCAGCAGCAGCAGCAGCAACATGTAGAAAATGCGTTCAATTTGATTGGTTTGTGCTGCATTTGAAACTATTTGTGTTGCTGCCCCATGTTGCTGCCTCTGTTGCACATTATAAACGCCTGTTTAATGTGCCTCTCTCTCTCTGCACTCCACTCCACACAAAGCCGCACTCCGCCCCGCTCTCCTGCCATAAAAGGCCAATGGCAACAGCAACAACTCTTCATGGCAGCTCTTAACTTGGCTGCTTTGGTCAGCATTTGGTCTGGGTGTGCTTGCCTGCTGCTCAATTACAGGGTATGTGCAGTTATTATGCTGGTAAAGAAGGTGAAGTGAGCTGAAAGTTCATTTATAGTTTGGCATATGTGGAAAATCCTTCGATTTCATATAGATGGACGCAAACCCTTCAGCAGCTACCTATAAGATATCAAAAGCCAAGCTGCCGTACGGCTTGTCATTGGCAGATTGATAGGAAAACGTAGATATAATTCACATATATTAAGCATTGGCATGCCTAATTGGCATCGTTATACAATCTTACTTCCTTCTTACTCAAATTCTACCAATGCAGCTCAAACTCCAAGCTCTATTTGGCTCACTTCTGTGCGATCTTTCATACAAATCAATCTATATATATAAAACCAAATCTTGTTTATGGTCAAATGCAATTTTCATGCTGGCTGGCTGCTGCTGCGGCGCTGTTTACTCCTGGTTTGAAAAACTGCTCTCAAGTGGCATTCAAATTATTCATGCAACAAACAAATGAGCATAAATTACTGACAGTTGCTGCCGTGCAGCAGCGATTCGACTTTGATTGAACGATTTTCACCAAATATGCAAAGCCACGAAAATTCGCAAAGGCTACCGTGTACGCCCCTCTCTCTCTCTCTCTCTCACTCGCTCTGTGTGCATGTCTAGCTCTCTCGTTTGGCAGTTGCCTGGCAGGTTTGTCAGCCTGTCTGGCAGTTCGCTTAGTTAGCATCTGATTTGCTTTTCGTCCGAGCTGCATGCAACATAACAAACGCATGTCAAATGTCGCTGACTTTATGCAGATAAATCGCAGACACAGTTTGACAGCCTGTTTTGCGAGTGGGTGGGTGGGTTTTCGCTGTTGGTTGCCTGCCTGGTTGGTTGCTTGGGCTCCTCTTTCTTTGTCTTCTCGGCTATTTAGTTTTTCTTTAATGATGCTCTGTGTGGCACTTATTGAGCGTTTGTCAGTGGCAACAACAACGGCAACAACAGCAACATTTGCTCAAATGTCTTCCCGGAAAAAAACATTTGCTCGCTGTTGTAACAAGTCTTTATTTAGCGGTGTGTGTGTGTGTGTGTGTGAGTGTGTGTGGCGGCTCACATTTTATTTTATTAGCCTCAGCAAGCAACAACTGTCGTTAAATTTTTAACTGGACAAGCGGCTACGGCGGCTGCTGCTGCTGCTTCTGCTGCTCACATGCCCCCCATCGTCGCCTTTTATACTCTGTTTCATAAGTTTATATAGGGTATATTGGCTTTGTAGCAATCTTTACATTATTTGCTACTTATCAAATATATATATATTATATATATTCTCATCTTTTCTACTTTAAATGCCTTCAGACTTTTGCTTCCACAGTTTGAGAGTCACACGATAAAAATACGACACTTTTTACCAACACAACTGCATTCACTATATTCTACAGTTTAAGACTCAGCCTGTCTCAATTTTAGACCACTTCCCTTAAGCTCTGCTCTTCATATCTCCTAGCTCATATTTTACTTGCTTCCCAGTGTATCTGCTTAGTCGTCTATGCCGGTTTGCAAAGTTCTTACACGCTTTTCTTCCACTCTGTCTCGGCCTATTTGCGCTTTGTAGTTGCCATGCGTCACGTTCGGCGCGTTTGGCTGGTCCCATTTCTCATTAACTTGGCTTAGCCGGCAGCTTAGGCCTGGTCAGTCGCGCCTGCCCAGCCCTCTCTCTCTCCCGCTCGTTTCTTTGTCAGTTGCTGGCTTGTTGACAGGCCTGCAACTACAACAGTGACTTCTGATGCAGTTCCAGCTTCTTCTTATTTGCTCGACAGCAGCCCAAGTTCTAGTTGAAGTCAAGTCCAGTTGTGCTTAAGCTTTGAGCTGTCAGCGGCTCATAAATATGCGCAGAGCAAATGACACTTGTCATATGTCTCTCGCGCTCTCTCTCTCTATCTATCTCGCTTACACTTTCCATGGCGAGGTCGGGCATGCGAGCTTTGCTCTTTTGCTTGCAGCTCACGCGGCGTATGCGCAATGAGCCGCATGGCAATTAAAGCTCAATTGACAGCACGTCCAAAGTGTGCCGCCAACGCACACACGCAGACACACGCACACACACACACACACCCTCTCTCTGCTGCAGCCCGTGCTGTCGCTTTTGATTGGGGATTTATTTTTGGCGGCCTTTTCAATGCGCTTCAATTTAATTCAATTCGCGTTAAATTGAAATATTTTCCATTGTGTTGTTTATGCGACGCAAGCGATACAAATTTGTGCTTTTCTCTCTTTTCTTTTTTTTTTGCGAATTATGCCACGCCCCCATCCCTCGCCCGCATGCAACTTCCTTTTTAATGTGCCCGTTTTAATATATGCCAATTGCCTGCAAACAAGCGGCGTACGCAATTAATGCGCCATATGGAAAATTGAATTTAATGACGACAGGAAGAGGAAGAGCTTAAAGAACAAGAAGAAGAAGAAGATGTGGCTTGATATGTTTCATATATCTAATTGCATTTGCTTTTGATCTGCGTGCAGCTTTGAGCTGTTTCTATAGCTCTTCTTAGCAAAAAGTATCTTATGGATGCATTCAATATAATCTCAATCTTAAGCATATATTGCATAAGCTCTATATATCCCTGCTATCGTTTATATATTTCTATATACGAATCCCACTTTCATACCGAAGCTGCTTGTCCAAGTATCTTTAGGCAGATGTATCTCACAGATACTTAAGCTCACTCTCTCTCAATTTCTCATCAATTTCGCATAAACTAACATATTCAAATACATCTCTCATGGTTTGCAACAGTTGTTTGCGTGCCTAATTGATGCTAAATCTGTTGCCAAAGTGAAGTATCTTTGTATCTCAAAGATACACACCGCATAGCTTCATCTCTGTCTGCCAGCAGCCATCGAATGGGCCACCAATCAAATACTCATTCTGCTAATTGATTCATTTTCTGGACTCTTTTCGGGCCGAACGCCTCATTAACCAACAAGAAGACAAGAAGAAGAAAATAAGTTTTCAACACGCCCCACAACACATTCTGTTGCTGCCTTCAGGCGGGATGCGGGTGGCGGCAACAGCGGCTGCCAGGTGTGAGGGTAGCGGGGCAGACAGACCTATAATTAAAATGTGAACCTTTTGTGGTTTTGCTCAGCTGGCCAACATCTATAAAGCCGTGCAGAGATTACGCAAATTGGGCCACGCCCTCAATTTGTTTGCTTTGCGGTTGCGTCGATCAACTTCGAAATTTCCAATCGAAAGAAACAAGAATTGAGTATTACATCATGTGAATTAAGAAATTAATTATCTCTGCGGGTTATTTTTTGTGGTTTATCAAATTTTAGACGTGAAGTTTCCAAGTTTGTTAATAATGTCTTAGAAATGCTTTTTATAAAAGTATCTTAATCTTATGAAAGATTGAATTCAGTTTACAGTATCGATAAGTCATGCCGATAAGTATCGCTCAATTCATATAGGTTATCATATATAAATATCTATCTACAGTAATCAAATTTCGTATTCCATTCGTATTATCAGTTTGAAAAGTATCTTTAAACAAGCCTTGACTAATTTGCTTTTCTCTCAAATCATATTTTTGCATACAGAGCTCACTAGTTCCATAATTTCATTTTGATTGGGCTTCAATTCATAAATTCTCAATTGGATTTAGTGAACTTTCACTTTGTCTGCTTGACTGCAGCTTGGTCAAAATGCATTTCTTTTTTTGGGAAAGCATGTCCAGTTGGCTATCGCACGGTGCGGCACACGCCCCCCACAAAATCATGGTTAATAATCATATTATTTGGCCAAAATGCAGCCAAAGCCAAAGACAAAGATAGAGGCGAATTCAAGCCACTTGGCAACGGGCTCGAGGTAAAATGGACCGCACCCCACGTGCTGTTCAAGTGGAACTGCTGCCAGCGGCGCAGAGGGGCAGAGGGGGCTGCAGCAGGGTGTGGAGAGCCGCAACAATAGAGCTCCACAAATAGCCAAAATGCTGCAATGCAATGTTGGTTGTTTTCTTTTTTTTTTTTTTGTTTTTTTGGCCCAGCCGCCGCCTTTTGCCTGCAGCTGCAGCTGGAGTTGGAGCTGGAGCTGGAGCCATTGAAAATGCATTGTTGTTGCTGTTGCAGCTGCTTGTTGCCGTTGTTGGTCTATGCCGGCGACAGTCAGTTAACTGTTTGACTGCTCTTGGCCAGCTGTGTCTGCCCGTGTGTGTGTGTTAGCCTGTGCTCTCCTCTTTGGGCGCCGAAAACATAACGAATTGTTGTGGCAATCGCTTCGTTCCAATTGAATGCATGCCGCGCCGCAGCCTGGCCGCAAACTTGCTACGTGCAACGTGCAAAAAACACCCAAATCCGAATCAGAATTCAAATCCACAAAACGAACATGCAACAACAACAGCAGCAGCAGCAACTCCGCTCCAGCTGCAGCTTTCATGATAAATTTGTTTTGCATTTAATGCTGACCCAAGCGAAATATGTTGGCAAATTTATGGACTCTCTGGACTCGCCACCTCACGCTCTGGCTCTCTCCCTCTATCTGTCTCTCTCGCTGTCTATGCAATGCCAGCGATATGCGTCTATACTCTGTAATGCTGTGTATGGCTTAAGCTGTGTATGAGTCGGGTATGCCTATGCAAATAGCAGGCATTAAACGTGGGGTTAGCCTTGAGGTTGTTAGTCAAGCATTCATATGCCCTGTAATTGTACGAGTCCCTAGCCTAAGCACACAGAACATAGAAGACGTCTTACGCCTACGTTATACAAGTCGTATATCTACCCCCTATACTTTCGATCTAGTGTATCTGCATTACAGAGTAACATCCAGTCAATCACCTGACCGCCTTCTACCCCTTTCACAATTATGAAGCTCCAATGTCTAGCTAATTACCTAGAATTTCTATTGCAATTCCCTTTCGACTGCTGCTCATTGCGATTTAAATTTACGAGTGGGCGTGGCATGCGGCCAAGGCGCTGCCACGCCCACGCAGTTAGCAATTAACTGGGCCAATAGACTGACATAAAAAAAAAAGAAGAAAATGAAAATCATCCCGAGTCTGGCTAAAGTCTATGCTTAAATTTATGTGGCAGTTGCATCAGAGCTCTCAACTTGCCACATAAATTTGCAACATGTTGTAATGTTGTTTGTCAACAGTTTGAACAGTCACATAAATTAAATGCGAGTCAAGTGCGAGTGCAACTACAGCAGGAGCTGCTGCAGCAGCAGCAGCAACAACTGCAACAGCAATATCTAGCTGCAACATGGTGTTAACATTTTTTGCCCCGCAGCAGCAGCCGAAAAATGAAAAGTGCCAAAAGAGTGAGAGACAGAGAGAGAGAGAGAGAGAGTGTGAGCGCGCACTCAAATAAAATCTCGTGAAAATCCATGAAAATTCAGCAGACGACGACGACGAAAAGTTTTCAGCAGTTGCTGTTGCCGTTGCTGCTGTGTTATAAAGAACTCGACTCGACTAGACTGCGACAACAACAACAACTACTTCGACAACAACTTGAACGAACGTTGGCAACGTTGACTTTCTAACTCTTAAACACAGTCGAGTTTGGGCCAAAATGCTTGTGCAGCGGGCGTATTGTTGTTGCCGCATGTTGCTGTCGTGGCACTCACAGCAACAACAGCAACAACAACAGCATGTTGCTGTTGTGCGCTTCGTGTTGTTGTCAATGGTTTAAAACGATTTTCGCCTGATTTGACACAGGCGAAGAAATAGTTATTAAAGGCAAAACCAATTGAGTTGTAGACGGCGACAAGGCGGCGCGGAGGGAGCAGCACGGCAAGAAGTTGAGCGACAGCATAGGGAAAAAAGCTAAGGCAGCAGTAGCAGCAGGGAGTGTGGGAGAGCCAGGGCAAGCAGCTAAGGCAACACAGCAGAGACAGCAGAAGGCAGCAAGTGGGCGAAGAGAAGCAACAAGAGAAGCGCAGGCAGACTTTCAAATAGCCGCAGGAACTTTTTTTCGTCTGTCATTTGGGCAATTAGGTTTTTGGATATGACAGTTAGGCAGAGCATACTTAAAGAGAGGGGGAGAGAGAGAGGGAGGAGCATTCCCACTGTCTGCTGTGGCATCGAAAAGTACTTAGGGAACACAACACAATTTAAAGTTTCCTACTGGACTCGTGTGAAGTAAATAGCCCTCGAATGGACACCCCTAGCAAGGCAGCGATGCATAAAGAAGAAAACCAACAAGAAGCAAGTAGAACAATTACCAGAACTACCTTAACTTATCCCTTGCAAGAAGGAAAAACCCAACTAGAACTATATTTCTTAAAGTTTTTTGTTTTCGTGTTCTTTTTGCTTGAGTTATTTCTTTGCCCAGTTTCTGCCCAGTTTCTCTCTTCCAATTGCTTTTGCTCCGATTTCAGCGAGCGTGTGGGAAATTTTCTTATCTGATTGTCGCTTCTTCACTTCTTGTAAGAGGAATGCGGGGCTTACAGCCGACGCTGGCATAATTATATGTAGATTAGTCTTGACACCAAAATAATAGGTATGTATATGACTAAATGTAAGGTTGGAAAAAGTAGGTCTATGTTTCCATGACTTGAATTGTGATTAACTTACAATATATGCAAATCATATGCTATTAATAATGGTATAGAACCGAGTTTGAGAATGCACAGTTGAGAATGTGGCTGAAATTATAGGGTATATATAGAATGTACTACATTTGAGATAGATCTTTAACTATTTACAGGTGTGGAATGTCTAAGATATATAGATCTGTGTTCTGTTTGGGTATAGATATTCTCAATCTCTCATCACAGTATCTCTTCACCCAGCAGCAGTCGCCACCTCCCGTCTCATCTTCTTTCCTAGGGTATCTTTATCTTAAATCTTCCACAAGTTCTCACATAGATAAACAATCTCAGCCAAGCTCAACTTCAACTTCCCTTTACAACAGTTGATGACATCATTGCCCACATTCAGACTATATTCTAATCAATTTCTTTATCATCTTTACAGACCTGGTTCTTCACAGACACCGACGATCACTACTATCAGGAGAAGACAAGTGAGTATACCGTATATAATATATACGAAAAGGAAATGAGAAGATATAAAATTTGTTGTTTTTTTTTTTTTGCAAACAAATTTCGATTACCATTTCGCTTTGATTTTCAATTTCGGAATTGTTTTCGCTTTAATGCATATTTATCAGTGTGGAGATACCTGTCGACCTCTTACCCTTTCTTCTTCTTCTTTTGCTTTTTGTTTTTCGGGAACGTTTGGTCGACCCCGCTCTTGGCCTCAATTTGGGTTTCACATCAGCGACGCGGCCACGCCCCATCGAACGCCTAATCTTGGCCACTGTCTGCCCCGAACGAAAACCGATTAAAGTTTAGGCTGTCCGTGTGTGTGTGTGTGTGGAGTGTGTGTGCTTACCTGCTCACCCGCATTTTAATTGAATTGCAGCCTTTTCGTGCTTCGATTTTTGCGTGCAGCTGCATAAAGTTTTCAGAGTTTTAATTAAAAAAAAAAACTCCAAGTTCAAATTTCAATTTAAAAAAAAAAATCGAGAGAAGAGGAAGAACAGCAGAAGATTGTATTTTATTTTTGCATACCCCTAGTCTTGTTGTCTCTCTCTGCGCTCCGTGCAGATCTCATGTTTCACAGCCTCTCGAAGCTGGATCCTTTGCTCTGCCTGGCTGCTGGCATTTTGATTAGAGCCAAAAAGGATTTTCAACTAAACACGCAGCGAAACAGATGAAGAAGAAGAGAGTCTGCATTTTTGAGTTATGTGTTGTTCACTGGCCTCTGCCGCCGCCTCTGTATCTGCAACTTGTCTTCTGTACAAAAGGATATAAACCTTGTCCGTCCTTTGGTCCAGTTTGTTGTGTGTGCTTAAAATATTTCAACAATTTTCATCCAATTAAGGCGCACAACTTTTTGCGCTCGCTTTTTTCGCTTTTGCTTTTTATTTGCAAAGTTCTGTCGCCCGCCCGTCGGCCACGCCCCTCTGGGTCTTATCGGCGGCGTCTGTCAAACGAGCAACAAAACGCATCCGCTGGATATGAGCGGCATTCCCCACTAACAAGCTACTGTTTGTTGTTCTTTCTCTCTCCCTCACTCTCTCTCTCTTCTTTTGCTCTGATATGAGCTTTGGCTCTTTTCGGTTAATTAACATAGATGTGGCTTCTGGTCTCTCTCAGCTGCCTCGACCCTCTGCTCTGCTGCACATCCCTTGAGTATTGCTTGTCTTTCGCTTAATTACCAATCTTTAGCAAATTCTTAGCGCACACTCTAATGCCATCTCTTTCTCGCTTGCAGAGGGACATTTGATCAACACGAAGTGCTCGCAGGGCCACTTTCGCAAGGCTCTCTGCTGCAAGATGTCCGCCGAACTGGATATCTTTCTTGAGAGCGGCAAGAAGTAAGTATACAATAAATATATATATATGTATAGATATATAGTGAATATATGCCGATGAATTGTATATTTATGTATACCCTATATAATACCCTGCATTGAAGTATTATATCTTTAAGCTCTTGAATTGAGTTTAGGTATATCATAGTCAGGTTCACTTTAACTATATATATAAATTATATTCCACATTTCCATAAGTGAACTGCAGAACAAAGAGCTGAACACTGTCATTTCCATTGCTCTTTCTAGTAGTAATTAAGCTAAACATATATACACATATAGCGCCCTCTATAGATTCCTCATTATAGAAAATATATTTGCAGTCTGATTATTTCCCCCATCCCATTTGCTGCCCATCTACTTTTCGCATACAAATTCAATTTCAGCAACATTTTGTGCGAGCTTTCGGAACCACGCCCCACCCAGTTGTCATATTTAGCCCGCTTTATGGGCAGAAATAACAGAAACATGAAATAAATATGTTGGCAGCGCGTGCATTGACCAGTGCAATGACTCCCATTGCAGCGACTGTTGCTGCTGTAATTGTAGACTTGAATGCTTTTAATAAGCAACCGCAATAGCTGCCGCAGCAGCAGCGGCCACAGTCACAGCAACAGCAACAACAACCTATCCAGCAGGCATCCCATCTGTGGCAAAGCAAACACCCAGTTTGGAACTCGGGTTGCAGCTGCGATGCGTTCTAATTTGCGCAATTAAGACGCAGCAGCAACAGCAACAGCGCCCGCTGCTTCGGCTGCTGCTCTGCTCTCCTTCTTGTTGCAGCCACTCAAAACTTGTCCAGCAAAAGCGAAGAAAAAACCCAAGACTCAAGCTGCAAAGACACTTCAACTAGCGCCCAAAGGAGATGCCTAGAAATTCTTCAGCTTGTTTGTAATTGCGCTGGCAGCAACAACACTACAACAACAACAACAACAAATTGTTGTATTGCAAGCTGAAAATCTAGAACAACTCGGACATGCCTCAACTTAATATGAAGAGCGGCTGAGTAGGATGTTGCTGTTGTGGTTGCAGTTGCTGCTGTTGCTCCTTTGCTCGCTTAAAAGTCTTGCGACTGCTCCGTTTTGGCTTAGAACTTGAAACTGTCATTATAAAAGCACTGAGCATGCAATCAATGCAGCAGCAGCAGGCAGCAACAGTTGCTCGCTACAAATTGTTGCTGGCAACTTCTTGCAGCAGGTTCATAAAAAATAAAACAAAATAAATGGCAAGCAGGCTAAATGTGCAGTTATGATCAAGATGAGGCAGCAGCAGCAACAGTTGCTGCCGTTGTTGTTGTTGTTGTTGTTGTTGCTGTTGCAGCAGCAGCAGCACCAACTCCTGCTGCTGCTGGAAATGGTATCAGGTGGCGCGGCCAGTTTCCTGTGCCGCTTGATTGGCAACGCTTAAATTTTTTGCTGTTGTTGCTGGAATAAGTGCAGCAGCATCGAGTCCAGCAACATCAACACCACCAGCAACAACAATCGCTGGCAAAATATGGAAAGAGGTTAATTAACGTGCACTGAAACGGGCAATTATGGCGCTCAGTTGGCTGCTGCTGCTGCTGTTGCGCTTTTATGACCCATTGCTACGCACAGCAGCAATATATTGCTCTGGCTGTTGCTGGCTGCAGAAATTGAGTCGCCGCTGCGGGACGTCCATTCTATTAAATGCAAATCAAGCCAACTGAGCCCCAAATGTGCCTCTTTCGCTTTCAACTCTGTCTTTTAATTACATTCAATGCAATGTTGCCGCAGTGCAGCAGGAGCACTGCCAGCAGCAGCAGCTACTTGTTGCCGGCAACTCAAGTGAAGCGACGCCTTTTGCTTGCTGCTGACGGGCTAATTGCAGTATGTCTATTATAAACCCGAACAATTAGTGCAATTTAATTAAAATTTACAACAGCAGTTACAGCAGCAGCAGCAATTGTTATAGCAGCAACAGCAACTGCAAGTCACTAGCAACAACAATTGACTGACCGCTCGACCTGGCACGTCAATCAGCCTTCATTTAAGTCAAGCCGCCTATACCTCGACCTCTCTCGTTCCCCTCTCTATCTCTCTCCTTCTCTTTCTCTCTCTGTCTCTGTCCCTCTGAATCGCAGCTTAATGCATGCAGTCGAACAGCTTAAGGCAATCATTAATTATGAGCTGTAGGGAAATCGGTTTAAAGGAATTTCTATACACACACACACACACACAGTAAGCTGCAGCAGCACACATACAGCTGCGCAGGCGCCAAGAAGGTGTCGGCGCCGCCTCTGCAGCTGTTGCGACATTCGAGTTTATATAAATTAGATTTCGGTATGCCCTATACCCAGCACAAAATACGAAAAAAGGGTTTAATTGACCACTGTAGAAGTAGAAGAAGTAGATGTCGGATGAAGATGAAGAAGTAAGAGTAGAATTTGAATAAGTAGAAGAAGAGCTTTTCATAAATAGCTTAGCTCTTCCTGACTTCGTACAGGGTATCTGCAAGTCAGCTACTTCCCACACTTGTTTTTTATATAAAGCGCCAATCAAATGCACGCTTCAAGTTGTTTGCTTGTTGTTGTTGCTGTTCTCGTTTTTTTTTTTCCTGCTTTCAACTTTTTATTTTTCAATTTATTTGTTTCAAGTTCTAATTTATCTCATGCTGAGTGTGTGCGTTGGGTGTGTGTGTGTCTGTGTGCTGGTTTGGGTGTGTTTGGTCGTGCCGTATGGCAGCCACACCTAATAAACAAATGTCGCGTTTCGACTAGCCAATATTGTGCGAATGTATCTTGTATCTCTGATTTGCGAAACGGGGCGCATGCCCTTGCCATGACGCACTCAGATAGTGCCATGTAGCTGTATCTGTTTCGCTGCATTTGTATCTTTGGCTTTAGCTAGGCATGTGCAGCTGGGTCTGTCGTAAGTGTTAAGTTCTATCTGTCTCTGTATTTGTATCTGCATATGTTTATATGTATCTGTTTCGGTTGCTTAATATATTTATCTGTATCTGTCTGTATCTATATATATACTTATATATTTGTATCTCCAGCAATGTATTTGTATCTGTATCTTTTTTGTTCCTTCACATATTTATTTGTATCTGCAACTGTTGCCTCTGCATTATTGTGGCACGTTTCGTAAACAACATTTACTGGCATTATAACGGCATTTCTGGTCTGATATTATTTTGTTAATTTTTTGTTGCTTCTTTCGGCCTGTCCTTCATGTAATTACGACACATATTATGCGTAATATTCACAGCATCAAGTGCCAAAGTGGAGCTCAATGGAAAGTAAAAACAGGATTCACAGCATCAATTGTTGCTGTTGTAGATGTTGCTCTTAATGGCGATATATATATATTTTTTCAAGATGATTTTTTTTGCCTGCAATTATTTTAGGTGGGTGTTGTTGTTGTGGTTGCTGGCGCTGAGAAAGTGCGTGGGAATTTGTTGCACGCCGCTTGCTTTGTGGCACATCAATGTTATTTCCCAGGCGTCGACTGCTTCCCCCTTTTTTATTCTCTCTCTGCACTTAGTGCCGCAACCCGCAGCTAATCCCACATCAAAATCATAGTCCAGGGCGGGTTTTGTTTAAACAGAAATAGTTGCGGCAACAGTCGCATTATTATGCACACACAACACCAATCCATCTAAGGCTTATCTGCAGCGAGAGCTGCGACAATTTTAATTGCTGTTGCTGCTGCTGCCGCAGTTGCTGCTGCTGTTGCTGTTGCGCTCTATGCATTTTCTTTGCGGCTTGGAAAAACCTCATAAGCATTTGTCGCATATGTGAAAAACCAGATGTTGTTGCTTGTGAGAAAATTTTTTAACCGCGACAGCGACAGCAACAGTTGTCTGGGGTAAAGAGAATGCAGCCCAACGCATCAATTTCATTTATTTGCCACTTGTGGCAGGAACAGCAACAGCAGCAGCAACCACCACACAATTATTCAATTGAGGCAATCAAAAGAGGGGCGCAGCTAGTCGAGGGGGAAGGGGCGGGGGTCTAAATTTACTTGACATTGTCGCAATCTGAAGTCGAAAATGATGTCTCCTTTTTCCTGTGCATAACGGAAATGCACAATTGGAGCTGGTTGCATATGCAGATGAAGTTGCAGCAGCAGCCGCATTAGCAACTGTTGCATCCGGCGGAAAGCAAAAAAGTTGTTGTTGTTGTTGCTGCTGCTGCTGCTGCTGTTGCTGCTGCATGGCAAATCGCTTGCTCTACATTTCAATTACGCGTCGCCCACACGACAATTGGCGTCAATTTGCCAGGCTTGTAGCTACAAGATACATTTTTGTATCTTTTGCCGTTGCTGCTGTTATTGCTGACGCCAGCGATATCGTCGCCAGCTGCTGCCGTTGCTGGTGCTGCTGACAAATGCGTTTCAATTGTCGCCGCCGTCTTTTCAATTGTTCAGTGAGCGTGTCAAAGCAGCATGGCGAGCGCAACTCTTAAATCTGTGAGTCACGCCTGCAACTGCAGCGACTGCAGTCCGGCGGCAACTGTTGTTGCTGTTGTTAATGAGCTGCGCTGTTTGATTTAAGTGCCCGGCTTAATGTAAATATCTTGTTTTGGAGACCCGTGACATGGCACACACCGAAACATTGATTTGTATCAATGCGCAAATATATGTCTGTATATATACATTTTGTATCTGTGAGATACATTCTCTGACGCTCTGACAGCTGACTTATTGCTAATTGCAAAGCCAGACAACAACAGCAACAGCAACAACGAGAAAAGAAAACAAACGAAACGAAATCAGTTCGTCATCCTGGTTTCGTTTCTGTTTGGCGATCGCTTATCTGGCACGATCCGCCTTTGCTCGGCTGCCTGTCAAAATACTTTTAACGCAGACTGTTGCTGTTGTTGTTGGCACACCGACATCGAGTCGGATTTCGAGTGCGAGTGCGACTGCGACTCACTCTTAATGCGAAATCTATTAAGACTGCCTGCATTGGCGGCTCGCGAAGTGCCCCGTCAATCATTTTTTATTATGGCTCCAGACATAAACTCATTTCAACTGCAGTCGACCAAAAGACGATGGCGACTACGCCCCGGCAACAGCTGCTGCTGCTGCTGCCCACATCAGCAATATCAACAGCAGCAGGAACTCGAGTAATTGGAAAACTGCCATGAAAAATAAACTAACTTCAAATAAAAGTTTTTGCACTCGTTTTGCGTTTACACAGACACAGACTCCTTTAGCTGCTGCTGCTGCAATGCGATGCCAGATAAACACAGACCCAAATATCCAAACAAACAAACGCTGCGGCAGCATTTTTAAGCCACCAACGTTGCTGGCCAGCTGCAGCAGCGATCGCTGCTCCCCATGCTGCCCCTCCTCTTACTATCTGGCAGCGATCGAACCAGCTCGAAATGAAAACATTTTCATTTTCATAAAATGCCAAATAGCAGCCAAATAAAGGCAAACACATAAAATGCCAGCTAGATTTCAATTTGGTAAAATCAACTCGGAGAGAGAGCAAGAGAAAGGGAGGAATATAGGAGGAAAGAGTAGCGAGGGCGATAGCTAAGGCAAGCAGGCAGGCAGCCACAGAGTAGCCTACTACGGATTACACTCAGAAAAAGGCACATAAAATTAGTTAAAATATAGTCTAAACAGAAGTGGTATAAGATTTACCTTGAGCATGCAAGATTTTTTTGGGCGCTCAAGACTTGTTAATGACAAATCTCATAGCTAGACTTACCAATAAAATCATGAATCTTTATATTATGGTCTATTATGAGACGCTTATGGAATAGATTGAAGCCAATCTCTCTATAAAGACTCTAAAAAATTATTTTTCTGCACAAATCAAGTCTCAGAAATACATATCTCAGCCAACATTTAGACTTGATTCCACACTCCAACTTTGTCTATGTTTCTTTGCCCTTCAAATATTTCTCAGCTTCATCGGCTTAGTTACAACTCATTTCTTCAAGTGTACGCGCATTTGCGGCACGCATAATTAAGCGAAATTAAAAGCGCATATTTATGCGACACGAAGCGACAAACAGGAAAACAACAACCAACAACAACCAGCAACAACAACTTGGCTGCCGTTTCGCACAGGTATCGCATGTGGCAGCCACAGCAGCGACAACAACAATAGCAATTTATGAGTGCCACGATTAGCTGAGCTGCCGCAGCGCTTAGAAAAGTGAAGACACACAACTCTGCCTCACCCTTAACAACCCCGCGCTATCAACTGTCTGGCCCCTGCCACCTCCACTGCCCCCGCCACTGGCTAAGTTCCCCTTGCGGCTTATGTAATAAAAAATTATATTAAATTACCCAACAGACGCCAGCAAACGCTTCGATTTTATTGAATAGTTATGAACTCCTCATCATGAGCCACAGAGAGTGTGAAAGAGAGAGAGGGAGAAAGATGAGAGCGCTAGCTAGAAGTTGGGGCTGCTTAGCCACAGGCGTTTGCCTTAAGATATTGCTGCAGATTTTATAGCTATTTTAGGCGGCTTAATGTTGACTGCTTGAAAAGGCAAGAAAGACTGAAGACAGTTTAAAGATGTGCGACAATGGGAAAGGAAACTTAGCAAAACTTAGGTTGAAGTTAACAGATCTTAAGTTGCAGTTGAGGTATTATGTATAGAGGTAGTTATTAGATGAACTTTTAGCAATTCAAATTTCAGTAGTAACGCTTCATCGAATCGAATCGAAAATGGCATAAAACTCTCTAATCGGACAAAAACTACCCGAAATAGAATTTCAAGGGGTATTTTTTCGGAATCGAGTCAATATTATGAAAAGTTCAAAACCCATGGAAAATCACTGAATATACATCGACTCTCCGATTGAATACGCTTCGAACAAGGTATGACATTCCAAAATCGGATGAAAATTACTCCAGTTCTAGTCAGTCAAAGTTGACGAATAGCCCATTTTTTTAACTCGACCCGATTTTGACAAAAATGATAAGGGGTTACATCACATTTTTGTCAAAAACGGCAAAATTTTAAGATTGCAACTTTGGAATGCCGATCGATAGTAGATACTCTTACGAATCGAAAATGGTATAAAACTCTGAAATCGGTCAAAAAATACCCCAGCTAGAGCCATGCAAAGTTCAAAGGGTATTTTTTCTCAGTTCCATGTATGGAGGAATATCGTAACTACTCATAAAGGCTCCATTCATGGCGTATTCCTACGGTTTACACATTGCTCTAAAGTAAATTTCTCTTTCGTCTGACTGAATGGCCCAATCGAATATGCAAACGCACTTATAGCCATAAAAACGAGTATATGCTACTAGGTTTATTGGCTTAGGCTTCCGCATAGCCTTATAATCTATATCCATATCCATATTACATCAGCTAGTTTATAGCTGCAGTTAATTATGAGACAAGCCTCCGTTTCTCAGTTTATAATTACCTCTAGTTAATTTATTTGGAATCACTTGAGTAGATAAGCAGCAAGACCCGTTATAAAACTTGAGTTATTAAAGGAAATTTGAATGCTCTTAACCGATTTCTCCATTAGGCTGGCAAACTTTATGATCAAGCTAAGTTACCTTGTTTCTCTTCTCTCTCTCTGTCTCTCCCTGTCTCTGTCTTAGTCTCTGCTTGAGTGTGTGTGTGGTAGAGAACCCGTTCGATAGCCTCGGCTGCATTTTAATGGCATCATTAGGTGAACTGCGCGGGCTACCGGATATGGTTGATCGTTTGTCACTCCAGCTAATCCCCCTTTCGCGGTGAACGCAGCTGCTGCGCCCAGAGTTGAGTGAGTCCGAAAGAGCTGGACTACCGGTAATTACCATTTAAATTAGTGCACTTTTTTACGCAACTGAAGCGAGTATAGGAGACTACGAGTAGTTGGAGTAGTAGAAGAAAACTGGTTGTTAGGTTTACTAAACGATAACGATTTTGGATGAACTTGAAACAGTTAAATGGGGTCTTCAAGGGGTTATGCAGAATAGTTGGAATTGCGTACGCCGTAGATGGTATCATTGGCCTCTGGCAGTTTGCACATTTTCCCTGAATTGGGACGATTCAGTCGTTGGGCAATCACATTCAAATCCAAGTTCTGAACACGCACCATCAACGTGGGCTCCTTGTCGTGGCTGCGAGAGACAAAGTTTCTTTGGCAGTTCAACGGCATCATGGGGCATTTGCCGTGGTTGGTGGCATCCGGTAGGGGCCCAATGTTAAACGGACCAACATCGACGCCAATGTGCTTATTGCCGCAGGAGATGCACGTAATTCCCGTATTAATAAATCCAGCAGCCCGCGGACACGTGTCCTTGTCCTCAATCTTGCTCAAACGCTGATCGATATTATCAAAACGATCGCGTATGTATTTCTTAAGTGCCGGCATGTGGACTTTGTCCAATTTACTGTCGAGCATGTCCTGCAGCTCTTCCATGGTGCCAATGAAGGTTAGATTATATTCCTTGACCAGCCCACGCAAGTTCTCAATCTCGATGACGCACTGCTTGACCAGTTCCAGTCGATCGAACAGCTTCTGAGTCTTGTTCAAGAATGCCGTCAGTGATACATAGAATTGATTCAGTTCCGCCTGCAACTTCTCTATCATTTCGAGTATGGGCGCAGCAATGCGCCGCAACAGTTTCTTCATGAAGTCCATATTCTGCAGCAGACTGCAGGCGATTTTGTTGTCCTCATCGCAAACGGTGCACAGATCCTCACAGGGCGACGCGTACTGTTCCCACAACTCTTTCCGATACTTCTTCGAGTTCACCTTGTTGACGACGCGTATTTGTTTGAAATGTGACTCCAGCTTTGATTCGACCTGCGCCAGACGCTTCTCCATTGCCTCCACCTTGTCCAACTCTGTGGAAATCGGCTCAATGCTGGCCAAGTCGAATGGAAGCGGCGAGATTTTCGAGCGTTCTAGCAAACGCTCCATGCACTTGCCCTCGAAGCCGCCAATCGTCACCAGATCCTGATTGCAATTCAACTTTTTCATCAGCGTGTCCAACAGACTGTGAAGCACGGCGACATTCACATGATTCATCTCTGGCACGCCCAGGGCTATGCGCGCCAATTGCTCCAACGTCAACTGCATCTTGACTAACTGAACCAACACGAAATGCGAAAATATTTCAAAATAGAAATAATGTAGCTAGATATATATATATGTATATACTAGAAGCTCTCTTTTTGTTGAATTTTTTCTGTAATTAACTGATTTGTAATGCTTCCAGATGGTTCTGTCACTTCGACGATGACAACTATGTCAATGTGCCCCGTTTGGTGAAACTGCTGGACGAGTACAGCCCCACGGTGGACTGGTATCTGGGCAAGCCGAGCATATCCTCGCCGCTGGAAATACATCTCGATAACGTAAGTGCAAATCTATGTTCGCTTTCATTACACACTTTGGATACCCTGTGTATGCGGCTAATATTTGAGAAGAGGGTAGCATATTTTGTGTATCTGTGATGTTGATACGAGGCTGTTATATTTCGACTACTATAGACAAACATAGCCTGTGTTTATTCCATTATTATGAATGCCAATCGATAAATTTTATTATATGCTCTAGCCATAAACATCTGACATTTAGTAGAGGATAACTAGAAGGCGCATATGCTCTATCCCCTGGCTGCCTACTGCTTTGCTATTATTTTGCATTTTTTTTTTTTGCATTCAGCTTCTTTTTTCTTTGCATATTTTCCTATACCAATAATTACATGACGCTGTGTTTATGGCCATGTCCATAGCGCTGGGTGTATGGCAGCGGCGATCGCCTTTCTCCGGGCTGCATTATTTATGCGACTGGCTGTGGCCATTTGTCTATGCCGCCATTTGGCTTCCAGCTGCCAGCGCAGGCTATCATTAATAACCGATATGATCTGGCTCAGACTGGCTGGCTGGCTGGCTGCTCTGGCTGACTCGCTCGAACTGTGTTCCCATTTCAATCCATTTGAAATATATGTAGCCAGCTGATCCCGTAATGAATGCCGTGGCATGCAACAAACAGTGTTTCTCTCTGATTGTAGGCTGGGCCGCATGCCACGACGAATCGTTGAATCGACGAATCGAGCCTGATCCCTGCCACAAACTAATTGAAAGCCCACAAAAAAAAATAAAAACTTAACGCTTCATTAGGTCAGGAGGAGCTGCTGCTGCTGGTGCTGTCAAAAGTCTTCGTATATTCGTTTTAGTTTCGGTTTTGGTTCGGGCTTTTGGCTTTTGGCTTTTGGGCTGCGTATTAAGTTTCCTTAACGCACATGTCCCATTTACATGGTCAATTAATCAAGTGGAGATTTCTTTATGCTTGGTTTTTTTGGTCAGTTTCTTAATTTTGAAAAACAACAATTTGCCAAAAATGTTACTTGAGGAAATAGGAACGACTACGACATACGCTGTAAAAGGGGCTGAGGGTGGAGAAGCTTTTGGCTAAGATAATTAACTTGACTACTGTCAAACTGTAAGACAGTAGCTTACAACTGTATCTACTAGGACTACGTGCAGTCAACGACTGCACTATACTCTGTTTTATATGAAAAGCACGCTAATTCTCTGTTTATCTCTCCTTTCTCACTAGTCTAATATACCCTCTTTCCACTTCACGAACAGTGCATGCCGAAAATGTTATTTTTATTTATGTTTATCCTTTGCTCAGCTCATTTATTTAGTTCTTCCGTTAACTTTTGCCTTCGACTTCTTCTCATCTTGCAGAAGAACACGACGACCAACAAGAAGATCACCTTTTGGTTTGCCACAGGCGGCGCTGGTTTCTGCCTGAGTCGAGCTCTGACCCTGAAGATGCTGCCCATAGCAGGTGGTGGCAAATTTATTAGCATCGGCGACAAGATACGCTTTCCGGACGACGTCACAATGGGCTTCATCATAGGTGAGTGAAGCTGCAATGCCCAAGATGCCAACCCATGAGGCGAAATATTAACTGTTTCCATCTTTGTCTCCCTCTCTCTCTTGCAGAGCATCTGCTGAAGGTGCCGTTGACTGTTGTCGATAATTTCCATTCGCATTTGGAGCCCATGGAGCTTATTCGCTCCGATACATTCCAGGATCAGGTGTCCTTTAGCTATGCCCACATGAAGAATCAATGGAATGTGATCAAAGTGGATGGCTTCGATCTGAAGACAGATCCAAAGCGTTTCTATTCGCTGCATTGCCAACTCTTTCCCTACTTCAGCTTCTGCCCGCCCAGATAAAACACAGATATATACATATCGGGTGTCTCCCATTGGCTGTTGCGGACGTTGCGATCGGTTCTGAACCCAAATTTGTTTGGCAAACGTCGAAAGAAGTTTAGGAGAAAGAAAGAAACAAAATCTCATCACTGTGATTTAATATTTAAGTAAGCGAATATGAATGATACATCGATAACTATCGATAACAGCTATAATGATAAACCGATGGTTCTTTGTAAATATATATATAGAATTCAACTCGAAAGTTGTGCTTCCTAGAGATTCATAAGTTAATCAAAAACTTGCCTTCCAAAAAAAGCATATAAATATATATCGATAAATAGATTAGTTCTGTAATTCCAGCAATTCAACACTTTCCAAGTGCTTCCTTTTTACTCTAGCATTACGTACACTCTTCCATTGAAGCTAATAGCTTAGTTCAATTAATGGTCTAGTCTATGTTTAAGTTGAATCTAGAGTATAGTCCGCAGATATGGACATATTATTCATTATTAACATCCAATCATGGGTTCCTTGAACTCTGTTAACTACAGTCCCGAAAATATGTCTTATCTGCAAGTGTGTGTATATAGATATATATAAAACGAATGTATTTGTAACTTGTAGTCTAATCTCTAAGAAATGTTTAAACCATTTTTGTTAATTTTTAGTTTGCTTAAATAAAATCAGATCAAATAACATAAAAAATGAAAATAACAGAATTGTATTTATCTATCTTTCTTCTCTGCTAAAGAAGTCATCAAATCAGTTGCCGTGACTTGACTTGGCTTGCCCTTTACAGCTCTTCCTCAGCTCATGCTCACCCATTACCGTAACTGTAATTCCCCTGTTAACATTAACATTTGACACCTTTCGCTGCGCTTTTCACTGTTAGACTGCGTGCATGTGCGAGTTGCATTGAGGTTCACAGTTATATTCATTTAACTTTTTGGCTTATCGTGTTTGGCTGTTGCCTACAGCAGTTCCTGATGTTGCTGTTGTTGCGGCAGCTTATCAGCTGATTGTCACTTAACATTCTGTGTACTTGTTTGGCTGCTGCTGCTGCTGTTGCATTTTGCATTTCGCAGCAAAAAAAAAGAAAAAAACAAACAAAATTCGTTGTTAATTAACGCTAAAAGCCATGTTAAGGCCCGCTAAAGCGTTAACTTTTAACGATATGGATCAGAGAGTTGCCATGGGGCAGGCCATTGCCAGCCAGACAGCCAACCAGACGGACAGACAGACATTGACATGTCCACGTCCATGTCCTGTGCAGTCAAAGTCGCACAGGAAGGCGCACAGTGACTGTGAGACAGACAGCGCGACTGGCGAGGAGAGGGTGCCTGATGCTATGCAGCACTGGGGCACGACGCCGGTGCCGCTGCCGCTGCCGTTGCCAATGACATGTTGTTGAATTTTTATAAAAGACTCACTCGACTATACTTCTCCTGCCTTCATCTCTTGCTCTGATATGTTAAACAGTTCTGGGCAATTATTTTTTCTCTTTTTTCTCGTTCGTTGTTGTTGTCTTGGCTGTGATTTTCAGTCGCTTATATGCAGATAATCAGTTTTTAGTCCATGTCGAGGCGCGCTTTAATCAATGAAGGCTACCTGGTCCTGGGCTTAACCCGGGCCCGAAGTTGGCTTAGCCAGCAATTTTTGTGTCTTGTTCGTTTTAATTGCAAGTGAAATCCTTGTCAAGAGCCTTGTCCTGCAGACCATCTCTGTGTCTCTGAGCTGGCTGCCTGGCAGTCTCTCTGCCTGTCTGTCTGGCTGTCTGTTCACGTCACAGCATCGATAATGAATTAATTATCATATATTAAAAGTTAGCTCTCCCTCTCTCTCTCTCTCTTCCCCCTCTGTCCGTCTCTCTTTGTATCTAGATAATCTCTTTGGCCCTGGCACGCCTTTGCATATTTTATGTATATTTTTACAGAATTTAATGAACTTCGAGCGTCTTTTCGGATTTGACTCTTGAGGTTTCATTGTGTTTGATTTTCCAGGTTATTCATCACATTTAATAGCCACAAATAGACTTTAAAAACCAGTAGCACACACACACTCACGCATGCATACTCAGTGTAGATGCCGCCGCCTACACCAAAAAGTATCTCAAGTTTGACTTTTGAGGCCCATTGAAAATTTTTATTTAATTTGCGGTTGGGCTGCAGCCAGATGCAACTCAGTTGAATTATTTATGTAAAATCAGAAATTTAATTGAGTTTGAATGTTGTTTGAAGGGATTTGTGGCTGAATAAGCTGTTAAAGATACAAAAGTATCTGCGCCTGTGTAAGCGCCTGTGCAAGATACAAAAGTATCTGCAACTCATTTCGTATGCAGAGCAGGCAGCAAGGCGCAAATTATACGCAAGGCTGCCTATGGATATAAGCATCTTGTAGATGCACGCTCGGGCAATGCGTGCCCAAAGTATCTGTAAGATACTTATCGCTGGGCCGCCGCTTCGTGCCATCGTTGTCAACCAATTTTGGCGGCCAGCGAAATGCCAGCCCAGCCCAAAATGGCAATTCTGATGGAAGCAGGCAAATAACTTGGCTCGTCAGTCATTCACTCTGTCAGTCCGTCAGTCAGTCACTCGCTCATGCAGCAAGCCATAAATTAGTGCAGCAGCAGAGCAAAGAATCAGGCAGCATCAGCAGCAATTTATGTGGTGCAGCCGAACGATCGACAAGGCGCTGCGCTGCGCGGCCCCAGCAGGTGCAGCTAAAAGGAGCTGCGCACAGGGGCGGCAGGTGGCAGCAGGCAGCAGGAGCTCTCCGAGAGCAAGAGAGAGGGGGGCAGGGGTAGTCGCTTGTCTATAATTGCAAAATGAACTCGCGGCTGGCTGCGCGTCGGGCTCATAACTTAAAGGTTGCTGCTGCAGTTTATGTGGCAACTGCTGCTAAATTATGTTTATGTGCAGCAGCCTCGCAATCTCTGCTTGTGTGTGTGTGTGTGTGTGTGCTGCCTCCTAGTGTTACCAATTTAGCTTGAATCTGGATTTTTAATACCCTGCATAAATGGAAAATGCATGAAGGAGGGGTATATGCGAGTTCATGTTAGGATAAGGCACATCTCAGAGGTTTGCATTGAATGATTGATTCAGATCTTGCAGATTGATGCTATGATTGAGTACCCGTTGATTTATTAATGGCTTATTGCTGATAAGCTGACTGAATTATTAATAATATATAAATATTCGTCTATAATATAAATATTTTAACTTTTTACTGTACTTACCATATGAGATTTGAAGTTTAGGGAAGCCAAAAAATGCCTGAAATTGACAAATAAAACATTAGACAAAGCTAGCAATATCCTATGCCAACATTTGCTCACTTTCTCTACATATATTCGTCACATTTGCAGCTGCAAACGATTAGCTGTAACTTGCTTTAAATCGGTTGCTGCAACGTCTTAACTGCTGCTCTACAACTTGATTAGGACGTGCGGCCGCAACAAATTTACGCTGAAATTTGCGCGACGTGTCCCAAAAAAGTAAAAAAATCAAAGAAAAAATCCAAATAAAAACTAAAAAGCGAAGACAAAAGCAGCCGCTAAGCGATGCTTATCAGTGGGTACTTGGCTTGGTTGAGAGAGAGAGAGAGAGAGAGAGTGGCGAGGGCTGGGACTGAAGTTTTGGGGCAGGGGCTGGAGCTGATGGGTCCGTTGATGGTTTGCTTTTATGTTTGTAATTGTTTCTTGAACGTGGCCACGATGACGGCAACTGCGCTGCGACGTTTCATCAACAACAACACAAAAACAAACAAGAGAAAAACATGCGATAAAGATAAAGAATGTGCCAGGTGTGTGTGTGTGTGGTGTGTATGACCTGGTAAATGTTTGCGCCTGCGCAACAGCCTACACACTCGCACAACAATCACGGAGGCAAACAAAGGCAAATGACGCGCTTATCAGTTGAAATTAATCAGGCGTTGCCTTTGCGCTGCTTCTTCTTCTCGCTGTTTGTGGCACGCACTTGAGCTTCACTCACACACACTCACACACTCTCGCTCACCTTTCAGCGCCAGTTGTGCCGCATTTATTGTTTTCCAACGAATTTGTTTGCGCTTTAGCACAACATTTTACATGATTTTGTCAAGTCTTCAGACAACGTTCCATTTCATGTCATTTTCATTGTGTTTTTCATGCATATCTATCTATCCCTATCACCCCGTTGAAGCTCAAGTGTCCGCAGTGCCATTTCATGTTTCTCTGGAACAGTTGCTCCGTTTCTTCTACAGCTACTCGAAAATTGTGAGGTAGCGCGTTTATCTTGAGGTTTGCATCTTTTAGAACCCACTCGGCCACTCGAGCACTCGGGCCAGGCTTCAAGTGCCACACACTGTGGGCGTTACACAACCAACACACACTAACTTGGTAAATATGAGCTGGGCCACTGCGAAGCGTGGAACAAATCCCAGTTCCCCAATCCCAATCCAGAGTCAGCTTTGACGCCCACTTTGGACAGCAGCATTCCAGCGCCTATAATTATATCAACCATAATGGCAAAAGCAGCTAAAAACTGCAAACGGGCAAAAACTTGGCAGAAGCTACAGAGAGCTGGGTTCAAACCTCGCAGCAGCATCAAAATCCTCTCCAGCTACAATTCTTCAGCTGAGCGTTCGAGTGTTTAATTGCTGAACGCTGCTGAAAATAGCTTCGAGCTATGTGAAGTTCGCTTTTAAGCTGCCCCTGCCCCAGCCTACGGCCCTGCCTCAGCCTCCGCCTCTGCTCCTCCCTTATTTCCTACTCCTCTCCTCTGCTGCTGCTGCTGCTGCTTCTGTTTGGCCTTCGTTGCTCTACGCGATAATTACAGCATTTTGTTGTATCAATTTGTTAATGAACTCAAGACTTTGCTTTTTTCGGAGTTTCAGATGCCGCGTCTTATGGTATTATGATATACCCTGTAATTTTATGCAATGGGGTAACAACAACTGATAAACTAAGAGGAGAAGCAGAGAGGAAGAACAAAGGGTAGCAGCAAGATGATAACAGAAGTGCGGAAAGAGAAAAGAAGAGAGAATAGATGACAAAATATAATAGAATAACAAAATAAAGATGAAGACAGAGAAGGAAGGATAATGGGTATACAAATGGCGCAGCGAAGAGAGAAAAAGATATGATCAGAGAATAGATCTAGGTATTACATATAGTATACTCCAATCAAGGCAATTTCTCATCACATCTTTATCAACTATTCAGACAGAGTATCTCTTGGTCAGGCACATTCAAATTCAAACAAAGACTAAATTGATATCTGTTTAATGAGTCCCGCCCATGGCTCATATCGAACTCCCCTGCCCAGTTCATCAAGGGTATCTCTTAGTCTCAACACTCCAATCATATTACATTTCAAACAAAGTCAAAATTGATGTCTTTTTTATGGAGACGTCGCGTTTCGTCGCTCGGTCGGGCGGGCCACTTGAATCAGCAGCCGCAACAGCAGCAGCAGCAGCAGATGTTGCTTAGTAGTTCATAAACTTCCATCAGCATCGTTCACACATATTTTTTTCTTTTGGTGCGTGTTTTGGGGAGGGGGTCCTCGGCGCATAATCATATACAACAGCATTTTATAACATTTTGGCGCTTGCTGTATGGTTATGCTGCTGGCTGGGCTGTTGGCGTCATTATTATGAGCATAAAATATTTCATTTCATTCTCAATGCTCAACTTCCACAGCAGAACATCTTCTGCTGCTCCATCACTTGCCTCACTCTGTTTGCCGAAATATTTTATGATTTATTTTTTGTTGTTTAGTTCAGCCCCATTGTTTGGGGTGTTTTTTGATCTGCCGCTTGAGTTTTGCATGCGTCATGCCTGTGCCGCAATATTTGGACAGAGCCTGGACAAACAAAAGGCTTCCAATTCGAAGTTCTATCTCCCTCAGTCTGTCTGCTGTTGAGGGCTGTCGGACGTTTGCCACACTTGCAGCTACTTTTCCTACTGCTCCTCCAGTGTTTACCTGAATGCCAAATTGTGCTTGCAATATGCAAAATATATTTTATGCCAACTATGCGGAAAGGAGAGACGCCCGCAACCCTTTTCCCATTTCGATTACTGTCCAAACAAATTGTTGTGCCAAAGCTTAACCAGTCATAAAAAGTTCTCTTTATGCTTTGCTCAAATATTCAAAAATATCTCGAGCGCTGTCCCCCGCAGTCCACAGAGTTTCAGCTCTGTCAGCTATCGGCTATCAGCTATCAGCCATCGGCTATCGACTCGTAGTTTCTTTTTTGTTCTCTTGTTTTTCATGCTTCAATGGATTTACGTGTGCCAATGACAAAAGCCAACGGGCACAATGCATTTTAAATAGTTGGCAAAGGGTTGCAGCTGGGGGGCGGGGGCTAAAATGTGTGGCATGTGGCACAAAAGCACAAAAGGCATACAGCAGCAGCCAGTTGTAAGCGTTGCCCGCTGAACGTTAATTAAAAAATGCGTTGGCAAAATTTAAATGCAATTGCAGCACAATAAAATGTGAGCGGGACAGCGCAGCGAGAGTGAAGTGGATGCTGTGGACAATTGTCACGCGCCATAAAATCAAGCAAGAATAACAACAGCAGCAGAACAACTAACGACAATGCAGGGGGGAAGAGGGGAGAGCAACCCGTCGTATGCGTAATATTTGTGTCTGGCTGTAAAAAAGAGGGTTGCGCGTGGGGGTCAGGGGCTGCGGGGGCTGCTTAAACTACAAGCAAACGAGCGGCGAGTTTGCAACACAATTTCGTTTGCTAATTGAAATAAATTAAAACAACGAAAAATTTCAACGACAAATTATGCACGACAAAAAGTGGCAACAGAAAAAAAAAAAAGTTCGAGTTAAGGCCAAAAGGGCGCACAGTGGGGCAAGGACCGACAGGGCAACATCACAACAAGGTAAAAAGTTGTGACCCAAACCAGCCAAAAAGTTGGCAGCCGGAAAAGCTAAATTACGGCTTGGGCGGAATGAATGAAGATACCCTGGAATTTTAAATAGTTTAAGCTGACTAAAAATGGAATTCAAATTCTATTATATTGGAATCATGAGTAGAGAGAACTTGTATGCTTGAAAAGTAGTCTTATAAGAGGCTGAAAGCAATCACTATATTATATACACTGCCTAATAAATGGGTATCTTGGCATTTATTACTGCCTAATTACAGGGTATTCTTGGTCCAATATATACCTAATCAATAGGTATATTAGCTTATGCAATGAGTATTCTACTAAAGAATGGGTAGTTGAATTGACAATGGGTCTTGTCTTCAGCTAATACCACATCCATGACCATCCCGGCTTCTAGGAGTCAAAGTCTAATCAATGGGTATCTTTAGCATATTCTTCAGCATTTTGCTGTCTATAATATGAGTTAAAACGGTTTTTGCCACTCTACTGCTGTCACTCCCCCTCTTCTCTACTCTCTTTTTGTGTTGCTGTGCTGTGCGGTTTTTAACGCTATCTGTAAAACTTTTTCTAGGGTCAGTTAACTAATAAAAGTCATTTGGGATGCTTGTCTGGACATTGGTTGGATGTTAAAAGCCTCAAACGTGACTGTGACCACAATGTACATACGCACACACACACACACACACACACACACTCCTATGAGCAGCCAGCTGTTAGCTCTCTCTCTCCCTGTGCGTGAGTGGATCTGAATTAATGCAAATATTGACACGAATTCGATGCGTTTGTCTAGGACACAAAATCGAAATCGAAAAGGATGCCATGTCCTGTGAGTCGTGTGTATCCGTTGCTGTATCGCTCACACACGCAGTGCACGTGTGTGTGTGTGTGTGTGTGCGCTCTGTTTGCCCAACAGGAAGAGTAATCCATTTGCACGACTAATGGTGTTGTGGTTAAGTCTCCTCTAGTCTCCCCGCCGTCTCGCTTTAGTCTACTACCTCCAGCCGCACTTGTCATGTGGCGAACCAATTCCAATTAGAAATAAAATATGCTCAAGTAGGGTCCGAGCTGGCTAACAGTAAAAGCGCACCTCATAGAAAGTGTGGAAATGAAAAAGCGCGATTTAAATTCCAAACATAAAACGAGACAAAGAACAACAAATGGACTAAGCATTAGCAGTAAGCGAAGAAAATGCGTCCAAGTGCTCGAATAGCAAATACCCTTTTAGAAATTTGGCTAGAAGATAGTTAAGATAGATGTAGTATAGTACATACTATATAGAATCTATCTTTGGTATACTGAAATGTATCTGGTATATAGTATCTAGTATCTATTATCTTATATGTGTTCGATTTACTATTCCTAGACTTTTAATTCAAGAAACTGAACTTTCACATCAAGCTTTTATCACTTTTCTCAAACTTTAATCAAGTTTCATTGCCCAAAAACTTAAGTGCCTAAAGACAAGTTAACACAGAGGCTTTAACGTGCGATTGCTGCAGGCAACAAAGTATATTTAAATACATATACATACAGACACCCTCTGCAATCAGAGCTATCTGCTTCAGTGCGTCTCACATTTCGTGACGAAATTAAAATACCCTATGCTAGGCAACCAGCAAACAACAAATCAAGACAATGAGTGTCTGTTGATTGATGTCAAAACATTAAAAAAAGGCGTCCAATTAAGCCAAATCTATCAGGCGAGCAAGCAGAGGCGCGAGAGAGTGACAGAAAGAGGCAGAGTGAGAGCGAAAGGCAGCAAGATTTTTCCGTGCGTTCGTCCAAAATTGATAAATGACACTTTTATGGGCGAAATAAACACGCAAGCCAACTAACAGCTGTCTTGCTCACTCCCAGCCTCTGCATCTCTTTCTCCCTCTTGCGCTCGCTTTGGCAGCTTAAATGCTCGCACTCTGATTAATCAGCCGCAATCATCTGATGTTTTAAGCAGCTTAAAATGCCTTCAAAATGTTTCACTCTTCAGTTCTGCCCTCTCTCTTGCTGTCCTTCTCACTCACTCTGACAGCCGGCTGTGAAGTGCAAATGAATTTTGATGGGTTTTTCGAGAGGGTTTTTGAATTCTTTGTTTTTGGGGATTTGTTTATTCATTTCGTGGATTTGGAAGTTCATTAAATTGCCATTTAAATTCCCTTAATTTTACTTTGATTTGATTTGCTTTTGTCGTCATTGCGTCATAAACTGACAACAGCGATAGACAGAGAGAGAGGGAGAACTGCTCGTTAAACAATTTTTATGTAAATTCCAGAAATTACTTTTAACTCGCGTCTTAGGCGCCCCTCACACAGGATCAGAATTCCGTTCATTTCTCTATACGCTCTTCTCTGCTGCGCTCTTCTCTTCTCTTCTCTCTTTTTTATATATTTTTTTAATTTAAAATCGAATAAATTTTCAAGAAATTCCAGTTAAAAATGTCAAAAGCTGATTGATAGCTGGCAGACAGACGAGCCAAGGAGACGAGACGCGTCGGGAGTTTTTGGCTTGAGCAATCGAGTCTCTCAATTCTCTGGGCCACTTCGTATCCTGTTTCAGGCCTCGTCCTGCCCTTCCTGTTCCCCGTTTTAGTCCACCTAGCCAGACTTCGCTCGGCACCTGCAGTCGTGGCATGTGAAAGGTTCGCTCTGGACACACAGTCTACATCTTGCGCTGCCTCTGGGCTATTTCCCTCTACCCTCCTCGCTCCCCTCTCTCCCTCTCGCTCTTTCCGTTTTTATCGCTTAAACAATATCAAAAATTAATCACTTTTTGTTGCGTTGCAGTTGCAGCTACGCAGATACGCAGCAAAAGGCGCAGCGAACACTTGTGAAATGGACCCAAGGCTGAGGCCGCGACTGCAGCCGAAGCGGCAGAGCAGAGAGAGCTGTAACTGAGGACAGACATTGGCGGGCTCTGAGCGTTGAGCCACTTGGTCGGTAGTTGCTTTGGGGCGTTGTTGGGGGCGTTGTACAGTTTGATGTGAAACTGAAATTGGTTTTTTACAATACCCTGTGCGCATAGGGAAAGAGTTGAGTGGGGATATTATGAGGGCGAACGAAGAGAGTTACATATAGGAGTTTCTAAATACCTTGTCAAAATGTGTATTCGTTAATCGAATATCGATAACTACCGATACTTTTTGGGCTGGGAAGACTATATATGAAATCTGGGCTATGTTTAAACTATAGCTTGCACAACAATGGATAATTATCGATCTCTATTCTACATACTTTAAGCATTTAATACGGTTTGAAACAATATATGCAGTTTATATATCAAGAAAACGTATTACGGGGTATCTCATAGTCAAGTACCTTTAACTGGAGCACTTAAAGCTGCTGGTTTGCCCTGCTCCTGTTAGAGGTGTGACAGAGGAAGGCGAAAGGCAGCATAAGTTGAGCTACTTCCGTTGCCAAATCTCGAGGGCTTATCAAATGTGTTGATAATTAGTTGCTTGAGAACTTGCAACAGTTTGCAATTTGGCGGGCGGGGGCGTTAATTGGACTCGCGGCTGACCTTGAGGCAGTCGCGCCGCACCGAGTGGCATGCAACACAGGGCAGCACTTTGATTAATGCATGCACAGCTAATGAGCAATTGTGTTGTGCACAGCAGCAGCAACAACAACAACAACAACTGCTGCGGTAAGATCAATAAATTATAAATTAAAGAAATCCATTTCGTCTCCTTTTTATCCCCTTTTCTGGTAGTCGGCGCGCGTTGTTTGTGAGCCAAAAACTTGGCTTAAGAATTTCATGCAGTAGTCATTAAGAGGCAGCCCAAAGAGAGGGAGAGTGAGCGCGATGGAGGGGCCAAGGGTTTCGCCTTGCGCCGAACTCATGACTTTTGGAATTTTGATTAGGAGCACAAACATGTTCCAAAGGATTTTTGTTAACGCGCATTGGACTTTGAAAAATGCTCGAGACAGGAGAAGAGCGGATAAGAGGCAGATGGGGAAGGGCAGAGAGGGCAGCGGAAACATCTAGAGAATTGGCCCATTGTATTGATGTGTCTTTGCTCGATGTTCCTTTTTTTTTTTTTTGCCTTGTTTGAAATATGCAAGCAATTTGATGCCAATTAAGCGAGCGATACTCGAGGCGCACAATCGGGAACAGCATGAGAGAAAGAGAGGGAGAAGAGCTGGGTAGCATTGTTAGGAAATTACAGACAAGCATTGTCATACGTTAGAAAGAGGGTAGGGAGAGAGCTGACAAGTTTGTCATACATTAGACGCTCTGAAGTGGGGCGAGTGCAACAAGTGTGCCAAAAAAGAAAGAGTTGATGCTGAGCAGGCGTAGCAGAGCCTAGCTAAGCTGGCAAATTAAGCTAAGCGCTGCTAGGCCTCAGGCCAATGTATGTAAACTGCTGACACTTATAATTATAATATTAAATTGACTCTTGTGTAAGGAAGAGCACAGGCGAGGGGAGGACGATCTCAGCTTCTACACTTTACTTTCAGCTATATCTCGCGCTCTCTCTTTCTCTATTTTCTTATCTCTACATTTCATCTACTTTCTTTTCTCTCTCTCCCAAGCAAATTGGCCATGCCCAAAAGTCAAACATGTCGCGCATTTTTATGGCTCTTTGCAATTAGCCTGGCTGTCAAAGACCGCACAGCGAACTGACAGGGCGGCCAGGTAGGCTAAGGTATAGAAGCGGCAGAGGCAGAGGCAGAGGCGACGGCAGTGTACTCCGCGTGCTGACCGTTTTCAACACCTCAATAGGCAAACGCTGCCCACAGCTGGCGGCTTTCGATTCTAATGCTTTTTTTTTTTGAGTCCAAGTCCATTTCCGCTATTTAACAACGGGCCACAGGCGGCGGCACAGCAACTGCGGCTCGTAAAACTTTGCCTAGCTGCCGCAGTCACAGTTGCAGTTTGCAGTTGGCAGTTTATTATACCGACGAGAAGCAGCTAGAACGAGTTCAAGTTTATGGCCCACAGATGCTGGGGAATGCGAATGCGAATGGCCAAATGCGAATTGTGGCTCAGCTCGGCCCAAATGGCAAAAAGTCGTCAATGTCAATTAGTCACACGTTGCAGTAATTCCCCCTTTCCCCGTCTTAACCCACTTCTTGACACCCCCCTGTCTCTCACTCTATCCGTCGGCCTGTACTTGAGCCCCTTTCTAGAATGCCAATCGATTTGTGGCAAACAGCAGTAACTTATTCAAGTTCGGTTTAAATACTCTGTAGGCAGAGTAAGTGAAGGAAAGGGAGGTTTGATAAAAGTATATCGATAGCTAGTTCTCTCCGATAACAATCGGTGGTTAGTCTAAGTAACTGAGAGGTATACAAAGTAGCTGAAAACAGTGGGTATTGATGACATACTAAATCACTACGGCATCGATAACAGGTCAACATCGATAACATATCTCTAATTTAATCGATTCTTTGCTTAAGCGTCTTCTAAACCTCATATAAACAAGAGTTAATAGTCAGTCTTGGTCAGCATATTGCCTTATTTTCATTACAGGGTATCTCCTGGCCTATCAACACTCAACTGGAGCACAATTTACTTGCTTCTTAGTCGCTTTCTCGTTTGCTTCTTTGGCCCCTTTACAACTCATAATCAAGTACGGGGCCAGTACGTAGCATGCGTGTGGCATGAGCGAGTAGCATGCAAACTGTGCAGCGGCTAGAGTTGAGTCGAGTCCAGTTCAGTCCAGTGCTCGGTATGCATCTGGCCGGCTAGCTGGCTCTGGCCATTGTTGGCTGGCTGTGCGACGTGGCGCGCTAATTTGATTTCCTACTGGCAACACTTGCGGTTGCCTACGATTCTGCCATGGAAATGGAGCAGCGAATGGCTGGAGCTGTTAGGGCAGTGCCTTAACCAAGTTGATGCAACGTCTGATGTTGCTGCTGCTGGAGCTGTTGTTGCAGTTGCTTTCGCTCCATTTGCAATTTGCATAATTACCGTTGTTGGACTTGAATGCAGCACCACATCCGACAAATCCAACATTGGCAGAACACCACCGACAGCAACTGCTGCACATGTGAGTGGCAAGTGGCAGGCGGCAGGTGGCAGGTGGCAGGAGGCAAAGCCAACTTTTTGCATGGCCCGCACAACTTTTCATTACTTTTAATTGGTGGCCAATGAGGAAGCAATTTGTAGGGCCATTCGAATTGGTTTGAAGGTGGAGAGTTGCAGCAACAGTTGCCACATTGTGGCGCCGCCTTCACCACCTAACGCCAGTTGCCAGTTGCCAGTTGGTAGTTGCCAGGTGTTTGCCCAGCTGCAGCCAATGCGCTGTATTAAATAACCCAACATGATGCATGCAACATTTGTTTATCTTCGACTTTCATAGCCATAGTTAAAAAGCTGCTAAAGGTGGCTTTTTGGGTGGTGCTTAAGCAATGCTGTGGTCTGGCTAGCAGCTGCAGGGGTTGCGGGTTCATGTTGCTTGTGGCTAGCCATGCCACAAACAGCAACGGCAACGGCAACGGAGTCAACGGCAACCGCAACAAAAAGTTAAACACAAAACGCGATACTTGTGCGAGAATTTAAGAATGCAAATGCTTATATGATATAGTTAGAGATTTACATGAATATCAGATAGATTAGATAGATATTGTATACAATATCTGAGTATATATATATATGAGTATATATTTCTAGCAGTATCTGATACTACTTTATATTACATACTTCTAACAATTGCATATACTATATATACTAGTATATCTAGCTTAACCATCAAAATCTTGATTGCAATAGAAGTGTGACTAGAGCACATATCAGACTTCATATTAAACTCTTTCACATGTTTGGCCTTTTCGACCCTTTCAAATCGGAATAGAGTCATAATTAAGTCACAGCTAAGAGCACTTAAAATTTCAATAGTGAAAGGCGCAAAGTTTCGTAAAGTTAAAAAAAAAATCAAAGTAACTCAAGAACTTTAAGAAAAAACTATAAAAAAGCTTCGTTCGAGCTGACTGCATTAAAATGTAGTTAAAAATTTAAAGGCTCATTAAAGGCATAAATTTAAAATTAATTAAAAATAATTTAATAAATTCGCTGCTAATTTGTAAAGCTGCCTGGCAAATCAAATGCATATAGATGATTATAATTTGTGAAATGTTTGCGAAAATCATTCCAGGAATTCATAAATCTCAAATTTCCGCCAAGAGAGAGAGAGAGAGAGACACACAACCGGGGCAAGGTGTGGGAGTTTTGAAGTAAACCTTTTTCTTTCGCTTGAGTAGGGTAAACACATTGAGATGCGCTGCTGCTGTCTATTTGCCAATATTTCATTTAGCTTCTCGCTGGCTTCTCTCGGTCTGCGAACAAGTTTTGTGGTGCTCTCCGCTTCGGCCTCAGCTCTGCTAAGGTTGACATTGAATGCTTAGTCGCTGGCCGCCTAATGTTCATGTCGCGGTTCACATTTGATTTCATTTTCAATTTATTTTGTTTTTTTAGTCAGTCGGCCGATGCTAAGCTTAGGCTGAGGGGTCTCCGGCGAGCCTAATCGGATTTGTCGCTTAAATGAAGCGCATGAAAAATAAGTTGCAAAGAAATGCGCCGAAAATTCGCGCTAATGAAACGAACTTTTTAAATACGATTTGCCTGCGAGTCCCAGGACCTCGGCCTCGGCCACGTCTTCGGCCGCCTCTTAAGTTTTTTGTTGTTGGTGGGGCGTGGCTACGCCTGCCGGTAGCTGTCATGTTCTGATTATTTTAATTTGACACTTTGGGTAGCAAAAATGAAACTTCATTAAAAAATTGTCAAAGTGAAAAGTGACAACAACAATGTGTTGTCCGCGATAAGCGCTGCAGCGCTCGACGTGCAGCGTGCAACATGGGGCAGGGACAGCTCGAAATGCTGGCAGTTGACAGCTTTTTTGTTTTTGTTTCCTCTGTTGCTGTTGCCGCAGCTTCATGCATATTGAAAAATGTGTCAAAAGGCGCGAAATATACGAAAATAAATTTATTAATAATAAAATGAAAGTATATAGATATATTTTTAAAAATAAATATATATATTTGTGTTTATATATACAAAAATATATTTATATATATTTTAAAAAATTAATAAAAACATTTTTCAATTTGGCTCTGGCGCAAACTGCATATGAAAGCACCCAGAGCGCTCTGGCCTCTGGCAAAGTTCACATTTCAGCTGACAAATCAAGCGTTAAATTCGTTTATTCATTTTTGCCAGTTCATCTTCAATGTGTATCTATAGCATCTCTATCGGATAGGCAACTGATGCTGCTGCTATTTAAGCTTTCAGCCATGTCCAACGTACATAATTAGACGGCCTATTGAGCCGTAAAGCTGCTGCATTAAGTTGAGCCATGGCGCCTGGACAGCGTTCGGATGTTCTACTTAGTTGAACTTGATTTGATTTTGGGGCCGGCCACATTAACATTTAAATAGGCTTAAGGCGAAAAGCTGAGCTGGGCTACATGTGCTTGTGCAATGACAGCAGCTGAAAGTTTAGGCTAAAACGGGAGCTCAATGAAGCTAGAAGTTGATTCTAATGAACATTTGAATAGGTTGGAGCAAATGAGCTGCGTTGCCAATGCTATCATGGCAGTAACCGCTGAATATGCTTCAGCTTTAGCATTAAGTAGTTGCAGAGAGCTTTTTAGGCGCTATTTCTTATAGTTTTAAAGCTTATGCACATGTAAATAAGCACAGTTTTTAATGAGCTTTACAATTATATTTTGTGCTCCTGACTCATTGGCTCTAACCAAACTATTAAGTTAAGACATGAGCTTTCGCTTGTTTTGAACTAAGTGCGAGCTTTAATGAGCTTTTCACTACGCATCACTTACATCTAGCTAAACATCAGATATTACTCGCTCTACTTATTACTTTTTCTTTCTCTATATCTCCATTTACCTCTCTTCGAGCCAATTAATTTGTGTATTTGTTACACTAAAACTTCCTGTTCGTCTAGTCACCATGGCAATCGCCTTAATGTTATGCCGGAGAATGTTGGCCAATCATTCAAGTTAACAATTAACCAACAAATGTCAAACAACAAATCAATCAGTGAGGGCATTAACAGCGGCTTTTACAGCCTCGACTCTCATCTATGTATATGATATGGCAAATAAATAACAGTTGTAGCTCGCTGCCCTAGACCCATTAATCATCCCAAATACCCTCAAAGAGAGAGTGAGAGAGACTGAAGGAGAGGGGAGTGGCCGAGGGACGGTGTAACAATTGCAATTAGACGACACTTTGAGGTTAAAGACGGGCCTTACAGCAAGGTAAGCTGAAACCGGAACCTCGCTGACTGTTTGTTTGTATTACTTTTATTGTATTGGTTTGAACTACGTGATTTGCTAAAAGCGAGCAGGATTAGGGCAAATAAAAATAGGAAAATACTGTCACCTAATGAAAATAAACGAGGAAATGAGTTGAGTTGAATGAGAAGCGCATAGTAGAGCGAAATTAAAGAGCGCCTGGATCCAAGTTGATCCAATGAGTTGAAGAAGAAGCGCAGAGAAGAGTGAGCGGAATGAGCAATGAATAGAGCATCCGCGCTTTAAACTAACCCATAAATTGCATGAGCAGGGCACGCCTTTGAGTTGAGCTCTGGCTCTGGCTCTGTTCTGGGCGAGGCATTAAAATGAGTATGAAAATTTAAATAGCTGCGACCATTAAGCCATATCCTGCTGCAGCAGGACACAAAATTATCCCAAAGGATATGCGAGCAGCGGTCGAGGCTGCATTAGAGGGCCGCGCTGCTGTTAGTTACAATGCCCCAAACGCTACACCCCCAGGGGGCAGGCAACAACAACTGTGTCGTAGCTGCCACTTGGCGGATTTGGCTAATGCGCAGCGAGTCGAGTGCATGTGCATGTGTGTGTGTGTGTGTGTGTGTGTGTGTGCGTGTTGTCCTGTGCGTCGCTTTATTCAATTAGTTACATCCGATTATTACCTGCGTGAAGGCTTTGCCCCCAGCTTCAACTTTAGTAACCGCTGTTGCGGCTAATGGCATAAAGGAGCTGCGCACACCCACACACACACACAGCCATACATACAGACACAGTGTGTGTGTGAGTTATGGAATGTTGTATGTTGAACAATTTCCAGCTGAGCGCATCGCTTGTAATATTACAAAATAATTTCCAAACCGCATTCACAGCGCACAAAGTTTCACGAGGCGAGGCGGCGGCCACAGGGGCGTAACTGAAGGGTCACACAAGGCGTGGCCAGGACATTGACAGCAGCAGCAGCACCAGCAAATGCTATTAAATACACAAAATGTGCCCGAGTGCAAATTAAATTTTTGTTGCTGTTGAAACGAACCAAAAAAAAATAAATGAAACTCATTAAAAGTTGATCTGGCAGCATTTTAGTTATAAATAACACAACAATTTATGTTCTTGTTGTCTCTCTTTCTCTCTTTCTCACTCTCTCTCTGTCTGTGTGTATAACTGTAATTGCGTATTACATTTGCATAAATATTTTTTATTTCGTATTTTTCATTCCAAAAAGTTTTTAAATTGAGTCGCTGCTAAGCGTGTTAACAGTGGGCGTTTAACAGCGCTCTTATGTGTTTGTGTTTGGCATTTAAATTGCGGCATACTTTCGGGCTAAAGATTTAAATTGATAACTAAGCCTCTCGAGTCCAGTGGCTTTAAACTTTGCTAAATGTGATCACGGGTTGGTTAAGTTGTATTCAAGCTGTAGCATACTTTTAAGCTGATCACATATTGTGGTTCGTGTCACAGTTAAACTGTTCCCATGCTCCCTCTGCTTAACATAAGTGATCTCAGCACGGTTGTTGTCACAGCTGAATTAATTGCTTGTACCTCATCCTTCCATGTGGTTGTTGTCACAACTTAACTGTCGCCCGCTGGCATTAAAACTGCAGCATACTTTTGTGCTCCGTACTTAAATCATTTTCAACTCATTAAGGTAACGCAGTTAACACTATTTCTGCCTCACTGTGCGCCATTTAAGAACAGCATTTAATGTGCTGCATGCCAAGCCGCTTTGCGCTTTAAGACGAAAACACGAGCATTTTAATGAAGCTGTTTGCAGTGCATCGCTAAGAGCGATGGTTGTTGTCTGCACTAAGCACTGCGCGCCGTTTAATTAGACAACGCAGCATTTAATTTGCTGCATACTTCTGGGCAGCGCATTTAAATGGCAACTCCAAGACCTTAAATTTACGTTTCCTTTTCAAGTCAATATTAAATGAAAATTGAATTTTTAATAACCAAAGTTGGATCTTCATTTGCAATTCAAATTTATTGCTGCCAGCCCAACAACACTTTTTACACATCTATTTTTGCAATTAAAACGATGCAGGTAATTTATTCATGCAGCCACAAAAATGGATTTATACCACAGACAAATGAACGTTGACAACTGCCATATGTAGCACGCACACATGCAAACAGACAGTCATTTTCCTCAATTTCCCATCATCTATATAATCAGCAGATAACACAAAACATAAACGAGACAAAGCCCCAAAAGAAATGAGAAAACTTTAGTAAGCTTTTGCCACAATAACTTGCCCCTGCCCCTGCCCCTGCCCCTGCCACACCCCTATTCCTCACACACACACACACATACACGCCCACAATTAGCTGCGATTTGCGCTGGAATTTCACTTAATAATTTAAGAAAAATTGATTATTATTTAAGTGCGGAACAGCCGCAAAGCTAAAGCATTGTTATGCCTGTCCCTGTGTTTGTGTGTGTGTGTTTTCGTGAGTGTGTGTGTGTGTTGGGGCCGTAAAAGAGTCCCTCGAGCATATACGATAGATAAATGCTCAATACAACCAAATGGCTGCCACACGCGCTGCACAAAGAACGGAAGAGAAATCAATTTAAAATAAGTTAAGCTCAGAGGGGGCCAGAGAGGGTGTGTATAGTGTGTGAATGTATAGTGTGTGTGTGTGGGTGGCTAGCGAAAGGTCTCGACCCTGGCAATATTCTGCGTCCGGCGCATAAATATTTATATCACATCTGTCGGCACAGCCGCACAAAGAATTCAATAAAAACATGTCCAATAAATAAACGCGAAAAATGCGGGCAAAACGAGGCGAAAAAAATGTGTGTGGAGAACAAAGGCGAGCGTAGGCATGGCTAGCAGATATCCTGTAGTTTTAAAAGATTTTTGGATTATAAAAAAATATAATTTAAAAATATTTAAAAATTATTTTTAAAATATTTTAGTTACTTACAAAATATTTATTTTATTTTTATATTTTTTTCACTAAAAGAAATGTGACTTTGGATGAGCCTTCATTCCTTTAACTGAGATCTATGGACAGAGGCAGCTGCTCGGAGAAAAGATAGAGCGACAGACAGTGAGAGAGAGAGAGACTTACCGTCAAGTTATAGCTTTCCCCCCAGCATACCCTATTGCTTGCCTCCCAGCACTTTCTACAGGTCATTCGCTAGGAGAACTTAACGAGATCGTTGTGCAGGACATTTGGCCACAGACAGTCTGTGGCCGGCTTTAGCAGGACATTGCACTGTAAATACAGCATGTGGCATGCAGTTGCACACCAAAGGCACTCACACACACATACACGCACACACAATTGATTGGCGCAGATTGTCGCAGTTGCCAAGCCGTAAATAAGCAAATGAGCAGCAGCCAAAGCTCTCTCGAAAAGTTCTGAACGGCTTTGGCAGCTAACACAATTACAATTAAGTGTTGCATTTATCACACAAAATAATGCACAGTAGCCACGCCCACTTTTTTGAGAGGGCGTCTCTGCAGTGTGTGTGTCTGGCAGCTGTTTAAAATTCATGAGGCGTCGCAACGCTTGTAGCTTGTAAATTACATTTATACGCAACTCAAACAACACTCGAAAGTGTCTGAAAGGTATAGAGAGAGAGAGAGAGAGAGAGAGAGAGAGAGAGAGAGAGAGGCACACTAGACTATATATTACATATATGTACAGTTATATATAGCTATAGTGAGAGCTTGAGCGATATCTTTGCTCTGTTTGCCGCAGGCGTGTCTTGGTTTTGTTAGCCGTCGGTCAGCAACTGTTGAAAAATGCATTTGCCGCCATTGCCATTGGCAGCAGAACAAAAACAAGAACAACAACAACTATGTAGCTCACACAATAGGATATGGCCATAAGGACACGAGTATCCTGTGTGCAGCCGCAGCAGAGCAGTAGCCGGAGGTGATAGCAACAGCTTCTTGACTTTCCAATTTTATCTTGAGCAGCAACAAGCAAAAACTTGAAACTGAAATCGAAAAAAGTGTATAAAAGGCTGTCAACGACTAGAACATACCCTAACTAGAGTACAGCAAAGAGGATGATGAATTTGATTGATTTATAAATGAATCTTCATCTATCCAGCTCCAGATCATATGATCTATGATTAGTTATGGGCTTCTCCACGCCCTCTTCTACATTTTACACACACTTACACAAATGGGCTGTGCCATGCCCGCTTCTATCGTTTTCATACCTTGCCTTGCTTGAGTCTTTTGTCCTTTTTAACACTACGAATCTCCAATTAAACCAATACTTCCTTCAACCAACTACACCTAGTAATTGCAGCCTCAATCAAAGCATATTGAATGACATAGCCCATTCACACCCAACCAATATGCCTCAATTATGCAATTAGGTGCGTGGTATAACAAGCAGAACAACAAGTTTGTGGCCTAATTAGCAAAGCGCTAGGTATTTCCATTTATTTGCTGTTGTCTGTCACACACAAACACACACACCCAGCCACACATGCTTAAGCTTTAACTACTTAGCCAACACACACACACATCCGCACACACACACTCGTAAATTGAATGCGGGATTTTCTTGGCTGGCCCGAAAAGACGACAACAACTTTTGCGCTTGTTGTTGCCAATGAAATTTGAGACGCGCTTTGATAGCCATTTTTGTTTGATTTGGGCTGACAGTGGCAAAGCAGAAAGGGAGAGAGTGAGAGAGGGAGAGGGGGAGTGTACATATATATATATGTGTGTGTGTGTGTGTAGCTAAGGGACAGTTCAAGGCATCAGCGCGATAAAGTCGATTATTTTCGTCTCAAGTGACAGCAAACAGGACTTAAATTACGGAATAGTTAACTGGCTAGCATGTGGGCAGGAGAGAGAGAGAGAGAGAAAGAGAGCGAGAGGGATAGACAGCAACGAATGAATGAATAAAATGAATGGCTTATCTTTTGTTGACATTCCTTGTCTGTGACAACATTGACCAGTTGTCTCGAACACACACACACACGCACACTAATACACACACACATATATGTGGGCCACACTCGTTAGCGCTGTTGAAAGGCAAAGTTTGGTTGTGCAAAAAGAGGGAAGAACAGCAAAAAGAGAAAAAGAAAAAGTAAAGAAAAGAAAAGCAAAGCAAAGGAAAATTTCTACAAGCTGACTCAGCTCAGCAGATTTGTGTGTGTGTGTGCGTGTTTATTGTACAATAAGCTGCCACAGCTACAATCTCTCGCCTCATCCCTCCCCTCCTCTCCCTCTCTCTCTCTGTCTCTCCTTTTCTCCTTTACACTTCGCTTCCTGTGCGTAAATCCGCTTTTAATGAAAAGAAAACTCATTCTCAGTTTTTATGTGTGTAGACGCGACTGGTCGCTCGCCTTGCTTGGGGCTAGAGTTCACACACGCACACATGGACATTCACTCACACACACATGCGATACAGCTGAGCTGCTTACAAAGGGCAACAGTTAATGCCGGGCAACTAAATAAATCTTGTTTTATTATGCGCTTGTGTGAGTGTGCGTGTTTGAGTGTGTGTGTGTGTGGCATATAAACAGGCTGGACGCTGCGGCACCCCTACCCATCCAAGCTCCCATCTCCCATCTGCCTTCCCCCTCTCCCTCTCCCACTCCCTCTCCATTTCCTATTTAGCACAGCTGGCTTCCACATGAAAATCACTAAATAATCGAATTGGCTTAGGCACGTCTTTGAGAGCGCGTCACATAAACACGTCAATTTGCTAGTGTTTATTACAACACTTCAACTCTCTCGCCATCTCCCTCTCTCTTTTTCCCTATGTATGTTTACATAAGCAGAGAAGTATGTATCTCTGTCTAAGATACATAAATAAGAAAGAGAGTGAGAGAGAGGACATCTAGAAAAAGATAGTCTAGAAGTCCTCCCTCTCTCTCTTTTTAGTCTCTTCTTCTCTTCTAGAGATTGCAATTTCTCTTTGTCAGTCACCTTAGCTTTGGGTCTGTCTCCCTTTGACTTTATCTCTCTCTTTCGATCTCTTAGTATATCTCATATGTATCTGCTTCTCCTATTTGAATTGTTTCTCTCTATCACTCTACATCTCTCTCTGTCTCTCTCTCTTTCTCTCTCTCCCTCTGGCATTCTCCCATTTAAATCATTTTCACTTTCCGCTGTTGAACTTTCGCTTTGATTTATGCCATTTTTGCTCTTGCTTCCGACCCGCCCTCTCTGTTTGTAGCCTTCTCTGACCCATTTGCATTTGACCCACAAAGCATACCCCAGCTGCCTCGCTGCCCCATTGCCTCTTCCAGCCTGACCAACAATCTGTGGGCTCTTCAATTGTGCAAGTTTTGCCCCGCGCTTCCTCCACAGCTGCATTTCGTATCTCTAACTCTGCTTTTCACGCTTTTCCCGGGACTGGACCCTCGCTTTATCAGCCGCATTGCAGTTACCAATTTATGACCAGCTGCCACGCCCCTCCCTCCTCTCCCTCTGTTTGCAGGCCGCGTTTTCAAATGAATTTTGACGTAATTGTAATAAATTGTTGGTCAGCCGAGCTGCTGCCGGGCAAAAGTTTGCTGGCAGCTCGTTTTGGGGATTTGGCTCCATGCAAATTTCTATATTTACCCAAAAGCCAAAGAAAAAAACAAGTGAGAGTGCTTTCGAGGGGAGTGCACGACTAACAGATGACCTAACTTGCACGGAATAGGCCTAAAACGTGACGTTAACACGTTACCGATTACGGGGTATCTTTCAGTCGACCACCTTTCACTTTTCAAATGCTATAAACATTGTTGTTCTAAATAAATAATAAATACACACATCTCATGTCTTCGCATGCCTCATTAACTTCTCATTACAGGGTATCGCTGGGAAGCACAACTCCCCTTTATAGCATTGCCAAACACGCAAAATAAACCATAATGAAAAGACTTTAAAATGAAAATTTATTTGTGTGCAAATCAAATGCGCATGAAATGAATGAAATGTGATAGAAGCAAACTAAGCGAAAGATCAAACAGGAAGAGAGAGAGAGGTGTATAGAGAGGCAGACACATATATAGCACTCAAATAGGGAAACAACAATAATGAAAAGTAAATAAATTGTTACAGAAATTCAGCAACTGAAAACCTCCCGTGGAATGCATTTGAAGCAGGTTTAAAGTTCCCTCTATAGAGAGCAACGTCAGAGCTTTTGCGCTTTTTGGGGAAAATTAATGTAGAAAAAAAGAGCTTTTGTGCGCACTTTAATTAAATGTTTTTGACCCATGCGAAAAAGAGGCTCATTTGTATGGGGCGCCTAAACAAATAGACTGATTAGAAAGTAGACAAAGTGCTGCTAGCCCACATGACACATGCCGCATGGCGCTTGCCGCTTGCCGCATGCCACATGCTCTTTCTCAGCCTGAAACCAAGCTGCTTCTGCTTATGCCAGAGCATTCAAGTGTTTGCTCACAGCTTACCGCAAATGTGTCGCAGCGCAACAGAGCGAGAGCGAGAGGGAGGCATTGGTAATTTGCATAAAAAGGTTAGCATAAAATGTTGCTAATTTCCGAGGGACTCAAAGAGAGAGAGAGAAAGAATGGTCTAAGCAGGCAAAAATGTGCTCGTTAGTTGCGTTTAGGAATAGGAAACCAGTTGACAGGCTACAAAAGGCGACAGTCAGCTACAGCTCCTGGTCCAGGTCCACGCTCTGTCCATGTCCTTGCCTAGAATAGTATGCAGGAGCCATACACGTTTACTCTCATTACTGCTGAATGCTCAACTCTTAAAGGTGGCTGTATCAGCAAAAAGAATATTGAAATACAAGAGAGTGCGACAAAGAGAGAGAGGGAGACAAAGGGGGAGAGAGAGTGAGAGGCAAAGCTACTGTAAGGAACAAAAAAGTATTTAGTTAGTCTGTCCACGCAATACTCTGTACTCTACTCTAGCTTGCCAAGCCTTGTGCCTGCTGAGCCTGCTCAGGAAAATCTATCAAACTGTAGCGTTTGGATAAATATAGATATAGATATCTTATAGATGAGTGGTTTACTAGCTCCCTTTGCCTTAGATCAGTACATAAGCCACGTTTTCATCATAGAGTTTAAAGAGCTTAAAGAGAATATTTTAATATTATCATATGCCAACTAATATACCCCTTTCACGTCACACTTCTCGACTGCAGAGCTTTGTAACTTTATTTGCTTTTAAATATTTGGCAGTCTTCTCGAGTTAGTTACACAAAAGTTAAATGGCAAAGTTTCTGCTGGCCAAAAACAATTCGCGCGCATTTAACCTGAACGCAGCGCAAAACGTTGTTTATGGAGCGTAAGAGAGGGGGCAAGTCCGTGGCAGGAGAGCTCGAGGTGTTGAAAACTCTCGCTCTTTCGCCGTGAAATGTTTGCAACATTTCAACATTTGAACATTTCTATTTGTGGAAAGGCAGTCAGAGCCAGGGTCAAAGTTAGCATCTTGCGGAGTTTGCTTGTCAAATGTGGCATGCCCCATGCCCCATCGCCCCACCACCCACACCCGGCGATAATTAGACAGCAGCAGGAGGACACACAATGTGTTGAATGCCAGGCCAAGACAAAGCTCGCCATAAAAGCCAACGGAGCATGTCAAAAGCAATTTATGTATATGTGGCAAAGGCAACATTTGAGGCGTGCTCCTTGCAACTCCTCAGAGCACAAAGCGCCACCTGACATATGACAAGGTTTCGTAGGAGCCGAGAGAGGGAGAGAGGTGACAAGAGAGGTGTTTGTGAAGAGCAAGCAAAAGCTGACTGCACAAATGGCATAATAAGTGTGCAACTGTCTGCGAGGGCAGAGAGCAAAGGGCAGGGGCAGGGGCAGGAGCAGGAGCATTGGTTGTTGCAGCGACGGAAGGCAGGAACAGCAGGCGATGTTTGTCACTTTGACAGCTGCAAATCCAACACGAAACAATGGCAATGTGGGCTGGGAGGGGCTGGGCCCAAACAATTTAATTGCAATTCAATGAATGCAACCGCAGTCGGCAACTGAGCAGCGCTCAATGTCCTGTGTATCCTGCGTGTGCGCTGCGGAGCTGTGTAAATTTAATTGACAGCTGACTGACTGCTGCCTGGCAGAGGATTAGGCAGAGCCAAAGGCAAAGGCAAAGCTGGGCGAAAGCGGGGCAAAAACAAGCGCCAAAGGCTGCAAATAGAGCCTGAAAACTACAGAATGAAGGAATGACTGAATTAAAGCAAATAGAAGATTAGAGCAGGCAGTCGAAATAGGCAGAATGATTTAAAGAAGATAGAAAGATGCTAAGATTATAGAAAGATAGAAAGGATGAAAGGAAAAATTAAAAAGAGATGAGATTAGAGAAGGGACTGGGTGAAGGGGGTGAAGAAAAGGCTACTTGAAGTGCTCTCTGGCTGAGTTGAAATAAAAATAAGGAAAGGACAAAGATTGAGAAAGAGGTAAAGTCTAGAAGCACTGCGGCTATAAATATAAGAGAAAAGAGCTGGAGAAGAATGAGAAACGAGAATAGCTATGAGTTTCCAATCCGAATACCAATTGAATAGATTACAATTCCAGTGTCTATCAGTAACTAAGGTAAAGTAAAGTAGACAAAGGCAATATAAACTATATAACGTTGTCATTGGTTAATTGGGATTTTTTCTAATTATATCTCCATTTCTCATTCTAAGCATGCTAATTAGACCTCACATCTCAATTAGTTCAAGTTAAATCTACCTGATGAAAGGCTCTCCAAAGCCACATCGCATTGACTCAAGCAAATTTCTGCACTTTAAGCACGGGAGAGGCATTTTAATCCCTTAAATGGAACGGCAACACAAGCTGAATTCAACATGGCATAAACCACACAGCCACAAAGCACACACACACACATACCTGAACGCACACACACAGCATCCAAAGCTGCGGCTCATCTTTAACAGTTCACAGCACAGCTCAAGGTCAGCGCTTGAGTGCGTATGTGTGCGTGTGTGTGTAACACAGATGTTATTCGCAGTGCTGCTGCCACGCCCGCTAACCGCTGCACGCACCACGCCCCCTCCCTTCTGCCCCTCAAGCAAGGTCTAAAAATAAAAATGAATATAACTAAGAAAAGCAAAGCGAAGTCCAAATTCGAAAACATTTACACAGCAGCAGCTGCTGCTGCTGTTGTTGTTGTTGTTGCTGCTGCTCGCCTATGCAGTGCGAGTCTGGCAAAATATTTATTTTGGTTTATCAATCATACGCAGCACGACCTCAACAGATACTGGGAACAGTTGCAGTAGCAGCAGCAGCAACGGCAACAGCGCAAACTCCGCGACGAGCTGCTGATGGCACGTGGTTCCCTAACAGCACACTTAACAGCGCATTAACAGCCTGTTAACAGCGAGCGCTGCTTTAGGCCAAGGCTAAGGCTGGCCCATGGCTTTGCACACAAACACACACGCACACACGCCAAACTTTGATGACGACAAGCAAATGCTTTTGGGTAACTTTTAGTGCACTGGACCCAAAGCGAAAAAGTTAGCTCTCTCAGAGCTCAGAGCTGTTGGAGGCCAGTTGCAGTTGACCTCACTCGCCGCCTGCCCAAAACTCCCACGAGTTGTGTTTTACATGCATGCTGAACAGCTACTAAAGTTCAAAGCATTCCACTCGGCGGCCACTCGCTGCCGAAGGTTCAAAGCCTATCGAGATTTGAGTCTGGCTGGCCTCTCATCAACACCGTGGCCTTGGCCTTGCCTAACCTTTGAACTGGGTGGCAGTCAGAGCTTAAGTCGAGGGGCCAGCGGGGCGCCGCATACTTTCCAGCCAATTACAAAGAAAGAAAAAAAAAAAAAATATATATATATATATATATCCCAGCCTGCTACATTTGATTTTATATTAAAAGTTAAGTATACGCAGCGTGGAGCAGAAAAAAGGAAAACCGTCTGCGTAGGCGTGGCAAGGCAACAACAGGCAAAGGCGTACGCGTTAATGAAAACAAATTAATCGCATTGTGTTTACATGCAGCTACATTAAGTGTGGGGGCGAAAGAGAAAGTGTGACTGTGTGAGTGCGAGCGAGAGAGTGAGAGTGAGAGGGTGGGCGTGAGACAGTGGGAGGGTATTCCGTCAGCCTTTGTGTAAACAGATAAAAGTATAAAGTGTTGACATTGTTAAGAGAAGTGCCACAACAATAACAGCAAACAGCAACAGTTACAAAGTGCTGACAGCAGATCAAAGATACCCTGTAAAAAGTGTGAAAAGAGAATGTACTGCGTGGCATAATAAAGACATGTGTACATATATTTATGTATTTATGATATAGAATATATAATATATACCATATGGTATATGGGCTTTATAGGTCTTGATGCTTAATCTATAAAGTCTCAACTGTTTTTGCTTGTTATATATATGAGTATATCATACTTTATGGGCTGCTTAACATTATGCTTATATATATAAAGCTGAAATGTTAATCAGTGGCCAATATCTAGTTTTCATTCCCTTTGTTTTACAGAGTGTTTGCTAGCTTGGCATTCCTTTGAACTGCTCTTAGTAAACTTAACTTTTAACTTCAAATTTTTAACTCTCATATGACGTTAAACTTTTTTAATCAAAACTTAACGCGCGCTCCTTGCCTTTATCTTTCTCTCAACATATATTTGTATATGAGTGCCTCGCTCTCCTCTCCATCTCTGTCTCTCTATGTTTCTCTGTATTTGTCTTTCTCGCTTTTTCACTTTTAGCTTTCACTGAGAGAGAGAAAGGAATATTTCTCTTCAGCTTTCTTTCTCCCTCTCTCTCTCTCTCTCTCTGTCTATCTCTTACTCAATATTTTTGTCTCTGCCTCTCTCCCTTTCTCTTTCTTTTTCTGCCTTTCTCTCCATCTCTGTCATTGTCTACCTTGCTCTATCTGTCCCTTTATTTGTTTCTCTCTCATATACATGTCTCGCTCTATCTCTGTCTCTGTTTGTCTTACTCCACCTTTATCCCAGTCTCCCCCTTTATTTATCACATTTATGCACTTAAAAATAATTGTCAACTGCACTTTCGCATAATAACTCATGCTCGGTCAAATGTTCTGATTCATTATGGCCAACAACAACGCAATTATCAACCAGCCAAATATGACAGAAGAGACAAAAAATGGAAAGAGAGAGAGAGAGAGCGAGAGAGAGGGCTATGTAGATGTCAAGCCAAATATAGAAGTTAGCCTGATGAATGCCAAACAAGTTGACTGCCAAAGTCAGAGCCAAGTTACAAGGACCAACTTTTCGGCAAGCAACAGCAGCAACAACTCCGATAAATAATGCATAATAACAAGACTAAAAACAGCAACAACAATGAACACGACAATGACAATGACAATGACAATAAGAACAACAAATGTCAAATAAATTGTAGACGGCGCGTAATTTTAATTATTATGAACTGGAAAAGCGCGAACAGTGAAAATTAGACATTCATTTCGTAAAGAGGGAAATCCCATTTGGAAAAGCCAATGGCTGGATGGGCCCAAACACAGAACGCAACGGGAGACAACGGAGTCAACAAAAGTTTGTGCCATGCCCAAATGAACTTTTGTTGAGTCAGGCGAGACACAGAGAGAGAGCGAGAGAGAGAGAGAGAGAGAGAGAGTTTTGAATGAGTCAATGTGTGTGTGTGAGTCACATGTGCACAGCCGTTACAAACGCTACATTCGCTTTGTTCTTTGCGCTACCCTGCACTCATGACGAGTAAGAGCTGTTACTCATGAGATATTTCTGCAAAATCAATAATTATTTATCAAGGATATCTTCTTCAAGATCCCAAAATCACATTCAAAACTACTTGACAGCAACTCACAGGCAGAGTAACTATGAGTCGCGCACACCCGCTTCACAGCACCCTCGCTTGTTTGGTGTCAAATTTGCAACTGACGGAACTACACAAGGCAAAGACATTTCGCGACACGCTCCTAAGGAGGCGCACAAAAGTAGGCAACAGAAGGACGCGCGCGAAAGTAGGCAATGATAATTACATGCTGCAATGCCAGGCATGTGCGAATGTGTGCGAGTGTGTGCGGGTGTGTGCGGGTGTGTATATATGTGTTGTGTGCGTCTCATGTCTGCTTGGTGTATTCAATATCAATTCATGTAAATTTAATTACGCATGCCTGCGTCCTGTTTGCATGGCCCAGCCACACACACACACCTATTCTGTGTTCGACTGCTGTTTGCGCATATTTGATTACCTAGCGAGCAACAGAAAATGTCTGGCAACTACGCGGCAAACTAATTAAAGTGTTCATTGGCAAGCCAAACAACTTGCAACATGCAACACAGCATGTGGCCCATTGTTGTTGCTGCTTTGGCGCCTAAGTTTTTCTGGCCTCGCCAAAAGTTTCACTTCGTTTTTGGCACGCATTTAGCCAAAAGCCCGACGCGCCACTGAGCCGGCATATTATTTCGTTATTAACCGAAAAGTTAAACTTTTAATGCATCGCAAATTGTTTTGCAATTAACAGTTGCGGCAACTTGTAGTGTTTGGTTGTCGTAGAGACAGCAGCAAGCCAGCCAGCTGGAACAAATTATGCACGCTAACTTAATACCCTGTAATTTAGAGCAAATCTCTTTTACTCAATTCTCGGAACAAATTTAGAGGTTCCTCTCCGCAGGGGCCATAATCAAGCACTAGCGCCGATAAGTTGTTGCAACAAAAGTTTTCGTTAACAAAAGTGTTGCAAGCTAAACAAACTGCAACAGCAAAGGCACGCACGCCTCTCCCTCCCGCAACTCCTTTGCAAAGTTTTTTGATTTGGCTTTGTTTATTGTCAGCTCAAAGTTGAAAATCCGTAGCGAAATCTCTCAGAAGTTTTCCCAGCGCCCTGAAAATTCAAATTGCAATTCGACATTTCTTGCCAGCAGCTTTAAGGTTGAGACATTGCCACAGCAACTGCAGCAGCTGCCTTCAACTCAACAATACGCATAAACAACAAAAAGAAAAAGTTGCCTTTGGTTGCTGCTTTTGCTGTGGCGCAGGCGACGAAAGCCAGAACTCGTTATCATTTAATACCAGCGAAGGCTGCGGCGAGTGGCAGCTAACTGCGGCACTGAGAACTTTCACTGAGAGAATGAGAGACTGTCTTGAAGTTATGTAAAGAATGAAATGTTTCAAAACGGCAAAGACTGAAAACTTGTATTAATTTTGCAGTACATTTAGCTACTCACAGGAATTTTCGAAGACCCACAATACAATTTGAGTCTCTTGTTTGTGAGAATAGAGTAAGAATCCTCTACAAGGAAAGAGAGGCTGTTCTTGCTCAGGCGTCAAGGACTCCGAAATCCTTATTCCAGGTCATCAAAGGCCTTCTCGAGAAGTCACTTTGTTCAATTGAACCATTCTAGAGCATTTCCCAACTTTCACCTCAATTTTAGCTTTATTTAACACATTCTTTACCTATTTTCTCCCAGTGCAACATCATTTCAACGTCTTTCTGGCAAACACTCTTTACCTTCTCTTGCTCTATTTCGCTTTTATCTATATATTAGGCATTCGCTTGCGCTTTTGTTGCAACATTCGTGCACAATATTTGCATAATACAGACTGATTGATGTTTGACTGTTGCTGGAGCGTGTGTTGCCACAGCAAGCACTGAGGAAGAGGCGTCGGCGTCGGCGTCGGCATCGGCATCGACTGGCTGCTATTGGTAATGAAAAACAGGCCAAGAGATTGGCAAAGATTGGCAGCCCACATTGGGCTTGAATCGTTCAAGCGGATTACAACAATTCACAACTTGTAAATATGATGCTAGGGCGTTCTACTATTTGCAAAGCTACAACAACAACAACAACAACAAATGTTGTTAACTGGCACAAGGCAACATCAGCTACAGTAACAACAACAACCTGGTGAAATCGATGGCCTGCTTGCGCCACACAGCCTCGACTCCATTTGCAGCCGCTGAGTGCAAATAGTTTTTGGTTTTTACTTATTGTTGACTGCCAGCCCATGCCACCCGACTCTACCCTAGATATACAGTCCTTCCACCTCTCATTTGCTACAAGCAGCTGGCGCTTAGCCAATTCCCAGCATCCACAACAGAACGAACGACCGACCGAATGCTCAGCTCAGGCTGTGCTTTTTGTTTACTAACCTTAACAAAGACTTTGCCGCATAGCTTCGTATTCCCTATTTCCTCAAATGTCCAAATAAACTCGCTCTCAAAGCAAAAAGGTGCCGCAAATTCACACCAAGCTAATAAATTATGTAACGATTTATGAAAATTTGGCTGCTGAAAGTGACGCTGTGCGACTAAAAAGTTCGCAAATAGTTCCCAATTTGTCGGCGCGAGAATAAAGTCTTGGGACAGAAGTAGGATAAATTCTACAGATTGATGGAATCAGCCTAACCTACAGATATGTTCTCTTTATGACTTTAATGTAGCGAAATAATAGAAATGAAAATCTTGGGCTTAGGCTATTCTAATAGACTGCTGATTCGGCAATAAAATATGAAGAGACTTTATAAAAACATAACTTCAGCATTTGCTTATACTTTTTACAGGGTATCTCAAAGTCGACTACAAAGGGTTGTAGTCAGAAGATTAAAAGTATCTGTACGTCTGTATCTATGAACTGAAAAACCTTTCTCTACTTCTGATCGCAGTAGTCGCCCCTAAATTTTGAACCTGCTTCCGAGCTACACAAAATATCTTTAGTTGCTTTCGAAACTTCCAGACGACTCAACACTAGAATTAACATTAAACTTTTTTTATTTTTATAGAGGGATTTTCCAAAAACTTGTTTTATTTTGCCAACAATTTTAAAATCAATAGTTTATTTTATTTTTATTTTTTTTTTTTATACCACAAAAGCGAGAAAGGGGTATAACTGCAAATAATAATGAGCAAAATAAGTTCCGGGGTGTCCGCGAAAGTTTCGGACGTGGATCCCCAAGGAGTGAGCAGTGAAAGTCAATCAAGTGGCTGGGATTTTATTCCGGTGAGTTGAGCTTCAGCGTAGGGTAGACAATTATACTCTCTACAGTATCTATATATATATAAATATATTATCCACTTTAATATATATAATCCCACACACGCTTCTAGCGTCCGATGCTAATTTATACTTTTGACGAAAGCTTTGCAAATGGCAGCAGCGTCTGCTGCCTGGAGTGCGCCGAACCGGACAGCTTAGAGGAATGTTGCAAGAAGCCTCGCAAGAGGCGTTGTTGCCCGAAACCACGCTGCAAGCCAAAGCCGTGCTGCAGGCCATGTAAGCGTAAGCCCCGCTGCAAGCGTAAGCCCTGCTGCAAGCGCAAGCCGCGTTGCAAGCCGTGCTGCAAGCCAAAGCCACGCTGCCGGCCATGCCGCAAGAGGAAGCCACGCTGCTGCCCCAAACCCTGCTAATTCAGCATTTGCCAACCTCAATATCTATGTGCGTGTGTGTGTGTTGTGTTTATGAATGTTTGTGTGAATAGGAGCAAAAGCCAATAATCGGGGTGCGGTTTTTTTTTTGAACTTTATCTTTTAATACAAGTGTGCGTGTTAAATGTAACAAGTGGGTATACACAATGTGAAAAATTAATGGTTTTAAACAACGAAAAACTGACACGCGTTTGATTGGGCAATTGGCAATTAGGGTGAATATATGAAGGAGGTATGTGTAAGGTGAGGTGTTCGTATTGAGAAACAAAGTTAAGCATATGATATGCACTTACCGATTTTAGGGGTTTCTTCATTGCTTCATAGGAATATTCCAGCCATAAAACACAATCTGAAAGACATAGTTATCCAGTTATATAACAATGCATAATACACAACTAATAGTATTAACACTAAATCTCATACGCAGCTCTATTATGTTCCCTCATTTTCTGTACATTCATACATTCATTCCATTCATTATTTTCCCTGCACGTTTAGCATTTTGGGCTTTGCTAAAGTGCCACAAATACGTTTTCATTAGCGCCGTTTGGTCAACAAACTGAACCGAGTTGAGCTGCTGACCCCCACAGTTGCACCTTTTTGCTCCATAACACATTAATAGATGCCTGACTGTTTGTCAAGCGTACCTCCTCTATTCCTCTCTCTCTCTGTGTCTCCCCTGGCTGGACTTATTAAATGCACTCGAGCGAAACATCAAAGTTGCCTCGATTTGTAGCTGGCTCATTCGCTTCCGCATTCCCGTTTAGGGAGCGCCCTCGACCTCTCTACCCAACTCTCAGCTGGGTCTTCATGTTTATTAAATAGTTTCACGTCGTGTGTCTATGGGGGTTGAGGGCGTTTATTTGCATAGGGTAAGGTTTGCCAACAGGCAGAGCTCGTCTGCTTCCTGGTGCAGTGCGTTTGCTGCAATTCGTGGCATATTTCAATTTTTGCTATTGCTATACCAACAGCTCCAGCTGCAGCTGCAACTGTTTGGCCTCTGCGCTTCGCTTGGCACCAGGAATTTTCCCTTTCCTCGGTTTTTTTATTTTTTGTGCATCTCTTCATCGAGTGGGGCTGCTCTGCTCGAGCTTTGCCATGGCAGCCTTTGATGCGCTGCTCTCGAAATGAAAACCAAACAAATGTCACGCTGATCCAAGCAAACACTGCCACGCCCCTGCTCCACTTCCTTTAAAGCACAAGTTGCAAATGCAAAAATTTTGCTACGTCAAAGACGTAAAAGCGCGTTACGACAATTTACATTTATTGCCAGCCATTTCAACCGCATAAATGGCACGCGGCTTGGGAGGCGGGTCCCGAGCCACAAAGTGGGCGTGGCAACGTTCTATTATATTATTAAGCTGACATTGGCCCCGAGCACTTGTTATTGTTGTTGTTATTGCTCTGCTCTGGCATACACAAACACTTGGCATGAATTATGGCTGCCAGCAGAACGAAATGGCTGGCAAGGCAGCGCGAGAGGGGGGTTAGACGGAGAGAAAGGGTAAGAGAGGGCGAGAGAGAGTGAACGCAGATAAGCCTGTCAACGGGTTGAGAGTTGCCAATTTGTTGCTTCATTGTTTGTTTTTGAGGACATTTCAAATATTTTTGGGTAAGCTTCAAGACTGAAACTTAATGCTCTGGAGGTTTTTGCTATAGGGTATGCTGGAGATGTGCTGCAGTTGGACAGCAAACGTCAAAATGGCATATCTTGAAATGCTTGATAAGGATTAGGAAGTTTCGTATATATATATGAAATATGAGCCTAATATTCATTTATTTCAGCTTAGAATTCATCGAATTCATACAGCATCCATAGCACAGAGAGTCCTAAGGATATCCTGGGTTTAAGTTAAAGCCCTAAAGCTGACTTATTGAGAACTTTGTGCAACTCTTCAAGAAGTTTAGTTTAGCCAGTCAGTGAACTGCAATTCTCTACGTATTTCCCTACTCTGTTTCCCTACCTATATTATGTCTCTACTCTCTGTTCTATTATCTATCATAATCATACAATATAGTTAGCGATTCATCTGACAGAATAGCTATCTTCAACCTCAGCTCACTTCCTCATCTTAAGAGCATTTTCTAGTCAACTTCAGTTTTGCTTTCTGCTCTATGCTTTGCGCTTTGCACCGACCCAACTCTCTCTCTCTCTCTCTCTCTCTCGATGCTTGAAGACATTAACCCAACTCAGTTTTCGCATAATGAATTTTCAACGAGGCGACGAGACAAAATTTATGAGCCTTACAAATCATTTTAGCCAACGGGCCAAATTTGTGTTGCAATGCGGGCCACACGAAAAGCTGTTAATTATTGTGTGGCCTATTAACAAAGGCAGGATATCAAGGATATCACCAGGCTAATGGCGCAGACTATCTCTCTCTGTCTCTGTCTCCTTCTCTCTGTGTGTAAATGTCCCGCATATGCGTTACAGTTAAGAGACATTTGCACTCGACACTTTGGCGCAACAATTTGCGAACTGTTGCAGCAAAGTTTTGTGGTTCTCTCTCACTCTCTCTAGCTGTAGTCCTTTCTCTTGCTGTTGCCTTTTTAGGCTGGACCGCCTGGCGTCATTTAGAAGGCACATTAATCAATTTAGCCGTCAGCAGCAGGAGCAGCAGCAGGAGCAGCAGCAGGAGCAGTAGCTGTAACGGCAGCCAAGCGAAACCGAAAGCTGCCTCCATGTAAATTATAAGTCCGTTATGCTGTCCGGCTAAAAATTCGCACTCGAGTCTAGAATTCCAGCCTCTCTCTCTCTCGCTCTCTTTATTTCTATCTTTTTTCGTGCATATTTGGCGCCAGTTTAAAAACTTAATTAAAAGCATAACAAAGCAAAAGCTGAGCCAAAAAAGAAACTTCAGCTTGGCGCTCAACCAACAACAGTTGCTGCCTTTTGGGCGCTCAGCTCAAAGCTTTAAAAAACATTTACACTCACAAACATGTTTGGCATTTAGATGCAATTAAAGTGAAACATGAAAATGGAAATGAAATTACAAATAAAAAACTTTCTATATATAGAGTAAAAACTAAACAGTTATTGTTAGCTGTTGGGTCTAGAGCTTGTGTCATTGCAGCTTTTGTGCATTTGAAATTTAATTAACACTCAACACACACAGACTCACACACAGCAGTGCAACTGACAGCGTGGTAAAAAAGAAAACTAATAAAAACTCATTTCAAAGAGTTTTTGATGAGGCAAACGTTGCAAGCACAGTGGACACAGCATCAACAAGCAACAGCAGCTGCAGCGAGGCAGCCGCTTCCGCTGTGCCACTAGCTCTCTGGCTTTGCTGCTAATTCAGCGCCTGTTGCTATTGTCACTGATGGAGAAAAAAAGGGGATACAGAAGGACATGCCGCACTGCAGCTGGGCAGCCTTTGTTTCAGCTCAGTTCGCACTACAGTCTTTAGACCCTCCCCTCTTGTTGTTGCTGGTCTTCTTCTTCCTCTTCTACAAGTTATACTCTAATGAATGTCAACTTGGTCCGCCACGCAAAAGTTTCGTGACTCCAGCTGCAGCTGCCGGCATTCTTCGCATTCGAAATTAATCAGGCAAAAGTTGCCGTTTGTTGGTCAAGTTTTATGGCCAATTATGATGGCGATTTAGCTAGTCGCTTTATTTATATATAAAGAGAGAGTGCGCTTTAATTAAATGACACATACGATGGACTAAAATAATAGAGAAGGATATTGAATCAGGAAGAGGGAGAGGGAGGAAGAGAGAGAGATAGGGAGAACTTGAAAATATATTTGATAACAATAAAAGCCAATTAAAATTATAAAACTATTCCAATTCATCACGAATATACTCTCTTATCACCCCATTAAAGAGCATACAATGAAGTCAGCAAACTGTTAAATATAATGTAATTAAAGACCATCAAACAGCTTGGTTGGCTAATGAAAATTGAAGAGCACGTGGAAATGCTAATAAATGAAAATTGCGAACTAAATGCCAACGCAGCCAAAGCAAAGCTAAGCGAGCGCATTAAAGCACATTCTATTATCATAGTTATGCGCATTAGTCAAAAAGTTGTTCTCTTGCCCCAAAGAATTCGAAACGACGAAAATTTGCCAGCTTGTCGAGTGCCACGCCCTCATCCTCTGTCCACTCGCCCACTCGTACAAGCCGTCAGCTGTTGAAAATTAAATGGACTTTCATTATTTATACGCTGTGATTTTCAAACAGACAGAAAGCAAACTGTCGCTGCCCACAGCCAACGTGCCCCTAACCTGCTCCCTCTTTCTCTTTCCCTCCTCTGCCTCTCTGTCTATCTCTCTCACTCTCTGTCTGCTGTCATGTTGTCTGTTGGCTGATCCAAATATTTGCAGCTCTGAACGTTTTCCATTGGACTTTTATGAACGATTTTTGACGATTTCGATTTTTCCGAGTCAATATTTACATATTGCCAGTGAGCGGATCCCCCACCACTTCACTCAACCCGCACCACCCACCACTTGTCGTGCTGCCTCATACGTTTTGCTCACAGTTTATTGGATGTGCAGTTAACCAAATATAAATCGCATATCGAATTCTCAATGCTCGCATAGCGCTTAAGCCGCTTAGCACAAAAATTACTCATACGCCTAGTTGAAATTTAGATTTATTTTTTCCGCCCACTTTATATACCAGTTAGTTAATTGATAAGGGCCAGGCTTGATAAAGCTGTTTATAGCTATAGTTATGTGGCTATACACTCGTTTATGGATAGTCCATAGACTAGTGGGCAATCAAGCCTTTCATCATATATATATAGTTATAAAAAACTATATCATACAATTATATATCTAAATACATTCATCCATTCCACTCTAACTCCTATGTATACCTATATACATATAGAGTTTCATTTATTCTACAGGGTATCTCGCAGTCAGTCACACGTCGCCAGTCAAACTTTTACCCAACTACATATTATTCACAATATTATTGCCAACTGCCACTAAGTGCTGAGTGCCCGGTTGACCCAAATTCCCTATCACTGGACTGCCAACATCTTCAGCTTAAGCCTTTAGCTCCTGCTCCTGTTCCTGCTGCAGCTGCCGCTTCTGTAAGCCGCTGTTGATCCCCTTTGTTCCGCTTTTTATTATTTTTCAGCGCACTGTCATTTTCAATTTGGCTAATCGACACACTCGTCGCTGCTTGGCCCACATTCGTTTGCTTGGTCCACAATTGTTTTTACAAAAATGGCCACGTGATTTGGCCAACTGTCAGCGAGTTGGCCAACAGTGCCGCCGCCTGTGCTGCCTGTGACCCACATCGAAATAACGAAAACCGCATTCAAAAGTGAGGGTAAGCCAAATAAACACCGCATTCACACATACACTAGCCCTAGAAAAAACAAGCAGCTGCAACGGCAGCTGCTTAGCTGTTGCCAAAAACCCAAATTTTGAGGCCAGTTTGTGGTTTGGCTTGATACAAAGGCCGCTCGAATTAATTGAAAAGTGAGAGCCGAGGCCGAAAGCCAAACAAACTGAAAATTGCGCTGCCAATGTAAGCAACAATTTCAGGTTGTTTTTATTTCAGAAAACCCATTGAAACACGTCTAAAAAGGGTTGCTTTGATTTAGTGTTTGAGTATGTAATGAGTAGTTGCAAGAAGGAGGGGAGAGAAGGGCAGAACGAGGGTGAGCGAGTGAGAGAGAGAGAGAAAGGAGTGCTGTATATATGTATAATGGCATATATATTACATATAGACTGAACACTTTGGCGAGCTTTACTTGTGTGCCTTCTGTCGCACTTCAATCCTTATCTTAAGATTTCAACTCTTTATATCTTTGTTTCTTGATATACCAGCAATGCCTTAGCTTGAACTCTTATTCAAGACTGGCATCAATATATATTCAAAATAGGACCAGAATAGATTAAATATCTCAAACGAAATTCATTTAATATCCAATTTTTTGGCTCTTATTGGCCAGTCTATACTGGAGACAACAACCTGCCGGGTATCTGCTAGCTGTGCACAGCCCACACACTGTGCTCTATGACTTCTCCTGCGCCTTTTTGTGCATTCATGAAAGGTTGTGGACTTTCTCTACTGCAGTTCGCTGGATTATTCAAAGAGAGCCAACGCGCTGCAATTTGTCTATTGCCTGCTTTGCGGCGGCTGACTTAGATAACTGCACGTAATTAGATTTGTATGTGTGTGTGGGTGTGTAATGGCGTATGTTAGCAACTCAATCGCCCCATTTCAATTGAAAACTAGCACAAGGCTCGCAACATTTCACAACTAATTCGACGCGCAGCCAATTTGAAGCCAATTGCACTAAAAAGAAGAAAAAAAGAGAACTAACTAGAGGAAAGAAAAGTTTTTAGCGAACAACTCGACAACTATGTAACTGAGTGGCAACAACAGCAACAGCAACAATAACTGCAATTGCAACTGCAACGGCAGCAATATTGCTGCCACATTGAAATTGAATTATTTGTTGTTGTTGCTGTTGTTGTTGTCGACTGAAATTGCGCTGCAAAATGCGCTTATAAAACTGAGCAACAACAGCAGCAACAACAACGAGGACAGCAAACAACACTTCAACAGCTTTTGTTGAGCTGCACACACACACACACACACACACAGACACACACATGTGGAAGCCATGGCTTGTTAGACGGGGCCGTCGCTTCGTGCATATTTCAAAACTAACAATTCCCCATTTGCTGCTGCTGCCGCCGCCGCTGTTGCCTCTCGTTGACGTCGCTTTTGTGCGCCGCTGGTCGAAAAAGCTGTCAAAAAAATGCCAAAAAAGTAGCTAAAACTTTTCTTCTTCTTTTTTTGTGCTCTGTTCGGCCACTGAAATTGATTACCGATAACGCCAAAAAGGATAATGGACTTTTGTTGCAACAGCTGCAAAAAAACGCGACCGAAAAGGCAAAAGCTGGATGGAAATTATGGGCCAGGCGAGGCAAAGATCGAACCGAGGCGAAAAATCAAAGAGCCCAGCACAGAATGCAGCCACACAGACAGCGTTAACGCTGCGGCCATATGGAGCGCAAAAGGGAAAGGCGATTATGGTTAGCAGCCTTGGCAGTGCATGAGAAGCGCATAGAGAGTTGCAGCAGCTGCAGCATTTCTCATACAAAAATACGAAATTTTAACTCAACTAGATACAAATTGAGTTTGCTTTTCCGCTTGGCAGCAGGCAAACAAATTTTGAGAAGTTTTTGGCATACCTTGAAAGCCGATTTATGAATTCGAAAAATGTCAGAGAAACTTAATCTTTAACCTGAAAGCTTTAAGAGCAAAGTTCTGAGAGGTTTACAATTGACTGAATGATTATGAGCTTGATTACCTTAGAGTTTTTTCAAATACATATATCTTTGTTTGCATTTCATGAGAAGCGCATAGAGAGGAAAGCGGGACAAATATCTTATATCTATCAGACCATTGGCTAAATCTTTAAGCTGCAAGCTTAAAGCAAAGTTTTTATAGCCTTTCAATTGACTGACTATCTGCTCGCTCAATGTAGAGTGCATTCCTACTATACATCTGCTTCGATTTGAAAAGCAACTCAAAGTGAGCTAGAGCTGGATACATTCAGAACTTTCCTTAGTTGTGTAAGTAGCAAAGAAAAACTTCTGAATACCTTTAGAAGTTAGTCTGGCCAGCCACTGCAGGATGGACTGACAGATTGCCAGACTCATCACATCCATGCACAGTCAATTTTAATAGCCAACTCCTTCCATCAGCTCATGTAGGCTTTCGCAACTGCCTACCCAAGCACTTTGCCTGGTTTTTTTCATCACATCAAATACATTTGGTCAGCTGAAGTGAACAATTTGCTCGAGTTATTTGTGTAAAATGTGTAAATGGGTAAAAAGCACAACGATTTATCGTGTCAAAAGGGAAATGAGGTTTGGGCTACGGAGTTCGGAGCATGTTGGGGCAACATTATTTGCATAGCTCATAATTATGCGCCACAGCTGGCAGGAAGCTCTATAGCACATGTGAGGATGAGTGAGTGGAGCAGCAACATTCGGTGAATGCTTCACTGACCACGGGCCAACGGCCACGGCAAAAGATTTTTCCTGCATTATCTGCCAAAGCAAACACAAAAGGCAGTGGGAGACAGAGTTTTTGGCAATTTGTAGCATTTTGCTCATTACACACACAATGGAGCGGCGCATGTGTGTGTGTGTGTGTGTGTGTGAGAACTTCAGTTTGCATAAAAATGGCGCCAGTTAAGGGCGAAAAAAATAAAGTAAAATAAAATGGAATAAAAAACAGGAAAGAAAATCTAATAAAACATGTTTAAAAAACGAAGAGTAGACAAGTGAAGTGGCATTAAATAGAGGTCTGTGTGTGTGTGTGTGTGTGAGTTTAGGTGTGTGTCTGTTGCTAACTGCAAAA